>OV702289.1:284465757-285065757 GCA_916181665.1 Avena sativa | reverse complement strand
TACTCGTCATCCTAGTTTCTGTTTGTTGTGGGTTGCGGCTAGCCTACTGGCAGCGGCCCTGGTGGTGCTGGTGCATTGTAAGCTAAGGTTCCTATTGTAGTGGAGTACCCTTGGTTTGTTGCCTCGGTTGCTTTTTCATTATAGTCTAATTCCATCTTTAGGAACATGCGGCAATACTTCATGAGGTGGTTTGAGCGCCTCCTACCCTCAGAGTCGATGTAGAAGTGCATGTGCATGGCCCCTCAAGCATCTACATTGGAGGCTCCTGAGCCCTTGGTTGGTATTGCTGTGTAGGTCGACTTCCATCGATGTCATCTCTATTAATGTGGTACTCGCTGCCGCGATCATCGTTTCATCTGTTTTCCTCTCTGGAAAAACCAACTGCAACGTAGCTCGGCCCGGTGTAACCATCATTGCCTCACCTTTTCCAGTCATTATTGCGCATGTCCCAATCTTCCTCGGGTGAGTGCCCCCGTTTGTTGTTTACTGCATCTTCGCCATCTGCCCAGCGATTGGCCATGTCCATCAGCTGAGAAATTGTTTTGGGTTTGACCTGTCCCATCTCCTAAATGAATTCTCTTCGGCGAAGGCCGTCGTTGAAAGCATCAATTGCCTTTTCATCTGATATAGCTTCGGATGAGTTCTTGATGATGTTCCATCTCTGAATAAATGCTCGTATTGATTCCCCAGACTTCTGCTTGCATGCCTATAATTCTTCGATGGACGCAGGATGTTTAAATGTGGATGTGAATTTTTTTATAAACTTATCCTCGAGGTCGCTCCAGCTGCTGATGGATTCTTCGGATAGCTGTCTGAGCCATGATCGAGTGGTGCCGCTTAGGTGCAGCTGTAGACTTTGCAACACGGTAGCTTTGGAGCCACCCTAGAGCTTGACAGTTCGCAGGTAATCAGCCAACCATGCTGCGGGTTCCTGGAGTCCATCATACTTTTGGCAGTCATGAGGAAGTTTGAAGGCCTTGGGTACCAGAGTCTTGCGAACTCGTCGGCTAAAGCAACTGGCACCACAAGTTTTGTATTCATCCTCCCTGTCACCATTGTAATACCTTCGGCTGCTACGCTCTTCCCTAGATCTGTCGACCTTGTGTTGTGTGGTTTCGTTCATGGTGTTGTCTCCCTGTTCAGAACTCGAAAAACATACAGGATGAGCTGAACATGATCATCGGGTGTTCTCCCTATGCTGACGCCTACTATGATGGCATGGTGATTTATCGGTTTGCCGGATGATTCCTTATGCTCCTTGCACGAGGGATGCGCCCACCATGCTGAGGTTCATGAGGGTGGGGCGATGGAGAGCTTCTCGGGGATCGTCGGGTGCTGGTTGACTTGTGAGGATGAACGTTTGGGCAGCAACAATTGTGACTTGTGCTGTTTTTGCTATTACGTGTCCCGCTGAGTCCACTGACAAGAAGGACATGTCCAAATCTTGGGCCAGCTTGTGCCTTTCGGCCACCAAAATGTGCTGCAGCCACGAAGTTCCTCTTCTTGGCGGTGCACCTCCTGTTACACTACATGATCTATAGGTGGAGCTTAGCTGCACCTGCCGGAGACTGGATTTGTCGTCTAGCCTTTTCCTTTCCTCGAGTTGCCTATGCAGCCCGACTAGCTCCCTTTTCTTATGGTGGAGGAGGTACTGGTAGTCCATCAGATCTTCGCGCGTGGCATCTACTATCATTGGGACCGCACCCTAAACGACCTCTCTTCCCTTTTGACATGTATCTAATGATAGCTGAAGTGTGATTTGTTCGTTGTTGCGTGTTCCTTCTCTCCCTTGTGTGATGCAGTTATTAGGGGGATCCCCTCCATTTGCACGGTTTCCTGCATCAACATCTGATAGAATATCATTGGGATCGAGAATCGGGTTGCCATTGGAGTCACGAGGTGTTGAGGTTCCATCGCTGATGATCACGCACACTTGATGATGCGTCATGTACAAGTTGATGATGGCTCCATCAGATTCGTAGGAGACACTCTCCAAAAAAACAGTGAAATCCCACGGATCCTGCTCTGGGTAGGTTTCAGCCTTTTTGATTCCAAAGTCAACTCTTTCATTGGTTTCGTCGGGTTCATCGTTTGCTTGGCTTGCACCACGTGGTGGTGTCAGCTGATAATCTGACCCGAAGGAGAGACCATCGTATAGATCGGCTAGATCCCCTAGATCTATGGAGTTTCCACGACTTTCTTCGTTGTTTATTGGCTGAGGTGCGGCTTCTTAACATGAGCTGATAGAGGATGCAGGTATTGTTGTGGGATCTGCTGTTGTGTCCGACGGACACGAGTAGATCGAGGTCGATAGGCAGAGCTTTTCAGGTTCCTCCACACAGAAGTGGAACCTCCCAATCATGAGATCGGTTTCCCCGTTGAAGTCGGCAGGAGGCGAAACATGGGTGGGCAGGCATGGTTCCACTTCTGTTGAGTTGTTGCTTGGTGAATAAGGGGCCGCCAAATCCATGACTCCAGAATTCAGATTTCCCACAAATGGCGCCAATTGTCGAGGCGTAACCTCGGCAATGCCCATGGTTATGGACTTATGGTTTTGTGGAAAACAGAACACTAGGGTTTTCGTTGGCTGATTAGACAAATAAGGGAGTCGAGATCGTCTGATTATTGCAGAGTGTATACATATTGCTCAAAGCTTCGGTACCTCCCCGTTGGCTCCTCCCAGCCTTTATATGGTAGGATGGGTCCTGAAGCCGAAAACCTGTTTATACTTGATTTGAGAATTCCATTTCTTCTAGCCTTGCATGACTCGTCGGGTAGGGCATCCCATCCTGAAGCCAGTAAGCAAACCCATGTGCCCATATCTCAGGTATCTATTTTTAGCCAGCCACAGCGGATCCCGGCTGAAGGCAATGTTCATTGCCAAAGAAAAGAGAGTGACAAGGACCTACCTGAAAGCTGAGCGATTCATACAATTCTAGCTTATTAAAAACTACTTATGCGCAAAGGCTTTACAGTTGCATTATAAGGGACACCTATGATAATGGAATTCACTTTCTTGTATCGATATTACGTCTACATTCGTAGATGCTTAGTAGTGTTATGTTGGTATCACCTTCCCTTCCATACTTTGATTTCATGACAAAGACCATGGATCACATACTTTTATTAAGCTTGAATAGCATAATTGACGGATAGGTTGCAAGTTACAATTACAACACTAGTACTGTGTCAGTTTCTATTTCTTTCTTGATCACTAAGACATGCTTCTATCCATCAGATGCTTTGTGGTATTTCATTTATTCTTTACAGGCTTCATGGGCCATAGGCCTTTGCATGCCTAGGGTAGTTAATTACAAGGACCCTATAGGTCATGCCCATGTCACCACGAGATCAAGAAAAACACTGATGTCCGAGATGCCAGCTATGAAGAAGGGGGTGCTAAAGCTGACTCTAGAATTCAAGGCATCGGAAGAGACAAATACAACACAAATGAAGGATGATGACCCCTCCAAGGGGACGCAGTTAGGCGTAGGCTTAGATCACGCATAGGAAAGCGCGCTTGTCGAGTTCCTCAAAGCTAATAAATATATCTTCGCATGACTGCCTTCTGACATGACTAGAGTACCTAGGGAACTTGCCAAACACTCTTTTAATGTGTATCCTGACATTAGACCCATCAAATAGTCCTTATGATGTTTCGTTAATGAAAAGCGCAAGGCTATAGCCAAAGAATTAGCCAGACTAGAACTAGCCAGATTTATTGAAGAAGTCAGCCATACTAAATGGGCGGATAACTATCAACACCCGGATTTTTAATCCCAGATGCCTGTTATGTCATACATCACAATCCCAGGATTACCATTTTTGCGAGACATAACAGATTGGATATTACAGTACATCATCCATTATAAACCATAATAAGGTCTTACACAAATAAAGGATCTCATGATCCAGTCTTAATACAACAAGCAGCGAAATAAATAATAAACGTAGCGGTAGGGTCCATCTTCAGAGTCACAAGCAATGCTGACGATGGAAGATAGTCCTAGTTATCATAGCCGTACTGTTGTCCTTCATCTTGGTAGTCTCCTTCATAGTCTGGCCATAGGAATAGCTAGGGACAAAAGCCATGAGTACACTTTAAGTACTCGCAAACTACCACTAACAAGTAAGATAGTTCTAGTAGGAAATGTTAAACTCTAAGTTGATTTGTAAAGTTAAGTTTGAAACCTAAGCTGAGTTCTGAAACAAAGAAAGATAAAACAAGTCCTAGAATCACTTAAGTTGGGAAGCTAGTGTCATAGTCACAACCCTGTTGTGTTCATGTCAAGATTCATCATTCATTTCATAAGTCATTTTGAAAATATCTGACAACGAAACAGTATGGCCACTCCAACTGTCCATAACCGCAGACGCGGCTATTCGAATAGTTTGACACTCTATAGAGGTGGTACACTTTCACCACAAGATTCGATACATCTGTCAGGGATAACCCTGAATCATCATACTTAGTATGCAGATAATCAAACATAACCTTTCCTTTACACACCCTAGTATAAGCACCTCTCATATGAGCATGGCCTCCCAACCATGACCATCTGTCATCTTGGGCACTGCATAGGTGGACATCATTGAGAGGTAGCCTCAGTTCAAACCTATCCCACGAGGGAACTAATACTAATGCATATAAACTTCCAGCTAAGCCTTACCCAATTTAGGTATTATGGTTGTACGGTGAACTTGGAATGGTATCGCATCTGAATCCAACCATCAGTTTTTGTAATAGGGCTAAGGCTCATGACTCAACATTTTCATCATCATAAACCATTTGTGTTTCTCAACACATGTCAAAACATCTCAATAGAATGACTCATCATTCCAAGGTTTTCATAATTCATTTTCACCAAGTATTCCCATCTAAAGTGACTCAAGTTTTAGTTTAGCTCTAAACTAATAAGTTAAGAGTGTTCACTAAGGTGGGATGCTAATGTCAATCTCATGTCATAGAATGACATCTAAGGTTATCTAGATAGGTCAAGTTTTATACTCTTTATGCTACCTTCAAAACAAGTAAAGGACTTTGGTAAAGTAAAGAAAAGTAAAGCTTGGAATTAAATCTTGGAATAGGTATAAATCCAAAATGGTATCACCAAAGCATGCCTAATGCCTTTGCTTAGGTTATCTAGCTTGCAAGGGTTAGCTTTCATTGTTAGTGATGGCTTGCCTTGTGCAGTGCAGTGGTTGAAGTTTTCTTCCTCCTCCTCTTGGTAGAACTCCTCCTCCTCGTAAGCTTGGTCGGTACTATCGTCTATAAATACATACGGAGTACACAA
This sequence comes from Avena sativa, assembly GCA_916181665.1. Lineage (NCBI taxonomy): Eukaryota > Viridiplantae > Streptophyta > Magnoliopsida > Poales > Poaceae > Avena > Avena sativa. Next base: position 285,060,463 of record OV702289.1, on the reverse strand, counting down.
TCACCAAACCATGCTTAAATAGTCTACTTAGCACTCTAAGGCACACATTTGATGATCTAATATCATCACAAGCATCACAAGTTTTAATTAACTAGCTTCATTCTTTTTATTTGAGAAAAGTAATTTCTACTCATTGAAATTAACTAAGATTTAATATTCTCCAATTAAAATATGGAATCATGTGGACACATGTCCTCACCACATATTCTAACATATTGGAATGTGATTTAAAAGTTGGATCATATTTAATTAAGTTTAAGTTTAATATTTAATGATTTAAAGTGACTAGAAATGCCTATATAGCATTATTTTGGTACTAGTCCAAAGTAACTGCATGTAAACCTCAATATTATTACATATTCAGATATGTATGGTAAAATGTGATTTTTGTGAGTTGGAATCAACTCAAAAGCAATCATGGTTGATTTTATAAAAATGTTTGAATGTGCAAATGCTTCTGTCTTGTTATTTTTACTAGGAGAGATCTCTAACTCTAAATGAATTGAATCCAACGGTCTTGGATAGATCATTTCCGTACCTTTCGGACAAAATTGGAATCACTCAATTTGGTTAAGTAAATATTCTTGAATTGAATTTTGAACTAAGGGACAGAATGGAGTTTAAACTAAAATAGAAAAACCTATATTTGAATTCGTGGGCTAGCGCGGGAAAGGAAATGAGCCGGCCCAGTAACGCTCTGCGGCGCAGAGGGCGGCTAACAGGTTGGTCCCGCTTGTTAGCGATACTTAAAGACCGAAACGGTATCTAGCGATATGGACCACACAATTAGAACAGAGATCGACGGCTCACAGTCGTCGTCGATGACGGACTCGTCGCCGGCGAGACTGAACCCTAAACGGCCAGTGGGGGTCTACTGGGGACGTATGAGGGCTCCAGCTAGTGCGGCGAGGCGGGCGATCGAACTGGACGGTGATGGCGGACTCAGGCAAGGTCACGGCAGGGGCTGTGGTGGACGGAATCGACGGCAGCGTCTCCTCCTCTACAGCGGGCTCCTCCGGTGCAATTCCGGTGAACTATGGCTCGCGCGGCTCCGGCGAGAGGTGGGGAATGATCAGTGGTGAGAGAGGAGTTGAGTGGTGTGAAGAAATGGTTCTAGGGAGGGCTCCTTATATAGGCTCGATGAGAGGACTGAGAGGGCAACGACGATCTTGTCGGTGATGACGATACAGGGTGCTATCGACATGGGTGGTGTAGGCGGACGGTGGCTTGCCTCCTGGCTGTGCTCTACGGCTTAATGGCGTGACTAGGGGAGGTCTGGTACGTGATGGCGGCTATCGCGCTCTGGCGAGCTCGTAGTGAGAAAGGACGGCGGTGCTGGGGAGTGGTCCAGGGCCTGGCTGGGCTTAGGGAAGGGGCAGGGAGGTGCGGTAGGGTTGGGCGGAGCTAGAGGGCACGCTGGAATGGCGCGGCGCGGTCCCTGGCGCATTGCCCTCTTCTAGCCGGCGGCGACCACAAAGTGGCGGCGCTCCACTGCTGCTGCGGCTTAGGGGTAGGCCGGTGGGGGTGTTGGTTGGACTCAGGGGGGACAAGGATGATCAATGCACACCAAATGGCTCAACAAGATTGGATCAAAAACAGTAATAGTTAGTCTAATTTGATTCTGCCTGCCAGGTGTTCGACACAATGGCCGCATGAACAAAATATTTGAATTTTGGGCTGATTTTTGGTGGAGTGTTGTATCTCATGCTTGAGCTTCTAAATGTGCTTGGGTTTTAAAAGTGGAGTTTATTTGAGTGGTTTTTGAATAAGTGTGACCTATACATATGAACTACATTCAAATTTCAAATGTCATTTAAATTTAGTGTTTGAAAGGTTTTGGGATGAAACAAAGTGGGCCTTGGTACATCACTACTTGTACTAGCAAGGGTACAAAGATCCACACTTCTTTCTGTTAAGATTTGAGTTCTAGGAATAGCCAAAGTAGGCATGGTGATTAAAATGGCAAAAGTGACCATTTGCTTATTTTATTCTTTTTGATTTGTTTTTCTTTGAGATTTGTTTGGGAATGATCTAGATGATGTTTATTTCACCTTAGAATCATTTTACAACCAATGGATCACTTAAACATGGAAATTCAAAACAACTCCAAATTTAAATGCACAAACATATGAATGCTTAATCATTTTAAATGGAAAAGTTTTTGTTAACCCTAAATTGGGTAGATTTGGTCTTGATTAACCTTGGATTAGAGTTTTGGGATGTTACAATAACCCTGTAATGGTCCCTAAAATGGACACTGTTGATTTAAGGACGTGCATTGATTATACTACCTTAAACAAGGCTTGTCCCTATCAACACCCGGATTTTTAATCCTAGATGCCCGTTATGCCATACCTCGCAATCCCAGGATTACCATTTTTGCGAGACATAACGGATTGGATATCATAGTACATCATCAATTACAAACCATACATAAGGTCTTTACACAAATAAGGATCTCATGATCCAGTCTTTAATACAACAAGCAGCAGAAATAAAAGATAGCGTAGAGGTGGGGTCCATCTTCAGGGGCACAGGCAATGCTGACGAAGGCAGATAGTCCTAGTTATCATAGCCGTCCTGCTGACCATCATCTTGATAATCTCCTTCATAGTCTGGCCATGATAATAGCCAGGGACAAAAGCCATGAGTACTCTTTAAGTACTCGCAAACTACCACTAACAAGTACTATAGTTCTAAGTTAAATTGCTAAATCTAAGTTTAACTATAAAGTTAAGTTTGAAACCTAAGCTGAGTTCTGAAGCAAAGAAAGATAAAGTAAAGTTCTAGAATCACTTAAGTTGGGAAGCTTTTGTCATAAACAAAACCCTGTTATGGTCAAGTCAAGATTCATCATTCGTTTCAAGTTATTTAGAAAACATCTGACAACAAAACAGTATGGCCATTCCAACTGTCCATAACCGCGGACGCGGCTATTCGAATAGTTTGACACTCTACAGAGGTGGTACACTTTCACCACAAGATTTGATACATCTATCAGGGGTAACCCTGAATCATCATACTTAGTATGCAGATAATCAAACATAACCTTCCCTTTACACACCCTAGTATAAGCACCTCTCCTATGAGCATGGCCTCCCAACCATGACCATTAGTCATCTTGGGCACTGCATAGGTGGACATCATGAGAGGTAGCCTCATCTCAAACCTCTCCCGTGAGGGAACTAATACTAATGCATATAAATTTCTAGCTAAGCCTTACCCAATTCAGGTAATGTGGTTGTACGGTAAATTTGGAATGGTATCACATCTGAATCCAACCATCAGTTTTATAAAAGGGTTAAGGCTCATGCCTCATCATTTTCATCATCATAAACCAGTTGTGTTTCTCGACACATGTCAAAACATCTCAATAGAATGACTCATCATTCCAATGTTTTCATAATTCATTTTCACCAAGTGTTCCCATCTAAAGTGACTCAAGTTTTTGATCTATTCTAAAATACTAAGTTAAGAGTGTTCACTAAGGTGGAAGGATGGGATCAATCTCATGCCATAGAATGACATCTAAAGGTTTCTAAGTAGGTCAAGTTTTATACTTTTTATGCTACCTTCAAAACAAGTAAAGAACTTTGTGTAAACTAAGGGAGGTAAAACTTGTCAATAAGACTTGAAGTACTAATAGTCAAAGGGGTGTGATCAAAGCATGCTTACGACATCTTTGCTAAACCATCTAGTTTGATTCTAGTTTGCTAAGTACTACACTTGCAAGTACTAACTTGCAAGGGTTAATCTTGGATAGTGCTAGCTTGCTAAGGGTAGCTTGCACTGTTAATGGTGGCTTGCCTTGGTTGGTGCAGTGGTTGAAGTTTTCTTCGTCTTCGTCTTGATAGCACTCCTCCTCCTCGTAAGCTTGGTCGGTACTATCTTCTATAATAATACATACGGATTAGACAATCACCAAACAATACTTAACTAGGCTAAGTAGCATTCTAAAACACACATTTGATGATCTATTATCATCACAAACATCACAAGTTTTAATTCAATAGTTTCATCCTTTTTATTTTAGAAAAGTAATTTCTACTCATTGAAATATTAACTAAAATTTAATATTCACCACCAAAATATGGGATCATGTGGAAACATGTCCTCACCACATATTCTAACATGTGGGAATGAGATTTAAAGGTTGGATCAATATTACTTTAGTTTAAGTTTATTATTTAATGATTTAAAGTGACTAGAAATGCCTATATAGCATTATTTTGGTACTAGTCCAAAGTCACTGCATGTAAACCTTAATATTATTACATATTTAGATAGATATGATGAAATGTGATTTTTGAGAGTTGGAATCAACTCAAAAGCTAACTTGGTTGATTTTATAAAAATGTTGTAAGTTGCAAAAGCTTCTGTGTTCTTATTTTTATTAGGAGATATGTATAACTCTAATTGAATTAAATCCAACGAGATTGGATAGACATCTTAATACCTTTCAGGCAAAATTGGTTTCATGCAATTTGGATTTCTAAAACTCTCTGAATTGATTTTCAAACTAGGGGAAAAAACTAGATTTAACTAAAAAGAAAAATCCAGATTTGAATGGGTGGGCTAGCGCGGGAAAAGACTTGGGCCGGCACAGTGGTGCTCCGCGGCGCGGGGCTCAACTGACAGGGGGTCCTGCTTGTCAGCGGCAGTTAAAACGCGAAACGGTACGCGCGGTGTGGGCCGTAGGATTAGAAGCGAGATCAACGGCTGAGGGTCGTCATCGACGACGAACAGGTCGCCGGCGAGCTCGAAACCTAGCGGCTTGGTGGGGGTCTACTAGGGGCATACCAGGGCTCCAGCAGGGTCGGCGAGGCAGGCAAACAAACTGGAAGACGACGGCGAGGCGAGGCACGGTCGCGGTAGAGCTTGGGGTGGTCGCAATCAACGGCGCCCTTCTCCTCCTGCCGCGGCTGCTCCGGCTCCAATTCCGGCGAGGCAGAGCTCGCCTTGCTCCGGCTAGAGGTGGGTGAGGTTCATAGAGGTGAGGGGAGTGGAATGGTGTGGAGAGAAGAGGCTGGGGAGGGCTCCTTTTATAGGCCCGACGGTGAGACCGAGCAGGATGGGCAGTCGACGGTGGCGACATGGATACGGCGGGGTAGAGGCATGGCTGCGGTTGGCGATCGATGTCCGGTTCCCTAGCGGTGCTCTAGAACTTGAATGCGAGCGTAGGGGCGGTGGCACGCAGTCTGGGCGAGGTGGCGCTCCGAGAGGCAGAGGCGGCGGTGTCCACGGCGAGCGGTGGCTGTGAGGCATTGGGCGGCCAGCGGGGGTGTCTGGAGTGTTCTCCAGGTCGAGGCGGAGCGGCGGGCGCGGGCTGCTGCCAAGGGGCGGTCTGTGCAAGCGGGGACCGAGCGTTCTCTGGGGGTAGCACTGGCATGGTGCGGTGGCACTGGGCGCGGTTTGTGTTCGGTTGTCCACTACTGCTCTTGGCTCGGGTAAGGGACAAGGGGTGGCGGTGAGCTCCTGGCTACCTCCTAGACATGGCGAGGGAAGAGGGAATGGTCTGCTGCAGCGGGGCAAGGGTTGGTCGGCGAGGCATGGCTCGGCATGGCATGGCATGTGGACTAGGGACAAGGGAGAGGGGTGTTAGGGGTTTGTTTAGATCAAGAGGGGACAGAGGAGATAAATGAATATCATTTGGGGGTAAAACCCTGTAGTAAACAGTGAGCTAGGATTAGAGTAGAGATGATGCATGCCAAGTGTTTGATTAAATGGCCGCATGAAAGAAAGTTTTGAATTTTGGTTTCGAAATTTTTGAGTGATCTCCACTAGTGATAGGTAGTCTCTGGTTGCAAGGGTTTTGAAAATGGAGCTCAAAGAGATGGTTTTTGAAATAGGGGTGATCTATGCACATGCATTAGATTCAATTTTAAACTATCATTTAAAATAGTTAACAGAATGTTTTTAGCAGATCAAAAGGTGGGCCTTGGTACCTCATTATGTGTACTAGCAAGGGGTGCAAGGATCAAGAATTGTTTCTGTTAAGTTTTGAGTACTAGGAATAGCCAAAGTAGGCATGAGAGTGAAATTTGCCAAAATGACCATTCCTCCTTTTTAATTCTTTTTGATTTGATTTTCTTTAGGAAAAGTTTGGGAATGATGTAGATGATGTTCAAATCACCTAAGAAACATTTTACAAGCATTGGATCATTCAATCATGGCAATTCAAACAACTCCTATTTTAAATGCACACATATATGAATGCTTTCATTTTAAATTTGAAAAAGGTTTTGTTAACCCTATTTTTGGATGATTTGATCTTGATAACCTTGGATTGAAGTTTTGGGATGTTACAAACCTTCCCCCTTAAACAAAATCTCGTCCTGAGATTTACAAAGAAAACTAGGAACTAAAGAGATCTGGGAACTCTGTCCTAATGTAATCTTCGCGCTCCCAACTAGCTTCCTCCTCGGTATGGTTTCTCCACTGAATCTTGAGAAACTTGATGCTCCTGGTCCTGGTGGTTCTGTAGGCTTCTTCTAAGATACGGATGGGCACTTCCCGATAGGTTAGGTCATTGTTGATTTCCACAGCTCTGTGATCGATGTTCTTGAAAACTTCCGTCTTCTCAGGCACTTTCAGACATTTGCGAAGTAACGAGATATGGAACACATTGTGGATGGCTGACATCTCTTTAGGCAGTTCCAGTTGGTATGATACTTCTCCTCGAAGGTTCAGAATCTTGAAAGGTCTGATATATCTGGGGGCTAACTTTCCCTTCAGACTAAAGCGTTGGGTTCCCTTTAATGGTGAAACCTTCAGATATACAAAATCTCCAACATTGAAAGTCAGGTCTCGCCTTCTCTTGTTGGCATAGCTCTTCTGTCTGGATTGTGCGGTCTTGAGGTGCTCATGGACTTTGTGAACTTTCTCTTCTGCTTCGCGGAGAATGTCGGGTCCAAAGATCTGACTCTCTCCTACTTGCAACCAATTCAAAGGGGTACGACACTTTCTTCCGTATAGGAATTCAAATGGTGCCATCTGCAAACTAGCTTGATAACAGTTGTTATATGAGAATTCTGCGAAAGGTAGGCAGTCTTCCCATTTTGATTCGTATTCCAACACACAAGCTCTAAGCATATCCTCTAGGATCTGGTTGACTCTCTCAGTCTGTCCATCTGTTTGTGGGTGATATGCGGTACTGAAGTTCAACTTGGTTCCTAATCCTTCTTGGACTTTCTGCCAAAATCTCGAGGTAAACTGGGTTCCTCGATCTGATATGATGGTCTTGGGGGTTCCATGCAGACTAACAATCCTAGCAATGTATAGCTCTGCTAGCATGGCACTCTGGTAGGTTGTCTTGACAGGTATGAAGTGGGCTACCTTGTAAAGTCTATCAACTATGACCTAGATTGAGTCATTCCCCCTACTAGAAGTAGGTAAACCAGTGATAAAGTCCATTCCGATGGAATCCCATTTCCATTTCGGAAACTGCAACAATCCTGCATGTCTCTGATGCTCTGCTTTGACTCTTTGGCAGATGTCACACTTGGCGATGTAGCTCCCGATCTCTCTCTTCATCTTGTGCCACCAAAATTGCTCTTTCAAATGCTGATACATCTTTGTTCCTCCGGGGTGGATAGAATAAAGAGTATCATGAGCTTCCTTCATGATAATTTCCTTCAGCTCCGAATCTGCTGGCACACAGATATGTCCTTTGTACCACAGTACTCCTTCTTCGTCTTCGGTGAATCCAGGTACCTTTCCTGTACCAATACGACGTTTGATTCCGTCGATACTTTCATTCCCCTTCTGGGCTTCCTTGATTTGGCTAATCAAAGTGAGTTGAAGTTCAATGCTAGCTAGGAATCCTTTGCTAACTAACTCGGTCCTGAACTGCTCCAACTCCTCATACAAACTTGGTTGCTTCTCCTTGATCATTGTGTTAAGCCTACATGGCATTCTGCTAAGAGCATCCGCTACCACATTGGCTTTGCCGGGGTGATAGTGAATGTCAAGGTCATAATCCTTGATTAACTCTATCCATCTCCTTTGTCTCATATTCAGCTCCTTCTGAGTGAAGATATACTTCAGGCTCTTATGATCTGAGTAAATCTCACAGCGATTACCCATCAAATAATGACGCCATCTCTTCAATGCTAGAACCACGGCTGCTAGCTCAAGATCATGGGTCGGATAGTTCTGCTCATGCTGCTTCAGTTGTCGAGACAGATACGCGATGACTTTGCCTTCTTGCATCAATACACATCCTAGGCCAATCTTGGATGCATCACAATACACATCAAACGGCTTCTTGATGTCTGGCATGATCAAAATTGGGGCGGATATCAATCTCTTCTTCAGCTCTTGGAAATTGGCTTCACACTTGTCTGTCCATTCAAACTTCTTGTCCTTCTTCAACAATTGGGTCATTGGTCGGGCTATGCTCGAGAATCCTTCTACGAACTTGCGGTAGTATCCTGCTAATCCGAGAAATGAACGAACTTGGGTTTGATTCGTTAGGGCTTCCCATTCTTAGACATCTTTGATCTTGGTGGGATCAACAGAGACTTCTCCGGCAGACACAATATGTCCTAGGAATCCTACTTCTTTCAGCGAAAACTCACACTTGCTGAACTTGGCATATAACTGATGCTCTCTTAGGGTTTCTAGAATGATTCTCAGATGTTGCTCATGCTCTTCTTCTGACTTGGAGTAGATAAGGATGTCGTCGATAAACACAACTACAAACTTATCTAGGAAATTCATAAAGATCTTATTCATGAGATTCATGAAATAAGCAGGGGCATTGGTTAATCCAAAAGACATAACCGTATACTCGTATAAACCATAGCGAGTAGTAAAGGCGGTCTTTGGAATATCCGTTGCACGAATCTTAAGTTGGTGATAACCAGTCCTAAGATCAATCTTTGAGAATACCTGAGCTCCAGTCAACTGGTCAAATAGATCCTCGATCTTTGGCAAGGGGTACATGTTCTTGATGGTGACATCATTCAACTTTCTGTAATCTGTACACAGACGATTGCCTCCATCTTTCTTGTCGACGAATAACACTAGTGATCTCCATGGCAATGCGCTTGGCTGAATCAAGCCTGTTGCTAACATGGCATCCAATAGCTTCTTCAGTTCCACTAACTCTGAGGGATTCATGGTATAGGGTCTCTGGGCTATAGGTCCGGTTCCGGGGATTAGTTCGATAATGAACTCAATATCCCTATCCGGGGGCATACCTGGCAATTCATCTGGGAATCCGTCGGGGTATTCACAGAGTACTCTGACTTGGTCAATGGTTCATATTGCGGATGCTATTCCACCAAGCTCTTGCATCTCCCGCCAGATAGTGGGTAGCAAAGAGAACTTTCTCATTTTCATCAACTCCTGCAACTTCAAGGTTGTTTTCCATGGTCTGTAACCAGTCATCAGCATCTAATGGGTTCTCAGATTGGTTGAAGACTGGGGGATTTGTGTTCTGAAATTTTTTGAGTTTGGATCCATGGTGATCCTGATTTCCATGTCCTTGGTTGTTGAGAGCCATTTGAGCGATCTGCTGCAATGTTGCTAAGTTGGCTTGACGCTCGGCCCTGCTTGCTTCACGGTCCGCGATGAGATTCTGCAAGATATGCAGCATTGGGTCATGTGACGAGCTGCTCCCTCCTTGGTTTCCACGAGTCATCTGAAGATTGAGATAGATATAGGGGTACGAGAGAAATTCTAAGGTTCATGGTTTTGGGTTTTCAAAGCTAAAACATTGAGTTAGACTCAGGTTTTTCAACTAACTTCATTTTCATTCATGCAAGCAAGCACCCGATACAACACACACCACAACCATCAAAGGGGAAAACAGATGGTTTGAAGAACCATTCTGCAAGCTACGATACAATGAGATGATACATCTCATGCTACGAAAGTGCTCTAGTGTATCTACTCATCATCGATGAAGTCGGAGTCGTCATCATCAGTGTATAAGTCCACAACATCTTCTTCCAGAAAATCGTCATCGTTGCTAAGGTAAGAATCCATATCTCCCTGGATGTCTTCACCCTCATCTTGTTCTTCCTTGGCGGCAAGCTGAGCTTCCTGCTCCTTGACGGTCTTCTCGAGGTCGGCCACCTTCTTGCAAAGACGGGCGATGGTGCGATCCTTCTTTGCACGCTGGCGGTGAAGAGACTAGCGATCTTGGACGAGCAGTGCGAAAGTTTGGGCCTTCTGGTCAGCGATGGCACGGTTCTAGTTGGCTAACTCCCTGGCATTATCCAGTTCTTGCTGTCTGTCATGAAGCAAGAAATCAAGGTTCTCCACTTTACGCCTCAACTCTGGGTGACTTGGCATCTCCATCGGCATTCCCATGAAGTCATGTCTTACATAGTGGGCAAAACAGGTTCCTTGGATCTTGTTGACGCTGAGGGCACATAGACGTGAGAGAGTTTCATGCATTGCCCTGGCTAATCCATCTAGCCACTTGTTATCTCACACGGAGAACTAAATTCTCCCGGAAGTTGGTGCTTCGATGCTTCCTCGAAGATCCGTGGTGACTAGCCATTGTAGGTATCCTCCTGGGGGTCCTGGAAGTTGGGCTCCAAGAAACTCCGGATGTGGGCGCCCCAGTAACTCTGACAGCGAATCCAGATCCCTCTCGAAGATCAGCTGACCTCCGTTTCCCAACTGGTAAAACTTGCTGAACTGAGTCTCCATCTACAAGAATTAAGGATGAGGAAGTTAGTGAAGTGATCAAGTGTGTCAAATTTTAAGTAGTAATGTAAGAATTTTGAGGAACATGAATTTTTGAGAAAGAATGAGTTCACAAGGGTAAGAGGGGAAAACAAGCAACGAAAATAAAAGATAGCGTAGCGCTGGGGTCCATCTTCAGGGGCACATGCAATGCTGACGAAGGCAGATAGTCCTAGTTATCATAGTTGTCCTGCTGACCATCATCTTGATAATCTCCTTCATAGTCTGGCCATGATAATAGCCAGGGACAAAAGCCATGAGTACTCTTTAAGTACTCGCAAACTACCACTAACAAGTACTATAGTTCTAAGTTAAAGTGCTAAATCTAAGTTTAACTATAAAGTTAAGTTTGAAACCTAAGCTGAGTTCTGAAGCAAAGAAAGATAAAGTAAAGTTCAAGAATCACTTAAGTTGGGAAGCTTTTATCATAAACACAACCCTGTTGTGGTCAAGTCAAGATTCATCATTCGTTTCAAGTTATTTAGAAAACATATGACAACAAAACAGTATGGCCATTCCAACTGTCCATAACCGCGGACGCGGCTATTCGAATAGTTTGACACTCTGCAGAGGTGGTACACTTTCACCACAAGATTCGATACATCTATCAGGGGTAACCCTGAATCATCATACTTAGTATGCAGATAATCAAACATAACCTTCCCTTTACACACCCTAGTATAAGCACCTCTCCTATGAGCATGGCCTCCCAACCATGACCATCAGTCATCTTGGGCACTACATAGGTGGACATCATGAGAGGTAGCCTCAGCTCAAACCTCTCCCGTGAGGGAACTAAGACTAATGCATATAAATTTCCAGCTAAGCCTTACCTAATTCAGGTAATGTGGTTGTACGGTAAATTTGGAATGGTATCGCATCCGAATCCAACCATCAGTTTTATAAAAGGGTTAAGGCTCATGCCTCATCATTTTCATCATCATAAACCAGTTGCGTTTCTCAACACATGTCAAAACATCTCAATAGAATGACTCATCATTCCAAGGTTTTCATAATTCATTTTCACCAAGTGTTCCCATCTAAAGTGACTCAAGTTTTTGATCTATTCTAAAATACTAAGTTAAAAGTGTTCACTAAGGTGGAAGGATGGGACCAATCTCATGCCATAGAATGACATCTAAAGGTTTCTAAGTAGGTCAAGTTTTATACTTTTTATGGTACCTTCAAAACAAGGAACTTTGTGTAAACTAAGGGAGGTAAAACTTGTCAATAAGACTTGAAGTACTAATAGTCAAAGGGGTGTGATCAAAGCATGCTTACGGCATCTTTGCTAAACCATCTAGTTTGATTCTAGTTTGCTAAGTACTACACTTGCAGGTACTAACTTGCAAGGGTTAATCTTGGATAGTGCTAGCTTGCTAAGGGTCGCTTGCACTGTTAATGATGGCTTGCCTTGGTTGGTGCAGTGGTTGAAGTTTTCTTCGTCTTCGTCTTGATAGCACTCCTCCTCCTCGTAAGCTTGGTCGGTACTATCTTCTATAACAATACATACGGAGTAGACAATCACCAAACAATACTTAACTAGGCTAAGTAGCATTCTAAAACACACATTTGATGATCTATTATCATCACAAACATCACAAGTTTTAATTCAATAGTTTCATCCTTTTTATTTTAGAAAAGTAATTTCTACTCATTAAAATATTAACTAAAATTTAATATTCACCACCAAAATATGGGATCATGTGGACACATGTCCTCACCACATATTCTAACATGTGGGAATGAGATTTAAAGGTTGGATCAATATTACTTTAGTTTAAGTTTATTATTTAATGATTTAAAGTGACTAGAAATGCCTACATAGCATTATTTTGGTACTAGTCCAAAGTCACTGCATGTAAACCTTAATATTATTACATATTTAGATAGATATGATGAAATGTGATTTTTGAGAGTTGTAATCAACTCAAAAGATAACTTGGTTGATTTTATAAAAATGTTGCAAGTTGCAAAAGCTTCTGTCTTCTTATTTTTATTAGGAGAGATCTATAACTCTAATTGAATTAAATCCAATGAGCTTGGATAGATCATCTTAATACCTTTCAGGCAAAATTAGTTTCATGCAATTTGGATTTCTAAAACTCTCTGAATTGATTTTCAAACTAGGGGACAGAAACTAGATTTAACTAAAAAGAAAAATCCAGATTTGAACGGGTGGGCTAGCGCGGGAAAAGACTTGGGCCGGCCCAGTGGAGCTCCGCGGCACGGGGATCAACTAACAGGGGGGTCCCGCTTGTCAGCGGCACTTAAAACGCGAAACGGTACGCGACGCTGTGGGCTGTAGGATTAGAAGCGAGATCAACGGCTGAGGGTCGTTGTCGACGACGAACAGGTCGCCGGCAAGCTCGAACCCTAGCGGCTCGGTGGGGGTCTACTAGGGGGTACCATTGCTCCAACAGGGTCGGCGAGGCGGGCAGACAAACTGGAAGACGACGGCGAGGCGAGGCGCGGTTGCGGTGGAGCTTGGGGTGGTCGCAATCAACGACGCCCTTCTCCTCCTGCCGCGGCTACTCCGGCTCCAATTTCGGCGAGGCAGAGCTCGCCTTGCTCCGGCTAGAGGTGGGTGAGGTTCAGAGAGGTGAGGGGAGTGGAATGGTGTGGAGAGAAGAGGCTGGGGAGGGCTCCTTTTATAGGCCCGACGGTGAGACCGAGCGGGATGGGCAGTCGATCGTGGCGACATGGCTACGGCGGTGTAGAGGCATGGCTGCGGTTGGCGATCGATGTGTGGTTCTCTGGCGGTGCTCTAGAACTTCAATGCGAGCGTAGGGGCGGTAGCACGCGGTCTAGGCAAGGTGGCGCTCTGAGAGGCAGAGGCGGCGGTGTCCACGGTGAGCGGTGGCTGTGAGGCGTTGGGCGGCCAGCAGGGGTGTCTAGGGTGTTCTCCAGGTCGAGGCGGAGCGGCGGGCGCGGGCTGCTGCCAAGGGGCGGTCTGTGCGAGCGGGGATCGAGCGCGATCTGGGGCGGCTATGGCATGGTGCGGTGGCACTAGGCGCGGTTTGTGCTCGGTGGTCCACTGCTGCTCTTGGCTCGGGCAAGGGACAGGGGGTGGAGGTGAGCTCCTCGCTACCTCCTAGACATGGCGAGGGAAGAGGGAATGGTCTGCTACAGCGGGGCAAGGGTTGGCCAGCGAGGCATGGCTCGGCATGGCATGGCATGGCATGGGGACTAGGGACAAGGGAGAGGGGTGTTAGGGTTTTGGTTAGATCAAGAGGGGATAGAGGAGATAAATGAAGATCATTTGGGGGCAAAACCCTGTAGTAAACAGTGAGCTAGGATTAGAGTAGAGATTATGCATGCCAAGTGTTTGATTAAATGGCCGCATGAAAGAAAGTTTTGAATTTTGGTTTCAAAATTTTTGAGTGATCTCCACTAGTGATAGGTAGTCTCTGGTTGCAAGGGTTTTCAAAATGGAGCTCAAAGAGATGATTTTTGAAATAGGGGTGATCTATGCATATGCATTAGATTCAATTTTAAACTGTCATTTAAAATAGTTAACGGAATGTTTTTAGTAGATCAAAAGGTGGGCCTTGGTACCTCATTATGTGTACTAGCAAGGGGTGCAAGGATCAAGAATTGTTTCTATTAAGTTTTGAGTACTAGGAATAGCCAAAGTATGCATGAGAGTGAAATTTGCCAAAATGACCATTCCTCCTTTTTAATTCTTTTTTATTTGATTTTCTTTAGGAAAAGTTTGGGAATGATGTAGATGATGTTTAAATCACATAAGAAACATTTTACAAGCATTGGATCATTCAATCATGGCAATTCAAACAACTCCTATTTTAAATGCACACATATATGAATGCTTTCATTTTAAATTTGAAAAAGTTTTTGTTAACCGTATTTTTGGATGATTTGATCTTGATAACCTTCGATTGAAGTTTTGGGATGTTACAGTCCCAAAGATCCGTTCACTCTGCCTGGAATCGACCAAGTTATCTATTCTATGGCAGGCTCAGAACTCCTCTATTTACTCGATGCATATTCCGGTAATGACCAAATACGTATGAAGGAGTAGAATAACCTGAAGACTTCATTCATCGCCCCCTTCGGAACCTTCTGCTACGTAACGATGCACTTTGGCCTCAAAAACGCAGGAGCAACATATTAGCGCAGTATGCAGCATTGCCTTCCCGACCAAATCGAACGCAATCTACATGCATATGTGGACGACATAGCGGTGATGTCAAAAAAGAAGGAAACATTAATTTATGACTTGGAGGAAACATTCGCAAATCTACCAAAATACAACATAATGCTCAACCCGAAGAAGTGTTTCTTCAAAGTTCCATCCGGAAAATTGTTAGACTTCCTCCTGTCTCAAAAAGGCATAGAGGTGAACCGTGACAAGATAAAGGATATATCAACATAACCAGGCCAACTCACATGAAGGACGTACAACAGCTCACTGGCTCCATTACGTCAGCAAGTCGGTTTGTTAGTCCGCTCAATGAAAGAGCCGCACCATTATACAAACACTTGAATAAAACCCACAAATTTGTTTGAACCAACGAGGCTGAAGTTGCACTCTAAGACCTGAAAGCAGTACTCTCATATGCCCCTATTCTTGAAGCTCCGAAACCTCAAGAACCTATGCTTCTTTACATTGTTGCGACAAACAGAGTTATCAGTGTCGTCATAGTGGTAGAGCGAAAGGTGGAAAAACAGGAGCACTTGGTGCAGTGTTCGACTTACTACCTCAGCGAGGTCCTGACAGAGTCAAAACAGCGGTATCCGCATTACCAAAAGTTATCTTATGGTGTTTTTTTTGCTGCCAGAAAGATACGACAATATTTTCAAGAGCATAGAATCACAGTGGTGAGCAAAACTCCCATGAGAGATATAATCAACAACAGCAATGCCACATGATGTGTTACTAAGTGGGGAATCGAGCTAGCAGCTTTCAACATTGAGTACAAGCCACGAACAGCCATCAAATCTAGATACTTGCCGACTTTTTGGTTGATTAGATAGATATGACAGAAAACACTAGCACCCTAGAGTCGGAATACTGGACCCTCCACTTTGACGGATCGAAATCACCAGAAGGAGGTAAGTCGTTCTATGTGTTATAGATTCACTTCACGGCGACCAATAAAATTGCCAAATATGAAGCACTATTACATGGACTTCCAATTTCTAAAGACATCGCCGAATCATGTTCTACGGAGACTCGGATTTAGTTGCCTAGCAAGTATCCAACCACTATAGAGAAAACAAACACATGGAAGCTTATCGAGCTATCATTGATGAATTATCTAAATCATTCAAAGGGTTTGAGGTTCAACACATCCCTCGAGCAAAAAATGAGGAAGCAGATGCACTATCAAGAATAGACTCTACACGGAAACTGGTCCCGGATGGTGCTTTTTTGAAGCATCTCAAAGTTCCCTCTATCACAGGAGTTGATGAGGAGTACCCAACCAAATATGACTCACCACTCATAGCAGTTATGGCTGTTATTCCCAGTTGGGCAAAATCCTACCTTGATTTTTTGGTAGATGCAAAGTTACCTAAAGACGAAGTTCTAAGCCGACATATCATCTGTCGAGTGAAATCCTATATGCTAATCAGTGGTGAGATCTATAAGTGGAGTGTAGATGGGGGTTTTCAGCGTTGTGTTTCTCTGGAACGAGTGGAAATCCTAAGGGAAATCCACATAAGAGAATGCGGTCATCACACCGCATCCATATCCTTAGTGGGAAAAGGTTTTCAACATGGATTCTTCTGGCTTACAGCTAAGGCAAACACTGATAAACTAGTAAAGATGTGCAAAGGCTGCAAAAAATACGCCAAACAGGCCCATGTTCTGGCTGCTTAGCTATGGACAATTCCGATTACATGACCCTTTGCATTCTAGGGACTTGACATGGTAGGACCATTTAAGCATGCACCAAGTGGATTTTCCCACCTACTAGTGATAGTGGATATGTTTACCAAATGGATCGAGGCTAAACCCGTAACAAGTTGCGATGGAGCCACAACAAAATATTCATTGAGGACGTCATAACCCGATTCGGATATCCGCACAGTATTATCACAGACAACTGGAGTAATTTTTCAATGGGGGAACTTGTTGGTTTTTGCAAAGAGCAAGGGATACAGCTCGATATTGCATCGGTCGTGCATCCATAAGCCAATAGACAAGTGAAAAGGGATAATGGTATAATCTTACAAGGCCTCCGACCTTGTCTCGAAGAACCACTTCATCGTGCTGCGGGGGGCTTGGGCGTACAAATTACCATCTATTATTTGGAGCTTGCGAACTACTCCTAATAGGTCAACTAGATACACACCTTTCTTCTTGGTATACGGCATAGAACAAATACTTCCGAGTGATCTCATCCATATTTCTCCCGATTCGTTGCGTGCATCAAAGAAGATGTCGAAGTTTCTTGACAAGATGACCTCGATGTACTCAAGGAAGTTCACGTCGTTGCTAAACAAAGATCTACAACCTATCAACAGAAGTTATGCAAGTATCAAAGATAGAGAGTAAAAAATTGCTCCTTCGGAAATGGCGACCTGGTTCTCTGACTAGTGCAACAAAGAAAGCACAATCTTTCCCTGATTTAGGAAGGACCCTTTATGATTAGCAAAGAACTAGAAAATGGGTCACACTCCCTCTATTTCAAAATATATGATGTTTTAGCTTTGTGAAAAGAGTGTATCTAGACCTATTTTAGTGTGTAGATTCATATAGGTTTGGAGTGAACCTACACAATAAAATGGGTCTAGATACACTTATTTCACAAAGCTAAAACATCTTATATTTTGAAACGGAGGGAGTACTATTTAACCAACATGAGACCAATCAAAGAAATACCTACTACTCGGAAGAGAAAGGGAGCTAGAGGCAGTACAAATCCAGATGAATTAGACCGTCCATGGAACACTGCTCAACTATGTCCCTTTTATTCTTAAGTTTTCTTTTTTGTAATCATATCAATGTACATGTTCAAAGTGAAATAAAGCATTGGTTCCCACAATGTTTTTTCTGAGCTGTTTTAGTGCCATCTTATTTCTGAATTGTCGTGTCAAAGTCAAAAATCCTAGAATACTTGAAAATATTTCATGCTCATGTTTCTTCTGGCTGGATTTCCGATTCTATAAAAATTCTACCTTCAGGTGTAAGTCTCATTTTTTGTGTATGCTTTTGTTTTTGTCTGATTGCTTAGATGCATGTATTTTCCGAGTAGTGAATTGTTGGTACTAGAAGGTTGCTCTGTTTCCGAGTTTAAACTGGTTTAGCAGTTGAGCTCCACTGCTTGGCAGTGTTTCTGTGCTAAAGGTTGGTCGGATCACGAAAGGGACAAGGCAGAAAATCTAGATAAACGATAAGTATGAACAAAAAGTGCTTAAGTAATTTTCGAGCACAACAAAAATAACCAAGTCCTAGAGTAAATGCATCAGATCTTATATAATAGCAGAACCAAATAAAATATTTATATTACACCACTTGTTCTAGAATAATGCATAGTTTTTTTCGACCCTATGCTGCAGGTGGAGCAGACAGAGATCTTGCCGGATTATTGGTGCCAGCATCCAAGTCACCATGATCCTTATTTGTTGGGGATATGCTATATGGGTATCCTCATAGCATGTCATCAATCCGCCTAACCCGGGTGGCCCATAGTTGGTAGCAAGGCCTATGGCCTGCTGGGCGGCCCAGTTAGACAGATCCTGAAGGGAGGCCCATGCCGGATAAAGGAAGGCTACGCAGGAGTCACCGAGATACTCGGAGCCTTGAAGCACAAGACACGGAAGACTAGTTCGTGTAGGTGTAGGACTCTTTACCTTGTCCGGCAAGGACCTTTCCTTGTAAACCCTAGGTCTTGGCGCCTTTATAAGCCGGCATGCGGGAGCCTTTAGGGCAAGAACACAATAGATTGTTGCGTACAACGAGCAACACCTCGCGCAGTGAACCTATCTCTGTAACTCGGTGTATTGCCATTATAGTGATTTATAGCAGGAGTAGAGTTCCGCCACCGTTGTGGGACTTGAACCTGGGTAAGCTCTATTACCTCGTACCCGCCAACTCTCCGCCTTACCCCATGTCTCTAAACACGCACTGTGAGGACCCCTCCATGGCGTACTCGTCGGCAATACCACGCCAGTTGGCGCCCACCATGGGGCAAGAGGCGCTTCGAGCTCTACACCGGGTGAGGTCCCATCTCTTCGCGGGAATCAGCAATACCATAGCCATCGGTCACATTCTCTTCTCCACAAACATCCTGATCGTCCCTCCAGATGAGTTTTGGGTGCCGGCAAAGACGAACCCCATGCGCTGCTCCGTCATCCCCTTCAGAGACATCCACATCTTCATCGGTGAAACTGACTCAGGTCCTAGCTCCCAGGAAGTCAGAAACTCGTCAAGCCCCGCACGGATCTCCTATGAGCAGGACGTGTTCACGGAAGGATCTGGGCCATACCTCTCTTTGGAGTATGGTGGCTCGGATCAGGAAATTTCAAGGCCCACCCAAACCGCCCCTATGCAGGATATAAAGGTGGAAGGACCTCGCAAAACCGCTTGGCTTCCCCGAGCGTTAGCTCTGCGCAGGTCACACTTTGTCCGCATCGTCACCATCTTCAATTTGGCCAGATGCGTTCAAAGGGATGGAGAACCTCCCCGCGAATACCTTGCCAGATGGATGAGGGTGAGGGAAACCCTAGAGGGCGCCCGCGCTGACGAGCTCGTGTACCGAAGGCATACCCTCCGAAGGCGGCAGGCCGCAGGCCTTCTCACCCTTGGTGAGATGGTTGTCATCGTCAATGAATACGCGGATGCCAATGAAGAGGCCATGGCGGAAATCACCGTTGTAGCCGGAGGAGGAAACAACAACAACGGCCCGCCTCCATCACCCTCCACATCCTCCATCGCCAACACCGAAGACAACTCCGACTCCATCCTCGACGCGCTTTACACCAACATCAATATGGATGCCGGTGGCTCGGATGCTAACTCAAAGGAATACGACGCTGTTATGAGGGAGATCGAGCAGGAGATCGAGAAGGAGGGGAGCACCGAGAAGACCAACACTTCCCACCAGGTGCTAGTCGCCATTGTGAGCGTGATAGAAGAAGATGGACAGGAACAGGAACGTGACAGAGCTCCGCCCATGCCAGCGGTCACCAGAGCAGTAGCAGCTAAAAAAGCCGTCGAGCCTCCGGCTCCGGCCAAAGCCCTGCCTCCTCCGGTCACCCGCCCGCCACCAGCGCAGGAAATTACCACGGCCCCTAATATGGCCCGACAATTGAATCAGCCGCCAATGCCACCATCAACGACTGTAGCTGGCAACCCACTAGCCACTCCCGTCGACAAAGCAATCTACGGCGCACTTCTCGTTGAACCAATCATTGTCGCCCATATCCGGAGCATTACGGAGCTTGATGAGAAGCACGCGGAAATCTTGGCGGAGGCCAAGTGCATCACGGAGTAAGGCTCTAAGCTAGACGAAGACATGGCTAAGGCGCAGCAATCCATCAAGGCGGCAAGATCTATGGAGGCCGAATACAAGCAATTGATGTTAAAGCATAAAACAAAGAAGGTACCAGCTCACGTCGTCTAAGATCCCGATGTTCAGCGAGGTTTGGGATTTAACGGATCTAAGCCGACAAAAGCCACCCCTTACATAGATTCAGAGGGGAGGCAGGTCATTCCAACTCCCGCTTGCAACATTGCCATCGCCAAGACCCTCCTGGAGCATGACAGGTCGCCAGAAGCAGTTGCTCAGGTGTATGACCTTGTCGCAAGCAATAGGAAAAGGCCGCCTCACAGAGGCTTGAGTCCAACCCGGAGATGTGCCAGTCAACCCTGAATAGCCGTAGAAGGCCAAAATCTCCTCGTGACGAAGGATCGTGCACAGGATTGTTGGGTCCGTAGCATAGAAAACAAAAAAAATCGTACGGTGTGAACTACACGCCAAGATCTATCTACTAGGTACAAAGCAATGGGTGGACATACATCCAACGTGAACTTACACTCAAAGACAACGAGTTTTGTTAACGAGTAGGAACTCGTGGTTGATGTAGTCATACCATTGCCGATCTCGAGATCGTGAGGTAGTCCAAGCGCCGCAACTCAGCAGCGCATCCGTACTCGCACACACGTTCAAGCCACCGGACAACCTCCACCTCCTCGCTCCAGCGATCCAGCGGAAGCAACAACTCCTTCCAGACGAAATGCCATAGGGAACATGTATCTCGCTAATCCGAGACCATGGGGGAATAATTCTAGAGGGGGAGAGAGATCCTTCACAAGGAGGTGTGTGGACGAAGGAGGGAATGGGTGGCCTTTTATAGGAGGAGGGGGTGCCCCTCCTCTCCATGGCCGGCGCATGGGGGGGTGACCCCTCACCTCCCCCATTCATGTGGTGGTAACCCCTCCACATTAAAATGCCTCTTCACATTCCCTTTTAAAGTCTCCACTTTAAATGCATTAAAATTCTCCAAGTTTAATGCTCTCTCATTTAATAAAACTCTTTTATTAAATTTATTCAGAATTTTGTTAATTACTTTAATTAACAAACATTCACATATAGGCCCTTGCAATATTTCAATATCACATGTAGAACCACTTTCTGCAATTTCACCCGAAACAATTTCCGGTTTCTATTGAAACAATTCCTGCGCTTTGCAATTCTTTTGTCTAAAACATATGTGCTCCAAAATGGTGTCTGGTAACTCTTAAGTGTGTCACCCTATGGTTCGCGAATAATGCAGACATGATCGAGACCCTTCTCCGATCAATAATCAGCAGCGGGACCTGGAGATCCGTACTGACTCCTACACATTCAACGATGACTTCTGTGATCGTGAGAACCTTTAACGCTTGTTACTAAATCCCTTTGTCTCTCGATATATTACATGTCCGAGATTCGATCATCGGTATCTCCATACCTAGTTTGATCTCGTTACCGAGATGCACTCTTTTCTCGTTCCCGTGATATAACATTCTAGTGATCACATCACTTGCTTGCAAGCTATCTTAATGTGATATCACCGAGAGGGCCCAGAGTATATCTATCCGTCATCGGGATTGACAAATTCCACTCCTGATCCATGAGCCTCAACATAACACCTTCGTAGTACTGAACCCATCTTTATAGTCACCCTGTTACGGTGTGACGTTTGATGTTATCAAGATACTCTTCCGGTGTTAGCAATTAACATGATCTCATGGTCTAAGGATAAAGGTTACTTCGTATGATGTTATAGCAATATCAACATAATGACTTGATCGTAATGCTATACTTCGGATGAATGTTCATCACATCATTCCACCAATGGTGTGACCTTGTTATTAACAACATCCAATGTCCATGATCAGGAAACCTTGATCATCTTGTTAATCAACAAGCTAGTCTATAAGAGAGGCATAACTAGGAACCATTTTTGTTTATTAAACACACATTGATTGATGTTTCCTAATCAATACAATTCTAGCATGTAAAATAAACATCTATCACATATAAGGAATATATAATAACAACTTTATTATTGCCTCTCAGGGCATATTTCCTTCAGTCTCCCACTTGCACTAGAGACAATAATCTAGTTCACATAGTGATAAATCTAACACCCATGGAGTTCTGGTGTTGATCATGTTTTTCCCTAGGGAGAACTTTAGTCAATAGATCTTCTACATTTAGGTCCGTGTGTACTTTACAAATCTTTATATCTTCATCCTTGACATGCTCGCGGATGGAGTGAAACCGGCGCTTAATATGCTTGGAATTCTTGTGAGACCTCGGTTCCTTTGCGTTGGCTATGGCTCCATTGTTGTCACAATAGATCACCATTGGGTCCAATGCACTGGGAACCACACCTAGTTCCATAATGAACTCTTTCATCCAAACCGCCTCCTGCGCCGCTTCTGAAGCAGCAACATATTCCGCCTCCGTCGTTGATCCAGCCACCACAGGTTGTTTGGAACTCCTCCAACTAACTGCTGCTCTGTTCAAGAGAAATACGTATCCGTATTGAGACTTAGAGTCATCCAGATCGGTGTCAAAGCTAGCATCGACATAACACTTAGCGACTAGCTCTTCTTCACCTCCGTATATAAGAAACATATCCTTAGTTCTCCTCAAGTAATTGAGGATGTTCTTTACCGCTATCTAGTGTTCCGAACCTGGATCAGATTGGTACCTACTAGTCAAACTAATAGCATGTTCCACATCCGGTCTTGTACATAGCATGGCATACATAATAGAGCCTATGGCCGAGGCATAGGGGATCTTATCCATCATCTCTCTTTCTTCCGCCGTAGCCGGACTTTGAGTCTTACTCAATGTCTTGCCTTGCAACATAGGTAAGAACCCCTTCTTACTTTCGTCCATATTAAACTTCTTTAATATCTTATAAAGTTATGTACTCTGCGATAGCCCAATTAGGCGCCTTGATCTATCTCTATAGATTTTAATGCCTAATATATATGACTCTTCACCAAGGTCTTTCATCAAAAATTTGCTGTTTAGATAACTTTTAACACTATTTAAAAGATCTATATCATTTCCAATCAATAATATGTCATCCACATATAATATCAGAAATTCCACATTGCTCCCACTCACTTTATTGTAAATACAAGCCTCTCCATAAGTTTGGACAAATCCAAACTCTTTGATCACCTCATCAAAGCGGAGATTCCAACTCTGGGATGCTTGCTTCAGTCCATAGATGGATCGCTGAAGTTTGCATACCTTATTAGCATCCTTAGGATCGACAAAACCCTTAGGTTGTATCATATACAACTCTTCTTCAATATTACCATTGAGGAATGCAGTTTTGACATCCATCTGCCATATTTCATAATCGAAATATGCAGCAATTGATAACATAATCCTAACCGACTTAAGCATCGCTATGAGAGAGAATGTCTCATCGTAGTCAACTCCTTGAATTTGTTGAAACCCCTTTGCGACAAGTCGAGCCTTATAGATGGTCACATTACCATCAACATTAGTTTTTCTTTTGAAAATCCATTTATTCTCAACGGCCTTTAGATTGTGAGGTAAGTCCACCAAGTTCCAAACTTGGTTCTCGTACATGGATTCCATCTCAGATTTCATGGCTTCCACCCATTTGTTGGAATCTAGGCTCATCATCGCTTCTTCATACGTCGCAGGGTCATCCATTTCATCAACCATGAAATTCACAATAGGATTGCCATACAGTTCAGGAGCTACACGTGTCCTGGTTGACCTATGAGGTTCGGTAGTGTCCTCTTTCGGAGTTTCATGATCATTATCATTAGCTCTCTCTCTTCATCAGGTGAAGTCAACTCCGAAACAACTTCCGGTGCTGTGCCACTCGCCATTCCATGAAGAGAAGGTTCAATAACCTCTTCGAGTTCTACCTTCCGACTACTCACACCTTTCGCGAGAAACTCCTTCTCAAGAAAGGCATTCTTGGCAACAAAAACCTTGCCCTTGGATCTGTGATAGAAGGTATACCCAATTGTTTCCTTAGGGTATCCTATGAAGATGCGTTTTTCCGCTTTGGGTTCGAGTTTATCTGGTTGAAGTTTCTTCATATAAACATCGCATCCCCAAACTTTAAGAAATGACAGCTTAGGTTTGTTTCCAAACCATAATTCATACGGTGTCATTTCAACGGATTTAGATGGTGCCCGATTTAAAGTGAATGCAGCTGTTTCCAGTGCATAACCCCAAAATGACAGTGGCAAGTCAGTCAGAGACATCATGGATCGAACCATATCCAATAAGGTACGATTACGATGTTCCGACACACCATTACGTTGTGGTGTTCCGGCAGGCGTGAGTTGTGAAACTATTCCACACTCTTTCATGTGTGTGCTAAACTCGTAACTTAGATACTCTCCTCCACGGTCAGACCGTAGAAATTTGATCTTTCTATTACGATGATTTTCCACTTCATTCTGAAATTCCTTGAACT
This sequence comes from Avena sativa, assembly GCA_916181665.1. Taxonomy (NCBI): domain Eukaryota; kingdom Viridiplantae; phylum Streptophyta; class Magnoliopsida; order Poales; family Poaceae; genus Avena; species Avena sativa. The sequence goes on along the minus strand of OV702289.1, from coordinate 285,035,818 downwards.
TTTCAAAAGTTTTAGACTTGTGTTTCATCAAATAGATATACCCGTATCTACTCAAATAATCCGTGAAAGTAACAAAATAACGATATCCACCTCGCGCCGACACACTCATTGGTCCACACACATCAGTATGTATGATTTCCAATAGACCTGTCGCCCGTTCCATTGAACCGGAAAACAGCGTTCTAGTCATCTTGCCCATAAGGCATGGCTCACATGTATCAAATGATTCAAAATCAAGTGATTCCAAAAGTCCATCAGAATGGAGTTTCTTCATGCGTTTAACGCCAATATGACCTAGACGGCAGTGCCACATATATGTAGACATATCATCATCAAGTTTAATCTTTTTAGCATTAACATTATGGATGTGTGTAATATTACTATCGAGATCTATCAGAAATAAACCATTCAACATAGGTGCATGACCATAAAAGATATCATTCTTATAAATCGAACAACCATTGTTTTCAGATTTAAAGGAATGGCCACTTTGCATTAAACATGATCCATATACAATGTTCATGCTCAGTGTAGGCACTAAATAACAATTATTTAGGTTTATAACTAATCCCGATGGAAAATGGAGAGGTAGCGTCCCGACGGCGATCACATCAACTTTTGATCCATTGCCGACCCGCATCTTGACCTCGTCCCTTGCTAGTTGTCGCTTGTTCCGTAGCCCCTGAACCGAGTTACATATATTAGCAAACGATCCCGTATCAAATACCCAGGTGCTACTGCTGGATATCACATATACCTTTGTTTGCCTTGCCGGAATTCTTCTCCGCCAAATACTTGGGGCAGTTGTGCTTCCAATGGCCAGTCCCTTATAATAGTAGCACTCGGTGTCAGACTTAGGGCCAGCTCGGGGTTTCTTTTCAGGCGTGGCAACAGACTTGCCACCCTTCTTTCCCTTGTGCTTGCCTTTCTTGTCTTTCTTGAAACCGGTGGTCCTATTGATCATCAACACTTGATGTTCTTTCCTAATCTCCACTTCTGCAGTCTTAAGCATTGACAAAAGCTCGGGAAGAGACTTCTTCATGCGCTGCATATTATAGTTCATCACGAAGCTCTTGTAGCTAGGTGGCAGAGATTGGATAACACGATGTATGCCTAAATCAATGGGAATCGTTAATCCCAAGGACACAAGCTTATCGGCGTACCTAGACATTTTGAGTACGTGCTCACTAACGGAGTTGTTTTCCTCCATCATGCAGCTAAAGAACTTTTCCGTAGCATTATAACTCTCTACGGCAGCATGGGTATCGAAAATCATTTTCAATTCTCCCATGGTACCAAAGGCATTGCCATTTTCGAAACGCTTTCGAAGTTCTGGCTCTAGCCCATACAGTATGCCGCAATGAACTAAGTTGTGGTCCTCCTGACAAGTCACATAGACATTCTTTTCCTCGTCAGGGGCATCAGGAGCTGGTGGGGGGCCTAGCGGTGCATCTAGCACATATTGCTTTTGTGCAGCAGTGAGGAGAATCCTCAAATTCATAGCCCAGTTGGTGAAGTTGCTACCATTCGCAGCAAGTTTCTCTTTCTCCATGAACACATTGAAATTAAAAACAGGTGGTGCCATCTACAACAGAATTTGTAAAGTTTATTTAGACTAAGTTTATGATAGATTGAGTTCAACTAATCCAAATTACTAATGAACTCCCACTCAAAAACGACATCCCTCGTGTCCTTTTGGTGATTACATGAACCAAATCCACTACACCAAGTCCGATCATCACGTGAGTTGATGTAGCTTCAAAGGCGAGCATCTATATGGGCATCATATCAACTATATGACTCATGCTTAACCTTTCGGTCCGTGTTCCGAGGCCATGTCTGTACATGCTAGGCTCGCCAAGTAAGAACCTTAGTATTCACGTGTGTAAAACTGTCTTACACCCGTTCCTATGAAAGCGTAGATTCGAGTACACCCGATCATCACGTGATGTCTCGAAACACGATCCACAGAACGGTGCATACTTAAGGAAGACCACATTTTTATCTTGATATCTAAATGAGGGATCATATTATAATGCTACCAAAAGCGCCAAACTAGCAGTATAAGATGCTAACATCTAATGTGTAAAGTGAGATGATATGGTCCATGCATTTGATCTCTATCACTTGCATCGTGGTATGATCTCTATCATTCCTTTGTGTGTAAGGCCAAGGTCTATGGAACTTACACGTTGAGTGTGTTGTAAGAGTATCTACCATACATCTACTTACAACAATACCCTATCAATACACTAGCCCATCAACGATCTAAACTAGACGCCTCTAATTTATCAATTGCAAGTTTTACGTGGCTTAGGGCTTTCGGAGATAGAACCGTTCTCACCTACGAACATGAACCACAACGAGGATAACTAAGTTATTAGCAACTTGTTGTAAATCAGATATTGACTATAGTAGGAGAGACAGACACCCGCCAGCCACTTATGCAAAGCAAGTTGCATGTCAGTCGTGGAACCGGTCTCATGTACGATGACATGTAAGGTTGGTCCGGGCTGCTTCATCCCACTATGCCACCAATATCCAAAATACATAGAAGATGCAATAACATGATCATCATCGCCCACATATAAACATATGTGTACTACCCGTGCAAAGCACCTACGCATAGATCAGGCTCTGATACCACTATTGGGTCCGCAGCATAGAAAACAATTTTTTTCCTACGGTGTGAACTACACGCCAAGATCTATCTACTAGGTACAAAGCAACGGGTGGACATACATCCAACGAGAACTTACCCTCGAAGACAACAAGTTTTGTTAATGAGTAGGAACTCGCGGTTGATGTAGTCGTACACTTGCCGATCTCAAGATCGTGAGGAAGTCCGAGCGCCGCAACTCAGCAGCGCATCCGTACTCGCACACACGTTCAAGCCACCGGACAACCTCCACCTCCTCGCTCTAGCGATCTAGCAGAAGCAGCAACTCCTTCCAGACGAAATGCCACCGGGAACATGTATCTCGCTAATCCGAGACCATGAGGGAATAATTCTAGAGGGGGAGAGATATCCTTCACAAGGAGGAGTGTCGATGAAGGAGGGAATGGGTGGTCTTTTATAGGAGGAGGGGGGTGCCCCTCCTCTCCATGGCCGGCGCATGGGGGGGGTGACCCCTCACCTCCCCCATTCATGTGGTGGTAACCCCTCCACATTAAAATGCCTCTTCACATTCCCTTTTAAAGTCTCCACTTTAAATGCATTAAAATTCTCCAAATTTAATGCTCTCTCATTTAATAAAACTCTTTTATTATTTTTATTCAGAATTTTTTTAATTACTTTAATTAACAAACATTCACATATAGGCCCTTGCAATATTTCAATATCACATGCAGAACCACTTTCTGCAATTTCACCCGAAACAATTTCCGGTTTCTATTGAAACAATTCCTACGCTTTGCAATTCTTTCGTCTGAAACATATGTGCTCCAAAATGGTGTCCGGTAACTCTTAAGTGTGCCACCCTATGGTTCGTGAATAATGCAGACATGATCGAGACCCTTCTCCGATCAATAATAAGCAGCAGGACCTGGAGATCCGTACTAACTCCTACACATTCAACGATGACTTCTGTGATTGTGAGAACCTTTAACGCTTGTAACAAAATCCCTTTGTCTCTCGATATATTACATGTCCGAGATTCGATCATCGGTATCTCCATACCTAGTTTGATCTCGTTACCGACATGCACTCTTTTCTCGTTCCCGTGATATAACATTCTAGTGATCACATCACTTGCTTGCAAGCTATCTTAATGTGATATCACCGAGAGGGCCCAGAGTATATCTATCCGTCATCGGGATTGAAAAATTCCACTCTTGATGCATGAGCCTCAATATAACACCTTCGTAGTACTGAACCCATCTTTATAGTCACCCTGTTACGATGTGACGTTTGATGTTATCAAGATACTCTTCCGGTATTAGAAATTAACATGATCTCATGGTCTAAGGATAAAGGTTACTTCGTATGATGTTATACCAATATAAACATAATGACTTGATCGTAATGCTATAGTTCGGATGAATGTTCATCAAATCATTCCACCAATGGTGTGACCTTGTTATTAACAACATCCAATGTCCATGATCAGGAAACCTTGATCATCTTGTTAATCAACAAGCTAGTCTATAAGAGAGGCATAACTAGGAACCCTTTTTGTTTATTAAACACACATATATTGATGTTTCCTGATCAATACAATTCTAGCATGTAAAATAAACATCTAACATATATAAGGAATATATAATAACAACTTTATTATTGCCTCTCAGGTTATATTTCCTTCAAGGCTCTATAGAGCAAAGATGGAGAGAGGCACGCAATATGACTGACGCCATCCCCATATCCTCTAACCATGGAGAAAAGGCTCGTCCCCATCGCTCGCCACCTCCACCACCATCTCGACGTCACGAGGAACCAGAGCCGCGCCACCGCACAAGCATGCCACCTCCAAGGCGGTCCTAGTTCGGCGTCGTTATACCTGATCAGGGCGAACAGCCTTGGCATGCCAGAGAGGGCAGCGGCCATGACGGACACAAGAGCAGGTCCCATAAGGAACTGCCACGTCCGGCAAGAAACCATGACAAGCGTGTGGAATCGCAGGAGGGGCACAACAAAAGAGCTAACCCACCGCCTCCACCGCTGCCATTGCCACCTAGCAGCCATCATGGCGGAGGACACAGTGGATCTCATAGATCACGCCACAATTCCCCTCCCCATGACAAAAAAGGGAAGCAACCAGAGCCATACGACGCACATACATGGCTGGACAAGATCCAAGAAGATCGGGAGCTCCCATACCTTGGGCCAAGTTGTTTTGGACCAGTCATGCGGGCCACAACCTACCCCAAGGGCCTCCAGATAGACAAGACCATCAAGCCATACAACAGCACCGCTAGGCCAGCAACGTAGTTGCAGGACTACAGCGAAGCGATCCACATCACAGGAGGAAACCCCAATGTCACCGTCAAGTACCTCCCACTCATGTTGACCGGCATCGCCCGGCAATGGATCGACGATTTACCGGAGAAATCAATATGCAATTGGTCAGACATGCATGATGCGTTCACCAAGAATTTCGAGGGTACGTACAAACGTCCCTGCACTGTCGGAGACCTACATCAGTGTGTGCAAGAAAAGGATGAAACCTCCCGTTCCTACCTCACTCGCTGGCTGGATATGAAAAATTTCTGCGCAGGGGTGCACGAATAGACCGCTATGGCCACCTTCATTAATGGTCTAGAAAAGGGAACTTTGCTCCAGCACACATTGAAGCGCAAGCAAGACAACATTGACCTCAACCTCAACGCAATGATTGCCATGGCTAGCAAGTTTGCCACCGCTGATGACGACACGCGTCGATCGTTATCGGTGATAGCAATCCCTACTCAGGCCAAGAAGAACAACAATAACAAGCGGAAGAATCTTCCGAAGAGAAGCAAGTAGCCGACATGGTCACCGCAATGTTCACTAGCAGAGGCAATGGCGGACATCATGGACGTGGTCGGGGAGCTAGTAGTGGCCAGTAGAGGAGTGACACTACACCCTCAGCGCCCCGTGTTCCCCAAACGTACGAAGAGTACTGTGATATCTCGTGCTTCGTCCATCCCGATGCCAATGGCAAATCCACCCACACCAATTGACAGTGCAAGTTTGTCAATGATCTCAAGGAGGACCCTGAGTTCGGCTACAAGCAAAGTCAGAAAAATAGACCCCGCAGAAAGGGCAAAGGAAAGAAGAAGTAGGAAGAACCCAAGGAATCAAGTGATATGGATGAGGACATGGACCCAAAAACTTCTGACAAGGGAGAGGATAAAGGGGAAAATCCCTTCGAAAAGAAGGCTCCATGTTACCACACATTCCTTGGCACCCCAACCGTCCGGGCCCAGAAAACCTCTCTGAGGATACTGATGGCTACCCTCCCTCTGGTTCCCAGTACGTCAGGTGGTCAGAAGATCCAATTACTTGGGATAGGAAAGATAATCCATAACTCATCCCAATAGAGAACCAGTATGCCATGGTCATCAACCCTTTGATTGACGGCACGGAGTTCACCAAGTGCCTCGTGGACAGTGGAAGCAACATCAATATCATGTACCTAGATACACTGCACAAGATGAACTTGACGAAGACCCAGATAAGGAAGAGAAACACTGTGTTCCATGGGGTTGTCCCTGGCCGACAAGCAAATTCCCTAGGCTGCATCACCCTTCCGATCGCTTTTGGCGATGTAAACAGTTACCGCCAAGAACGCATGACCATTGAAGTGGTGCCTTTCAAGAGCGTGTACCACATCATCTTTGGACATGACATCTTCCACTCCTTCCTCGCAAGGCCATGCTTTGTCTACAACAAACTCAAGATTCTCGGACCAAATGGCATCATCACTGTTGACGGAAGCTTCACCAAGGCACGGGAGTGCGAGCTTAGCAAAGCCGCCTTCCCCGAAGCATTCCTCTATGGTGAGGAGTTCAAGGAGATCTAGAACCTGGTTGATGCCTCGAAAAAGCTGGCTTCGAAGAAGTAGATCACTGTTGCCGATCCCGCCTTCAAGGCCGCCATCAAGACCAAGCAGGTGGAGCTTGTGGAAGGTGATTCCTCCAAGACCACCGCCATTGGCATGGACCTGGATGCCAAATAGGAAAGAGCGCTCATCGAGTTCCTCCGTGAGAATAGGGACATCTTTGCCTGGCAACCTGCCGACATGAAAGCTATACCTAGGGAACTTGCTGAGCACAGCTTGAATATTGATCCTAATGCCAAACCGGTGAAACAACCTCTATGACGCTTTGGTGATCAAAAGACGAAGGGCTATAGGCAAAGAAATAGCTAGGTTACTTAAGGCTGGCTTTATCCGAGATGTTATTCACACCCGCTGGGTGGCAAATCCTGTACTTGTCCCCAAAAAGGGAACCAATGAATTAAGAATGTGTGTTGATTACACCGGCTTGAATAAAGTGTGTCTGAAGTATCCGTTTGCTTTGCCTCGCATTGACCAAGTCATTGATTCGACGGCTGGCACGGAACTTCTATGTTTTCTCGATGCCTATTCAGGATACCACCAGATCCAGATGCGAAAGTCAGACCAATTGGCCACTTTGTTCACCATACCCTGCGGCACGTATTGCTACGTCACGATGCCCTTTGCGTTTAAAAACGCGGGTGCCACGTACCAGCGGATGATGCAACGCTGCCTGAACGACCAAATAGGCCGCAACGTACACGCCTACGTGGACCACATCACGGTAATGTCAAAGATATCAAATGATCTTATCGCTGATTTGCAGGAAACCTTCGATAATCCCCGGAAATAAAACATGATGCTGAACCCAAAGAAGTGCGTCTTCAGGGTACCATCCGACAAACTGTTGGGCTTCATCCTCATCGCGGAATCGAGGTGAACCCGGGGAAAATCAAGGCCATCCTCGACATCAAATGCCCGACATGCCTGAAGGACATACAAAGGCTCATAGGCTGCATTGCAGAAGTAAGCCGGTTCATCAACCGACTTGGTGAGAAGGCTATGCCGCTCTACAAGTTGCTCAAGAAGGCGGACAAATTCACATGGACGGACGAAGCTGACGCAACACTTCAGTAGTTGAAGAGAATACTCTCCTCCCCACCTATACTTGCAGCACCGGTGCCAAGGGATCCTATGTTAGTATACATGGCGGCGACCAACTGAGTAATCAACATCATCATCATGGTGGAGCGCAAGGAACCAACACACTAATATGGAGTTCAGCGACCCATTTACTATGTAAGCGAGGTCTTGATGGAATCCAAGCAGCATTACCCGCACTACCAGAAGATAGCTTATGGAGTTTTCCTTGCTTCACGTAAGCTAAGGCATTATTTCCAGGAGAACCCCATCACAGTAGTGAGCAAAGCTCCACAGTACGACATCATCAACAACAACGACGCTACAGGGAGAGTGGCAAAGTGGGGCATTGAACTTGCCGCCTTTGACATCACCTACAAGCGACACGATGCTATCAAATCACAAGCATTGGTGGATTTTCTTGCAGATTGGACAGAACTGCCAGAAGACACTCCTGTACCAGAGCTAGAGTATTGGGTCATGCAATTTGACGGATCGAATTCACTCAATGGCTCGGGGGCTAGTGTATTATTGCAATCACCAAGAGGAGAGAAGTTGCAATACGTCCTACAGATCCACTTCAACGCTACCAATGACATGGTGGAGTATGAGGACCTCATTCATGGACTTTGTGTAGCCAAGGATATTGGCATCAAGCGTGTAGTTTGCTGTGGAGATTCTGACTTGGTTGCCCAGCAAGTAGCTGGCACTTGGAACGTGCGGAACCCTATGATGGCGGCATACCGAGACGAAGTAGACAAAATAGCCAAGTGCTTCAACGACTACGAAGTCAAGTAGGTCAAAAGGGAAGATAATGAGGCGGCAGATCTACTGTCAAAGCTTGGATCAGCTTGTCGACCGATTCTGCCAGGCGTTTTCCTGGAGCATTTACGGACTCCAACCGTGAAGGGAGCGGACCCCGACAACCCAGATAGAGTGGACTCATTTGTTAACGCAGTAATAGTGACCTCTCCGGCTTGGACGAAGCCGTTCATGGATTATCTACAAGACGGAACTTTTGCCCACCGACGAAGTCGAAAGCTGGCAAATAGCCGGCAAAGGGCTACATCATCATTGACGGCCAGATATACAAAAGAAATACCACTAGAGTCTTCCTACGATGCATCTTCCAGAAGCAAGGTATTGAAATCATTAGAGAAATACATCTCGGAGATTGAGGGCATCACACCGCTCCCCGATCGTTGGTGGCCAAGGCCTTCCGACAAGGATTCTACCGGATAACTGCCAAGGAGGATGCCGACAAGTTGGTACAAACATGCCTTGGGTGTCAATTTTATGCAAGACAACCAAATGTTCCAGCTGAAGAATTGCGAACAATACCAATAACTTGGCCGTTTGCAGTCTTGGGGCTGGACATGGTGGGACCATTGCAGACAGCACCCCGTGGATTCACATGCTTGCTAGTAGCAGTGGACAAATTCAAAAAATGGATTGAAGATAAACCCATTAGAAAGCTTGATGGGGCGACAACCCTAAAGTTTGTCTGGGATCTAGTGGTGAGATTTGGTCTCCAACATAGCATCATCACCGACAATGGCAGAAATTTATCTCTCAGAAAAGTTGAGGAGTACTGTCATGAGAAAGGCATCCGCCTTGACCTAGCATTTGTGGCACACCCACAGTCAAATGGTAAAGTTGAAAGGGCCAACGGACTAATTCTGCATGGAATCAAGCCACGCTTGGAGGCACCGCTACCTAGAGCAGCTGGAGCCTGGCGGAGGAACTACCATCTGTCTTGTGGAGTTTACGAACAACACCCAACAGATCCACCGGCTTGACTCCTTTCTTCATGGTTTATGGAGCAGAAGCAGTTCTCCCATATGACATCCTCCACGACGCACCAAGAGTTTCCGCCTACAAGGAGGATGACGCTGAAGAATCCAGACGACTATCTGTGGACCTACTTGAAGAAGAGCACGTGCTGGCATGCCAGAGATCTGCCATCTACCAACAGAAGCTGTGTGGCTACCATAATCACCATGTAAAGCATCGCTCGTTTAAAGAAGGGGATCTGGTGCTTAGACTCAAGCAGGAGAAATCACACAAATTATCCCCTTCCTGGGAAGGACCGTTCGTCATAAGCAAAAGCATTGCTCAATGGTTCCTATTACCTCGTCGATATTCGCGAGTTGAAAGATAGGCCAAAAAATCGCAAGCGCAAGCAACGTGACTCTGATGATGATTACCCGGAGACAGATCGGCCATGGAACATAGCACAGCTACGTCCCTTTTACACTTAGCACATTTATATTATGTAATAAGTTTCTTATGTGATCAGTGAAACACAGCATCTGATTCACTCATATTCTCTGAGTCTTTTACCTCCTTTAGTTGTTCATTTTTGGATCATATAAACCCTTTATGCGCAAGGTTACATCTACCCTTGTGAAAATTCCTCCTACGTGTGTTAGCTTAAGTTTTCTGGTCTACACGTTTTCTGAAGTTTTTATGTGGATTCCGGAGTAGTGACTTTTTGGCACTCAAAGCCAGCGATTTTGTTCTTAGGTTCTTGACGGTGCTATTAAGCATCATCGCTTGAGAGCATAGTTCTGTGCTTCGAGTCTTCTGTCTCACAAAAGGTCAAGCATACGAACCAGAATAATGGATAATCCAACACTTGCTTAAAAAAATAAACACATGCTCGAAGCAGATAAGTTGCAGGAAGCTTGATTACAAGTTTTTCCGCCTTAGACAAACATAAGTTTTTTCCGCATACATTTTGCAGAGATACATTTAATACAGACATTGTTTTTCATGGCTCTGTTGCAGGGGGCTTTGTGGTGGCATAATCAGGAGAGCTAGGCCGGGAGAGCTCGTCAAACTCTGAAGGAGAGGGGCTAGACTCAGAAGAGGCCATATCGTCATCTAGGATCTCGGGAGGCACGAAGACATCAGCCTTGACCATCTTGGCAACCATGGTATCAAAGCCGGCAAGAGAATTCCAAATAACATCGCTATCGATCTCCTATCCTTCCTCGTCTAGCTTGGGCATGCCGGGGTCACCAAGTCGATGTCGGCATTGTCATAGTGAGCCTTAACCAAGGACAGGGTCATCCTAGCACCAGCAAGGATGCAAGAGGCTTTCCAGTCTTTGATTTTCCCAGGGTCTCGGCGTAGGATTTCCGTGTACTTGGCCGCTGAGTCTCCCGCCTTGATATTGATGCCCAGAGGTTGAGCTATCTCCTTGGCTTGGGCGATGGCGGTGCTGACGAAGTTGCCAGCAAGAATCATGCGTTCCTTGGGACTTGGAGCACCCTCACCCAAGTTGGCTAAGCCAATGGGAGCTGTGATTTGCACAAGAATACAAGGACCATGAGTATAAAAAATCAAATGGTTATCTGACTTACAGAAAAAGACCAAGACGGAGAAAGGTTACCGAAGATGCTCGTTTCTACTTGCTTGCATGTCTCCGCCAAGTCATCACGCTCCTTCTGGACTGACTTGAACATCTCAAGACTCCTAGCATTCTGCTCTTTGGCAGCTTGGTTCTGGTCTTTGAGTTGTGAAATCTCATCCTTCAGGTGCTGCATATCGACGTCCGCAGACTCTTGCATAGCCTTCATCATCGCCTCATGGCCCTTGACGGCCTCGGCCAAGTCCGTCTTCAGAATTTTGTTTTCATCATCGAGCTCCTGAATATGCTTGGATTGCTCGACGATGCTCTTGGCCTTGGAAATGGCTTCTGTAAGACGGATATCAGAAAGTGCTATCAGAAGACGGAAGAAATGATTCAATGAGAAAACCAAGGAGCTGTTGTAGGAAACAGACTTTGGCTATTTTTGATCTGATCCTTCAGGAATTTGGTTTTACCCTGTTAAAGGTCCATTTCCTTCCGAAGAGCAGCAAACCTCTCATTGGCGACTATCCTCCGTTTATTATCATTCTTCACAAGATGTAAACATGCTTAGTTTCACTAGAGCATCTAGTCAGAATTATTCAGTTTCAACTAAATGCTCGGGGGCTACAGTACATGATTTTAAAGTAAACTAGTTTCTCTAGAGCATCTAGTCGGAACTATCCAGTTTCAACTAAACTCTCGGGGGCTACACGGACAAGTTCTATGGTTAGTTCTTTGGAGCACTCAGGCGAATAACTACGGATTTATCCGCCTAAGAGCTCGGGGCTACAGTGGGATATATTACAAAGTAAAGCAAATGAAGTTCAAAAAACTTACGATGGCAATGATCCTAAGATTGTTGGCTAGATGAGCATAGGAATCATGGAAGGTCCAAGCATTCTTATAGATTGCGTCAGCCTGCTTGATGAGGTCATCCAGGCTCAATGTCGGAGGAGTTGTAGCCAATGGAGAAGTCGAAGCCGGAGGCATGGATGAAGCCCTAGCTGCCTCCTGCACCTTCAAAGCAGACAATGGCTCAGAGGCTCCCGCCTCAATCGTTGCTTCCACATCCACCTCTTCCACCACTTCCTTCCCTTTCTCGGTGGCATCCTTAGCCGGAGCTTTAGCCACTTTAGAGGAGGTGCTCTCCTGTGTTGCCTAGCCATTTATCCGCCGCCAAGGTCGTCAGCTGGGATACATAGGAGTGTTAGATGAACAACTTCAAAGTCAGAAAAACCTTAGAGTATATAACGAGCAACAAAGGAAACAACAGCTACCTTTAGGCACTTGCCGCACTCGAACATGTCGAAGGTGATCTTGAAGCCACGCTTCTTGTACTTCACCTTGACGAGGTCCTTGAGCCGGAGCTTGATGGAGTCAGTAGAGAAGTTATCCTGCGAAATTCGCATGGGATCCCTCCTATCTTGGCTATACTTGCACATCAGCTCGGCACGGTGCTGCAGAGGCTGGATCCGCCTAACATACCAGCACATGGCAAGGTCCAAGCCCGTCAGACCTCCGTCTATGAGCCATTCGATCCGCCTTGCGGCACGATTGGCTTCGTCATCGGAAGGAAGAGAGGCTAGGGTCCGCCATGCGGGCACTTCAGTGGCAGCTCCATCGACAAAGTCGGGGTAGGTCTCAAGGTTGTCTGGCAGAGGGACATTTGGCCCGTAGAAATACGTGCGCTGCCAGTTCTTGCAAGATTTGTGCCCAACGATGTCAGGGAAGCGCTGGCTAGGCCGTATCCTAAAACTAATGGTTTTGTAGGTCCGCAATTCATCCTTGGACTCTACAGACTCTCTCTTGACGGTGAAGAAATATATAAACAGATCTAATTTAGGCTTAATACCTAGGTATCCTTCGCACAGAGCTACAAAGTTGCTAAGGACTAGAATACTATTGGGAGAGAGGTTGTGGGGGAGTACCCGGAAATGTCGGAGGACATCCAGGAAGAAGTCGGAGACTGGCAGGCTTACGCCGCGTACCAGCTGAGGTTTCAGGTACACCTTCTCTCCGGGTTGGGGAGAAGGGACCACCTCGTCAGCCGGCGCTGCCCGCTAGACAAACTTTTCCACCGCAAGGAGATACCCCTCGTCGACCAGTTCTTGGAGATCCTCGGCAGAGAGATTAGAGCCTCTCCACACCCCCTTGTGGGAGTCGCTTTCTTCTTCAGCGGCTTCGGGTGCCGCTCGTTCTTGGTCATCGCCGGTGAATTCCGTCACAGCGGAGACGAGAACGATCACTCCCTGGGATGGCTCTGTCGTAGCCTCGGGAATCGCCGCTGTAGAAGGAGCGGAGCTGCTGGAGGCCATTACAATGAGGAAAGTGTGGAGGAAGAAAGGGCTCTGGTTAGTTTTTTCGCAGGAGATCTCGAACGGTCGTGCGGCTAGAGGAAGACGAAGACTGGGAATGGAATGCGGGTAAAAAGAAATAAATTGACCCCAGTGGAAATATATAAGACTCATGTCAAGATTCGTGCAAAATATTCTGATGGATGGAACATTGCCGACGTGGAAGTGAACGTGCGCGGTAATTTTGCCACGTCCTCCGTCCTTGCCGCTTCGTCGTTTTGGATTTCACGCGCGTGAAAATAGCTGATGATTAATTCTCTGTTTCTGTGAGTTTCGAGGTAGCGTAGCATGTACCCTACGTCATCCTCCTGACACTTGCAGTGAAGGGTCACGTCTGAAGATTCCATCAAAGACGGACATCATCCAACTCTTGAAACAAAGACTCAAAAAATCTCTGGCTACATTGTGAAGCCGGAGGGGATTGCAGGGTTCTTTGGGAGACCTTTGAGATATTGCTTGACGGATTGCTGGCATCACTTAGACGGGATATTCAAAGATCAACGAGCAAGATGGCGCAAGATTTCAAAGTCCTCCAGGGGCTACTATTGGGGATATGCTATATGGGTATCCTCATAGCATGTCACCAATCCGCCTAACCGGGGTGGCCCGTAGTTGGTAGCAAGGCCTATGGCCTGATGGGCAACCAAGTTAGATGAATCCTGAAGGGAGGCCCATGCCGGATAAAGGAAGGCTATGCAGGAGTCACCGACATACTCGGAGCCTTGGAGCACAAGACACGGAAGACTAGTTCGTGTAGGTGGAGGACTCTTTACCTTGTCCAGCAAGGACCTTTCCCTGTAAACCCTAGGTCTTGGCGCCTTTATAAGCCGGCCTGTGGGAGCCTTTAGGGAAAGAACACAATAGATTGTTGTGTACAAAGTGCAACACCTCGCACAGCAAACTTATCTTTGTAACTTGGTGTATTGCCATTATAGTGATTTATAGCAGGAGTAGAGTTCCACCACCGTTGTGGGACTTGAACCTGGGTAAGCTGTGTTACCTCGTACCTGCCAACTCTCCGCCTTACCCCACGTCTCTAAACACGCACTCTGAGGACCCCTCCATGGCGTACTCCTCAGCAATACCATGACAAGGGGGCTGGTGATGGCCCAAAATATATCGAGCTTGTTGGGGAACACCAAGAGGAAGGTATGATGAGCACAACAGCAAGTTTTCCCTTAGTTATGAAACCAAGGTTATCAATCTAGTAGGAGCAAGGAAACACCCCAAAGGTGTTGCTAGCTGAACTTTGGCAGGGCGCACTACCGGTGCCAGTAGCAACATGGAGACCTACACAACACAACCACAAAACTCTGTCCCCAACTTGCGATGAGGTTGTCAATCTCACCGGTTTTGCTAAAAACAAAGGATTAAACGTATTTAGTGGAAGAAAGTAATAGTTTGCAGAAAGTAAACACAAAGCAGTAAACAGTTGATTGTAGATTGATGGTAAAATAAAGGACCGGGGTCCATAGTTCACTAGTGGTGGCTCTCCTTAAGATATATGACATGTTGGGTGAACAAATTACAGCAGGGCAATTGACAAACATCGAGAAAGCATACAAGCATATACTACTCATCTTGACTCCTTTGAGATTCGATTGGGCATTACAACATTATACATAGACCGCCATCCAATTGCATCTATGACTAATAATCCACCTTCAGGTTATCATCCGAACCCCCTCCAGAATTAAGTTGCAAGAAACGGATAATTGCATAATGAATTGCGTGTGAAGTAAACAATACGATTGTTCTATGAACAAAAGATTGTTGTTTTCTCCCTAGTAGCAATAGCACATCTAGTACCTTAGATATTTCTGTCACTTCCCCAGATTACCAGAGGCATGAACCCACTATCGAGCATAAATACTAACTCTTGGAGTTGCTAGCATCTACTTGTCCAAGATAGCTACTAACAACGAAAAGTATGCAAGATCAGAAATAACAAAGACATGATAGAATCAATAATCAATCTAAAATAGCATCTCAATATCCATCGGTCCCCGCAAACACAACATGTAGGAATTACAAATAGATGATCTTGATCATGAACGAGCTCACAAGAACTAAACATGATAGCACAAAGGAGGAGAACCAGCCATCTAGCTACTACATGGACCTGTAGTCCAGGGATGAACTACTCACGCATCACACCGGAGGCTTGAATGATGATGAAGAAGGCCTCCAGGGTGAATTCCCCTCTCCGGTAGGGTGCCAGGAAGAGCTTCAGATCCCTCCCGATCTAGGGATGGAGATGACGGTGGCTATAGACTCTTTCGTGGAATTTTGGTCGAGTACTTAGGGTTTCTGTATCGGAGGTGATATATAGGCGGAAGGAGAGGCCAAGGGGGTGCCTGGGGCAGCCAGACCACCCCCTAGCGCGGGCCAGCCCCTCTTCGTCTCGTATTCTAGCTCCAGGTGTCCCTCGGTGAAAAACTGACTTTGGCTTTTGTCCCGTCCAATTCCGAGAATATTCATTTTCTGACTTTCCTGGAAACAAAAACAGCAGAAAATAGGCAGTTGGCACTGTGGCTCTTGTTAATAGGTTAGTCCAAGAAATCATGTGAAAAGTACTCCGAAGTGTGGACAAAACATAAGAAAGTAGATAAGACCAAGCATGGAACATCAAAAATTATGGATACGTTAGCAACGTATCAACATCCCCAATCTTAACTCCTGCTCGTCCTCGAGTAGGTAAGTGATAAAAAGAAAGAATATTTTTTGAGGTGACATGCACCATCATAAACTTGATCAAAGTATTTGTAAACCATTGATAGCTGGGATCATAGTACTTCAATCATAACATGAAAGACAAAGTTATAACAATAAGGCAAATCAACTAAGTTGCAACATGAAAAGGCACAAACAAAAGATTCATGAATAACAATGCTTTGCAAGACGTTTGTTTGTTTCACATAAAGAAAACATAGCATGGTGGCATTCAGCTTGTCCCTCATAGAGTAGCAAACATAAATGCATAGGACACCTTCAAAGTTCATAAGAGTGACTAGATACAAATAGTTTAAAACAAGCAATATCGAAGCTATGCATCAATCAACAAGTCTTGGGACAATGCACATAGAACTAAGAATGGCCACTATGCTCTCAAAGTAGGTGCATAAAGATAGAAGGTGGAGACTCAACATAAAAGTAAAAGAAAGGCCTTCATATAAGGAAGTAGGGATTCAAGTTTCATAAAGAGCTTCCAAAAATTATGGTACTTATTAGCTTTTAGCTCTCATTGCCCCTATCATAAGCATCTTTAGGTGATTAAGGTTAAAGTGAACAAACTATGGTGTATATGCTTGACGAAGTATAAGTTGGAAATCTCATGTCCCTTGAATACGAGGGTCGCTCCTCATGCTACTCAAGTTTAGTTACCGGTAAGTCCTTGTCATAGTAAGTACATGTGTATCATAGAGAACTGCCAACGGGGTACACCTTACCCAATGATACGGAAGAATCCCCATGTCAAAATGACAAGGAAAGCAGACAACGAGCATCTCAGCAATCTTCTTATTTACCATGGTAATATGGTGCTTTTTCTCTCTTTCCTCTTTACTCGTATATTTCTTTTTTCTCTTTTTTCTCAATATCTGACTCTTTTTTTATAAGAAGAATGCTTCATAGACAGCTCATTATGGTTACGCTACAGGTTTCCACCATGCCAGCATGGATTAGACCAGCATCCCAGGTGTTTCTCTAACACACATACATAACTCCATGGACTTACAAGCTCCCCTTTCATTTCACACCGACGACATCCATAGACAAAAGAGCATGATATCAACTAGGTACAAAGTACAAGTGCAATGTTGAAAGCGTTCCCCATGATAGCATGGTTCTGCTAATCCCCAACAAATAAGTGCAAGCATATACAACATAGACAACACAATGGTTCAAGTTTATTAAGGGCAAGAAAAGTAAAGTGTGCGATCAAGTTCGTGAGAGCTTTAATCACTAGTTTTCTCATAACAAGTTTAATTCGGAAGGTAGATAAAAACATGAATATACTTGGAATAGCATAAGCTAATAGGTAGGTATGGTGGACTCTTTGGAATAACTTGGTTTTAGGAGTTGGATGCATGAGTGGAACTCATACTTGGTTACGGAGGCTAGCAAAAGACTGGGAGCGACCAACTAAGAGAGCAATAATGGCCATAATCATGTAGAGCGACAAAACATCATTAATCAAAGCATAAAGTGATATTACAAGTAGAAAACTAAAGGATCATCCAGGCTATGGTGACTTGGGATAGTCATAACATGGTGTGAGCATGTGCCAAGTAAACCCAAATAAAGCATCAAAGGAGAATACCACAATACTATGCTTTAATATGCTAAAACAACGCATGATTCTTCAAAGGCACATTAAGCAATCTCAATTGTTTATAACATGTCATGCTACAGCAAAGAATACTAAGCCTAAAGCCAAAACAATATCAAGCATGGAATGACAAAGCATAGGCCACAGTCAAAAACAAGCTCCTTTTACCACTTAAGCATGAACTTTCCTACTCTTTTTCCAATCCAAACCAAACTATTTGAAAACCAATGTATGAAAGAGGGGGTCCAACCAATTTATTCAGCAAACTAAGAAAATAAAGCAAACGAAAAACCAAAACGAAAACGAAAAAGAAGACGCTTCAAGAACAACACAATTGTGCATGAAACAATAAAAATGAAGCGTTTGGAAGAAACCTGGGATTTTTATTGATGAAGAAGGGGATGCCTTGGGCATCCCCAAGCTTTGACGCTTGTACTTCTTGGATATTTCTTGGGGTGACATGTGTGGCATCCCCATGCTTGAGCTTTAGTCCATCCTTCATCTCATTACTCATTCCTTCCATACACCTGAAATTTTTCCTTCATACAAAACTTCACACAATCTTTATTAGCAACATTAGTGCACTGAAGATAATAGGTTTTTAGGTTCAGTTCCAACACCAATAAAACTTTCATTGAAACACAACCTACTGTAACAATTCCCTCAAAAAGCTCAATTCCCCAAAAGAACTCAAAAAGGAACCAACAAGAAGCAAATGCAAATAATGGCAGCAATCTGTCAAAACAGACCAGCAGATAAAGACGAATTTTTTCGAAGACCTTATGTTGGTCAAATCAAAAAGTGCTGAACTAACAAAAGTTAGATAACAACCTGGGGCAGAAGCACAAAAATTCACGCCTCAAAAGGACGTACAGAGATTTTACACGAAGTTTTACGCTGAAGCACAGAAATCTGTTTCGAGACAGCAACTTTTCCAATCATTACTTCGCTCTCATTAGAGGTTACTCTTGGCAAAAAAGCAAATAAAAAGTATAAGGAGCGGTTATTACTGAAGTAATAATTTCCAAGACTCATCTAAAACTTTTGTGTTATCTCCAGTAAGTACTTTTCTTTAACGCCTTTAAGTTAGGCATAAGAATCAAGAAATAGAATCAAGTGTTCTCAAATGAAGAAGCATTAAGAGAAAATTTTGTTTTCATAGGAGAGGCAAACGAAATCTTCTCTCTCTTATTGGGGAAGTGTTCTATACCTTTCTTGAGTGGGAGTTGATATTTAATGGTGCCTTCTTTCATATCAATAATGGCACCAACAGTTCTAAGAAAAGGTCTTCCCAAAGTAATAGGACAAGAAGCATTGCATTCAACATCCAAAACATAGAAATCAACGGGGACATAGGCATTGTTAACCATAATAAGAACATCATTAATACTCCCCATGAGTTTCTTTTTAGCATTATCATCAAGTGGGACATTCAAATAACAATCTTCCAATGGTGGCAAATCAAGCATATCATAGATCCTTCTAGGCATAATAGAAACACTACTATCAAGATCACATAAAGCTTTGAAATCAAAATCATTCACTTTCATATTAATGATGGGTTCCCAACCATCTTCTTGTTTTATAGGAATAGAAGCTTTGTGTTTCATCTTTTCTTCTTTAATTTTTATGAGAGCATCAGTAATGTGTTTTGTAAAGGCCATCTTCATAGCACTAGCATTAGGACTTTTAACAAGATTTTGTAGGAACTTAATAACTTCAGAGATGTTGCAACCATCAAGATCAAAATCATAGTTATCATCTAAGGTAGTAGAGTTATTACTAGCCTCAACACGTGGTAGTGATAGTAGAAACACTAATGTTTCTAGCAATTTCATCTTCTCTTTCCCACTTAGCATGCAATTCAGCTAATAGTCTACCATTTTCATCAATTCTAACTTGTATGGCATTAGTAGCTGCAAAGGGATTATCAATAGTTTCAGGTTTAGCAGCCATTTTATTCAAAGAAGATTGAGCTTCAGCCAATGATGTTATATTTCTTTCAGCATTAGAGAGTTTTTCCTCAATAGTTTTATTGAAAGCAGTTTGTTTACTAATAAATCCTTTAAGTATAACTTCAAGTTCAGAGGGTGCACTCTTATTATGGTTGTAGGGTTTTCCATAAGCATTACCATTGTTGGGAGGATATGGCCTATAATTGTTGTTACCAAAATTATTCTTGTAGGCATTATTGCTAAAATTGTTATTTATTATAAAGTTCACATCAACTTGGTCTTCGTGAGCAACCAAAGAGGCTAAGGGAACATTATTTGGATCAACATGAGCTTTCCCATTAACAAGCATAGACATAATAACATCAATTTTATCACTCAAGGAGGAGGTTTCTTCAACAGAATTTACCTTCTTACCTTGTGGAGCTCTTTTAGTATACCATTCAGAATAGTTAACCATCATATTATCCAGAAGCTTTGTTGCAGCACCCAAAGTAATGGTCATAAAGGTACCTCTAGCAACAAAATCCAATAGATTTCTTGAAGAATAGTTCAATCCTGCATAAAAGGTTTGGATAACCATCTAAGTAGTCAGTCCATGAGTGGGACAATTCTTTACCAAAGATTTCATTCTTTCCCAAGCTTGAGCAACATGTTTGTTATCAGATTGTTTAAACTTCATTATTTCACTTCTCATAGATATTTATCTTAGCAGGAGGATAGTATTTTCCAATGAAACCATCTTTGCATTTAGTCTAAGAATCAATACTATTCCTAGTTAAGGAATTCAACCATTCTTTAGCTTTTCTCTCAAAGAGAAAGGAAACAATTTAAGCTTAATGATATGTCCATCTATATCCCTATGCTTTTGTATCTCACATAGTTCAACAAAGTTATTTAAATGAGCAGCAACATCTTCATTACCAATACTAGAAAATTGTTCTCTCATAACAAGATTGAGTAAAGCAGGCTTTATTTCAAAGAAAGTAGCTTCAGGAACAGGTGGAGCAATAGGTGTGCTCATGAAATCATTGTTGTTGGTGCTAGTGTAGTCACACAACTTAGTATTTTCAAGAGTAGTAATTTTTTGTGTTTTTTATAAATAAAGAAAACTAGTAAAACTATTTTTTTGTGTTTTTGATAAAGAAACAAGCAAACAAAGCAAAAGTAAACTAAGCAAAACAAAAATAACAAAGTAAAGAGATTGGTATGAGGGACTCGCCTTGTGAAGATGTCCTTGACTTACCGGCAACGGCGCCAGAAAAAGAGCTTGATGGCCCAAAATATATCGAGCTCATTGGGGAACCCCAAGAGGAAGGTATGATGAGCACAGTAGCAAGTTTTCCCTCAGTTATGAAACCAAGGTTATCAATCCAGTAGGAGCAAGGAAACACCCCAAAGGTGTTGCTAGCTGAACTTTGGTAGGGCGCACTACCGGTGCCAACAGCAACATGGAGACCTGCACAACATAACCACAGAACTCTGCTCCCAACATGCGATGAGGTTGTCAATCTCACCGGTTTTTCTGAAAACAAAGGATTAAACATATCGAGTGGAAGAAACTAATAGTTTGCAGAAAGTAAACACAAAGCAGTAAACAGTTGATTGTAGATTGATGGTAAAAGAAAGGATCGGGGTCCATAGTTCACTAGTGGTGGCTATCCTTAAGATAGATGACATGTTCGGTGAACAAATTATAGCGGGGAAATTGACAAACATCGAGAAAGCAATATGCATATACTACTCATCTTGAGTCCTTTGAGATTCGATTGGGCATTACAACATTATACATAGACCGCCATCCAACTGCATCTATGACTAATAATCCACCTTTAGGTTATCATACGAACCCCCTCCAGTATTAAGTTGCAAGCAACAGATAATTGCATTACGCATTGCGTGTAAAGTAAACAATATGATTGTTCTACGAACAAAGGATTGTTGTTTTATCCCTAGTAGCAACAACACATCTAGTACATTAGAGATTTCTGTCACCTCCCCAGATTACTAGAAGCATGAACCCACTATCGAGCATAAATACTAACTCTTGGAGTTGCTAGCATCTACTTGGCCAAGATAGCTACTAACAACGGAAAGCATGCAAGATCACAAATAACAAAGACATGATAGAATCAATAATCAATCTGAAATAGCATCTCAATATCCATCGGATCCCCGCAAACACAACATGCAGGAATTATAAATAGATGATGTTGATCATGAACGGAGCTCATAAGATCTAAACATGATAGCACAAAGGAGGAGAACCAGCCATCTAGCTACTACATGGACTCATGGTCCAGAGATGAACTACTCACGCATCACACCGGAGGCTTGCATGATGATGAAGAAGGCCTCCAGGGTGAATTCCCCTCTCCGGCAGGGTGCCGGGAAGAGCTTCAGATCCCTCGCGATCTAGGGATGGAGATGACGGCGGCTACAGACTCTTTCATGGAATTTTGATCGGGTGCTTAGGGTTTCTATATCGGAGGCATCTTATAGGAGGAAGGAGAGGCCGAGGGGGTGCCTAGGGCGGCCAGACCACCCCCTGGCGCGGGCCAGGCCTAGCCGCGCAACCAGGTAGTGTGGTCGGGCCCCAGCCCCTCTCCATCTCGTATTCTGGCTCCTGGTGTCCCTCGGTGAAAAACTGACTTTGGCTTTTGTCCCGTCCAATTCCGAGAATATTTATTTTCTGACTTTCCTAGAACCAAAAACAGCAGAAAACAGGCAGTTGTCACTGTGGCTCTTGTTAATAGGTTAGTCCAAAAAATCATATGAAAAGTACTCCAAAGTGTGGACAAAACATAAGAAAGTAGATAAAACAAAGCATGGAACATCAAAAATTATGGATACGTTACCAACGTATCAGGCATCCGCAGAAGGTGTGGTAGCGGCACTTGGGTTGGCGATAAGGAGAGCGGTGCGACCAGGTCGAGAGCGTGCTCTAGGGGACGGCCCTGCTCACGTCGTTATCGCAGCAAAGGAGGCGTGCGGCAGAGAAGGCTCAATGGACAGGACCCACAGAGGCCACGGTGCGCCAGGCTTGAGGCGGAGTGGCGCGGTCGCGTCCGTGCAGGGAGAGGTGGCCGGGTCGATGAGCTCGGCTCAAGGGCGCAGTGGCCGGCGACAAGGTCGGGGGCGAGCATGCGAGGCAAGGGGGTCTTGCGAGGAAGGGCCTCACGATGGGGGTTCTACAAGCGGTCGGCGGGGCTCTACGCTAGAGGAGATGCTGGGGAGAGGCGGCGCTGGTGCAAGCTTTCTCGCGGACCAGAGGGGCGGGCAGTGGCGCGTGCAGGTAAGAAGAGGAGGGTGGCGATGCGGGGCTTGGGGATGAGATCATTCGGGAGATGGGGTTCCGGGTGGGCCGTGTGGTGGGGCCATGTGTGGAGCGGGGGTAGAGGTCGATGAACACGAGCATGTCGTCGCAGGAGTGCGGGGAGGCATGTATGCGTGCGACACAGGGCGTGTTGGCATCACGATGGGCGGTGTATGCGGTTGGAGCACTGTGTGCTTTGAGGCAGGGAGTGGTAGGTGGGGTTGTGTGTGGATGGAGGGACTGGTGGGCTGTTGGCTAGGTCGGGTAGGATTTGGGGTGGTCTAGGGTTAGGGTTTTATATGGTCGGGGTTATAGGCTGCCAGCTGCTGGGCTTTGGGCCTGGCGGCTTGTGGCCTCCTCCAGAAAATATTTTTACTTATCTCTTTTATTATTAAAAGACTTTTGCATGTAGTTTTTAGACAAAACAAAATATCTAGACAGACCATGTTTTATATTTGAAATAAAGAGGGAGACAATTAGAGAACAAAGATAGGCTTTTGGAGAATTAGTTTTAGGCAAATAGTATGCATGATGACATGACAATGCTCAAATGCAATGTGGCATGATGACATGAGCATTCGATCATGATGATGCAATAATACATGTAGGAAGTAACAATATATAGACTAGGCAAGTATAATTACAAGTGTTAGACAATTGGGATGCTACATCTGGTCTACAATTTTTCTGAAGTTTTTATGTGGATTCTGGAGTAGTGACTTTTCGGCACTCAAAGCTGGCGATTTTGCTCTTATCTTCTTGACGGTGCTATTAAGCATCATCGCCTAAGAGCATAGTTCTATGCTATGAGTCTTCCGTCTCATGAAAGGTCAAGCATACGAACCAGAATAATGGATAAGCCAGCACTTGCTTAAAAAAATATACATGCAAGAAACAGATAAGTAGCAGGAAACTTCAGTACAAGTTATCCGCCTTAGTTCTACAAGTTTTTTCCGCATACAACTTGCAGACATACATTTAATACAAACAATGTTTTTATGGCTCTACTTCAGGAGACTATGTGGTTGCATCATCAACAACAGTTGAGCCAGGCCTAGAGAGTTTATCAAACTCGGAGGGACCAGGGCTAGACTCAGAAGACGCCAAGTCATCATCCATCTCCTCGGCAGGCACATAGACGTCTGCCTTGACCATCTTGGCAACATTGGTGTCATAGCCGGCAAGGGAGTTCCAAATAGCATCACTATCGATCTCTTTCCCTTCCTCATCAAGATTCGGCATGTCGTAGGTTACCAGATCAATGTCGGTGTTGTCGTAGTGCACCTTGACCAAGGATAAGGTCATCCTTGCACCAGCTCGGATGCAAGAGGATTTCCAGTCCTTGACTTTCTCAGGGGCTTGGCATAGGATTTCCAATTACTTGACCGCTGATTCTGCCACCTTGATATTGATGCCCAAGGGCTACGCTGTATCATTGGCCTAGGCGATGATAGTGTTGATGAAGTTGACAACAATAATCATGCATTCCTTTGGATCTAGAGCACCTTCACCCATATTGGTTAAGCCAATAGGAGATGTGTTTTCATTAGAGACAAAGGGTATGAGTACAACAAGTACAAATGTTCACCTTACAGAATTGACAAAGATGGAGGAAAGGTACCAAAGATGCTCGTCTCCGCTTGCTTGCAGATCTCTGCCAAGATGTCATGCTCCTGTTGGACTTTCTTGTACACCTCAAGGTTCCGATCATTCTGCTCTTTGGCAGCTTGGTTTTGACCTTTGAGTTGTTTAATCTCATCCTTCAGACGCTGCATCTCGGCGTCAGCAGAGTCTTGCATAGCCTTCATTGCTTGTTAGTGGACCTTGACAGCATCAGCCAGGTCTTTCTTCAAAATTTTATTTTCATCATCGAGCTCCTAAATATGCTTGGACTGCTTGATTTATGCTCTTAGCTTTGGCAATGGCCTCTATAAGACGGAACACAAACATCATTGTGAGAGTTAGGAAGAAATGGACCCATGAGAAAGATATGAACTTGTTAAAAGAAAACATACGCTTGCTATTTTTGATATGTTCCTTCATGAAAGCTGTTTTACCCTATTCAAGGTCCAGTTCCTTCTGCAAGTTGGAAAACCTCTAATTGACGGCCTTTCTCTGGCTATTCTCATTCTACAAAGAAGACAAAATGCTTAGTTTCTCTAGAGCATCTAGTTGGAACTATCCAGTTTCAACTAAATGCTCGGGGGCCATAGTTTCAGATTTTAATCAACAAGTGTTGTCTCTTAGAGTGTATAGTCGGAATTATCATTCTAAATTAGAAAATTGGGGGCTACACTAACAAGTTCTACACTTAGTTCTTTGGAGCACTCAGGCCAAAAGATAATGGTTTTCTGCCTAAGAGCTCGGGGGCTACAGTGGGATATATTACAATTTAAAAGAAGTAAAGTTGAGAAACATACAATGGCCATAAGCTTCAGATTGTTTGCCAGATGAGCGTTTGTGTTATGGAAGGTCCGGGCATTATTGTATATAGCATCTGCCTGCTTAATGAGATCATCCAGGCACAAAGTCGGAGGAGTCGAAGCCAAAGGAGTTGTCGAAGCCGGAGGCATGGATGGAGCCCTGGCAGCCTGTTGTGTTATAATGGCAGTTGATGGATCAAGGGCTCCCACCTCGTCCATTTCTATGGCCGTCTCTGCCTCCGCTCCCTCCATCGCTTGTTTCCCTTTCTTGATGGCATCCTTAGCCAGAGCTTTAACCATTTTGGAGGAGGTACTCTCCTATGTTGCCTGGCCACTAGGCACAATATCCATGCCTACAGAGCTTGAGGCATCCGTCGTTGGATCGATGTCAATCTCCACGACAGAGGTCTTAGGAATGATAGGGGATGAAGGCCCAATGAGGCCTATTATAGACTTAGCGGCAGGGGTCAGGGGAGCAGCAACAGGAGACGATTTGGAAAACATGTCGCGAATATTTTGGGAACCCCCAACATCTTTGGAGGTCCTCTTCAAACCAACACTGGACTTGTTCCTAAAACATACATAATATAAGTACAGGAATTGAATAGGTACAATGAAAATTAAAGCCGGAGAATGAATGTACTTACACTACAGCAGACAACCTAGCTAAGGGGATGCTGGTGGACTTCTTCTTCTCCGCCTCTAAGGTGGCAGTGGATTTTTTGGAGACTCCTCTCTCCGTTTTCTTTTTCTTCTTGCCCTCGGCAGCAGCGTCAGAGGTGGAATTGTTCCGCTTCCATGCTACCGGAACCGGATGATCCTTGGGGGCATCATCGTCGGACACCACCTGGATATCCTTCAGCTTGGGATCATAGACCTGGGAGGCCATCTTATCCGCTGCCAAGGTCGCTAGCTGTAGATAAAGGAATGTTAGTTCGATGACTTCAAGACAGAAAAGCTTTAGAGTATATGTAACAAGCAGCAAAGGAAACAAAAGCTACCTCTAGGCATGTGCCACATTCGAACATGTCAAAGGTGATCTTGAAGCCATGCTTCCTGTCCTTCATGTTGACCATGTCCTTAAGCCGGAGCTTGATGGAGTTATTGGAGAAGTTGTCCCGCGATATTCGCATGGGATCTTTTCTATCCTTGGAGTACATGCACATTAGCTCGGCGTGGTGCTGCAGAGGCTGGATCCGCCTAGTGAACCAGCACATGGCTAGGTCCAAGCCGGTCAGACCTCCATCTACGAGCCATTCCATCCGCCTTACGACGCGGTTGGCTTCTTCATTGGGCAGAAGGGAGGCTTGGGACCTCCAGGTGGGAGCTTCGACGGCAGCCCCATCGACAAAGTCAGGGTACGTGTCTTGGTAGTTGGGTAGAGGAATATCAGGGCCATAAAAATATGCGTGCTGCTAGTTCTTGCAAGACTCATGGCCCACGATGTCAGGGAAGCACCGGCTAGGACGGATCTTAAAGCTAATGGTTCCACGGATCTGCAGCTCATCCTTGTATTCTATGGACACTCTCTTAATGGTAAAGAAAAAGATAAACAAATCTAACCTAGGTTTAATTCCTAGGTATCCTTCACACAAAGCTATGAAGTTGGTGAGTACAAGGATGCTGTTCGGAGAGAGATTGTGGGGAAGTACCCGGAAGTAACGTAGAACGTCCAGGGAGAAGTCGGAGACCGGCAGGCTTACTCCATGTACCAGCTGAGCTTTGAGGTACACCTTCTCTCTGTCTTAGAGGGAGGAGTTACCTCACCGGTCGGCGCCGGCCGCCAGACCAAACCCTTCATCGCAGGGAGATATCCCTTAGCGATGAGCTCTTGCAAACCTTTGGCGGAGAGGTCGGAACCCCTCCATAGTCCCTTGTGAGAGTCACCATCTTCTTCTGCAGCGTTTGGCACCGCCCGTTTTTGTTCACCACCGTTGGTTTCCACCATGGCGCAGACGGGAACGATGACCCCTCTGGTGGGACGCTTACTCCCTGGGATGGCTCTGTTGAAGCCTTGGGGGTCGCCGTTGTTGAGGGAGTGCTGCTGCTAGAGGACATTGCATAGGTGGAGGAAGATGGAGAGGGGAGAAGGCTCTGGTTAGGGTTTTCTGTCGAAGAGCTCGAACAGTCGCTCGCCTGGAGGAAGAAGAAGACGCAGTGGAGAATGTGGGTAAAGAAAATATTCCAACCGCTGTTAAAATATATAGAGCCAGCGTCAAGATTCGTGCAAAAAGATCTAACTGATGCAGCGTTGCCAATGTGGAGATGAGCGTGTGCGGTACTTTCTCCACATCCTCCATCTTTGCCGCTTTAATGTTTCAGATTTTGCACACGTAAAAATAGCTAATGATTAATTCGCTACCTTGTGTGAGTTTTGAGGCATAGGCTATATCCTACGTCATTTTCTGACCATTGCAGTAGAGTAGTCACATCTAAAGATTCCATCAAAGAAGAAAGATATCTGGCTCTGGCAATGAATACTTAAAGAATCTCTGGCTAAATTACAAAGACGGAGAGGACTGCAGGGTTCTTTGGGATACCTTCGTGATATTGCTTACGAATTGTTGGCATCACCAAGACGGAGCATTCAAGATTGAGAGGCAAGACTGCGCAAGATCTCAAAGTCCTCTGGGCTACTATTGGGGATATGCTAAATGGGTACCACCATTTCACGTCTCTAATCCGGCTAACCTGGGTGGCCCATAGTTGGTAGCACAGCCCATGGTCTGCTGGGCGGCCCAGTTAAACAGATACATAAGGGAGGCCCATGCTGAATATAGAAAGGCTATGTAGGAGTCACCGACATACTCGGAGCCTTGGAGTACAAGACACAAAGACTAGTTAGTACTAGTGTAGGACTCTGTAACTTGTCCGACAAGGTCCCTTCCCTGTAACCCCAGGTTCTGGTGCCTTTATAAGCCAGAACTGTGGGAACCTTTAGGGCATGACAATGTACAACAAGACACAACACCCTCGCATAGCGAACCAATCTCTGTAACTCAGCATATTGCCATTATAGTGATTTATAGTAGGAGTAGAGTTCCGCCACCGTTGTGGGACTTAAGTTGTGTTACCTCGTACCCGCCAAGTCTCCGCCTTACCCCACGTCTCTAAATATGCTCTGTGAGGACCTCTCCATGGCATATGCATCGGCAATACCACGACGTTAATGGTTGTATATGTGGAGGCGGAACTCCACAAGCCCTTAGTCTTTCGTCTCGAAGAAGAATCTATCCTAGCAGATCTTCAAGCTTGGCATATTCAGCTTCTTAAGCCTCTTCCTCAGCAGATATATTTTTGGCTTCCAAGCAAGCAAAGGCAAGTTTCCGAATCTCTTCTACACCTCACAAACCTTCTCGGATAAATTAAGGTTTGTATCTGTGGAGGCAGAACTCCACCAACCCTTAGTCTTTCGCCTCCCAAATGAATCTATCGTAGTAGATCTTCAAGCTTGGCATCTTCAGTTTCTTGAGCCTCTTCCTCGACACATATATTTTGGATTCCAGGCAAGCAAAGACAAGTTTATGAATATCTTCTACACCTTTCTTGGTAAGTCCAAGATTGGCAGCACCAGGAATCTTCAGAAGATTTTCGGCAAAGTATAAGTTGAGGGATCATTACCCTTAGAGGATTCACCCTTATCTATTCCCGAGTCACCAATGGTGGCGTCGGTTTGTGAATTGGTGTTCACTGGCTCTTCAGTTTGAGCCTCAGCATCTCCAACTTGTGGAGACGGAATATCCTACAATACTGATGATGTGCTGCGGTTGGGAGTCAGAGGAGTGGTGGCCGGAGAAGTCAAGTTTAACTTCTGTTGGCGCAACATCTTCTCGGATTTCCCCTTCCCCTTCGTTAATGGTTCATTATGATTCAGAAAGAATATAAACAAAAATATAAGTAATGATAAAAGAACTTACTTATTGATGACTGGCAGCGTTTGCGGGCCAGTTGAAACAACTGGAGTCTTACGTTTTCTAGTAAGAGCGTCTGACAATTCTACTAGCTCCTCTTGCTCATCAAGAGGAATTGGATCTTCCTGTGGATAACCCTCGATAGGAGCAAGCTCCGGCTTAGGGAGGTCAACAATCTGAAAGTTAGAAATATCTCAGTATTGTAGAATGATAAAAGATAAATATAAACATAAAGCAGCAAGTTGGAGTCAACAGACTCACCGGTACAAGGGGATTCTCCGATGTGTACATGTGCATGGAGATCTCCGGTACTTTCTTGTTAACATGTTCCTTAATCAATCACTAGATCCATGTCTTGTAGTCCTTAGAGGGAATCTAAAGGGGGTTAACTTTCAAGCTATCATATTTGTCGGAAGTAACCGAGTGCATCAGCCGGTCGCCGTGATACTGTAGAGGCTGGATCCGACGTTCCAACCAGCAATGCACTAAGTCAGATCCCCTCAAACCTTTATTCTTGACCAAGAACTCAATCCTGCTCTTGGTGCAAATAAAATCTTCAGTCAAAGGTGGAGCTTCTGCATCCCAAGATTCTCAGTAGGTGGCAACACCGTCGACAAAATCCGGCAAACCTTCTAGTTTGCTGGGAGCTGGCATATCCTTATGGTAAAAGAAGGTGGCTCGCCACTTCTTCATCGAATCCCTAGCTAAAACCTTAGGGTAGACTCAATATCTCCTAGGGACTAAGCTAAGAGTTCTGGTGTTATAAGCAATACCGGAAGTGATAGAGTTCTTCCGGGTACTAAAATAGTATCAGAAAAGAAGCAGACTTGGCTTGATGCTGAGAAACCCATCATAGAGAGATACATGGGCGCTAAGCTCTAACAATGAATTCGGGGGGAGATTATGAGTTGAACGCCATAATGGTGTATTACCTTGGAAAAGAATTTTGACGGAGGAAGTCTGAGACCGTGATCGACATGGGTCGCAAAGTGACCCCGCTCACCATCGCATGGCGCAGGGAGGGCCTCATTGAAGCCACTCCGCCATGAGCCGGGATGGAGATAGACTTTGTCCTTATTTTACTTGAGCTTCTTGTCATTGATGTTGTTGGGGATCTAGATCTCGTGATATTTCCTTTATTCTCTCATAGATGATGACGCCGCTCCTACCGAACTAGATGCATCGGCCATCTCATCGGAGATTAATCAAAAATGGGCGGCGCTGGTATATTTGGTGGAGGATAGGGAAGGGGATGTGAAGTGCAAGGTTTTGCAAGGAATGATAAGTGTTGGAGCATCAATGGTGAAAAAATGAGGTTTTCCCTCTTATAACCCATCTTCAAGGATTTCTGCCACGCATCATGGAACTGGAGGGGCATTGATCTCTATGTTCGCATTGAAATGGCGCCTCGGTTCCATGCGATGCAGGACCCACCAACGGTCATGCTGATAGAATAATTGTCAATGATGTGACGGGACCTAAAAAGTTGTCGGGTTAAGTCACCAGACTAAATTCTAGCTTATTTGAATCGAGCATGGAAACGAATATAACTTACCAATGATCAGACTCACTCGTGACTCGGATCCTACCCTTTTATCTTGAAGTTTCGGGAACCCTTCAAAATTCAGCAGCAGAAGAACTTTCAAGCTAGATGATGGAATCCGACTTTGGATCTTGGAGGCTTCTAGGGGCCACTATTGGGGATATACTTTTCGAGTATACCCACGGTGATTCACTGACCAGGGTGGCCCACTTACGGGTTAGAGCTATATATGCTCCACGGGCAGCCCAGTCAGGGAAATAAGATGGAAGCCCATCCGGCTATGGGAAGTCCTAGAAGACTTACTGACTTAGGCCTATAGGAATACTTGTAGTCCAAATTGTAATCTATACCAACTCTGTATTGTAGCCGGATAGGACTCTCCTGTAAACCCAAGGCTCGATGACTATATAAGCCGTCCTAGGGAACAACCTTTTGGGAACAATCACAACACAACAATCTCAACTCACACAGGTGAAACCAACCCTTGTAATTTGTTGTACTTCCGGCTCTTCCGATATACTAGATTACTAGTAAGAGTAGGATCCATCCATCACAGTAGGATCTGAACCTAGGTAAGCTTGTGCGCTCACTGTCCCAGGCAATCGTACATCTCACACCCCACCTTTTCCCATGCCACAAGGACCCCCTCATAAGGAACTTGTCTTCAATCCTATGACAAATATGTGAATCAAGTTTAGGCAAAGGGAGATCCCATAGTGCGATATTTCAAGGAACATGCATCAAGTACTCGGATTTTATGGGACAAAAGTGAGCGGATAAAAGACAAATCGCAAATATTATTGACCGTGCCTCTTTCTTTAGCTATCTCATTACTACATAATTTAGTTGTTTAGGTACCTCATTATCCATATCGGACTCACACAAACCCTACACATTATGTTCTATGACTCGCATTGCTCAAACAATTCTTGTAATGATGTATGATAGGATGGAGGATACAAAGCTTCATGGTGGGGATGAAATGTAAAGGTTGTGCAGTATTTGGGATTGCGGTTCAATTCAGGACACGATTCATGATGCAAGAATAAATATTGAGGCATAGGTGCTATATGTAAATGTAAGCATGGGGATTTGCTTACCTAGAAGCTCAAAAGTGGGATAACTAGGTCTCGGGTAATACTCGATGCCTCTTAATAACCTCCTTGCTCAGCGTCTATCCGGAATAAAAGCCAAACAAACAAGGGCCATAATAAATAAAGTGCGCAAACATATAAAAAATATGAAATAATCAAAACATGGTATGCCATGATGAAATAATGCACAATTGCATGGTATAATATAACATGACATGGGTCAGGTTTAGGAACAGGAATAAAGTTGTTTCATAATTTATTATTCAAGTTTTACTTGCATAAACAGTTCTGAATATTTAATATTTAGATGATGCATGCTTCAATTAGTATCATGGAATGCATGCTTGGAAATGTCTTGTCGACCTAATTGATTTAGACATATCATTTGTCGAATTTGGAAATACGGTGTAAAAGTTATGCATTCATTAACAAAAGACCATTTTATAGTATTTAATAAATTTCGAAATTTTATTTGCCTAGAAATTATTTTTGATAGCATCTTATTAATCCTTGCATTTTTATGATCTCAAAACATATATAATATGCAATAATTGGATTTATGCATTAAAAGATGTGATTTAATCATCAAATAATAATAGGGAAATATTTATTATTATGTATTTTTTGGCCAAATACATAGAGGGCATATTGTTGTTTAGAATTTTAAAACAAGTAACTTTTATGTTTTGGGTTTTTCCAAAAATCATTTTAGATTTTCTGCAAAATCTTGATCAAAATTTAAAAGAGGTTTGACTCGGTTTAAAAATATTTGGATTTGAATTTTAAGCTTGTTCGGTATTTTCTCGCAGGGATGAAGCTAGCCTCTATCGTTGACCCGTGGGTCCTAGCGTGTACTGGCTACATTGGCTAATAGGTAGGTCTGACTTAGTTTACAAAATGCAAAAATGGGGTTCCGCGGATTCAGTCTTTTCTCACTAGAGCGAGGCTAGCCACTGCCACTAACCTGTGGGTCCTAGCATGGACTCGCTACAAGGGCTGATAGGTAGGTCCGTCTTGGTTTACAAAATGCAAAACGGGGTTCTACGGATTTGGTCTTTCCTCACTAGGCCGAATTTAACCACTACCACTGACCTACAGGGTCCTAGCATGGATTGGCTATAGGGGCTAACAGGTTGGTCCATCTCGGTTTACAAATTCAAATGGGGCCGCTGACTAGTGGGGTCCTAGCATGGACTGGCTATAGGGGCTGACAGGTAGGTCCAGCTTGGTTTACAAATTCAAAAGTGGTTCCATTGGGGCTCGAACCCGTGACCTCATAGTCGTGGACCGAATCAACACGCGGTGTTACCACTGGGCTGGGCTAGGTTTGCTATTAGAGATCAGGTTCGCGCTGAGATCAATCAGTGTTGTGGTTAACTAATGAACAAAAGCAATCGTGTTTACTGAAGATCAGGTCGGTGTAACACGAGATGCAGCTACCTTGCAGAGATGACCTCGAGCGATCTCCTGGACTAAATCGTTCGTGTGATGTCTCGATGGGAAGAGGACACATAGGGCTTTAAAACGCCGAAGAGAACATGGCCATTGATGCAATGTGCTGGTGGTGGCATTGCAAAGAACAGAGGGGTTTTAACTTTCGAAAAACAGACAGGAAAGACATGTTTTTGGTTTGATCTTTGGCGGAAGAAAACAAGCTCTATCGTGGGTGAAATTGAGCGCCATTTGGTCCTAACTATAGTTGGATGGTTCCTCTATGCATACATATATGGTACGGTGCTGAAGGATTGCGGAGCTCGCTGGGGGACGCGAAGGAACCAGACAGTGCCAAAGGATTGCAGAGCTCGCCGGACGAGACGAAGGAACTAGAGATGTATAGGGTCTAGGAAGAAAAGAATATATAGCACAAGGATGTAATCCTTGGACCTCACGTTTATAAATCACAAGCTGGTATAACCCGAATCTAGGGAGGATGTACTACCATGGAGGCCGCGAGGCCGCCCACAACTAGGCCAGAATGGCAGGGCATGGTACCGGCCAACCATCCACCCAAAAATTTATGGTTATAGCTTCGAGTGCGAGAAATGTGATTGTCTAGCAGCGAGTCTAGCGTACACAAGTGAGTATGTATGCCGGCGACATAAAAGAGTACATAAGAGCTATTCAATCTAAAAGAAATAAAAATATATTGCAATGCCATTACGGCAAGATCCAAATTATATAGATAGTAGTAATACTATTTTAGGATTATATCCTCATACATCATGCAACAAATCATCAAGCGGGAGCAGAAACATAGATCCGAGTACGGATTAAGATTTAAATCGGCATAAGATGCCACATAAATAAGCACATTCCCGCCCATAGATCTTAGAGATCTCCATCCTCGGAATCTCTACGCAAGAGGGTCGGTGCCTCCATCATCCGCCTCATTGACATAGTAGTACCTGACAACCTAATCAATATTTATGGGCGAGACCCTAGGTCCCTCGGCAAGTCTTTATGCATCTAAAGGGAGCAACCTGGGGGTGACGCAATTGCAACAAAAGATAATTAGCTAAACAGTTCTATAGAGATACGCTACAACATCCGCCCAACCAGATATGGACGGACACTCGTTAATTAGAACCAATACTTATATAAGCAACATAAGTAAACATTGCTTGTCCTCCTTATCACTTACCGAATGAAGGCAGAAGAACATCCCATCTGTTGACAATATTATTAACCATTCCATGAGTGCTGCACTATTTACTAGTCATGTTTTAGTAAAATTAAACATGGTACTTTAGTTATAGTTGTCTATGATCGAGAAAATGTGCTCCAAGTCGTCCATATCCGTGGACACGACTTTCAGAAAGATTTACCCTCCAGCGGTGCACAAATAGCAACACACGCATGATGAACCCTGGAAAGAACCAAATAAAAAGCAATGAGACATCATGGCGAAGCATTCAAAAGATTCAAAAATAATTTCAGGGGGCCACCCCACTAAGCTACCCGCAACAAAGTCAGTCGGCTCTGAGATGGACCCAGGATTTGTGGCGATGGCTGTAAACGACTGGGAACCAGAAAGTGTGACTGGGCCTGTCAATACCACGAAAACATGGCACAATTCCTAAACAATAATGGCGCTCCACATGCAATAGTAAATAAAGCCGTAAAGCATGACATAAGTACACGATAGTAATAATGCCCCAAACTAGTTTGTGGCCCTAATAAATAAGATGTGAATCAAGCTCAAGCGAAGGGGATTCATGGTACCATATGCGGATAGTGCGATAGTCAAGGAACAAGAATCAAGTACTCGGGTCCTACGAGACACAAGTGAGCATGGAAGAACCAAATGGCAGTTATTGCCCACCGGTGCATCTTTCTTTAGTTATCCCATTACTACACAATTTAGTTGTTTAGGTACCTCGTTGTCCAAAGACTCGCACAAACCCTACACATGCAATTCTACGACTCGCATGGCACAAACAACTCATGTAGTAATGGCTCATAGGATTGAGGGTACAAGCTTTAGTGGGGTTTAAAAGTAAAGGCAATACAATACTTGGGGTTTCAATTTAATGCGAATCGTGACATAATGATGCAAGAATAAAGATAGAGGCATAGGTGTTATATGTGATGCAATCATGGGTAAATTCTTGCATGGAAGCTCAGTTGTAGGATAGTCGGCATTCGGGTAGTACTCTTGGGTCTCCAGATAACTCCCTTGCTCGGCGCCTATCCGGAATAAAAACCAAACACATAAAGGACCATAATAAATAAAGTGTGCAATCATATGAACATATGCAACAAGAAAAACAAGGTATTCCATGATGGAATGATGCACAACTGCAAGGTGTAACATAGCATGGCATGGGTGAGGTATAGGAACAATAATAAAGCTTTTAATTAATTATTTAGTCATGTTTTGCTCCCATAAATCTTGATGCCTATTTAATATTTATATGATGCATGCTTCAATCGATATTATGAAATGCATAATTAGAAAGTGCTCGTCGTGTTGATCGATTTAGACATATCATTTGTCAAATTTGGAATTACAGAATTAAAGTTATAAATTTATTAAGAAAATGGCATTTAATGGTAATTATTAATTCGAAAATTATAAATACCTAGAAATTAATTTAAATAGCATATTCATATTCCTGTCATTTTCCTGATAAGAAAACATATATCATTTGTATTATTTGAAATTATGAATTTAAAACATTATTAAAAAACAAAACAATTCAAAATATGGTCAAAAGTTAAAGGTTTAACTAGCTGGAGTCAACTCTGGTCAAATTTGAAAATATGATTGAATTCATATTTGGAAAATATTCATATTTCATTTTATAAGTTTGTTCAAATTCAAAAAAGTTCAAAAGATATGAATTAATTTGATATAAAACATTTTTCTCGAATTTTATTGTTTTAGAGAAAAATTGGGAACTTTTTGTACTTAGAGGTCCGAGCACGAAACTAGCAGAAGTCAATGATGTGTGGGCCTCATGCACTGACTAGCTACTGATGGGGCGGTGGCATGTGGGTGTAACAGTGGCGACTCGGGGACTACGGTTGGGGGTTTGAAAAGTAAAGGGGCCTTTTTAGAAAAAGTTCTAGGTGGTTCTCAGACGAAATTGAATCTCAGATCTGGAATTTGAATGAAGTCGGCACGAGTTTGAACAAAGATGGCGACTAAATGGTGCAGAATTTTGGTGTGCCACAAAAACGAGAATTGTAGATCTCATCACGGGCTTCATATTCGTT
The DNA here is from genome assembly GCA_916181665.1 of Avena sativa. NCBI lineage: Eukaryota > Viridiplantae > Streptophyta > Magnoliopsida > Poales > Poaceae > Avena > Avena sativa. The sequence continues at coordinate 284,999,199 of OV702289.1, read as the reverse complement.
CCGAAAGCATCACCGAAAACGAGTGTAGTGCCGAGAACAAGTAGGTGAACCGAGTGGTTCAGATAAAATTTCAGAATGTGCTCCAGAGACAGATTTTAAGCAGATCTTTTCCGAAAGGTCTATTCGTGCTCGGACCTCCAAATCAGCCGCCGTTTGATGCAGGAGATAGCTGGATGCTAGACTCCTAGTTTGGTTCAAGAGATTTTCACAAAGGAGCATCATGGACGCCGAGAAAATAAGACGAGAACATGGGACTACGGAAAGTTGCGGCGCTGCTGACGGTTTGCTCGTGTGGGACGGCTGATGTCTGTCTACAAGCGTCCGACATGCGCATCGAGTGGCAGGGCGGGGCGGCGTGGTCCAGGTGGCTCCGGTGAGGTTTCGCGGCGAAGGGGAACACGAGGGCGTGCCACGGGACGAGGCCTATCTCCAGGTCCGCAAGGATTGGCCGAACGGTGACGGGAGCAACGACGAACATGCATACCTGATGTTGCACAGAGCGTGCTCAACGAATTGATCTTTTGCTACAGGCCTCTATATGGAAAATGAGCATGACCAGGAGTTTTGTGGGGCTCACCAGAGAGTAACCGAGTGGGCGTAGCAGGATGGTGTGTAGATGATCTAGCGAGTCTTGGCTAGCTTGATCTACTATGTCCCAGCCCTCTCCTTCTGTCCCGGCATGCTCTGGCAAGGTCGGAGGTAATAGACGATGTAGAGGAGGCAGGGGAACACGCCAGCACTCGAGGGCTTGCTTGACGCGCTCTAGATCGACGAGAGGGAGATGTGTCCATGGCTAGCGTTCAGGTGCATGATTGGAAGCTTGCAAGCTTGGATATGAATAGGGGAGGAAGGAGAGGACCTGGACGCCTCCCAGATCCGACCTGAGATGGTTTTGGTGAGCTGGGGTGGCTTGGAAGATAAGAGGGGGGAAGGAGTAAACTCATGGTGGTTTTGATACTTTTGCTACAGATGGGAAGGAGGCCTTCGGGTGGAGTAGGTTTTTCTCTCCTTCTCTTGGTTCTTTAGCTAGAGATGGAAAGAGAGGAGAGCAGGGGCATGTGTTGGTCATTGGGTAGCTCTTGTTGACCATCGTGCAAAGCAATAAAAGAGGGGAGAGTGAGGTGGTTAGCTTAGACCCACAAGTGCCATGGCAATAGGTACAGATGGCCACGGGTATGTTTATGTGTGCATGTATGTCTGTAGCTTGAGGTGTAGGTGTGGTTGAAGTGTGTATGTATGTGTAAGTTTACCTCACGGATGATATATAACCCTAGATTTAGTTAGAGACAGAGAGATTTAGTGTGTGTGTGTATATGTGGGCCGTACACACACATATTGGTGCAAAAAAGAGAGATAGAAATAAAGGAATATGGCACATGCAGTCGAGGAAGATTGAGAGAGAGAGGATGTGAAGGAAAATGTGTAAAAGTGTGATGATTTAATTATTTTGACACATGATATAGAAGGAACTCAAATTGCAAAACTCTCACAATTCCAAATAAAAGGAGAAGAAGATGATATGGAGTGATATGTTGCATGGGCCATGCAAGAGGTTTTAATGCATGCTTCATGCTCTATTTTGTGAGGACAAAATAGTAGTATGCATGAGAGCATGTATGTGAGCCCCAAACCCAAAAATGGCATTTATACAACAATTGAGAGGAATGTTATTATAGAGCCATCCATATCATGTGGTTAGGAATGAAAACACAAAACAAACACAAGGATTCCACATATAACATAGATGGTGGAATGCCCACAAGATCATGGGGACAATGTATAAATAGAAAAAAGGTGGCAAGAATTCCACACAGAGTATTATTGGGGATATACTTTCCAGGTATCCTCATTGTGCCTCACTGGCCAGGGTGGCCCACTTCGGGTTAGAGCTTTGCTTCACGGGCGGCCCAGTCAGGGAGAAGAGACGGAGTCCAGTCCGACTACGGAAGGCCCAGAATACTTATCGACATAGGCCTATTATGTTGCTTGTAGTTCAAGATATACTCTGTAACCGACTCTTAGTCGTAGCCGGATAGGTCTCTCCTATAAACCCTAGGCCGGATATCTATATAAGCCATCCTAGGGTAAGCCTTTAGGGCACCCTCACAATAGTCTACAATCTCAACTTGCACAGGTGAAACCCTTGTAACCCATATTCCGGCTCTGCCGTATTACTGGATTGCTAGCAGGAGTAGGATCCGTCCAAAGCCGGTGGATTCGAACCTAGGTAAACTTGTGTGCTCACCATCTCGGAACACCGTACGTCTCATACCCCTCTCTTCCACACGCCTTGAGGACCCCCTCATGGCGTACTTGTCATCAATCCAATGATAGTTGGCACCCACCGTGGGGCAAGTGAGTTTCGGATCTGCGTTCCGAGCGGAATCTGCAAGAATCAGAATCGGCGAGACCATCACTGTTAGTCGCGTCCTCTAAGCCAGCGACATCCCTCTCATCATTCTCGACGAGACCTGGATTCCGGCTAGGGAGGCCATGATTGCCTACACCATCATGTCTTTTGGCGAGATCGATGTATACATCGGTTTCGCTGAACCTGCCCCACCCACCCCAGCGGTGATGATAGAGGCAGAATAAATCTTTGGGTCCACTCCGTGCATGGAGGCGGCAGAGTTCCGGATCTCAGAAAACCCTAATCCCACCCAGCCCGCACCTGTTGCGGAGATAGTGGACAAAATCGAACCTGAAGCAGATCTTGTGGTGCAAGTCGAATCTGGAGTGGATCTCCCTAGCGAGGCCGAATCCCAGATCTATCTACCCACTAAGGTTGAAATCCAAGAGGAGCAGGAAAATAACCTTGGTTCCAGCTCTGCTAATACCGGAACAGACCAACCTTTCCTGAGGCATACGTTGAGATGTATGATGCTGCAAGGCGCAAACATGGATGAGGTTCTCGAGACCATCAGGATTTTTGAGGAAGCCCACGAGGAAAGCCGCAACTACCTCAGGACGCACACGTCGCACTTTGTCGGATATGTTGGATCCGGATCCGGCTCTGCCGATGCTGGAGACAAGGAAGACTCGGTGCTGGAGGCAATCAGGACAAACACCGACTTACCAGCATCTTCGAATGACTCGATGATGTCAGCGGATTTCTGAAAGTTCTCCGCAGAATTTGAAGAGGAGTTCAACTCCAAAGCTTCGGAAGAAGGAGAAGCCATTGACGAAGGATCCAGAGAAAACTCTCCCAAAGCGCAGGATGATATGGATCTCGGAGACAATCCTGACATCCAGATGTCCGAAAGTACCGCTTAGAGCTTGACTTCGGGAAACGGACCCAAAGCCATCTTTGCTACCGGCGCTGCCAAGAAGGCAAAGAGAAAGAACAAGAAGAACAAGACCCCGGCAAAAGAATTTCCAATAGAGGAAGTGATTGCCGAGGAATATGAGGAAGACTCGGATGGAGCACTTATCCCAGAAGAGCCAGAAGAAGCTTCGATGGATGGACATGTAGTCACTGCAGGTGCCCGTAAACTCATCGAAGATGCGTTAACTACACCTATCCCTACAGCTGTAGAACTTACTGCTGAAGAGCTGGAGGAAAGGGCTCAGGCCCTAGAAGCACGTCGTTAAATACTCCTGGATGAAGCCAACAACATCGAGGAAGAGAAGAAACGCATAGCTACTACGGAGAAGTATATATCTCTGCAGCATCAGAAGACCCGGAAACGGCACACGCGTGACAACCAATTTCTCGACTCGACAAGGTTCTCTTTGAGGGAGACCCAGGGATGCCTCGACTCGACAACAAGGGAGATCTGGTGTACCCAACACCAGTACAAAACACTTCCGCGTCTCGAGATATCCGGGAAAATAATCCAGGACCAGAACAAGTCCGATTGGGCATTAAGCTACTCACCAAGGGTCTGGAGCAGCAGAAGGTCGCGAAATCAGGGAGCGGAAAACTGGTCTCTCAATCTGACCAATGTCGCACGGATCTGGCCTGGAATGACGTAAGGCCCCAACGGGTTCTAGAGCAGCATCACTGTTCCGACCATCGAGAAGACAACTACTCAAGAACCGGATCTTCAGGACAGCGCCATAGAACTGCACGTGACTGGCGCAATGTTGCTCCAGCTGCGGAGAAGGAGGCAATTGCTGCACTATATCCGAGAAACCCTCCCCAGTGAGAATCAAACGATCGTAGGGAAGAAGACAAAGAGAAACATCGGGAGGAGGACCGTCAAAGAATACCGCCTCCTAGACATATAAGCCGTCCGGCTGAACCCCATCACGGTGGGAGTGATGGACGAAGGAACGACGGACACCATGCCGACTCAAGCCAGCAGGGAGCTCATCGCAATGAAGATCCTCCCTAGAACCGGAATAATGACGCTCCAGATGGAGGCCGGCAATCAGCCGGAAACAATCCACCTGCTCCACCCTCTCCACCAAACAGCCATCACAACGGCTCTCAAGGAGGCCAAGGAGGGCGCCGTGGCGGAGGTGGTGGCAGAAGCCGAAGTCCGGCTCCAAGGCACCGCAACTATAGAGAACAACCAAGACGATGTTCCTGTTGGGAATATGCCCTAGAGGCAATCATGTATGATGTTATTTCCAATGTATTCATAAAGTTATTGTCCATGTATGAACTACTGATATATATCATTGAATATGTGATTCGATTGTGGAACTATATATTCATGTTGTTTATACTGATTGTCCTTGGTCGTTGAGGTTGTGCTGGACACACAACTTAGACTAATGTGAAAGTCGGCTGATGACTTGGTTCCACTTGTCATGGGCATAGAGATGCTATTCCGACTTACACGGATTCGGCTAAAGAGTTTAGTGAGTCGGACTGACCCATATTAAGATACAACAAATAAGTCGTCATTTGTATATCTCAATCAATGTAATCCTTAGACCTGAGATTATTGCACAATCCGAGTTGAGGATCACCGACTTAGGTTCTTTCAAACGATGTTTCATCACTGGGCAGTTATAAAGGCGGAGTTCTGGTCGACTGAGAATCAAGCTGCGTGATGTGAATAACCGAGATGGGATTTTGCCCCTTCATCTGAAGAGATATTCTCTGGGTCCTCTCGGAAGATATTATTCAGAAGGCATGGCCATGCGTGACTCGGATAAGTGTTAACCGAGGCGACCGACTAAGAGTTAGTCGGATGAATCACTAATCTCGGATCGAGAAAGAGAGTCAAACTGTTTAAGGGATGACGATTATTCACCTATAGTTCAACAAGGTATATCGTGAGGCAAAAGGGACTCAGACGAAAGTCGCATTGGAAAGGTATGTCGTCATGACTCTTTGGTACTTGGGAGTTGGCATGTTCTGCTAGGAGCCGCTACCAACTGATCGGTCACGAGTGAGACTCGGATCGTGTCCGGGTCACCATGAGCCTGTCGGGTCACACACTTAAGAGCGGGAGCATATTTGGGTTGGACCCAAAAAAGGAAACGGACAAAGTCAGTGAGTTGGACTCGTAGTGACTAATATAGGCCTTTTAGTGAATGGGCCACAAGTGAGTGGTGCCCACTTTCACTCCCAATATAAGCTGGGGCGCAGGTTCTTAGAGTACATGGTTAGGTCACTCCATGTGTTGGAAACCCTAGCTCTAGTCCAGTCTTGTCCTGTCGCCGCCGTACCGGACCTAGCAGTCCATCACCGGTGCTCCTCCTCGTACGTGTGGATACTGGAGGAGGTGTTGTACGTTCAGCACTTCGACGATCGTGGATCAGATCGGATCATGAGGACTGCACTGCATCAAGCGACGTGCTTCATCGATTCCGCAACCGTGCGTCTAGTGGTAATCCTCGTGGCCTTCTACCTTAGCTAGATCTTGGGTTCACCGCGTTGGAAAAGGTTTTGTTTTTCTCTGCGTGGCCCAACAGTTCCCTGTCACCAAGTGACACGAGACACCGAATCAACTCCAACATAGAGGGACGTTGCTACGAGTAGGATAATACCTACGTAGGTCCCAAGTGCTTCGGACCGCGTATTTGACAAACAAACTTCCTGAAAGGATTTGCTATCTCAAGACACATCCAACCCTACGACGGTGTGGCCCAGCCAGATACTTGGCTCCAGGATTTTTTCCAGGCTTGCTGCATTGCCAAAGACGGAAAGAGCTTGGTCGCGACCCGATATCTCCCACTTATGTTGCGGAAGATGGCACGATCATGGCTCAATGAACTCCCGGAGAATACCATCCACAACTGGTATGACATGCAAAGCGCGTTCTTTCAGAGTTTCGAAGGCACATATCGGAGGCCCTGTATGGTAGGAGACCTACAGCGTTGCACCCAGAAAGCCGGAGAAACTTGCTGAGATTACCTCGGACGATTGATCGACACCAAGAACTCCTGTGAAGGAGTAAATGATCAAACTACGATTGAATCTTTCATTGCAAGACTCCCAATTGGTTTACTACGTCACCGCTTGAAGTGCGACAAGGTCGCTGATCTGGGAGAGATGATAGAAACAGCAAGCAAGTATGAAGACACTAACAACGACACAGAGGGACTACTGAATGCCCTAGCTGTGCCACAGTCGGAAAAACAACCAAAGCAACAAGCTCAGAAGCGCAAGAACACCTCGGAAGAAAAAACCCAACATGGAAACGACAGTGGTCACTACTACTTTCAGGTCTAGAGGACGAGGAGGGCGCGGCGGTGGCCGCGGACGCGGTCGTGGGACATCAAGAGTCCAGGGTAGAGGAGACCAGAACCTGGCAAAACCTATTCCTAGGATGACATTGCCAATAACCCGTGTGTGCATCACTTAGATGCCAACGGGGGCTCGTCTCACACAAACGATGAGTGTCGTTTTAACGACAACATCAAGAAAGACGATACCTCTGGCTACAGGGCTAGCGGAAGAAGGGAAAGAAGAATCCTGGAAAAGAGAAAGAGACCAAGGAAGATTCCGACATGGAGGAAGCTGACCTTCAAATCCCAAGCCGGATGGAAAGAAGAACTTCCCAACGAAGAAAGACACTTGCGTCACTTTCCTTGGATCTCAACCAGCTAAGGTCAAGAAAGCAGTTCTGCATGAGCTCAACGCAACTGTTCCGGCTGTCCCACAATTCCTGGACTGGTCGGAAGTGGCAATCACCTTTGACCATGCTGATCATCCGCCTATGTTGCACAGGAGAGGAAAATACGCCTTAGTCGTCAACCCACTTATTGACGACTATGGTTTCTCTAAGACTCTCATGGATGGTGGCAGCAACATCAATATTTTGTATGTCGAAACGCTATGCCGTATGTGGCTCTTGGAGACACGGCTGAATCACAGCTCAGTGATCCTTCATGGAGTTGTCCCAGGAAGACAAGCAAATTCCCTAGGAGAGATCACTTTGGATGTTACATTTGGAACTCCGAAGAATTATCGGACGGAGGCACTTTCCTTCGAAGTGGTTCCGTTCAAGAGCGTGTACCACGCTATATTCAGATGTCTAACTTACTAGCCTTTTATGTCTCGTCCGTGTTACATTTACAATATGATGAAATTCCAGGTCCCAATGGCGTGATCACCATCAGGGAGACCCGAAGAAGGCGTGAGAGTGCAAGGACAGAAATGCCACCTTTGCTGAAGTCGTGCTGCACGCCCAGGAGTACCAAGAGATCAAGAAAACCATTGATCCGTCTGAGATGCCCGCGACAAAGAAGGAGGTGACAAAGCCGAATCCGGAGTTCAAGGCATTAGAAGAGACGAAGAAGACACCGTTGAAGGATGATGACCCCTCCAAGGTGACCCATATAGGTGTAGGCCTAGATAGCACATAGGAAAGCATGCTCATCAAGTTCCTCCAAGCAAATCAAGATATCTTCGCATGGCAGCCATCTGACATGACTGGAGTACCTAGGGAAGTTGCTGAGCACTCTCTAAATGTACACCCAAATGGTAAACCTGTCAAACAGTCACTATGATGTTTCGGTGATGAAAAGCATAAGGCAATAGCTAAGGAACTAGCCCAGCTCGAGTTAGCCGGATTCATAGAAGAGGTCATCCACACTGAGTGGTCGGCCAATCCTGTAATGGTCCCTAAAAGTACACCCTAATTTAAGGATGTGTTTTGATTATACTGACTTGAACAAGGCTTGTCCAAAAGATCCGTTCGCTCTACCTAGAATTGACGAAGTTATCGATACTACGGCAGGGTCAGAACTCCTATGTTTTCTCGACGCATATTCCGGTCATCACCAAATCCGGATGAAGGAATCAGACAAAGTCAAAACTTCATTCATAACCCCTTCGGAACCTTCTATTTTGTTATGATGCCCTTTAGGCTCAAGAACGCAGGAGGTACGTACCAGCGCACTATGCAGCGTTGCCTCCATGACCAAATCGGACGCAATGTACATGCATATGTGTATGACATTGCGGTGATGTCCAAAAAGAAGGAAACCTTAATTTTTGACTTGGAGGAAACATTCGCCAATCTATGAAAATACAACATAATGCTTAAACCAAAGAAGTGTTTCTTTGGAATACCAACCGGAAAATTGTTAGGTTTCATCGTGTCTCAAAGAGGTGAACCAAGACAAGATTATGGCTATACTCAATATTTCCAGGCCAACTCGCCTGAAGGACATTCAAAGACTAACTGGTGGCATTGTTGCAGTCAGTCGATTTGTAAGCCGGCTTGGTGAAAGAGCCACACCACTCTACAAGATCCTGAAAAAGACCAAAAAGTTCGTTTGGACTGACGAAGCTGAAGCTGCACTACAAGACCTGAAAGCACTACTCTCATCTGCTCCTATCCTTGTAGCACCGGAACCACAGGAACCAATGTTGCTCCATCTCACTGCGACAAACAGAGTCGTCAGTGTTGTCATGGTGGTGGAGAGACCAGAGGAAAATTAGGAACACCTGGTGCAGCGTCCGACTTACTATCTCAGCGAGGTCCTAACTGAATCAAAGCAGCGGTATCCACACTATAAAAAGCTGGCTTATGGTGTTTTTTTTGCATCTCGTAAGTTACGGCATTATTTTCAAGAACATCCAATTACCATGGTGAGCACAACTCCCATGAGAGACATAATCAACAACAGCAATGCTACAGGACGCGTCGCAAAATGGGGCATAGAGCTTTCAACTTTCGACATTGAGTATAAACCTCGTACAACAATCAAATCCCAAATCATCGCTAACTTTGTTGCTGATTGGATCGAGATAACGGAAAATATGACCCTCCCAGAGTCGAAATACTGGACCTTACACTTTGACGGGTCTAAGGCGCTCGGGGGCTCGGGGTTGGCGTGGTGCTCAAATCACCCCAAGGAAATAAACTTTTCTGTGTGTTGCATATCCACTTCATGGCGACAAATAACATTGCTGAATATGAAGCATTGTTGCATGGAATCCGGATTGCTAAGGATATCGGCATCTGACGTTTGATGTGTTATGGAGATTCAGATCTTGTTGCCCAACAAGTATCAGATATCTTTAATGCGGATAAACACATGGCAGCATATAGAGCTCTCGTGGATGAACTATCTAAATCGTTTGAAGGGTTTGAGGTTCAACACATCCCTCAAACAAAAAATGAGGAAGCAGATGCACTATCTCGTATAGGCTCTGCACGGAAAAAGGTCTCGGATGGCGGTTTTTTGGAGCACCTCAAAGTTCCCTCTATAAAAGGAGTAGATGAGGAATATCCGACCAAATTCGACTCCCCTTTAGTAGCAGTTATGGCTATAATTCCTAGCTGGACTCAACCCTACCTTGATTACCTGGTAGATGGCAAATTACCCGAAGACGAAGTTCTGAGCCAGCAGATCACCCGACGAGCTAAAGCCTATACCATAATGAGTGGTGAGATCTATAAGCGGAGTGTGTATGGGGTCTTTCAGCGCTGTGTATATCCATAAGAAGGAGTGGAAATCTTACGAGAAATCCACGAAGGCGAATCCGCTCACCACGCTGCAGCCAAATGTTTAGTGGCAAAAGCTTTCCGACACGGTTTTTTCTATCTTACAGCCAAGGCAGATGTCGAACGGCTGGTCAAGACGTGCAAAGGCTACCAAAAGTACGCCAAACAGGCTCACGTTCTGGCTGATCAGCTGCGAATAATACCTATAACATGGACTTTCGTGGTCTAGGGGCTTGACATGGTAGGACCGTTTAAACGGGCTCCAAGTGGATTTTCTCATCTCTTAGTGATGGTGGATAAATTCACAAAATGGATTGAGGCTAAACCCATCACTAGTTGTGATGGATCAACAGCCAGAAGATCTGTCGAGGATGTCATAATCCGATACAGTTATCCTCATAGCATTATCACGGACAACAGGAGTAACTTCTCTATGGGAGAGCTTGCCGAATTCTGCAACGAACAAAATATCTGGCTTGACATTGCGTCAGTTGCACATCCGCGGGCTAATGGACAAGTCGAAAGAGCAAATGGTTTAATCCTACAAGGCCTAAAACCAAGACTCGAAGCACCACTACGACATGCTGCAGGGGCTTGGGCAGAGGAATTACCTTCTGTGATATGGAGTTTACAAACAACTCCGAACAGGTCAACTGGATATACACCTTTCTTCTTGGTCTATGGTGCAAAAGCAGTTCTTCCTAGTGATTTGATTCATACTTCTCCCCGAGTTGCTGCGTATATTGAGGAGGATGCCGAAATTTCTCGAGAAAATGATCTCGATTTAATCGAAGAAGTTTGCGCCGTTGCTGAGATGAGATCAACAGCCTATTAGCAGAAGTTATGCAAGTATCATAGCCAGAGAGTCAGAAACCGATCTTTTAATAAGGGCGATTTGGTTCTCCAGCTTGTGCAGAAAAGAAAGCATAAACTTTCCCCAGTATGGGAAGGGCCCTTTTTAGTTAGTCGAGTATTGCACAATCGTTCTTACTATCTAACTAATATGCGGCCAGTCAAAGAAGGACCTGCTACTAAGAAAAGAAAGAGAGTTGGACGCAGTATAGACCCGAAAGAATTAGACATGCCGTGGAATATTGCTCAGCTACGTCCCTTTTATTCTTAATTTATCTTTATTTGTAATCATATATGTGTACATGTTCAATGAGAAATAAAGTATTGGTTGCCTCATTTTTTCTGAGAAGTTTTATATTACCATCTTATTTCTGAATGATTGTGTCACAATCGAAAATCCTAGAATACTTGAAAGTACTTTATGCTCATGTTTGTTCGGGTTAAGATTTCCGATTCTAAAATTGCTACCTTCGGGTATAAATCTAAATTTTCTAGTTTGTACTTTGGTTATTTATCTGATTGCCGGATGCGGGCATTTTCCGAGTAGTGAATTGTTGGTACTTGAAGCCGGCTTTGTTTCCGAGTTTAAACTGGTTTAGCAATTGAGCTTCGTTGCTCGGCAAAGTTTCTGTGCTGAAGGTTGGCCGGCTCACGAAAGGGACGAGGCGAAAAGCCAGATAAATGATAAATATAGACAAAAAACATAAGTGCTTATGTAAACATTTCAGGCACATAAAATTAAAGCCAAAAGTGCTAAATAGAAATATCAAATCTTAGCACTAGCAAAAGTATTACACTACTTATTTACAACCCAAATTGTTTTTAGAATAACACATTGTTTTTCTGATGCTCTACAATGCAGGGGGAGAGGTAGGAGCTACCGGCTTACTGGCGACATAAGCCTCGCCTTGATATCTTTCCGAGACGTTCAAATCCGAAACGGTTTATTCATCGATGGAAACTTCTGTTGTTACCTCGATAGGTGGAGGAGGCGTCTCCACACGAGTGAAGAAGGGAGTTTCGTAGCTGGTTAAGTCAGCTACGTGGCACCCATATCCGGCAGAGGAGTCCGTGATGGCCTTGATGTCCTGCTCCTGTCCGTCTTCATCCACAGTTGAATATCCTCTAGTTACTTGCTAGATTTCCATGCTTCAATGGTGGCTCATACCCATGGTGAGAGCGTTCTATGTTGCGGTTCACGCATAGGACATGTTCTAGTCCTAGATGAGCTGGGGCATCTCCTTGGCCTTGTCTCGCACTTCAAAGCCGGACATTCTATGCATGTCCGAAACCTTAAGTACTTTGCCAATATCCTCCAAAGATTGGCGGAAATCGTGAAGCAAATCACCGACTTGAGTAAGCCAGTTGGTGCGAGACTCAGTGGAGGCAGAATCCAGTAAGTTCAGAGGACCTGCGCATATAATGCAAAAGGTTAGTAAATATATCCGAAATCCAAGAGTCGGAAAAGGCAGAAAGTCAGAAAGAGGGAAACATACCAAAGATGACATTGTCAACTTTGGTCTTTTCTTCCCTAAGGCTCTGGAGTTTAGCCCGGAGTGCCTCGGTAATATCCTTCTCTCTGAATAATACGTCATTGATATCCGAGATCTTTTGATCCTGGGCCGTGATCCTTCGATCACGTTCTTCGGTGGCCATCGAAGAGGATTCAAGAACTTGTGCAATGCTCCGTTCATGATCCGCCTTCAACTTGTCTAGTTCCCGACGTAAGTCGGTGTTCTCCACCTCCAGGGTCTTCAGATTTTCGGCTTCTTCAATCATAGCACATGATTGCTGTACTAGTGCTATGAGCAAAAGAACAATAGTTGAATATATAATTCGACTATGAAATAAAGGGAAAGGTTTGAGGACTGGAATGTTTACCTTTAGTCTCATCCTTTGACACTTTCAACTGAGCATTTTCAAGCCGGAGAGCTCTAATCTCTCTCCGCTTGTTGCAGATATTCTTCAACAATTCGTGGTTATACGAATTAACTTTCTGTAACTCAGAATACCTAGAGTCAGAAGTCTACTAAAGACTCGGGCTAATATTTTTACTAATATCAGCACGAGCCTTAGGGGCTACACTAGTTCATTCTTTGGCATCCTAGGGAAGCATAAATCCGGATTGTCTATCCAACTTCATGCTTGGTATCTAGAGGATATGATATGAAATATAGTAAAAAAGGAGAGTTGGAATTCGACATACATGATGTTCATGGGTGAGCTTGCTTAAGCTCATAGACACCTCGGTGCTCACCTTCTCGGCGAGGGTCAGTGGGATTACTGGTGGTGGAGGAAGCACACCGGTTCTCAGCCCCTCATCATGAAGACGGATCTGCTCAAGGATTTCGGAGTACTTGACGTCCTCCGCTTCTTGTGCCTCCTCTTCGGCAGTAATGTTCCGGCTTTCCAAGCATTGCTGGGCTAGCCATTGGATTTCCTCCACGGACTTCTGAGTAATGTCAAGCTTGGCAAGACCCGTATTGTTGAGGAGGTTTTTAGCAAAGACATCTGCCGAGGGATCATTACCTAAAGAGGGTTCACCCTTATCAAAACCTAAGTCACCCATGGTGACATCAGTTTGCGAACTAAGGATCGCTGGCTCTGATTGTTGAGCCAGATCTTCTGTGACGTTCAGAGATGGAGTAATCTCCGGCGCTGTAGAAGGCTGAGGGGCAGGAGTCGGAGTTATTGTGGCAGGAGAAGTCAAATTTAGCTTTGACTAGCGCAAGGGCTTCGACGAGCCTCCTTTCCCCTTGCCCTTGGTGAGCTGTCTAGCTCTAAGGAGGTAATAGAACAAAGAACTTTACACCTCGAAAACAATTAAGAAATATAATACAGAAACCTTGTGAGGAAAGTTACCTCTTCACAATGGGCACTTCCTTGGTGCCAATATCCAGAGTTAGAGCCTTACGTTTTCGGGTAAGGATCTCTGGCAGTGAAACCAATTCTCCATCATCCTGAGAGGTCTTAGGAGGATATCCTTCGAGAGGAGGAAGCTCTGACTCAGGGAGGTCAGCAAGCTGAAAAGAAGACATACCTCAGTATTGCAAAAAGAGACAATAATGTAAAGATGAACACATAATTCGAGTTACTGCTGGAAACTTAGCGGTACCATAGGATCTTCAGCCATATGCATGTCCAAAGATAGCTCTGGGGTTTTACTCTTGATCCGCTCCCTTATCAACCACTTGATTTGGGACTCATATTCCTTATCTGTGCAAGGACAGGAGAAGATCCGGAGAGTATCCTTCTTGGACGTGGTGATGGAATGCATAAGTTGGTCACCATGGTGTTGGAGGGGCTAGATCCGGCATGCCAGCCAGCATTGAATCAAGTCGGACCCCTTAAGGCCCGTGTGCTTCATCAGATATTCAATCCGCCTCTTGTCAAGAAGAAGATCATCACTAAGAGTAGGCGGGTCTGCGTCCCAGGACTCTTGGGGCGTGGCAGCGCCGTCAACAAAAGCCGGCAAAGCAGTGGCTTTGCCGGGAGCAGGAATATCCTTGTGATAGAAAAATGGATGGCCACCATCTCACTGCCTCATTGTCCTTAATCCGAGGATAGACGCGTTCTCTCCTAACGGTAAAGCTAATAGTCCCGGTAATGTATGGATTACCGGCGGTGATGGAGTTTCTCCGGATATGAAAATAAAACCAGAAAAGAATGAGACTCGGCCTAATGCCGAGATACCCCTCGCACAAAGAAGCGTAAGCGCTCATCTCTAAGAGTGATTTCGGGGGAGATGATGGAGTTGAACTCCGTAGTGATCTATAAACTCAGAAAAGAAATTTGAGGGTAGGAAACTCAAACCTCTGTCGAGATGGGTGCCGAAGTGCACCCGCTCATCGGGGCGAGGAGTGGGAATGGTTTGGCTGTAGCCGCTCTGCTAGTCGCCGGCAGGGAGGAGTCCTTTGTTCTCCATGATGTGGAGCTTGGTGTCGTCCAAGACGCAGGGGATCCAGACCCCACAGAAGATCTCCTTCTCCGCTGCCGAAGCCGTCGTTGCCGTCGCCGCCGCATCGGATGATGACGTCTCAGCCATTGTTCAGTGGACAGGTCACCTTGGATGGGAGGTGCTGGAAGATTTTTTTGGAGGCAGAGGAGCTCTGTTCGAGGGAGGCATTGGGAGGTAGGAAGCGGCACAAATGCTGGTGAAGAGAAGAGGGAGAGAATCTCAACCCCTTATATCCTTCATTCACGCCAAGATTCGTGCAATGTCTACAATAACTGTGCCACGCGTTGCGGAAGGAGCTAGGTAACCCCACGCGATGATTACGCCGCCTCGATCCCCGCGCACGCATTAAAACGACGCCTCTCGGTTCCACAAAAGGCGGACCCACCAACGGTCGTGCTGAATTTCCAGCTAGAATTTCCAGCTAGAATGTCTGGTGTCAGGTTACGTCAGAGATCAAGTTCCGGCTTAGTTTGAATTTCCAGCTAGAAACCCGAATAATGTATTCATAGGTCCGACTCATTTGAGACCCAGATCATATCCTTTCTTTTGAAGTTTCAGGAACCCTTCAAGATTCTGCAAGCCGAAGATCAAGCTAAACGATGATGAAATCCAACTATGGATCTTGGAGGCTTCCAAGGGCTGCTGTTGGGGATATACTTTCCGGGTATCCTCACTGTGCCTCACTGACCAGGGTGGCCCACTTCGGGTTAGAGCTTTGCTTCACGGGCGGCCCAGTTAGGGAGAAGATACGGAGTCCAGTCTGGCTACAGAAGTCCCAGAAGACTTATCAACATTGGCATGTTATGTAACTTGTAGTTCAAGATATACTCTGTAACCGACTCTTAGTCATAGCCGGATAGGTCTCTCCTGTAAACCCTAGGCCGTATATCTATATAAGCCGTCCTAGGGCAAGACTTTAGGTCACCCTCACAATAGTCTACAATTTCAACTCGCACAGGCGAAACCCTTGTAACCCATATTACGGCTCTACCGTATTACTGGATTGCTAGCAAGAGTAGGATCCGTCCAAAGCCGGCGGATTCAAACCTGGGTAAACTTGTGTGCTCACCATCCCGGAACACCGTACGTCTCACACCCCTCTCTTCCACACGCCTCGAGGACCCCCTCATGGTGTACTTGTCATCAACCCAATGACAAGTATATGGGCATGAATTAAATACAAACAAACCAAATAGAAGCCTCATATACAATTGGATGGTAGCATTATATATGGAGCCAAAGGAAAGTGGCAAAGGTGGTGGAATTATAATAGGTATGCCCCCAACTCAACTTGGCATCAAGCATTATATCAAGAAGAAAAATATTAATATGCAAGACAAAAGCAATATGGGCAGAAGAACCAAATGGAATAGTTTTAATATGATGCTCAAATGCATGGCATGATGACATGGGCATGGTATTATGATGATGCCATATTATTATTTAAGAGTAGCCTTATATTGAATGGAACCATGTAGCATTACAATGTTAGACAATTGGGATGCTACAACTCTCCCCCACTTAACAAGAATCTCGCCCCGAGATTCCTAGGAAAAGCAAGAAGACACAAGGAGTGGCGGGTGCTCGGAACAGATGTGATCCTCACATTCACAAAAGGCTTTTTCAACGGAATGGTGCAACCACTACACCTTCCAAAACGTGATATACTTGTTGCAGGTCTATCGTTCTGCTTCTTCAACACACATGACTTGAAGAATTGAAGGATTGTCGTGAAACAACGAAGGTAGGATGAACATAGCTAAGGTGTTGTAGAGAAACACGATAATTGAATAGAACCACTTATTGAAATAATTATGGAAGGATGATGTATCCATGCGGGGAAGAAAACACACATCGTTGAGACTAAACAACAAAAACTGCAAGTGCAGGTGATGCTCTCTTTCACCGGAAAAAAAGAATGAACTGAAGAAGTTGTCAACCACTATGAAAATAGCATTGTTTCTTCCTTTAGATTTAAGAAATGGAGTTTGGAAAACAACATCGCCTTCAAACAACAGAGTTCCTTGATATCAACAAAAAAGGTTTGGGTTAGGAGTTCTCAGATTAGATTCTTCTTGCGCCAGTAAGAACCAAAGGATCACGCAATTGAGGTCCATAGATTATCTTCAAGAGAAAATGGTGATGCTAGTTTATGGTGGATTCCTAAGGAAGAAGTTGAATATTGCAGATCTGGAGGTTATTGTAGAGATGCTTATTTCTTTCCTTAACCATGAGGTTATTGCAATAGATTTTGCGATTGATGGCATCGACTATAATACGCGTTACCAAGAGAAAAGGATTTGACAATTGAAGTCAGATATATCTTCCATCCATCTTGTTTGACGATGTCGAGCACGGTAGAATAAAGAGGACGGAGAAGATTTTGCATTTGCTTCCACCATATCATTGAAGATTTTGCACTATCTTGAAATAGACAAGACCACCAACAAGGGATTATTGATTATGTTCTTTGAGAGAACCCTCCGGAAAAACAAGGACGGAAGCAAAAGTCTCAAAGGATAAAAGCCACTTCTAACTTCCGTGGAATGAGTAAAGTCGCATTAACCCACAAATTCAATGTACAAGAGTGAATGATAAGAGTAGTGGTATGGTAGCTACTCCATCCTGCACCCAAAGCATTACTCCATACATGAATAGGAAAATCATGCAACCCAACTCTTAGGAATTTAGACTGAGGATCTCGACAAGCAGAATTCATGAATCTTCGTAAGAAAACAAGGAGGTGATGCAAACACTTCGTCGGATCCAAGCAGATAAAGATGATGATGTCATCATCTTGAAGTCGCAACCTGGGGAAACAGATATGAAGAAAGTTGACGAATAACAACTGATAGATTCAAGAGATAGAACAAGAAAAACACCAAGGTGTGAACAGAAGAACTGCAAAAGATTGAAAAGTCTTCATGGCACCATCAGAGTGAGGATAGGAGATACATCGAGGGGTTTTCAAAAGGTTTCCTGACGAATCAGAGACCAAAAGAACTTCTTATCCTTCTTAAGAATATGTGAGAGAGATTTAGCAGACTTGAAGAAGTTTTCAACAAAGCAGCGAGAATTACTTGTCAAACCGAGGATAAGCTTCGGAGTTGATTGAAAATTCTAGAAACACTTTCTAAGCTCAATGCTCTTTGAAATATCAACATTAAGAGAAAGGGTTGTGTTCCAAAAATATGCATTAAAAGAATATATTATCTGGCCCTTCGAAAGAGAAAATAGATACCGACTAGTTCACATAGTCGATCGGATCACCGTTGCAAAGGAAGAGAGATCTTGGATACAGAAGCAATGATAACTCATTCATTTAAGCAAACCTAACAGAGATTAGCGGATGCAATTCTCCTATATCAAAGAGAACCTTTGCGGATATGGTATTCAAATGAAGCACGATAATCGGATGATGATCCTTCATAGTGCCTTCACAAAACTTCGGATTTGCCAAAGATACTTGAATATGACATAGGTATGATCATGGTACAACTCATATTCACAAGATATAACCACAATAATTTGTAGAATTATATTGATAGCATTGACCATATTCCACTCATGATAAGTGTCATATAGCTATATAGAGAACCAAATTATGTATTTAGCCCCAAAAGAATTTGAATATGAAGTAAAAACTTCAGATTGAAGCGCCAGTAGCAAAAGAACGAGTTAGAATGAACATGTTGACAAAAAATATAGATAGCATATCGCACATGTCGGAGATTTGTCCCGCGAAGTAACTAGGGTCCAACGGTCCCTTGGTTTGTGAGGGGGTTGAACACATGATTCCGAAGGAACTCAGCAACGGCAGCGACGGTAGAGCAAGCACACGACAAGGAGATGACACCGGGTTTTTTACCCAGGTTCAGGACCCTCGTGAGGAGGTATAGCCCCTACTCCTACTTTGTTGTATTACTCGCGTGCTTCGCGAGGGTACAATGGAGGATGAAAGTCTAGGGTTTTAGATCTCAAGGATCGATCCCTTCCAAGGTAGGAGAAGGGCTCCTTATATAGGGCGGCATCAGGCCTCTTCCCCCGGTGTATGGGCGGGAAGGGTCACCAAAATGTCGTTTCCCGAGGTTCTGGTCTACAAGGCTGCTTTCCGGTGGACCGGGTCTTGGACCTATGCGGGCCTCCGCCAGTTGGTAAAGTAGCCGCCTTTTCCTAGTTTGTCTTGATCCGACGCTGCTTGTTGTCTGCTTAACACCCAAACGGTAACTGGTGCACCCGCTGAATGGAGGTCTTCAGTCCCCTACTGCAGGAAAGATTGGGTGGACCGGATCTTCCATTTTCGTGGCAAATGACGAGATGCCCGGCCACCGCGATCCTTGTCACGGCTTGGCCCGTCTGCTGATTGCTTAGCGGTTTTACCGAAAGGCCCTGGGTATGTTCTGAGGTACACACGGGGGACTCTGTAGGCACTTTTTCTCGGGAGGGTGTCTCCTCGTGAGGGGAACCCTCTCGAGGGCTAACCCGGCCGCACCCATCATAGGGGGTAACGAGGCCTTGCAAGGGCACGACATCTCGAGGCACTAGGGGCCGCCAACTGTTGGGACATGGTACCCCAGTTACCAGGGCCCTGATACATTGCAAATGTATCTATAATTTTTTATGTTTCATGCTTGGTTTTATCCACTTTCTTGTGTTTTGTTCCAACTTTGGAGTACTTTTCATATGATTTCTTGGACTAACCTATTAACAAGAGCCACAGTGCCAGTTGCCTGTTTTCTGCTGTTTTTGGTTCCAGGAAAGTCAGAAAATGAATATTCTCGGAATTGGACGGGACAAAAGCCAAAGTGCCTATTTTTCTGGAAGGGATCAAGTGCCAGAATACGAGACAGAGAGGGGCCAGGGGCCGGCCACACCACTTGGCCGCACGGCCAGGCTGGCCCGCGGCAGGGGGTGGTGTGGTGGCTCCTGGCACCCCCCCTCGGCCTCTCCTTCCGCCTATAAGTTGCCCTCGGGACGAAAACCCTAAGTACCCGATCAAAAATCCACGAAAGAGTCTGTAGCCGCTGTCATCTCCATCCCTAGATCGGGAGGGATCTGAAGCTCTTCTCGGCACACTGCCGGAGAGGGGAATTCACCCTGGAGGCCTTCTTCATCACCATGCAAGCCTCCGGTGTGATCCGTGAGTAGTTCATCCTTGCACTACGGATCCATGTAGTAGCTAGATGGCTGGTTTCTCCTCCTTTGTGCTTTCATGTTTAGATCTTGTGAGCTCCGTTCATGATCAAGATCATCTATTTGTAATCCATACATGTTGTGTTTGTGGGGATCCGATGGATATTGAGATGCTATTTCAGATTGATTATTGATTCTATCATGTCTTTGTTATTTGAGATCTTGCATGCTTTCGGTTGTTAGTAGCTATCTTGGACAAGTAGATGCTAGCAACTCCAAGAGTTAGTATTTATGCTCGATAGTGGGTTCATGCCTCTGGTAATCTGGGAAGTGACAGAAATCTCTAAGGTACTAGATGTGTTGTTGCTACTAGGGAGAAAACAACGATCCTTTGTTCATAGAACAATTGTATTGTTTACTTTACACGCAGTTCGTAAAGCAATAATCTGTTGCTTGCAACTTAATACTGGAGGGGGTTCGGATGATAACCTGGAGGTGGATTATTAGTCATAGATGCAGTTGGATGGAGGTCTATGTATTATGTTGTAATGCCCAATCAAGTCTCAGAGGAGTCAAGATGATTAGTATATGCATGTATTGCTTTCTCGGTGTTTGTCAATTGCCCCGTTGTAATTTGTTCACCCAGCATGTTATCTATCTAAGGAGAGCCACCTCTAGTGAACTATGGATCCCGGTCCTTTTCTTTACATACAATCTATAAACTGTTTCTGCTTTGTGTTTACTTTCTGCAAACTTTTACTTCTTTCCATTCGATACGTTTAATCCTTTGTTTTCCGCAAAACACGGTGAGATTGACAACCTCATCGCAAGTTGGGGACAAAGTTCCGTGGTTGTGTTGTGCAGGTCTCCACGTTGCTACTAGCACCGGTAGTGCGCCCTGCCAAAGCTCAGCTAGTAACACCTTTGGGGTGTTTCCTTGCTCCTACTGGTTCGATTAAACCTTGGTCTCATAACTGAGTGAAAACTTGCTGCTGTGCTCATCATACCTTCCTCTTGGGTTTCCCAACGAGCTCTACATCAACCACGAGCCAGCAAAGATTTTTCTGGCGCCCTTGCCGGGGAGTCAAGGACATCTTCACAAGGGGAGTCCCTCATAACCAACCTCTTTACTTTGTTGTTTTTGTTTTGCTTAATTTCTTTTTGCTTTGTTTGCTTGTTTTGTTCTTCGAAAACACAAAAAAAATAGTTTTACTTGTTTGCTTTCTTATTTGACAACCCAAAAAAATGACTACTCTTGAGAACACTAAGTTGTGTGACTTTACTCCAACAACAATGATTTTATGAGCACACCTATTGCTCCAACCTGTGGCTGAAAATACTTTCTTTGAGATAAAACCTGCTTTGCTCAATCTTGTTATGAGAGAACAATTTTCTGGTATTGGTAATGAAGATGCTACTTCCCATCTAAATAAATTTGTTCAACTTTGTGAGATGCAAAAGCATAGGGATATAGATGGTGATACTATTAAGCTGAAATTGTTTCCTTTCTCTTTGAGAGGAAAAGCTAAAGAATGGTTGAATTCCTTAACTAGGAATAGTATTGATTCTTGGACTAAATGCAAAGATGATTTTATTGGAAAATACTATCCTCCTGCTAAGATTATATCCATGAGAAGTGAAATCATGAAGTTTAAACAACTTGATAATGAGCATGTTGCTCAAGCTTGGGAAAGAATGAAATCTTTGGTAAAGAATTGTCCCACTCATGGACTGACTGCTTGGATGATCATCCAAACTTTTTATGCGGGATTGAACTATTCTTCAAGAACCTATTGGATTCAGCTGCTGGAAGTACCTTTATGACCATCACTTTGGTGCTGCAACAAAACTATTGGATAATATGATGGTTAATTATTCTGAATGGCATACTGAGAGAGCTCCACAAGGTAAGAAGGTAAATTCTATTGAAGAAACCTCCTCCTTGAGTGATAAGATTGATATTATTATTTCCATGCTTGTTAATGGGAAAGCCCATATTGATCCAAATAATGTTCCTTTAACCTCTTTAGTTGCTCAAGAAGAGCAAGTTGATGTGAACTTCATAAGAAATAACAATTTTGGCAACAATGCTTATGATAATAATGCTTATAAGAACAATTTTGGTAACAACAATTATAAGCCATATCCTCCCAACAATGGTAATGCTTATGGAAATTCTTACAACAATAATAAGAGTGCTCCCTCTGAACTTGAAGTTATGCTTAAAGAGTTTATTAGTAAACAAACTGCTTTCAATAAAACTATCGAGGAAAAACTCTCTAATGCTGAAAGAAATATAGCATCTTTGGCTAAAGCTCAATCTTCTTTGAATAAAATGGCTGCTAAACCTGAAACTAATGACAATCCCTTTGCAGCTACTAATGCCATACAAGTAAGAATTGATGAAAATGTTAGAGTATTAGCTGAATTACATGCTAAGTGGGAAAGAGAAGATGAAATTGCTAGAAACATTAGTGTTTCTACTATCACCACAACTAGTGTTGAGGCTAGTAATAGTTCTACTACTTTAGATGATAAAGTTGATTTTGATCTTGATGGTTGCAACATCTCTGAAGTTATTAAGTTCCTACAAAAGCTTGCTAAAAGTCCTAATGCTAGTGCTATGAACATGGCTTTTACAAAACACATTACTGATGCTCTCATAAAGATTAAAGAAGAAAAGACGAAACATAAAGCTTATATTCCTATAAAGCAAGAAGATGGTTGGGAAACCATCATTAATATGAAAGTGAATGACTTTGATTTCAAAGCTTTGTGTGATCTTGATAGTAGTGTTTCTATTATGCCTAGAAGGATTTATGATATGCTTGATTTGCCATCTCCTGAAGATTGCTATTTGAATGTCCCACTTGATGCTAATGCTAAAAAGAAACTCATGGGGAGTCTTAATGATGTTCTTATTATGGTTAATGATTCCTATGTCCCCGTTGATTTCTATGTTTTGGATGTTGAATATAATGCTTCTTGTCCTATTACTTTGGGAAGACCTTTTCTTAGAACTGTTGGTGCCATCATTGATATGAAAGAAGGCACCATTAAATATCAACTCCCACTCAAGAAAGGTATAGAACACTTCCCTAAAAAGAGAGAAAAAATTTCTTTTGCTTCTCCTATGAAAACAAAATTTGGTCTTAATGCTTCTTCATTTGAGAACACATGATTCGTTCTTTGCTTCTTATGCCTAACTTAAAGGCGTTAAAGAAAAGTACTTGTTGGGAGATAACCCAAGAGTTTTAGTTGAGTCTTGGAAGTTATTACCTCTGTAATAACCTCTCCTTATCCTTTTTATTTGCTTTTTGTGCCAAGAGTAACCTCTAATGAGAGTGAAGTAATGATTGGGAAAGTTGCTATCCCGAAACAGATTTTTGTGCTTCACCGTAAAATTTCCTGAGAGATCTATGTATGTCTGATTGAGCTGTAATTGTTTGTGATTATGCCCCAGGTTGTTATATAACTTTCGTTAGTTCAATACTTTTTGATTTGAGCAACAGAAGGTCTTTGAAAAAATTCGTCTTTACCTGCTGGCCTGTTTTGACAGATTTCTGCCATTTTCTGCATTTGCTTCTTGTTAGTTCCTTCTTGAGTTCCTTTGGGGAATTGAGATTTTTGAGGGAAGTGCTGCAGTAGCTAGTGTTCTAATGGAAGTTTATTTGGTGTTAGAACTGAACCTTGAGACTTATTTATCTTGAGTGCACTAATGTTGCTAATGAGATTGTGTGAAGTTTTGTATGAAGGAAAAATTTCAGGTGTATGGAAGGAATGAGTAATGAGATGAAGGATAGACTAAAGCTCAAGCTTGGGGATGCCACGCGTGTCACCCCAAGAAATATCCAAGAAGTACAAGCGTCAAAGCTTGGGGATGCCCAAGGCATTCCCCTTCTTCATCAATAAAAATTCCAGGTTTCTTCCAAACGCTTCATTTTTATTGTTTCATGCACAGTTGTGTTTTTCTTAGAGCGTCTTCTTTTTTGCTTTTTTTTGGTTTTTAGTTTGCTTTGGTTTGCTTAGTTTTCTGAATAAATTGGTTGGACCCCCCTCTTTCACACTTTGGTTTGCGAATAGTTTGGTTTGGTTTGGAAAAGAGTAGGAAAGTTCATGCTTATGTGGTAAAAAGAGCTTGTTTTTTACTGTGGCCTATGCTTTGTCATGCCATGCTTGATATTGTTTTGGCTTTATGCTTAGTATTCTTTGTTTTAGCATGAATTGTTATAAACAATTGAGATTGCTTAATGTGCCTTGGATGAATCATGTGTTGTTTTAGCATATTAAAGCATATTATAGTGGTATTCTCCTTTGATGCTTTATTTGGGTTGACTTGGCACATGCTCACACCATGTTATGACTGACACAAGTCACCATAGCCTTTATGATCCTTTATTTTTCAACTTGTAGTATCACTTTATGCTTTGATCAATGATGTTTTGTCGCTCTGCATGATTATGGCCATTATTGCTCTCTTAGTTTGTCGCTCTCGGTCTTTTGCTAGCCTCCACCACCAAGTATGAGTTCCACTCATGCATCCAACTCCCTAAACCAAGTTATTCCAAAGAGTCCACCATACCTACCTACTAGCTTATGCTATTCCAAGTATATTCATGCTTTTGTTTACCTTCCACTTGTTATGAGAAAACTAGTGATTAAAGCTCTCACGAACTTGATGGCACACTTTATGTTACTTGCCCTTAATAAACTTGGACCATTGTGTCTTCTATGTTGTATATGCTTGCACTTATTTGTTGGGAATTAGCAGAACCATGCTTTCATGGGGAACGCTTTCAACATTGCACTTGGTACTTGTACCTAGTTGATATCATTCTCTTTTGTATATGGATGTCGTCGGTGTGAAATGAAAGGGGAGCTTGTAAGTCCATGGAGTTATGTATATGTGTTAGAGAAACGCCTGGGCCGTTGGTCTAATCCATGCTGACATGGTGCAAACCTGCAGCGTAACCATAATGAGCTGTCTATGAAGCATTCTTTTTATAAAAAAAAGAGTCCTATATTGAGAAAAAAGAAAAAAAAGATACTATGAAAAGAGGAAAGAGAGAAAAAAGCACCATATTCCCATGGTAAATAAGAAGAATGCTGAAATGCTTGTTGTCTGCTTGCCTTGTCATTTTGATATGGGGATTCTTCCGTATCATCGGGCAAGGGGTACCCCATTGGCGGTTCTCTATGATACACATGTACTTACGATGACAAGAACTTACCGGTGACTAAACTTGAGTAGCATGAGGATCGGCCCTCATATACAAGGGACATGAGATTTCTAACTTATACTTCGTCAAGCATGTACACCATAGTTTGTTCACTTTAACCTTAATCACTTCAACATGCTTATGATAGCGGCAATGAGAGTTGAAAGCTTTAAGTATCATAATTTTTGGAAGCTCTTTATGAGACTTGAATCCCTACTTCCTTTTACAAAGGCCTTTCTTCCACCATTATATTGAGTCTCCACCTTCTATCTTTATGCACCTACTTTGAGAGCATAGTGGCCATTCTTAGTTCTATGTGCATTGTCCCAAGACTAGTTGATTGATGCATAACTTGTTATTGCTTGTTTGAAACTATTGTATCTAGTCACTCTTATGAACTTTGAAGGTGTCCTATGCATTTATATTTGCTACTCTATTGAGGGACAAGCTAAATACTTTTATGCTATGTTTTCTTTATGTGAAACAAACAAACATCTTCCAAAGCATTGTTATTCATGAATCTTTTGTTTGTGCCTTTTCATGTTGCATCATAGTTTGTTTGCTTATTGCTAGAACTTTGTCTTTCATGTTATGATTGAAGTACTATGATCCCAGCCTTGAATGTTTTGCAAGTACTTTGATCAACTCTTTTATGGTGCATGTCACCTCAAAAATTATTTCTTTTTATCACTTACCTACTCGAGGACGAGCAGGAGTTAAGCTTGGGGATGTTGATACATTGCAAATGTATCTATAATTTTTGATGTTCCATGCTTGGTTTTATCCACTTTCTTGTGTTTTGTTCCAACTTTAGAGTACTTTTCATATGATTTCTTGGACTAACCTATTAACAAGAGCCACAGTGCCAGTTGCCTGTTTTCTGCTGTTTTTGGTTCCAGGAAAGTCAGAAAATGAATATTCTCGGAATTGGACGGGACAAAAGCCAAAGTGCCCATTTTTCCGAAAGGGATCAAGTGCCAGAATACGAGACGGAGAGGGGCCAGGGGCCGGCTACACCACCTGGCCGCGTGGCTAGGCCTGGCCCGCGCCAAGGGGTGGTGTGGTGGCTCCCGGCACCCCCTCGGCCTCTCCTTCCGCCTATAAGTTGCGCTCGGGACGAAAACCCTAAGTACCCGATCAAAAATCCATGAAAGAGTTTGTATCCACCGTCATCTCCATCCCTAGATCGGGAGGGATCTGAAGCTCTTCTCTGCACCCTGCCGGAGAGGGGAATTCACCCTGGAGGCCTTCTTCATCACCATGCAAGCCTCCGGTGTGATGCGTGAGTAGTTCATCCTTGGACTACGGATCCATGTAGTAGCTAGATGGCTGGTTTCTCCTCCTTTGTGCTTTCATGTTTAGATCTTGTGAGCTCCGTTCATGATCAAGATCATCTATTTGTAATCCATACATGTTGTGTTTGCAGGCATCCGATGGATATTGAGATGCTATTTCAGATTGATTCTATCATGTTTTTGTTATTTGAGATATTGCATGCTTTCCGTTGTTAGTAGCTATCTTGGCCAAGTAGATGCTAGCAACTCCAAGAGTTAGTATTTATGCTCGATAGTGGGTTCATGCCTCTGGTAATCTGGGGAAGTGACAGAAATCTCTAAGGCACTAGATGTGTTGTTGCTACTAGGGAGAAAACAACGATCCTTTGTTCATAGAACAATTGTATTGTTTACTTTACACGCAGTTCGTAAATCAATAATCTGTTGCTTGCAACTTAATACTGGAGGGGGTTCGTATAATAACATGAAGGTGGATTATTAGTCATAGATGCAGTTGGAAGGCGGTCTATGTATTATGTTGTAATGCCCAATCAAGTCTCAAAGGAGTCAAGATGATTAGTATATGCATGTATTGCTTTCTCGGTGTTTGTCAATTGCCCCGTTGTAATTTGTTCACCCAGCATGTTATCTATCTAAGGAGAGCCACCTCTAGTGAACTATGGATCCCGGTACTTTTCTTTACATACAATCTATAAACTGTTTCTGCTTTGTGTTTACTTTCTGCAAACTTTTACTTCTTTCCATTTGATACGTTTAATCCTTTGTTTTCCACAAAACACGGTGAGATTGTCAACCTCATCGCAAGTTGGGGACAAAGTTCTGTGGTTGTGTTGTGCAGGTCTCCACGTTGCTACTAGCACCGGTAGTGCGTCCTGCCAAAGCTCAGCTAGTAACACCTTTGGGGTGTTTCCCTGCTCCTACTGGTTCGATTAAACCTTGGTCTCATAACTGAGGGAAAACTTGCTGTTGTGCTCATCATACCTTCCTCTCGGGGTTCCCAACGAGATCTACATCAACCACGAGCCAGCAGGCCCCGATAGTAGCCCCCAAGAGTTTGGCATGCATGTGTCCCTCGATGGGATCGAAGGGCAAGTGGCCTAGGACAGTTGGTGGGCCCCGGTGCCTGCCCATGAAATCATGATCCTCCCACTCCTTCATATCGACCGCAGATTCGAGGCACCCATGGGGTATTAACCGCGAGGCTCGGGCGCGTCGCTCCTGCCTCGAGAGTTACTCCCATGACGCGACGACGCGTGGGTCCCTTGTAGTTATACCCCGTGCCTAGGGCAGTGATAGTCCTTTCGGGCGGCCCCATTTATACCGGGGCATGGACGCGTGGGTTCCTTACTCTGCGCCTTTGTTCCCCTTCTATTCTACTTCGGGCTTGTGTGAAAACCCCGTTCTTCTAGATGGCGTCCCCTCTCCGCCCCATCACCGCGGCGGATGAGGCCGCCATGGTTGAGGGCGGGTGTTCCCTCACCCTTGTCTCGCCTCTGGCGGAGATGGCTCCTCTAGCGAAGCATGGTAATGGCCGCCCACGCGGGAGAGCCCGAGGACAACACGGAGGATGCGGCGCCGGCCTAGTGTTGCCCCACCCTCGGTTGTGGAGGCTGATACGTCCATTTTGCATCACTATTCTATGTCTTAATTCACTATTATTCATTGATATATTTTATATTGAGAGGTGATACTTATGTTATTTCATCTCTTTTTGCATGGTTGATGACTTTTGGAGCATGGACCGCTGCAGTCAAGATTCTGATGGAAAAGGTGCTGTTTGGAGGCAAAATTCGCGAAGATCATAAAATCCGGGAAAATATACGGAAAATCCTATTTTTCCAGAAGAATCAGGATGCCAGAAGATGGAGTGGAGGTGGGCCACAGGGGGCCCACACCACCCCATGGCGCGGGCAGGCCTAGGCCGCACCTGGGAGTGGTGTGGCTGCCCTGGCCCACTCCAGCCTCTCCCCTCTGGCGTATATCATCCCCATGAAACCCTAAGACTCGGGGAGCGACCACAGAAAGATTCCGCCGCCTCTGCGGGGCGGAAAACACCGAGAGAGAAAGATCTCTCTGGCAGACAGATTTCTGTCGGGGGAATTCCTTCCCGGAGAGGGGAGATCATCGCCATCAACACCATAATCAAGCTAGACTTCATCGGGATCATCACCACCACCATCATCACCATCATCACCCTCATCACCATCTCCATATTGCTGTAACAATTGAGTTGAATCTTGCATAGTTCATAGGGGAAACTTTCCCGGTGTTGATTACTCTTTGTAGTTGATGCTATTGAGTGAACCATTGAATTATTGTTTATGTTCAGATTGTTATACATCATTATTCCATCTCTGATCATGATCCATATGATGTCTTGTGAGTAGTTCATTTTGTTCTTGAGGACATGGGATAAGTCTTGTTGTTAGTAGTGGAGTTGTGTTGAGAAAGATTCGATAGATTGTTATTTAAGTTGTGGTGTACTTCTTCTAGTGTTGTCATGTGAACGTCGACTACATGACACTTCACCTATATGGGCCTAGGGGAATGCATTGTGTATTTGGCTACTAATCGTAGGGGTTGCCGGAGTGACAGAAACCTGAACCCCCGTTAGGAAACCATTGCACAAGGGACGTAAGGGTCTTAGAGTTTAAAGCTGTGGTTAGGTCTCTACCTTAATTACTTTCTTGTACTTACGGATGTTTGCAAGGGGTATAATCACAAGTATGTATTAGTCTTGGATGGGGCGGTACATTAGTACAGGTTCACCCACACAACACTTAGCAAGCTAAAGAAGATTAATCAACTATATGAAGGGAAAGCACTTGACAGTCTTCCCATGTGTCCTCGAGAACGTTTGGTCATCTTAAGAAATACA
Source organism: Avena sativa (assembly GCA_916181665.1). Lineage (NCBI taxonomy): Eukaryota > Viridiplantae > Streptophyta > Magnoliopsida > Poales > Poaceae > Avena > Avena sativa. The sequence continues at coordinate 284,970,007 of OV702289.1, read as the reverse complement.
ACCGGCTTGTCCTTTGCTGCATAAAGGATTGGGCCACTTGCTGAATTTATTCCTTCTGTCTTTTATTTACTCGTACTTTGTTTACTTGCTTTATCAAAAACCCCTAAAAATCGGTTTGCTAAGTATTTGAAGAGAATTCCTGATCCATACCACTAGCCAGCACCTTCTGCTCCTTGTTGGGTTCGACACTCTTACTTATCGAAAATACTGCGATACACCCCCTATACTTGTGGGTCATCAAGACTATTTTCTGGCGCCGTTGCCGGGGAGTGAAGCGCTATTGGAGAGTGGAACTGGTAAAGGAAACATCTAATGTGAGTATTGTTTACTTCTGTTAGTTGCTTTATTTTCGTTATGGATAATTCGCTGAGTTTCTTATTTGGTAATGCTACTACCACTACTAAGGTAGTAGATAAGCCACCACCTGCTGAGAAAGATGTTTTCAAAATACCTACAAGAATTATTGATCGTGTTATGGATAACTACTATGTTGGGGATGGAACTGTCCATCCCGTTGATCATTTACTCTTTATACACGAATTATGCGGGTTGTTCAAGTGTGCAGGTATTACTACAGATCAAGTTAAGAAGAAGTTATTCTCATTATCACTGAAAGGAAGAGCTGAGGAATGGTTTAAGCTGCTGAAGAATGGTCAAGCTCTGGAATGGGAGGAAATAGTGCCTCTCTTTTATTCAAAGTTTTATCCTCCTAGTGAGATTCATAAAGATCGGAATCAAATATAAAACTTTTGGCCTCTTGATGGAGAGAGTACAACTCAAGCTTGGGGGAGATTGAAGTTACTAATCCGCAAATGTCCCATTCATGAGCTCCCCAACAATATTATTATCAATAACTTTTATGCAAGGCTCCCTCTACATGACAAAGATTTATTGGATGCCTTTTGTGTTGGATCATTCACTCGTATGGAAGAAGAAGCTAAATGGGACCTTCTAGACCGTATTCAAGACAATACTGAGGCTTGGGAGAATGAAAAAGGTAGAAAGTGAGGTATAAATTATGATTATGAATGCATTGAATCTTTTATGGGAACTGACGACTTTCAAAATATCAAAAATGCTTATGGTCTAGACTCTTAAGCTATTGCTTCTTATTTTAAGGCTTTTGCTTCTTATATTCAAGTGCCTAAAAAGAAGTGGAATAAGTATCATGAACCTTATAAAGATATTGCTAAGAGTGTTCCTGCAAGAAATACCAAAGTTTATACTGCTAATCATGTTTTACCTGAACCTTATATTGAGAAAATGCCTTTTCCAGTTAAGGTAAAGGAACATTCTATGATAGCTAGTATGGTTAATGAAAGTATGAATAAAGCTGTTGAACCTGATAAACAAATGGTTGATGAACCTATAATAGCAAATGTGAAAGACTTTGTTACTAAATATGTAAAAGAGGGACACACTATCCTTTGTAAGGATACCTCTAATATTGTTTCACATAGTAGTGTTATGAGAGCTAGTATTCCTGTGTTTTCTATTAGAATAAGTGATCATTGCTATGATAGTCCTTGTGATAGCTATATTGTTAAGTTTATGCATGATAGTGAAATTTATTATGAGAGAGGAAAAATTGTTCTTATGCATCTTAATAATATCAAGTTTCCTCGTTTTGTGCTGAAAGTTTTTATGTTGCGTTTCTTTTGCCTTCTTATGCAAGTTGCCTTTGGTTTTAATAACTTGTTTGTTTACAAAATCCCCTTGCATAGGAAGTGGGTTAGACTTAAATGTGTGGGTGTTTTTGCTTCTTAATGCTCTCTTTCGCTTCAATTTATATCCCTATTAGAGCTTCTTCAAAACTATCGTGCCCATCTTAATGGCTATAAAGAAAGAGCTTTATGGGAGACAACCCAATTTGTTTTTGCTTTTAGTTTGTTTTTGTTTCTTCGAGTCTTGGAAGTTATTACTTTGGTAATAACCGCTCCTTATCCGTTTTGTTTGGTTTTTGTGTCAAGATCAACCTCTAATGAGAGAGAAGTAAGATTTGGGGAAGTTGCTGTCCCGAAACAGATTTTTGTGCTTCACCGTAAAAATTCGTGAGAGATCTCTGTATGTCAGATTGAGCTGTAATTTTTTTTGCTTCTGCCCCAGGTTGTTATTTAACTTTCGTTACTTTTGCACTTTTTGATTTGAGCAACATAAGATTTTCTAAAACATTGATCTTTACCTGCTGGTCTGTTTTGACAGATTTTGCCACTCTTGCATTTGCTTCTTTATTCGATTTCCTTTTTGAATTCTTTTTGGGTTTTTGGAAGGAGTTGCTACCGTAGCCTATGTTTTGATGGTTTTCAGTTGAAGTTAGACTCAAAAGGTTTTATCACTTCACTTATACTAATGTTGCTAATGAGAACTGTGTGAAGTTTTGTGTGAAAGAAATTTCCAGGAAGTGGAGACAATGGTGTAATAAGGAAGAGAAGGGTTTTATGACTCAAGTAATAAGTATATGAAGATGAAGATATCAATGATATTCAAGATATGACCCCGGAAGAATCTACTAGATACCAAATTCAGAGACCTGCAGAGTCCGTGTTCAAATAGGTAACAGTTCTGGTAAGAAAAGTTCCACGAAAATACAATCCAACTATATTTTTGCAGTTTTTAGTCAATAAGGAAAGTTTCGAAGCAAAAAAGGGACGGAACCGGAGCCGGGGTGGCCCACACCACCCCATGGCACGGGCCCACCCCTGGCCGTGCTACCAGGTGGTGATCCCACCCAGGACTCCGTCTCCGACCCGTTTTCTCCCAGTACCTTCCTTTTGACATGAAACTTCGTAATATATAACCCCCCGAATCTTCCGAGGTTCGTATATCGTGTTTTCGTTGTGTTTTGTTTCGATCTATTTTTTGTCAGGACATACTCTTTGAAAGCTTAGAAGCACAATGGTGTCCGCCAAGGATAAAGGGAAGGAGCCCATGGAGGAAGACGTCCAGGACCCCGGGAAGGAGAAGGAGATCAAGAGTGAAGGTGAAGAGGAGCAGGGCCAACGTCCACATACCGGCACCACCATTGCAAGCATTGGAGTGGTGAAACCTACCAAAATCAGAAGGACTGCACGGATGCAGACTGGGGGGAAAGCTCCTCGTCACAGTTTGGCTCCACGGTCACTTCCTCCATGCACCAGGAATCCTTTCCATACCCTTATCCATGAGCATCAATACTAGAATATGCCCAAGGAGAAATTACCCTCCAATTGGGATTTGCCTCGTTCTAGCCACGCAGGAAAAGAAGACTTCAAGGAGGAAGAGTGGGGAAAGAATTGTAGGGTTTCGTAGCATGGAAAACAAAATTTTCTACCGCATACAAACAAACAAGCCAAGATCTATCTACTAGATTGTAGCAACGAGTTGATGGAATAACTCACCCTCGAAGATTCCAAAGTGTTTAACGAGAGCGGATTCCCGTGGGTGATGTAGTCGTACTCTTTCCGATCTCAAGATCGCGTAGACGATCCTTCCGGCGCTGCGTTCCGGCAGCGCTCCCGTAGTCGGTCACACGTTCGGTACTCGACGAAGACCTTCCTCTCCCTTGTTCCAGCAGGCAGCGGAGGTTGTAGCACTCTCCTCGCGATTCCGGCAGCACAACGGCGTGGTACCGGAAGTAGAGGGGAGATCTCGCAGGGCTTCGCCTTAAGCCGGAGCGAGTATGGTGGAGTATGAGAGGGCTCCTCAGCGATCTAGGTTTTAGACACACCAAGGAGGAGGTGCTAGTGCCGGCGGCTAGGGTTTGGGGCACCCTAAGTCGGCGGCTAGGGCAACCCTGGGAGGTGGCGGCAGCAGCAGGAGGTGGTGGCGCCAATCTAGGGTTTTGGAGGAGAGGTACTTGTGTGCTAGGAGGGGCAGCCCTGCCCCTCCCTTTATAGGTGGGAGGCGCGGCCAAGGGGAGGGGAGTCCCTCCCCAACTCGGCTTGGAGGTGGGCCGGCGGTTGGAGGAGGGAATCCCTCCCCAACTCGGTTTCACACTCCTCCTCCTCTTTCCAAAACTTGTCGTTTGACTTTCAAACTAGCCGTTTGACTTTTCAAATTAGGATTTAAATAAAACCTTTATTTTGGACAGAAAAGACACCTAGTACATGATGCAATCATTCCAACTTACAATGACACATTCATGTACTCTTCCCCCTCCCGGAGTGCCGGACATTCCAGAACATTCTAGAACATTCCCGATGAAAACACCGGAACCATTCCCCAACTCCGAAACGGGACTTTCTTTATATGAATCTTATTCTCCAGACCATTCCGGATCTCCTCGTGATATCCCGAATCCCATTCGAGACTCTGAACAACATTCAGACTCTTTCTCATCATTCCATAACTACTCAAACAACGTCAAATCCTTAAGTGTGTCTCCCTACGGTTCGTGAATTATGCGGACATGATCGAGACACTTCTCCGATCAATAACCAATAGAGGAATATGGAAATTCATATGGCTCCCACATATTTCTACGATTACTTTGCGATCGAATGAACCACTTACATACGATACCAATTTCCCTTTGTCTCACGATAGTTTACTTATCCGAGGTTATGATCGTCGGTATCTCTGCATACCTAGTTCAACCTCGTTACTGATAAGTACTCTTTTCTTGTTCCCGTGATATGTGATCCCTTGTGAGCCAGTCACATGCTTGCAAGCTAATTGGATGACATTTCACCCAGAGGGCCCAGAGTATATCTATCCGTCATATGGATGGACAAATCCCACTCTTGATCCATGTGTTTCAACCAATACTTTCTGAACACTCAATACCACCTTTATAGCCACCCAGTTACGGTGTGGTGTTTGATGTCATCAAAGCATCCATCCGGTAAAGGTGATATGCATGATCTCATGGTCGAAGGAATTAGGTTACTATGTATCAGAAAGCATATAGCAATTGAACTATTGAAATGACTTGATCTTTATGCTACGCTTATCTATAGGAGTATGTCCACCATATCATTCTCCTAACGATATGATCTTGTTGTTAATAACATCTCAATGTTCATGATAGGGAAACCACAATCATCTATTAACCAACAAGCTAGTATTATATAGAGGCTTTATTAGGGACTTCAAAATAAGTTTACAAATCACACAAATATTAATGTTTCCTTGTTAATACTATTATAGCATGAATGTAAACATTTATCATAAACACAAAGATATAATAATAACTACATTTATTATTGCCTCTAGGGCATATCTCCAACAAGAATAGCAAGAGATGGAATTCTCAACTCGACATGATCATGAGCCGCATTGAGCAAAACTCGCAGATTATTCATAATCTCACTTTCGAGATTGAGGACTTGGGGAAACTGATCAGAGAGCTCATCGAGAGGATACCACCACCACCTAAGGAGTAATTCGTCATCAGGTTTGGCATCCCCTTAGTTTGTTCCAAGCTTGGGGGAGTGCCGCGGTATCATATCACTATCTTATATCTTTTTACCTTATTAGTAGAGTCATATCTTGAATAAAGGAGTTATTTTGTAGTATGGTTTGCATTATGGAAGTTTCCCCTCTCTCGTTAGATTTGTATCCCTTGGTGTGAGTTTCCATTATGGAATATTAATGAGAAGTTCTTTCATTCACCCTTTTGCATAGCTTATATTAGTTTTCAATTCGTGGTTATATGATTGATCTTGTTGTTAGTATTGGTAACACTTTGGGATCATTGAGTTAATTTAGTTGGTTTTGGCAAACCCGGCTCGATCAGTAGCAACACCTTTTTGAGAGTTGAAAGAAAAAGATAAAGGTACTCTAAAGAAATATAATTTCATCATCTTTCTTTCTTGATTTGCTAATAAGTTTAGTATTCTCTAGTTAAGATCTTTTGTGTTTCCAAGGAAGATTGCATGTTTGTCTTTATCACTTGTATGTTTGTTTGTTTCCTTCAACTCTTATACTTGCTACCCAGCCTTGCTAGCCAAAAACCTGTACTGAGAGGGTATTCTTCTCATGCATCCACCTCCTTTAAACCAAAACCTTTGCCATTTGTGTCCACCATACTTACCTAGTAGTATTATTGCTATTCCAAGTAAATTCTTGTTTTATATACCTCCCAAATTAAACTTGTTATGAGAAAATTAGTGATTAAAGCTCTCACGAACTTGATGGCACACTTTACTTTCTTGCATTTAATAAACTTGAACCATTGGGTCCTTCTTTGTTGCGTATATGCTTGTGCTTTATGAGTTGAAGTTAGTCGAACCATGTATCATGGGGACCGCTTTCAACACTTCATTGGGACTTGTACCTAGTTGATATCATGTTCTTTTGCTTATGGATCCCGACGGTGTGAAATAAAAGAGGAACTTGTAAGATCATGGAGTTTATATGTGTGTTAGAGAAACGCCTGGGCCGCTAGCCTAAGCCATGCCTAATCATGGTGGAAACTTGCAACATAACTATAGTGAGCATTCTATGAAGCATCCGCAATAAAAACCTATGCAAATAGCAAATAAAAAGATCGCTGAGATGCTCACTATCTGCTTGCCTTGTCATTTTGATTATGGGATAGCTCCTGTGTCATGTGCAAGGGGTACCCCGTTGGCGGTTCTCAATGATACGCATGTATTTACAATGACAAGAGCTTGCTCGTGACTAAAGTTGAGTAGCATGAGGATCAGTACTCATAAGTAAGGGGCATGAGATTTCAACTTATAACTTGTCAAGCATATCCTCTTAGTTGTGTCACTTTAACCTTAATCACCTAAAGATGCCTATGATAGGGGCAATGAGAGCTGAAAGCTAGTAAGTATTATAATTTTTGGGAGCTCTTTATGAGACTTGCAATCCCTGCTTCCCTCTTTGAAGGGCCTTTCTTTTACTTTGTAGTTGAGTCAGTAAACCTACTCCCTTCTATCTCAGCAAGTATTTTGAGTTGCTGTGTTTCATTCATTCATATGATGATTGATTCAATCATGTCTTATGTTCCTTGATTTGCACATTGCTCTTATCTTGAAGTTTACTACTTTGAAAGCTAGTATTGAAAAAGCCATCTATGTGTGAACTCCAGCAAATTATCAACTATTCTTCGACCAAGAGCTAAGTTTGCCATTACCAATTATGATTTACTTCATGTATCTTTATTATGTTTCCTTTACTTATTGCAAGTTGAGTTATATAATAGTGAGTTTTCTTCTATTATGATCTATGTATTTGATGAATGTGATGCTTCTTGTCCATATTCTTTTATCGACTCTTCACTCCATAAACTTGAGGTCGTGTTTATTGAGCTCAGTTTCGCTTGGGGACAAGCGAAGTCTAAGCTTGGGGGGAGTTGATACGTCCATTTTGCATCACTATTCTATGTCTTAATTCACTATTATTCATTGATATATTTCGTATTGAGAGGTGATACTTATGTTATTTCATCTCTTTTTGCATGGTTGATGACTTTTGGAGCATGGACCGCTGCAGTCGGGATTCTGATGGAAAAGGTGTTGTTTGGAGGCAAAATTCACGAAGATCAGAAAATCCGGGAAAATATATGGAAAATCCTATTTTTCCAGAAGACGCAGGATGACAGAAGATGGAGTGGAGGTGGGCCACAGGGGGCCCACACCACCCCATGGCGCGGGCAGGCCTAGGCCGCGCCTGGGAGTGGTGTGGCCACCCTGGCCCACTCCAGCCTCTCCCCTCTAGCGTATATCATCCCCACGAAACCCTAAGACTCGGGGAGCGACCACAGAAAGATTTTGCCGCCTCTGCGGGGCGGAAAACACCAAGAGAGAAAGATCTCTCCGGCAGATAGATTTCTGCCGGAGGAATTCCTTCCTGGAGAGGGGAGATCGTCGCCATCAACACCATCATCAAGCTGGACTTCATTGGGATCATCATCATCATCACCACCACCATCATCATCATCAGCACCCTCATCACCATCTCCATATTGTTGTAACAATTGAGTTGAATCTTGCATAGTTCATAGGGGAAACTTTCCCGGTGTTGATTACTCGTTATAGTTGCTGCTATTGAGTGAACCATTGAATTATTGTTTATGTTCAGATTGTTATACATCATTATTCCATCTCTGATCATGATCCATATGATGTCTTGTGAGTAGTTCGTTTTGTTCTTGAGGACATGGGAGAAGTCTTGTTGTCAGTAGTGGAGTTGTGTTGAGAAATATTCAATAGATTGTTATTTAAGTTGTGGTGTACTTCTTCTAGTGGTATCATGTGAACGTCGACTACATGACACTTCACCTATATGGGCCTAGGGGAATGCATTGTGTATTTGGCTACTAATCGTAGGGGTTGCCGGAGTGAGAGAAACCTGAACCCCCGTTAGGAAACCATTGCACAAGGGACGTAAGGGTCTTGGAGTTTAAAGTTGTGGTTAGGTCTCTACCTTAATTACTTTCTTGTACTTACGGATGCTTGCAAGGGGTATAATCACAAGTATGTATTAGTCTTGGATGGGGTGTACATTAGCACAGGTTCACCCACACAACACTTAGCAAGCTAAAGAAGATTAATCAACTATATGAAGCGAAAGCACTTGACAGTCTTCCCATGTGTCCTCGAGAACGTTTGGTCATCTTAAGAAATACAACTGGCTTGTCCTTTGCTGCATAACGGATTGGGCCACTTGCTGCATTTATTCCTTCTATCTTTTATTTACTCATACTTTGTTTACTTGCTTTATCGAAAACCCCTAAAAATCCGTTTGCTAAGTATTTGCAGAGAATTCCTGATCCATACCACTAGCTAGCACCTTCTGCTCCTTGTTGGGTTCGACACTCTTACTTATCGAAAATACTACGATACACCCCCTATACTTGTGGGTCATTAGAGGCATCAACCGATGAAGCTCCAGCAATGCGCAAGCGTGGATGCCCCCGTGGGAGTGGCCATGGTCGTCGTGGGGGCGCAGTGAGATGTCCAGCACCGAGACTGAGCCTTTGGTGGAGGTCGTCATGCAGCCCCTTCCCATGGTGATCAAGATAGAGTATGACCCCAAGCCTGCTCGGGTGATCGTCTTTGTCGTCATTCTCAGGAACTCTGACTGGTTCGTCAAGGTGAGGCCCCCCTCTCGTTTTGCCCTAGGAGTCATGGCGGATCTTCCGGGGGAGGTGGAGCTGTGGCACTCTGGCGGGCACTGGCGGATGAGCATGGAGACCCTTCCGCCCGACGAGATGTACCTCTGTTATGGTTGGGACCAGTTCCTCATCGCTCACTGCATTCAGCGCGGCTCTGTGCTGCGGTTCCGCTATGTCGAGGGGAGGGACTTCTCCATTTTGGTGTTCGACACCCTGCTGTGCCGGGTGGCCTACCTGGCTTACCTCCCTTGAGGAGATGAGGCCAGGTTTGTGCCGCGTCTGCAGCCTTAGCCCTGGCAGCGCGGGTATTTTGCTAGTGTAGGTGTAGTGTCCTTTGGTACTCTGTTCCCATGTTGGGTTTGTAAGGAAGACTTGTTATGAATGCATGTAAGCGGATCCCCGCGCTTGTTATTTCTACCTTCGCATGTTTCTGCCGTGATGCTTGGAGTTTTGATGTTCATGGCGCAAGGCTGATCCGGTGTAGCTGGGGGCGACTGATGGGCCCGACGTGTCTCCCGGTGAAGCCGCCAGCAGGTCGGTGCCTAGAGGCGAAGCCTCGCGAGGTGGGGGCTTGTGGAGGCCGTGCCCTGATAGGTGACCTCCAGGGGTGTTGCTAGGGGCCGGTGTATTTTCTGAGCGTCTCTAGCCGGTGGTCCGTGGGGGGCCTTTGTATGCGTCCGGGCCCGTCTATTCGGGTGGCGTCACCCTCTGGAGGCTTGTCCATGATGCTCCTTTGGGTCTTGTGATTCCCTAGTCCCCTGAAGGGCGAGCACCTTTCGATACACACCATGAACCTCTCGAGGGAAGGTCACCTGGCATAGCGCGAGGGTTTTGGTTTCGTAGGGGCTAGAAATCGTTGGTAGGGTGATCCACTGCCGCGCGGCGGGCCATGAGTTCCGAGCTCGACACTCGAGGTTCTGACGAGCTTCAGCCCCGAAGGAGTGGTACTCCACGAGGCGTCACGGTAATGAGAGGTGACAAGCTCGGGCTGCAGTGGGACCGTGCCTCATGAGCTGTCGTTGCGTGGGTAAGGCTGGGTCGAGAACCATGGGTGAGGTAACTCTCGGCCGAAGAATGGGCCACGAGTTCAGAGCTCGACAATTTAGGTTCTGCCGAGCTCAGGCTGTGGAGGGACGGTGCCTCACAAGCCGTCGCGAGGATAAAACTGGGTCAGGAACCATGGTGAGGTAACTCACAGCCGAGGAACAGGCCACGAGTTCATAGCTCGACACTTTAGGTCCTGAGGAGCTCAGGCCACGGAGGGGCAGTGCCTCACGAGCCATCGCGAGGATAAAACAAGGTCAGGAACGATGGGTGAGGTAACTCACGGCCGAGGAACAGGCCACGAGTTCAGATCTTGACGCTTTAAGTCCTGACGAGCTCAGGCCACAGAGGTGCAGTGCCTCACAAGCCATCGGGAGGTTAAAACTAGGTTAGGAACCATGGGTGAGGTAACTCACGGCCGAGGAACAATCCGCGAGTTCAGATCTCAATGCTTTAGGTCCTAACGAGCTCAGGACGCGGAGGAGAAGTGCCTCACGAGCTGTCACGAGGATAAAACTAGGTCAGTGTAACATCCCAAAACTTTAATCCAATATATTAAGATCCAAATCACCCAATTTAGGGTTAACAAAAAAAATTCCATTTAAAAATCTTTAAGCATGCATATGAGTGTTGCATTAAATAGGAGTTTTTTTGAATTGCCATGATTGTTTGTTCTAATGGTTGTAAAATGATTCTAAGATGAATTCCACATCATCTACATCAATCCCACGCAAAAACCAAAGAAAAAGAAATCAAATACAATTAATAAAGGGAATGGTCACTTTTGCCATTTTAATTAACTAGCCCACTTTGGGTATTCCTAGCACTCAATTTGAAACAGAAACAAATGTGGATCTTTGCACCCCTTGCTAGTACAATTTAAGATGTACCAAGGCCCACTTTGTGATCTTCCAAAAACTTTTAAACTATAAATTTAAAAGACATTTGAAAATGGAATCTAGTTCATATATATAGATCACCCTTTTTCAAAAACCACTCAAATGAGTTCAAAAACCGCCTCGCTCTCACCGCCCACCTACATGATCACCACCGCCCCAGGAAGCTGCCAGATATGCCCATTTCCCCGACCGTGCCCCGTAGTCACCGGCCACCGCAAAGTTCGCCGTCGATAGAGACATCGTGCGTGACGCGTCGCTCACGTCTCCCGACCGCAATTCACTGCACGCGCACTGCCATGACGACCGCCAGGGAACTGCCCATCGTCCTAGCCCACCGCCCAAGCCTCTAGCCCACTGTGTCGTCGTCACCGGCCAGCTCCGCCCATACCTCACTGCCGCCTCGCCGCGCCTATATCAGGAGCCACCCCAGCATCGTTTCCTCACACCACTCTCATCCACTCCCCCTCAGAGCACTCCCAGAGGCCCACCGGAGCAAGCCGCAGTCCGTAGCACCAAAATTTTGCCGGAGTCTTCCACGGAAGGAGGAGAAGGGCGCTAGTGATCCAGGCCATCTCCCGGGACGCCGCCGGTACCAGGAGAACCGTCCTCGTTGTCTCGTTCGTTTGCCCGCCTCGCCGCACTAGCTGGAGCCCCGGTACGTCCCCACTGCACCCTCACCTACCGTGCTAGGGTTCATCCCCGTCGAGAACTGTTCCGGCGAGGACGATAGATGTGAGCCGTTAATCCGGGATCAGATCCTGCGGTCACCGTTCGCCCATACCGATTCAGCAACCCCTATCCCAGTGACAGGTGGGGCCCTCACTTAAAACCAGCCCAGGCGCTGTGTGGAGTAAACTGGGTCAGCCCATTTATTTCCCGCGCGACCCGTTTAATTCAAATAACCCTTTTTCTTTTTAGACTTAGACTTAGTTCTGTCCTTTAGTTTTTTTAGAGAGTTTTACAAATCCAAATTGAGTGATTCCAATTTTGTTGGAAAGCTAATTAAAATATCTATCCAAGCCCGTTGGATTTAAATCATTTAGAGTTATATATCTCTCCTAGATAAAATAACAAGACAGAAGCTTTTGCATATTCAAACATTTTTATAAAATCAACCATAATAGCTTTTGAGTTGATTCCACCTCTCAAAAATCACATTTGAATATACCTATCTAAATATGTAATAATATTAAGTTTTACATCCAATGACTTGTAGTAATACCAAAATAATGCTATATAGGAATTTCTAGTCACTTTAAATCATTAAATATTAAACTTAAACTTATTAAAATGTGATCCAACCTTTAAATCACATTCCCATATATTAGAATATGTGGTGATGACATGTGTCCACATGATCCCATATTTTAATTGGAGAATATTAAATCTTAGTTAATTTCAATGAGTAGAAATTACTTTTCTCAAATAAAATTAATGAAACTAGTTCATTAAACCTTGTGATGTTTGTGATGATACTAGATCATCAAGTGTGTGCCTTAGTGTGCTAAATAGACTAGTTAAGTATTGTTTGGTGATTGTGTATTCCGTATGTATTTATAGACGATAGTACCGACCAAGTCTACGAGGAGGAGAAGTTCTACCCCGAAGAAGAAGAGGAGAATTTCAACCACTGCACCAATCAAGGCAAGCTAGCATTATACAAGTTAACCATGCAAGTGAAAACTTGCAAGCCATCATTAACAATGCAAGCTCACCCTTGCAAGCTAGAACTAAGCAAGTTAACACTTGTCCCCTTAACTTGAGCAAATGCTTTAGGCATGCTTTGGTTATACATTTTGACTTATACCTACCCCAAGTTTTCTTACAAGCTTTACTTTATTTTACTTCACCAAAGTTCTTTACTTTGTTTATAGATAGCATAAAGAGTATAAAACTTGACCTATCTAGTTAGACTTAGATGTCATTCTATGGCATGAGATTGAGATTAGCATCCCACATTAGTGAACACTCCTAACTTAGTAGCTTAGAGCTAAACCAAAAACTTGATCACTTTAGATGGGAATACTTGGTGAAAATGACTTATGAAAACCTTGGAATGATGAGTCATTCCATTGAGATGTTTTGACATGTGTTGAGAAACACAAATGGTTTATAATGATGATGAAAATGTTGAGGCATGAGCCTTAGCCCTTTTATAAAAACTAATGGTTGGGTTCGGATGCGATACCATTCCAATTTTACCGTACAACCACAATACCTGAATTGGGTAAGGCTTAGCCGGAAGTTTATATGCATTAGTATTAGTTCCCTCGCAGGAGAGGTTTGAGCTGAGGCTACCTCTCAATGTTGTCCACCTATGCAGTGCCCAGGATGGCAGATGGCCATGGCTGGGAGGCCAAGCACATAGGAGAGGTGCTTATACTAGAGTGTGTAAAGGAAAGATTATGTTTGATTATGTGCATACTAAGTATGATGATTCAGGGTTATCCCTGACAGATGTATCAAATCTTGTGGTGAAAGTGTACCACCTCTATAGTGTCAAACTATTCGAATAGCCACGTCCGCGGTTATGGACAGTTGGAGTGGCCATACTGTTTCATTCTCAGATGTTTTCAAAATGACTTATGAAATGAATTGTGACAAGACTTGACCACAACAGAGTTATGACTATGATAACTAAGTTCCCACTTAGGTGATTTAGAACTTTATTTTATCTTTCTTTGTTTCTGAATTCAGCTTAGGTTTCAAACTTAACTTTACAAATAAACTTAGAACTTAGCATTCCTACTAGAACTACCTTACTTGTTAGTGATAGTTTGCGAGTACTTAAAGAGTACTCATGGCTTTTGTCCCTGGCTATTCCCGTGGCCAGACTCTGAGGAGGACTACCCTGAAGGAGGACAGCAGGACGACTACGACAACTAGGATCATCTCCCATCGTCAGCATTGCCTATGACACTAAAGATGGACCCCACCGCTATGCTATTTATTCCGCTACTTGTTTGTACTAAGACTGGATTATGAGATCCTTTATTTGTGTAAGACCTTATTATGGTTTGTAATGGATGATGTACTATGATATCCAATCTGTTATGTCTCGCAAAAATGGTAATCCTGGGATTGTGATGTATGGTATAACAGGCATCTAGGATTAAAAATCCAGGTGTTGACAGTCAGGAACCATGGGTGAGGTAACTCACGGCCGAGGAATGGGCCGCGAGTTCAGAGCTCGACGCTTTAGGTCCTGATGAGCTACCCCTTAGACCTTACCAAGAGAAGGCCGTAGGGAAAAGCGTGCACGGCTAGAGGCCTGTACACGTGCCGCACGAGGATCTCAAGCACCAGGGAGCATGGGCGAGGTGACTCATGGCCAGGACTGTCAAGTGAGTTCAGAGCTTGGCACTTTAGGATCTAATGTTGACGGGGGACTGACCCGATGAAGGTATCGTCTCTAGACCCCGCTCGCGTGAAGTGTGTGTGGGAAATCTGGCGGTGCGGTTTTTTGGAGAAATGCTTTTTTGGGGAAAAACCAAATATCCAAGCGTGCGTGTAGCACAATATCCAAGGGAGCTCTAGCAGTGCAGGCTTATTACAACGCCACCGTGGCTTACACGGGGTCTAATGAGAGTCGAAACCGTAAGGGGTGAGGGTCTTTTGGGGTTCACCTTCAGAAAGTCGTGAAGTCAGGCGCACCATTCGAAGAGGTTTGTCTACCTTCTAGCAGCATGTTCGTTGCCCCATCCGACCACTCAGTCGCCGCCGTGGGGGCAGAAGGCGTTGTACGCGTTTTGGGTGCAGTCCATGGGGAAGTCCAGAGCCCCTGCGTCATCGCCGTCCTCGGGAGGCACCCCATCCCTCACGAGGGCGGACGGGGGTGCCCTCGGGCTCGTCTTGAGGTCGCGAGCACCGACCATGTCATGTCCCTCCCGAGGTGGGAATAGAGCGGCTGCTGCTCTCTTTGCGATGGTGTTCTCCTGGGCCATCATCTCCTTCTTCCTGGTTGAGCCTCTGACATAGTCCAAGGCATTCACATCCTCGGGGTAGGTGGCACCAGCGGTCTTGTAAGCATGCTCCAGGGAGTGTAAGGCTTCCACTTCGTCGCAATGGACCGTGATGACTCTGCCCCTGCCGCCAGGCATCTTGATCATGTTGTAGGCATGGTGAGTAGCGGACATGAACTTGGCCAGTGTAGGGTAGCCGAAGATGACGTTGTACGTGAGGTTGATGTGTGCCACATCAAAGTCGATGAGCTCGGTGCAGTAGTTGTCACGCGTCCCAAACATGATGGAGAGGCGCACATGTCCGATGGGTATGGTGAATTCGCTAGTCACCACGGAGAACGACATGGTCGGCATCAGCCTGTCATACGGCACCTGCAGCTGGTCAAAAGTCTTGGTGGAGATCACGTTCAAGCCCGCGCCTCCATTGATGAGGGTTTTCACAACCGCGATGTTGTTGATGATAGGGGTGCAGATCAGGGGGAGTATGCATGGGCCATGTGGAGACGGGGTGGTTGTTGGCGTCGAAGGTGATGGTGCACTGGGACCACTTGAGCTTCATTGAGGGGACTCCCAGCCTAGCAGCTGCGACCTTGCGAGTGAGCATCTTGAAGTGTCGGTTGGACGTCGGGGCTTGGGAACCACTGAGGATATAGGCTATGACACCATGCGGCACTTGGTATCCCTCGGCGTCCTCGGCACGCCCTTTCTCCTGGGGGTGCGGGTGCTGTTGCACGGCGTTGGCTTGATGGCTCGCCGGACGGGCGTCGCCTCTGCTTAAGTTGTTGTTCCATTGGTCGCCTCCTCGATTGCCTCCTCCCTGGCCACTTTGCTCGTTGTCCGGCCTCCCTTTCCTATGGTTGATGCGCAGGTTGTGGAGTTTCTTGAGCTCGTAGCAGTCGTCTGTGGGGTGGCATGGGTTCTTGTGGAAGTGGTAGTACAAGCTATCATCTCTCTCCCTTTCGCAATTACCCTTGCAAGGGCTCTTCCTGATCTGGCTCTACTGCTAGGATGATGGCGGTCTTGCGCTTGGGGTCCTTGTCTTTGCCCTTGGATGAGCCTGAGGCCTTGGGGGTGGTTTCTGCCTTGGCGAGGGGAATGTTCGTTTGCGGTACCAAACTTCGTGGGTGAGCACACCGCGGTACCCGAGTTGCCATCAATCGTGCGGAGGGGCCATAGTAGATTCGCCAATTGTCTAGAAGGGCCAAATGGGGGTGAATACAAATCTAATGGCCAAATGGTCATTTGAACCAGACGAAAAACGGTTGAACTCAAATACCGCCGTTAGGTCAACTCTTCTTGGCCCGCCATGTCAGTATTCCCCGTTATCTTTTGCGTTCGTGGACTAGCTTACCCCTGCGTGGACCAGATCCCTGAGTGGACAAGATCTATTTCTTTGCTCTGCTCTGGTCTTCTCCCCTGCTCCCCTCCCCATAACATTTGCTCAGCTCCGGCTGCTCGCCTTAGATCGGATCTCGCACTTGCTCTAATTTGCATCTCTGCCATGTCCGGTCAACCTCCCACGCCTCTAATCGAAGCTCACAGCCGTCGCCATTGCATCGTCCGTCGTATCAGAGATTCGCGTCCCCGAACTAATATCTCGCCTCTGGCAAGTCCTTCTCGCACGGTGGAGCGCGTCCCGTCGGGCGATCCAGGTCGGCGACCGGCCTCGGGAAGTTGCATGCTGCCGCGCACCCCAAGCATGGTAGCCCTGGCACAGCAGTTCGACGACCACGCTCTCATGGCCACCGTGCTGGGCGTCCGTCCTGCCGTGTCGCCGGCAGAGTTGCTGTCGGCTTTCAGGTCTCGTTTTGGGATCATACTAAATGAGGTCAACATTGAGGTATGCACGCCGCCATTCGATTTTTTTGTCCGGTTCAAGCACAGCTCAAACACCGAGCGCGTTCTGCATTCTTCCCGTTCTTTCGAGTGCTGCGGGGAGAAAATGAGCTTCATGCGTTGGCATCATGCCTGTGGGTGGGACGATCACTTGGGGCAGCTTCGTTTCTTCTCCAAACTTGGCTTTGACGGCCTCCCATTGGATGCTTGGGAGCCGGAGGCCCTCAAGCAGGTCGTCAGTAGCCTTGGCGGCGAGCTGGTGGAAATCGTGCCACCGAGCGACAAATGGGTCATCGAGGTAAAGGCGTGACTGAAAGATCCTGACGCCGTTCCTAAGATGTACGAGGTGCAGATTCCAAGCAGGGCAGGGCGATGGCTTTGCTGGAAGCACCCGGTCATCATCCACCTGGAGGAGGTTCTGGACTCGGTACATGGCATTTAGGGCCCCGAAGAGGCTGCCAGAAAGCGCCCTCGTCGCCTGTAGTGTTGGCCTAGAAGGATCGATGGCACAGGACCGCCACCGTTTCGCGACGGGGCACACAGTTTCGGTGGGGGCGGGCTTGGACGAGCTGGTGGTTCTGATTTCCCTCGAGTGAAGACAGAGCTCTAGTGAATTTCCGTGGTATGTGTGGCTAATGAATTTTTAGTATGGAGAGCGTTGCAGGAAGTTAGCATCGACTAAAAATGTGTAATAGTTTGAATTGATGTAGTACGTGTGTGTAATAGTTTGAAGTAGTATGTGTGTGTAATAGTTTGAATCGATGTAGTATGTGTGGGTAATGAATTTGATGTAGTTTGTGTGCGTGTAATAGTTTGAATCGATGTAGTTGAACACCATGCTTTATAATTTATGTGAATAACCAAGGAAAACCTCATGAAAAGAGGATGGTCTGGCAATGAGCAATGTCAATTCTATGGATGCCAGGAAAATATAGTCCATCTCTTCAAGTACTCCCTCCGTTTAAGATGTTTTAGCTTTGTAAATGGAGCGTATCTAGACATCTTTTAGTAATGGTGCTTTCTAAACCTAGATGAACCTACATACTAAAAGGGGACTAGATACACTTCATTCACCAAGCTAAAACATCTTATATTTTGAAACGGAGGGAGTACAAGGTAGCTACATTTGTAACACGTTGAACTGCAGGACCATTTTGCAGGCAACACAAGACAAAGGAAAAAAATAGTTTATAGCACAGACAGCAGATGCAAAATCTGTAGTCTGGGATAAAAAGATGCCAGTTAACTGGATTGAACCACGACTAGTAATTGAAGGAAATAGGTACTTGATAGTATTTGCTTACAATAGTGGTACTTCCATACAAAAGGGTCTTATACCTGCACAAAAGTGGGCTAAACTTCCTACTAGTTTATAGAACAATTCGTCAGCATTTCATCTACAAAAGCCATTCTTCAGTCTGAACTTAACTATTCTACACTGAAGAAACTACAGATCTCCACCAGAAAAGTTGGCTGGCCAATTGCCTTGAGAGGACATAAGTTCTTTGATCATTTAACCCAAACTGATCTATTGTCTTCCCGCTAAACTATAAGAAATCGGCATCGTTCATGCACGAGCGATTTGCATGCGCTAGTCCCGGTTCAGTTGGACCATCCGCGCCGCCGCAAAAATTTCTTCAAAACTGAAATTCGACATCTCCTTCTCGGGATCATAGGTTCGTGTGAACTCGAACCTGAATTCTGGGGCTGAGCTGATGCCCACCGCCGCCTCCGGCTGTCGAACAATCCAGCATGCTGAGTGTAGACGCTTGGTCGCTGTCACGGTACGGCCTTCGACGGTGCGTATGATGGAGCGTCTTTGCCGCAGACGGTGTGCTCCCATCCTACCCCACTGAGGTAAGGTAGTACGTGCCGAAGCGTGGACACGAGAGTTCCTAGACCTTGGCGCTGCCCTGTTCGAGGGTGTGTACCCTTGGTGGCGGCATGCTCTCATGAACGATTTGATACGTACCTTGTTCCCATTTCCTAGAGCATGCCGTAATGCCGGCGCACGATTTCTCCACATCGCTCTCTTGGCCCTGCTTGCCGCATCTGGCGCCGCCGACGATGCAGCCACCGCCGCGGCCGATTCGGCACATTCGGGGAAATCATCCGCCTAGAAGGGCAATGGGAGACCGGCCTTGAAGTAGAGCTTCATGGACTACCTTAGAGGGGCTAAATACCCCAGTTTCGGCGGCTGTCGCGGCGGCCGCGGCTTAGGCGGGGCCATGTTACCCTAGTTGGTGCGGCACGGAGGAACTGCGTAAGGTGAACTGTGGTGAGTCGGAGAAGGGGAGTGAAAGACTGACAGTAGGTTTGGACTACGGGCATGCATGAAAATTACCATTTCCCATTTCCTTAGAGGGTAATAATTCGACACTCATTGCATTAATAGCTCAATCTTTATTTCGCTTCTCAACATAAGAGTGCGAACGTATTAAAAAGATCGGTCGTGGCTATCCACCTCATCGGGCAGTGTACCAGGACAGGTAGGAGACGAGACCGGGTTTCATTTTAGAAATATTGACGACTGTGCCCTTATGTTTATACGATATTATTTATATGCCACCATGTACCGTCGAGTGTAGCAACACCATCAGAAACAGGGGATAACGACGTGGCGTGTTTTATTTTTTTAAAGGGCATCAGAAACAGGGGATGCCGACGTGGCATGTTTTCTGACTGGCGGGCCCGCCCCTCCACCTTTGACGGCATGCATCCCAGGTTCGAGGGGTGGTGCCGCCCACCAACACATTATTGTGTAATTTTCCATGTGGGACCTGAATTCCGGCGCTGAGCTGATGCCCGTGTCAAACACAGAGAATTCTGAAAGAAGCTACTAAAATAAATACTTTGAATTCTGGAAGTACTAAATTTAAATACATTACAATTTTGTCTGAAAGGTAATATGCATTCTGATCATCAAAATAATCTAAATACAGTACAAATTTCTACTTCGAAAAATAGACCTGAAAATACTAGCAAATAACCTAGGATGAATATATGATTCATTCTCCCCTATATATTTCGTCGGCGGCTCCCGCGTGCTGCAACACATGTTCAGAGAACTCTCTCCATCTGCAGTGTGCTGCCAATATCTCGTACAGAGGGTAAGGCCTCGGTGTATGTTCCAGACTTAAGAAATACATTGCAATTGTTGGTTCCTCTTCCCAGGCTTGAACCTCATGATCGTACAGTCTAATGTAATTCTTGTAGTATATGCAACCGGGTTTGACTGTGGGGTGTAACCTGGTGTCAATGGAGATAGACCTATTGTAACCAACGAAGAGGGCACGACTTCCAATGTCACCGACGGCCTCGAGAGAGCGGTTCTCCATGTCCACCTGGTACAACACCGGTTGCCCTTTGGCGAAATCCTCGTTCAACACAAGAAGCAGATCACCATCTGACTCCACAAGGTAAAAATTGTAGGTTCCGCGTACCTGTTCAAAGACTGGGGCTGAAATTATTTTGGCCATCGTGACAGTGCTCGCGTGTTGCTCTAACTGGATGTTGGTCGACAAGATGTCTCCATTCTCAAGTAATGCATATACTTCCCCTCGGAATACCGTCATGCAGACCAGAGGCATATCAGGAGGTGGCGAATACAATCCTTCTCTAAATGATCCATTGATTTGCCCCGTTAGGATGCTCTCATCGGCCCATGCAATATGATCTGGATAATCAGTGCAAACGAACACCATCGTCGGGGACTTCGTCACGACGACAGATTCCAGAAGATCAGATGGGATGTGTGCTTGAAACTCAGTGTTAGACTTATGAGTGATTGGGTTCAGAAGCCGAATCTGGTATGGCTCCACCCTCTGAGCAAGCACGATGACGCCACGAGAAACACCGATGAAGTAGAATATTTTGGAAGAAGAGGGCATCAGTTAGCACTAAGATGTTTACAATGGAAAATACCAATAAATATCGGATGTGAATGTGAACCTGCGATGGACGTCCATTAGATTTGTCCTGAAGCAACAACCAGTGGCGAGGTTGAGGAAGGTGAAGTCACCAACGTCGGGAAGTGTGTTATCTATCATGATCCAGTTGTTGAGATGGAATTCGGGCACCTTCAAAGTGCGGCGCCAATCGGTGCAAACTTCCCGAGAAGCAGCATAGGTGTCGACGTACTCCTCTTTCTCTAGCAAATAGTCGGCGATCTTGCGAAGTGGGTCGGCCGGGAGATCGGCCCAGTTCCTCTTCATCTGGCTACTGGCCATGGCTTACGTGCAGGAATGTTTTGATCGAGGAAGAAAGAAGAACTACCACTGCGAGGAGAAGAAGAAGAGGATAACAGACGAGGGAGACGAAGCGGAACTGCCACTGCGAGGAGACGATGAGACAGGGGAGAAGAAGCGGAACTGCCAATTCAAGTTTGGATCAATGGGCTTTTTTCCAGAACTAGCGCGTGGACCAGCCATGCACTGCATGCAAGTTTTGATCAAACAGACTGACATGTGGGACCTGCTAAAAATTCCGTGAAGTGCTCCCCGTGCATAGTGCACTGACAGGTGGCATGTTTTCTGACAGGCGGGCCCGCCTCCTCCACCTACAACGGCGCGCGTCCCAGGTTCGAGGGCTGGTGCCGCCCACCAACACATTATTGTGCAATTTTCCATGCTTTGTCGCAACCAGCTCCACTCCACTCCTCTCCTCTGCTCCTGCCACCGCCACTCCGCTCAGTCGTGCACCGCTCTCGTCGTCCCCATGGGCCGTCGTCCTCCCGCCCTCCCCTCCCTGCCATCCCCTCACGTCCCCTCCCCTCCCCTCCCTGCCCTGTCTCCTTGCCGGCGCCCACCGCCCAGGCGCGTCTGGAAACAAAAACCGAGAGTCGGCCATTGGGTTAGGGGCCCAACGACGCTGGTGATCCGGATCCTGCTTGGAGATGGATCCTGCGAGGCTTGAGAGCACATATATGGGTCCTGCGCGGTTGGAGAGCATGGAATCTCCTTCAAGTCTGGAGAGCATAGAGGACAACGAAACGGGGGGAGAGGTAGCGGGGTGCAGAGCTTTGGAGGTATGGAGCCCGGAGAAGGTGTCGTGCGTCCACATTGAAAGGTAAGAACTGTGATTCCTTATCTGCATACCCCAATTAGCGTTTATAGTCCCGTGGTGATGCCAAGGATATGGGTTGGTAACCGCAGGACGTCTGTACAGCTAGTCCTTGAGCATGATGCTTTGTCAAGCGATCATGAAGGCACTGAAACGTGTGGCGGTGCGGATGATGATGAGAAAGCATATCTAGACGTGACTGCTGACCCTGATAGGATGGAGAGTAGGGAATATTTGGTTGATTCGAACTTTGAGCCTGACTATGGGACTGATGAGGAAGAGGAATGTGAAGATGTGGAAATGGGATGTAGATACGAGGACGAAGACATGGACAGGCCAGTGATACACTTTGACAGGGACAATCCTACAATTGGTGAGGGGACTGTCTTTGATAATGTAGAGGACTGCAGATATGCAGTTGCAACCTATGCAATCAGAGTTGGGTTTGAATTTATCATTGAAAAGAGCGACCAAAAGAGATTTAGGGTGCACTATAGGGAAAGTAATGCTTGTAAATGGAGATTACATGCATCTCCAATGTGGGGTGGACACCCATTTCAGGTTGCAATAGCTACATTTAGTTTCAGTCTTTCTCATATTTATTCTGTTGATAACTAGCTCTGAATTATTTGGATTCTTATCGAATGCAGATCAAAGTAAACAACTTCCTTAATACTTCTTTAAGTGGTAAAATTAGACCGGCGACTACCAAGTGGATTGCTGCTACTGTACTTGATTGGGTGAGGCAGGATCATAACATTGGACCAGCTGAACTCAGAGCAAAGATTAGCAAAAAGTTTAACGTTCTGATTCCTTATCACAGAGTCTTTGATGGGAAGGAGATGGCTCTAGACTTCATTCAAGGCAAGTGGAATGATAGTTTTCATATGTTGTATAGTTTCAAAGCTCAGGTAGAGAAAACATCACCTGGTAGTGTTGTTGACATCGATTACGAGGTTGTGAAAGGGAGAGAAAAGGTCTCGTGGGGGGTCAGGTATAAGCAAGCAGATAAGATATGCTTCAGGAGATGTTTTGTCTGCCTGAAGGCATGCTGGAAGGGGTTCCTAGACGGCTGCAGACCATACTTGGCAATAGGCGCAACTTCTTTAACAGGGAAGTTCAGGGGACATGTTCCTTCTGCTTATGCTTTGGACACGCATAATTGGCTTCTACCTGTAGCTTATGCTGTTCTTGAGAGTGAATCAAATGAAAGCTGGACATGGTTCATGCAGAGACTACGGGAAGTAATTGGTCACCCTGAAGGCTTGGTGATACACACTGGTGCATCCGAGGGTCTTGAGAATGTTGTTGATGTTGTGTTTCTTGGGGTTGAGCATAGGGAATGCATGCGGCACCTCACTACTAACTTCACGAAGAACTTCAAAGGAAAGATCTTTGAAGAGGACTTGTGGCGATCAGCATACACATACATCCCAAGCACGCATGCTACTTACTTGCAGAACATGTATGTAGTTCCAAAGGTGAAAAAATACCTTGAGGAACATCACACCAAGCTATGGGCCAGAAGCAAGTTTGGTGAGTTAAGCAAGGTGGATTTTGTATGCAATAATTTGGCAGAGAGTTTCAATGATAAGATTTCGGGCATGAAGACACTTGGAATTGTTATTTTGTTGGATGCAATAAGACAGTGCATAATGCTGAAGATAGATTTAAGGCAAAGAATTTGTGCAAGAAAATTTTTAGGCCATAAAATAGTTCCAAAGGTGGTTATGTTACTGAATGCAAGAACCAAGGCAATGAGAACGATAAAGATGAGGGTGGTCAGAAGTTCCAGAACATTGGTTGAGGTTTATGCAGAATACAAGCGTGGAAGTGAACAGAGGTACACTGTAGACATTGGAAACAAGACTTGTTCATGCAGGCAATGGCAGATTACTGTTCTGCCATGTCACCATGCAATTTACTTCATCTTAAAGCTTAGAGGTAACGGAGCTGAAATAGACAACTATGTCGACAACTATTTCTCCGTGGACAAGTTTGCTGCAACTTATGCAGAAAACGTACCACCTATGGCCGATGAAAATGATTGGGAGATTGTCGATCCAGGGTTCAAACTTCAACCACCAGTTCTTAGGAGGCCACCTGGGAGGCCTAGAAAGCTAAGGATCGTAGCCTCCACCGATAAAGGTCCAAGGCTTGGTGCTAGGAAAAGGAAATGCAGACGTTGTGGCGGATTCGGCCATATCAAGAGGTTGTGCAAAAACCCAGTTACACATGTTATTGTCCCTGTTCGCACCCCGGTGGCAGAAAATGAGGCTTCTCAGCAAGAACTGGCGGAAGAGCAGCGCGAAGACGGTGATGAGCACTCGGAGGAAAACGTACGTAAGCAGCCAATTTATGAAGAACTAGAGGTGCCGACGAGAAAAGGGTGTGAAAAGAAACAAAAGGGTAAGCGGAACGGGGAGGAAAGGGCAAATAATAGATGTGTATTAGAATATGAAGAAGTTGCAGGGGTGATTGAGGATGTTCTTGAGGATCTTTCGGCTAACTGCAGGAGAAATAATAAATCCCCGCCAATTTCATCTTTGTATGATTCTCCGGATGAAAGGTAAGCTTAAAAATTGTTTTATTTGCCATTTTATCATTTTTTTATCCTCATTAACTGATGCTTAATGCAGCGTGGGCTAGCAGACTAATAAGAGGAGCAGAAAGATGCGGGCACAGTAACATCCTATGTTGAATTGTATCATTGAAACTAAACTAGACATGTCGTCTTTATTTATATCTGGCGTGTGCAACGTGTCTGTGATGGGGTCATGTGGACCAGATTACATTTTTTTTAAATATTATTACATTAATTTTTTACCTGCGTTTGGACGCGGCTACTAGTTCCCATCTCCCTTGCATTCCCATCTCCTCTAGCGCACTCCAGAATTATGGTTGTGCCATCAAGTAGCAGAGTCAGCGTATTGTCCCATCAGGTGTGAACGCAATGACTTTGTTTGTTCAGAATTTGACGATATTTGATTAGTTTGAAAGACAGAGAAACCTAAAACATGTATCTAGACATGTTTTGGGTATAGACACATTTATTAAATATCTAAAAAAAACTAAGTCAGTTATATCTGGACAGGAGTAGTACACTATTACAACACGCTCGATCCCTTCTCCTCAGGCGCACTCCAAATTACGGTTGTGCCATCAAGTGCTGGGAGCAGAGTCAGCATATTGTCCCATCAGATATGCCAGGGAACGCGCGAACTTTATTTTCAGGATCGGACGAGTTTCGATCAACTAGTTTCAAAGACAAAGACAACTAAAACATGGCCAACATATATAGATTATGACGATAATCGACCATGACTCAGGTGACCCAGATCCAAAGAGCGCATTAAGATACCGTACATAGATTTAATTTGGGAAAATTTGCTACAAGACACCGTTATTTTCTGGCGTTTCCTAAAACACACCGCTCAATTGTAATGGCACCTGGCAAAGACACAATCAGACGGTGTGTTGCAGCAAATGACAGAAAATAACGGTGTCTTGCAGCAAATTTTCCCATTTAATTTATGCTTAAGTGGCCCTAATCGACTATGACGCTCCCGCAGTCACCATCATTGACGACGTTGTCCGCGCCGCCGCCAGCCTCCTCCACGTCGGAATCGATGCCGACGTTCCTGGCAGCGTTCCTCCTCCTCATGGATTCTTCATGGTGTGCTGCATCGATAACGGTGGAGGTCGTACGCCCAGGCACTACCCAGAAGCGCTGCCTCCCTTCGGGGTTGCGTAGATCCGGGTGGATCTCCCGCCGGTGGGTTCTGCACAGCGCAATCAACGCAGCTCGCTTCTTCTTGAACAGCTTTCGCCAGTACGCGCTCGTACACGAGTATCGCGCCATTGCCCTCTTTCACTCCGATAGTTGGCGGCAGCCTCCTCGATCTGCCTCGCCAACGCGTTGTCGCGCAAGAGCGGCGCGACAGGAACCCCGGCGTAGCTGAGCTCGAAGTCGGCTGGAAGCCTCGCTAACGGCGGCGCGAATATGTCGTAGTGGGCGAACATCTGAGCCTCGTGCAAGCTGAGTTTGGGCCTCTCCCTCTCCATGGCGATGAAGGAACACGATCTGATATTTGGCCCCGAGGTTAAGGGGATAAAGGCAAGGACGTAGGCCCAACGTAGTTGCCACGGCCAATCAGTTCGCAGAATAGACTTCTCGCGGATCGCCCTCGCGAAGGACATCACTATCGTCCACGCACCCCGATCCAACGGCGCCTAACAATCGGGGATCGGGTCTTCTACAAGACTAGAGCGGTTGCTGGTTAGTTCTGCGTCCCGATTGTTTGTGGCCAACGACGGTAGTTGGAAATAATACACATTTCAATGACACTAGTGGATCCATGTGTGGTCTCTAAAGAGAACACACATCCAATGACTCTGGTTGTTGTTAGTAAAAAGAACACACATGCAATGACACTGCTGGATCCATATGTGGTATGTGAAAAGAACACGCATGCAATGACTCCAGTTATTGTTAGTGAAAAGAACACACATGCAATGACACTGGTGGATCCATGGGTGGATTGTGAAAAGAACACACATGCAATGACACTAGTGGATCCATAGGTGGTATGTGAAAAGAACACACATGCAAGATGACTCTGATTGTTGTTACTAAAAAGAACACACATGCAATGACACTGGTGGATCCATGGGTGGATTGTGAAAAGAGCACACATGCAATGACACTGGTGGATCCATGTGTGGTCTCTGAAGAGAACACACATGCAATAACACCGGTTGTTGTTACTAAAAAGAACACACATGCAATGACACTGGTGGATCCATGTGTGGATTGTGAAGGGAACACACATGCAATGACTCTAGTTGTTGTTAGTGAAAAGAACATACATTTAATGACAGCGGTGGATCCATGTGTGGTCTCTGTAGAGAACACACATTTCAATGACACTGGTGGATCCATATGTGGTATGTGAAAAGAACACACATGCAAAATGACTCTGGTTGTTGTTAGTGAAAAGAAAACACATGCAATGACACTGGTGGATCCATAGGTGGTATGTGAAAAGAACACACATGCAAAATGACTCTGGTTGTTGTTACTAAAAAAGAACATGCATGCAATGACTCTGGTGGATCCATGGGTGGATTGTGAAAAGAACACACATGCAATGACACTTGTGGATCCATGGGTGGTATGTGAAGAGAACACACATGCAAAATGACTCTGGTTGTTGTTACTAAAACGAACACACATGCAATGACACTGGTGGATCCATGTGTGGTCTCTGTAGAGAACAGACATTTCAATGACACTGGTGGATCCAAATGTGGTATGTGAAAAGAACACACATGCAATGACTCTGGTTGTTGTTAGTGAAAAGAACGAACATGCAATGACACTGGTGGATCCATAGGTGGTATGTGAGAAGGACACACATGCAAAATGACTCTGGTTGTTGTTACTAAAAAGAACACACATGCAATGACACTCGTGGAACCATATGTGGATTATGAAATGAACACACATGCAATGACACTGGTGGATCCATAGGTGGTATGTGAGAAGAACACACATGCAAAATGACTCTGGTTGTTGTTACTAAAAATAACACACATGCGATGACACTGGTGGATCCATAGGTGGTATGTGAAGAGAACACACATGCAAAATGACTCTGGTTCTGTTACTAAAAAGAACACACATGCAATGACACTGGTGGATCCATGGGTGGATTGTGAAAAGAACACACATGCAATGACACTGGTGGATCCATAGGGGGTATGTGAAAAGAACACACATGCAAAATGACTCTGGTTGTTGTTACTAAAAAGAACACACATGCAATGACACTGGTGGATCCATGTGTGGTCTCTATAGAGAACACACATTTCAATCACGCTGGTGGATCTATATGTGGTATGTGAAAAGAACACACATGCAATGACTCTGGTTGTTGTTAGTGAAAAGAACACACATGCGATGATACTGGTGGATCCATAGGTGGTATGTGAAAAGAACACACATGCAAAATGACTCTGGTTGTTGTTACTAAAAAGAACACACATGCAAAATGACTCTGGTTCTGTTACTAAAAAGAACACACATGCAATGACACTGGTGGATCCATGGGTGGATTGTGAAAAGAACACACATGCGATGACACTGGTGGATCCATAGGTGGTATGTGAAGAGAACACACATGCAAAATGACTCTGGTTCTGTTACTAAAAAGAACACACATGCAATGACACTGGTGGATCCATGGGTGGATTGTGAAAAGAACACACATGCAATGACACTGGTGGATCCATAGGGGGTATGTGAAAAGAACACACATGCAAAATGACTCTGGTTGTTGTTACTAAAAAGAAAACACATGCAATGACACTGGTGGATCCATGTGTGGTCTCTATAGAGAACACACATTTCAATCACGCTGGTGGATCCATATGTGGTATGTGAAAAGAACACACATGCAATGACTCTGGTTGTTGTTAGTGAAAAGAACACACATGCGATGATACTGGTGGATCCATAGGTGGTATGTGAAAAGAACACACATGCAAAATGATTCTGGTTGTTGTTACTAAAAAGAACACACATGCAATGACTCTGGTGGATCCATGGGTGGATTGTGAAAAGAACACACATGCAATGACACTGGTGGATCCGTAGGTGGTATGTGAAAAGAACACACATGTAAAATGACTCTGGTTGTTGTTACTAAAAAGAACACACATGGAATGACACTGGTGGATCCACAGGGGGTATGTGAAAAGAACACACATGCAAAATGACTCTGGTTGTTGTTACTAAAAAGAACACACATGCAATGACACTGGTGGATCCATGTGTGGTCTCTATAGAGAACACACATTTCCATCACACTGGTGGATCCATATGTGGTATGTGAAAAGAACACACATGCAATGTCTCTGGTTGTTGCTAGTGAAAAGAACACACATGCGATGACACTGGTGGATCCATGTGTGGTATCTGTAGAGAACACACATTTCAATCACACTTGTGGATCCATATGTGGTATGTGAAAAGAACACACATGCAATGACTCTGGTTGTTGTTAGTGAAAAGAATACACATGCGATGACACTGGTGGATCCATGTGTGGTCTCTGAAGAGAGAACACATTTCAATGACTCTTGTTGTTGTTAGTAAAAAGAACACACATGCAATGACACTGGTGGATCCATGTGTGGTCTCTAAAGAGAACACACATGCAATGACACTAGTTGTGGTTACTAAAAAGAACACACATCCAATGACACTAGTGGATCCATGTGTGGATTGTGAAAAGAGCACACATGGAATGACACTAGTGGATCCATATGTGGTATGTGAAAAGAACACACATGCAAAATGACTCTGGTTGTTGGTAGTGAAAAGAACACACATGCAATGACACTTGTGGATCCATAGGTGGTATGTGAAAAGAACACACATGCAAAATGACTCTGGTTGTTGTTACTAAAAGGAACACACATGCAATGACACTGGTGGATCCATGGGTGGATTGTGAAAAGAGCACACATGCAATGACACTGGTGGATCCATGTGTGGTCTCTGAAGAGAACACACATGCA
The DNA here is from genome assembly GCA_916181665.1 of Avena sativa. NCBI lineage: Eukaryota > Viridiplantae > Streptophyta > Magnoliopsida > Poales > Poaceae > Avena > Avena sativa. The sequence continues at coordinate 284,940,575 of OV702289.1, read as the reverse complement.
AAATCACTCTAGTTGTTGTTACTTAAAAGAACACACATGCAATAACTCTGGTGGATCCATGGGTGGATTGTGAAAAGAACACACATGCAATGACACTGGTGGATCCATAGGTGGTATGTGAAAAGAACACACATGCAAAATGACTGGTTTTTGTTACTAAAAAGAACACACATGCAATGACACTGGTGGATCCATGTGTGGTCTCTGTAGAGAACACACATTTCAATGACACTGGTGGATCCATCTGTGGTATGTGAAAAGAACACACATGCAATGACTCTAGTTGTTGTTAGTGAAAAGAACACACATGCAATGACACTGGTGGATCCATAGGTGGTACGTGAGAAGAACACACATGCAAAATGACTCTGGTTGTTGTTACTAAAAAGAACACACATGCAATGACCCTGGTGGATCCATGGGTGGATTGTGAAAAGAGAACACATACAATGACACTAGTGGATCCATGTGTGGTCTCTGAAGAGAACACACATGCAAAATGACTCTGGTTGTTGTTACTAAAAAGAACACACATGCAATGACTCTGGTGGATCCATGGGTGGATTGTGAAAAGAACACACATGCAATGACACTGGTGGATCCACAGGTGGTATGTGAAAAGAACACACATGCAAAATGACTGGTTGTTGTTACTAAAAAGAACACACATGCAATGACACTGGTGGATCCATGTGTGGTCTCTATAGAGAACACACATTTCAATGACACTGGTGGATCCATATGTGGTATGTGAAAAGAACACACATGCAATGACTTTGGTTGTTGTTAGTGAAAAGAACACACATGCAATGACACTGGTGGATCCGTAGGTGGTATGTGAGAAGAACACACATGCAAAATGACTCTGGTTGTTGTTACTAAAAAGAACACACATGCAATTATACTGGTAGATCGATAGGTGGATTATGAAATGAACACACATTTCAATGACACTGGTGGATCCATAGGTGGTATCTGAGAAGAACACACATGCAAAATGACTCTGGTTGTTGTTAGTGAAAAGAACACACATGCAATGAAACTAGTGGATCCATAGGTGGTATGTGAAGAGAACACACATGCAAAATGACTCTGGTTGTTGTTACTAAATAGAACACACATGCATTGACACTGGTGGATCCATGGGTGGATTGTGAAAAGAACACACATGCAATGACACTGGTGGATCCATAGGTGGTATGTGAAAAGAACACACATGCAAAATGACTATGGTTGTTGTTACTAAAAAGAACACACATGCACTGACACTGGTGGATCCATGTGTGTATTGTGAAAAGAACACACATGCAATGACACTGGTGGATCCATAGGTGGTATGTGAAAAGAACACACATGCAAGATGACTCTGGTTGTTGTTACTAAAAAGAACACACATGCAATGACACTGGTGGATCCATGGGTGGATTGTGAAAAGAGCACACATGCAATGACACTGGTGGATCCATGTGTGGTCTCTGAAGAGAACACACATGCAATAACACCGGTTGTTGTTACTAAAAAGAACACACATGCAATGACACTGGTGGATCCATGTGTGGATTGTGAAGAGAACACACATGCAATGACTCCAGTTGTTGTTAGTGAAAAGAACATAGATGTAATGACACCGGTGGATCCATGTGTGGTCTCTACAGAGAACACACATTTCAATGACACTGGTGGATCCATATGTGGTATGTGAAAAGAACACACATGCAAAATGACTCTGGTTGTTGTTAGTGAAAAGAACACAGATGCAATGACACTGGTAGATCCATAGGTGGTATGTGAAAATAACAAACATGCAATGACACTGGTGGATCCATAGGTGGATTGTGAAAAGAACACACATGCAATGACACTGGTGGATCCATAGGTGGTATGTGAAAAGAACACACATGCAAGATGACTCTGGTTGTTGTTACTAAAAAGAACACACATGCAATGACACTGGTGGATCCATGGGTGTATTGTGAAAAGAGCACACATGCAATGACACTGGTGGATCCATGTGTGGTCTCTGAAGAGAACACACATGCAATAACACCGGTTGTTGTTACTAAAAAGAACACACATGCAATGACACCGGTGGATCCATAGGTGGTATGTGAATAGAACATAGATGCCAAATGACTCTGGTTGTTGTTACTAAAAAGAACACACGTGCAATGACACTGGTGGATCCATGTGTGGTCTCTATAGAGAACACACATTTCAATCACACTGGTGGATCCATATGTGGTACGTGAAAAGAATACACATGCAAAATGACTCTGGTTGTTGTTAGTGAAAAGAACACACAAGCAATGACACTGGTGGATCCATAGGTGGTATGTGAAAAGAACACACATGCAAAATGACTCTGGTTATTGTTACTAAAAAGAACACACATGCAATGACTCTGGTGGATCCATTGGTGGATTGTGAAAAGAACACACATGCAATGACACTGGTGGATCCATAGGTGGTATGTGAAAAGAACACACATGCAAAATGACTGGTTTTTGTTACTAAAAAGAACACACATGCAATGACACTGGTGGATCCATGTGTGGTCTCTGTAGAGAACACACATTACAATGACACTGGTGGATCCATATGTGGTATGTGAAAAGAACACACATGCAATGACTCTGGTTGTTAGTGAAAAGAACACACATGCAATGACACTGGTGGATCCATAGGTGGTATGTGAGAAGAACACACATGCAAAATGACTCTGGTTGTTGTTACTAAAAAGAACACACATGCAATGACACTGGTGGATCCATGGGTGGATTGTGAAAAGAACACACATGCAATGACACTGGTGGATCCATAGGTGGTATGTGAAAAGAACACACATGCAAAATGACTGGTTGTTGTTACTAAAAAGAGCACACATGAAATGACACTGGTGGATCCATGTGTGGTCTCTGTAGAGAACACACATTTCAATGACACTGGTGGATCCATATGTGATATGTGAAAAGAACACACATGCAATGACTCTAGTTGTTGTTAGTGAAAAGAACACACATGCAATGACACTGGTGGATCCATAGGTGGTACGTGAGAAGAACACACATGCAAAATGACTCTGGTTGTTGTTACTAAAAAGAACACACCTGCAATGACACTGGTGGATCCATGGGTGGATTGTGAAAAGAGAACACATGCAATGACACTAGTGGATCCATGTGTGGTCTCTGAAGAGAACACACATGCAAAATGACTCTGGTTGTTGTTACTAAAAAGAACACACATGCAATGACTCTGGTGGATCCATGGGTGGATTGTGAAAAGAACACACATGCATTGACACTGGTGGATCCATAGGTGGTATGTGAAAATAACAAACATGCAATGACACTGGTGGATCCATAGGTGGATTGTGAAAAGAACACACATGCAATGACACTGGTGGATCCATAGGTGGTATGTGAAAAGAACACACATGCAAGATGACTCTGGTTGTTGTTACTAAAAAGAACACACATGCAATGACACTGGTGGATCCATGGGTGTATTGTGAAAAGAGCACACATGCAATGACACTGGTGGATCCATGTGTGGTCTCTGAAGAGAACACACATGCAATAACACCGGTTGTTGTTACTAAAAAGAACACACATGCAATGACACTGGTGGATCCATGTGTGGATTGTGAAGAGAACACACATGCAATGACTCCAGTTGTTGTTAGTGAAAAGAACATAGATGTAATGACACCGGTGGATCCATGTGTGGTCTCTACAGAGAACACACATTTCAATGACACTGGTGGATCCATATGTGGTATGTGAAAAGAACACACATGCAAAATGACTCTGGTTGTTGTTAGTGAAAAGAACACAGATGCAATGGCACTGGTAGATCCATAGGTGGTATGTGAAAATAACAAACATGCAATGACACTGGTGGATCCATAGGTGGATTGTGAAAAGAACACACATGAAATGACACTGCTGGATCCATAGGTGGTATGTGAAAAGAACACACATGCAAGATGACTCTGGTTGTTGTTACTAAAAAGAACACAGATGCAATGACACTGGTGGATCCATAGGTGGATTATGAAATGAACACACATGCAATGACACTGGTGGATCCATAGGTGGTATGTGAGAAGAACACACATTTCAATGACTCTGGTTGTTGTTACTAAAAAGAACACGCATGCAATGAAACTGGTGGATCCATAGGTGGTATGTGAAGAGAACACACATGCAAAATAACTCTGGTTGTTGTTACTAAATAGAACACACATGCAATGACACTGGTGGATCCATGGGTGGATTGTGAAAAGAACACACATGCAATGACACTGGTGGATCCATAGGTGGTATGTGAAAAGAACACACATGCAAAATGACTCTGGTTGTTGTTACTAAAAAGAACACACATGCAATGACACTGGTGGATCCATGTGTGGATTGTGAAAAGAACACACATGCAATGACACTGGTGGTTCCATAGGTGGTATGTGGAAAGAACACACATGCAAGATGACTCTGGTTGTTATTACGAAAAAGAACACACATGCAATGACACTGGTGGATCCATGGGTGGATTGTGAAAAGATCACACATGCAATGACACTGGTGGATCCATGTGTGGTCTCTCAAGAGAACACACATGCAATAACACTGGTTATTGTTACTAAAAAGAACACACATGCAATGACACTGGTGGATCCATGTGTGGATTGTGAAGAGAACACACATGCAATGACTCCAGTTGTTGTTAGTGAAAAGAACATACATGTAATGACACCGGTGGATCCATGTGTGGTCTCTGTAGAGAACACACATTTCAATGACACTAGTGGATCCATATGTGGTATGTGAAAAGAACACACATGCAAAATGACTCTGGTTGTTCTTAGTGAAAAGAACACACATGCAATGACACTGGTGGATCCATAGGTGGTATATGAAAATAACACACATGCAAAATGACTCTGATTGTTGTTACTCAAAAGAACACACATGCAATGACTCTGGTGGATCCATGGGTGGATTGTGAAAAGAACACACATGCAATGACACTGGTGGATCCATAGGTGGTATGTGAAAAGAACACACATGCAAAATGACTCTGGTTATTGTTACTAAAAAGAACACACATGCAATGACACTGGTGGATCCATGTGTGGTCTTTGTAGAGAACACACATTTCAATGACACGGGTGGATCCATGTGTGGTGTGTGAAAAGAACACACATGCAATGACTCTAGTTGTTGTTACGAAAAAGAACACACATGCAATGACACTGCTGGATCCATGGGTGGATTGTGAAAAGAGTACACATGCAATGAAACTGGTGGATCCATGTGTGGTCTCTGAAGAGAACACACATGCAATGACACTGGTGGATCCATAGGTGGTATGTGAAGAGAACACACATGCAAAATGACTCTGGTTATTTATACTAAAAAGAACACACACGCGATGACACTGGTGGATCCATAGGTGGTATGTGAAGAGAACACACATGCAAAATGACTCTGGTTGTTGTTACTAAAAAGAGCACACATGCAATGACTCTGGTGGATCCATGGGTGGATTGTGAAAAGAACACACATGCAATGACACTGGTGGATCCATAGCTGGTATGTGAAAAGAACACACATGCAAAATGACTGGTTGTTGTTACTAAAAAGAACACACATGCAATGACACTGGTGGATCCATGTGTGGTCTCTGTAGATAACACACATTTCAATGACACTAGTGGATCCATATGTGGTATGTGAAAAGAACACACATGCAATGACTCTGGTTGTTGTTAGTGAAAAGAACACACATGCAATGACACTGGTGGATCCATAGGTGGTATGTGAGAAGAACACACATGCAAAATGACTCTGGTTGTTGTTACTAAAAAGAACACACATGCAATGACACTGGTGGATCCATAGGTGGATTATGAAATGAACACACATGCAATGACAATGGTGGATCCATAGGTAGTATGTGAGAAGAACACACATTTCAATGACTCTGGTTGTTGTTACTAAAAAGGACACACATGCAATGACACTGGTGGATCCATAGGTGGTATGTGAAGACAACACACATGCAAAATGACTCTGGTTGTTGTTACTAAAAAGAACACACATGCAATGACACTGTTGGATCCATGGGTGGATTGTGAAAAGAACACACATGCAATGACACTGGTGGATCCATAGGTGGTATGTGAAAATAACACACATGCAAAATGACTCTGGTTGTTGTTACTAAAAAGAACACACATGCAGTGACACTGGTGGATCCATGTGTGATCTATGTAGAGAACACACATTTCAATGACACTGGTGGATCCATAGGTGGTATGTGAAAAGAACACACATGCAAGATGACTCTGGTTGTTGTTACTAAAAAGAACACACATGCAATGACACTGGTGGATCCATGTGTGGTCTCTATAGAGAACACACATTTCAATGACACTGGTGGATCCATGTGTGGTGTGTGAAAAGAACACACATGCAATGACTCTAGTTGTTGTTAGTGAAAAGAACACACATGCAATGACACTAGTGGATCCATAGGTGGTATGTGAGAAGAGCATACATGCAAAATGACTCTAGTGGATCCATGTGTTGTCTCTGAAGAGAACACACATGCAATGACACTGGTTGTTGTTACTAAAAAGAACACACATGCAATGACACTGGTGGATCCATGTGTGGATTGTGAAGAGAACACACATGCAATGACTCCAGTTGTTGTTAGTGAAAAGAACATACATGCAATGACACTGGTGGATCCATGTGTGGTCTCTATAGAGAACACACATTTCAATGACACTGGTGGATCCATATGTGGTATGTGAAAAGAACAGACATGCAAAATGACTCTGGTTGTTGTTAGTGAAAAGAACACACATGCAATGACACTGGTGGATCCATAGGTGGTATGTGAAAAGAACACACATGCAAAATGACTCTGGTTGTTGTTACTAAAAAGAACAAACATGCAATGACTCTGGTGGATCCATGGGTGGATTGTGAAAAGAACACGCATGCAATGACACTGGTGGATCCATAGGTGGTATGTGAAGAGAACACACATGCAAAATGACTCTGGTTATTGTTACTAAAAAGAACACACATGCAATGACACTGGTGGATCCATGTGTGGTCTCTGTAGAGAACACACATTTCAATCACACGGGTGGATCCATATGTGGTATGTGAAAAGAACACACATGCAATGACTCTGGTTGTTGCTAGTGAAAAGAACAAACATGCAATGACACTGGTGGATCCATAGGTGGTATGTGAGAAGAACACACCTGCAAAATGACTCTGGTTGTTGTTACCAAAAAGAACACACATGCAATGACAACGGTGGATTATGAAATGAACACACATGCAATGACATTGGTGGATCCATAGGTGGTATATGAGAAGAACACACATGCAAAATGACTCTGGTTGTTGTTTCTAAAAAGAACACACATGCGATGACACTGGTGGATCCATAGGTGGTATGTGAAGAGAACACACATGCAAAATGACTCTGGTTGTTGTTACCAAAAAAAAACACATGCAATGACACTGGTGGATCCATGGGTGGATTGTGAAAGGAACACACATGCAATGACACTGGTGGATCCATAGGTGGTATGTGAAAAGAACACACATGCAAAATGACTCTGGTTGTTGTTACTAAAAGGAACACACATGCAATGACACTTGTGGATCCATGTGTGGTCTCTATAGAGAACACACATTTCAATCACATTGGTGGATCCATATGTGGTATGTGAAAAGAACACACATGCAATGACTCTGGTTGTTAGTGAAAAGAACACACATGCGATGACACTTGTGGATCCATGTGTGGTCTCTGAAGAGAGCACACATTTCAATGACTCTTGTTGTTGTTAGTAAAAAGAACACACATGCAACGACACTCGTGGATCCATGTGTGGTCTCTAAAGAGAACACACATGCAATGACACTGGTTGTGGTTACTAAAAAGAACACACATCCAATACCACTAGTGGATCCATGTGTGGATTGTGAAAAGAGCACACATGCAATGACACTGGTGGATCCATATGTGGTATGTGAAAAGAACACACATGCAAAATGATTCTGGTTGTTGTTAGTGAAAAGAACACACATGCAATGACACTGGTGGATCCATAGGTGGTATGTGAAAAGAACACACATGCAAAATGACTGTGGTTGTTGTTACTAAAAAGAACACACATGCAATGACACTGGTGGATCCATGGGTGGATTGTGAAAAGAGCACACATGCAATGACACTGGTGGATCCATGTGTGGTCTCTGAAGAGAACACACATGCAAAATGACTCTGGGTGTTGTTACTAAAAAGAACACACATGCAATGACTCTGGTGGATCCATGGGTGGATTGTGAAAAGAACACACATGCAATGACACTGGTGGATCCATAGGTGGTATGTGAAAAGAACACACATGCAAAATGACTCTGGTTATTGTTACTAAAAAGAACACACATGCAATGACACTGGTGGATCCATGTGTGGTCTTTGTAGAGAACACACATTTCAATGACACTGGTGGATCCATGTGTGGTGTGTGAAAAGAACACACATGCAATGACTCTAGTTGTTGTTACGAAAAAGAACACACATGCAATGACACTGCTGGATCCATGGGTGGATTGTGAAAAGAGTACACATGCAATGAAACTGGTGGATCCATGTGTGGTCTCTGAAGAGAACACACATGCAATGACACTGGTGGATCCATAGGTGGTATGTGAAGAGAACACACATGCAAAATGACTCTGGTTGTTTATACTAAAAAGAACACACACGCGATGACACTGGTGGATCCATAGGTGGTATGTGAAGAGAACACACATGCAAAATGACTCTGGTTGTTGTTACTAAAAAGAGCACACATGCAATGACTCTGGTGGATCCATGGGTGGATTGTGAAAAGAACACACATGCAATGACACTGGTGGATCCATAGCTGGTATGTGAAAAGAACACACATGCAAAATGACTGGTTGTTGTTACTAAAAAGAACACACATGCAATGACACTGGTGGATCCATGTGTGGTCTCTGTAGATAACACACATTTCAATGACACTAGTGGATCCATATGTGGTATGTGAAAAGAACACACATGCAATGACTCTGGTTGTTGTTAGTGAAAAGAACACACATGCAATGACACTGGTGGATCCATAGGTGGTATGTGAGAAGAACACACATGCAAAATGACTCTGGTTGTTGTTACTAAAAAGAACACACATGCAATGACACTGGTGGATCCATAGGTGGATTATGAAATGAACACACATGCAATGACAATGGTGGATCCATAGGTAGTATGTGAGAAGAACACACATTTCAATGACTCTGGTTGTTGTTACTAAAAAGGACACACATGCAATGACACTGGTGGATCCATAGGTGGTATGTGAAGACAACACACATGCAAAATGACTCTGGTTGTTGTTACTAAAAAGAACACACATGCAATGACACTGTTGGATCCATGGGTGGATTGTGAAAAGAACACACATGCAATGACACTGGTGGATCCATAGGTGGTATGTGAAAATAACACACATGCAAAATGACTCTGGTTGTTGTTACTAAAAAGAACACACATGCAGTGACACTGGTGGATCCATGTGTGATCTATGTAGAGAACACACATTTCAATGACACTGGTGGATCCATAGGTGGTATGTGAAAAGAACACACATGCAAGATGACTCTGGTTGTTGTTACTAAAAAGAACACACATGCAATGACACTGGTGGATCCATGTGTGGTCTCTATAGAGAACACACATTTCAATGACACTGGTGGATCCATGTGTGGTGTGTGAAAAGAACACACATGCAATGACTCTAGTTGTTGTTAGTGAAAAGAACACACATGCAATGACACTAGTGGATCCATAGGTGGTATGTGAGAAGAGCATACATGCAAAATGACTCTAGTGGATCCATGTGTTGTCTCTGAAGAGAACACACATGCAATGACACTGGTTGTTGTTACTAAAAAGAACACACATGCAATGACACTGGTGGATCCATGTGTGGATTGTGAAGAGAACACACATGCAATGACTCCAGTTGTTGTTAGTGAAAAGAACATACATGCAATGACACTGGTGGATCCATGTGTGGTCTCTATAGAGAACACACATTTCAATGACACTGGTGGATCCATATGTGGTATGTGAAAAGAACAGACATGCAAAATGACTCTGGTTGTTGTTAGTGAAAAGAACACACATGCAATGACACTGGTGGATCCATAGGTGGTATGTGAAAAGAACACACATGCAAAATGACTCTGGTTGTTGTTACTAAAAAGAACAAACATGCAATGACTCTGGTGGATCCATGGGTGGATTGTGAAAAGAACACGCATGCAATGACACTGGTGGATCCATAGGTGGTATGTGAAGAGAACACACATGCAAAATGACTCTGGTTATTGTTACTAAAAAGAACACACATGCAATGACACTGGTGGATCCATGTGTGGTCTCTGTAGAGAACACACATTTCAATCACACGGGTGGATCCATATGTGGTATGTGAAAAGAACACACATGCAATGACTCTGGTTGTTGCTAGTGAAAAGAACAAACATGCAATGACACTGGTGGATCCATAGGTGGTATGTGAGAAGAACACACCTGCAAAATGACTCTGGTTGTTGTTACCAAAAAGAACACACATGCAATGACAACGGTGGATCCATAGGTGGATTATGAAATGAACACACATGCAATGACATTGGTGGATCCATAGGTGGTATATGAGAAGAACACACATGCAAAATGACTCTGGTTGTTGTTTCTAAAAAGAACACACATGCGATGACACTGGTGGATCCATAGGTGGTATGTGAAGAGAACACACATGCAAAATGACTCTGGTTGTTGTTACCAAAAAAAAACACATGCAATGACACTGGTGGATCCATGGGTGGATTGTGAAAGGAACACACATGCAATGACACTGGTGGATCCATAGGTGGTATGTGAAAAGAACACACATGCAAAATGACTCTGGTTGTTGTTACTAAAAGGAACACACATGCAATGACACTTGTGGATCCATGTGTGGTCTCTATAGAGAACACACATTTCAATCACATTGGTGGATCCATATGTGGTATGTGAAAAGAACACACATGCAATGACTCTGGTTGTTAGTGAAAAGAACACACATGCGATGACACTTGTGGATCCATGTGTGGTCTCTGAAGAGAGCACACATTTCAATGACTCTTGTTGTTGTTAGTAAAAAGAACACACATGCAACGACACTCGTGGATCCATGTGTGGTCTCTAAAGAGAACACACATGCAATGACACTGGTTGTGGTTACTAAAAAGAACACACATCCAATACCACTAGTGGATCCATGTGTGGATTGTGAAAAGAGCACACATGCAATGACACTGGTGGATCCATATGTGGTATGTGAAAAGAACACACATGCAAAATGATTCTGGTTGTTGTTAGTGAAAAGAACACACATGCAATGACACTGGTGGATCCATAGGTGGTATGTGAAAAGAACACACATGCAAAATGACTGTGGTTGTTGTTACTAAAAAGAACACACATGCAATGACACTGGTGGATCCATGGGTGGATTGTGAAAAGAGCACACATGCAATGACACTGGTGGATCCATGTGTGGTCTCTGAAGAGAACACACATGCAAAATGACTCTGGGTGTTGTTACTAAAAAGAACACACATGCAATGACTCTGGTGGATCCATGGGTGGATTGTGAAAAGAACACACATGCAATGACACTGGTGGATCCATAGGTGGTATGTGAAAAGAACACACATGCAAAATGACTGGTTGTTGTTACTAAAAAGAACACACATGCAATGACACTGGTGGATCCATGTGTGGTCTCTTTAGAGAACACACATTTCAATGACACTGGTGGATCCATATGTGGTATGTGAAAAGAACACACATGCAATGACTCTGGTTGTTGTTAGTGAAAAGAACACACATGCAATGACACTGGTGGATCCATAGATGGAATGTGAGAAGAACACACATGCAAAATGATTCTGGTTGTTGTTACTAAAAAGAACACACATGCAATGACACTGGTGGATCCATAGGTGGATTATGAAATGAACACACATGCAATGACACTGATGGATCCATAGGTGGTATGTGAGAAGAACACACATTTCAATGACTCTGGTTGTTGTTACTAAAAAGAACACACATGCAATGACACTGGTGGATCCATAGGTGGTATGTGAAGAGAACACACATGCAATATGACTCTGGTTGTTGTTACTAAAAAGAGCACACATGCAGTGACACTGGTGGATCCATGGGTGTATTGTGAAAAGAACACACATGCAAAATGACTCTGGTTGTTGTTACCAAAAAGAACACGCATGCAATGACACTGGTGGATTCATGGGTGGATTGTGAAAGGAACACACATGCAATGACACTGGTGGATCCATAGGTGGAATGTGAAAAGAACACACATGCAAAATGACTCTGGTTGTTGCTACTAAAAAGAACACACATGCAATGACACTGGTGGATCCATGGGTGGATTGTCAAAAGAGCACACATGCAATGACACTGGTGGATCCATGTGTGGTCTCTGAAGAGAACACACATGCAAAATGACTCTGGTTGTTGTTACTAAAAAGAGCACACATGCAATGACTCTGGTGGAGCCATGGGTGGATTGCGAAAAGAACACACATGCAATGACACTGGTGGATCCATAGCTGGTATGTGAAAAGAACACACATGCAAAATGACTGGTTGTTGTTACTAAAAAGAACACACATGCAATGACACTATTGGATCCATGTGCGGTCTCTGTAGATAACACACATTTCAATGACACTGGTGGATCCATATGTGGTATGTGAAAAGAACACACATGCAATGACTCTGGTTGTTGTTAGTGAAAAGAACACACATGCAATGACACTGGTGGATCCATAGGTCGTATGTGAGAAGAACACACATGCAAAATGACTCTGGTTGTTGTTACTAAAAAGAACACACATGCAATGACACCGGTGGATCCATAGGTGGATTATGAAATAAACACACATGCAATGACAATGGTGGATCCATAGGTAGTATGTGAGAAGAACACACATGCAAAATGACTGGTTGTTGTTACTAAAAAGAACACACATGCAATGACACCGGTGGATCCATAGGTGGTATGTGAAGAGAACACACATGCAAAATGACTCTGGTTGTTGTTACTAAAAAGAACACACATGCAATGACACTGGTGGATCCATGGGTGGATTGTGAAAAGAACACACATGCAATGACACTGGTGGATCCATAGGTGGTATGTGAAAAGAACACACATGCAAAATGACTCTGGTTGTTGTTACTAAAAAGAACACACATGCAGTGACACTGGTGGATCCATGTGTGATCTCTGTAAAGAACACACATTTCAATGACACTGGTGGATCCATAGGTGGTATGTGAAAAGAACACACATGCAAGATGACTCTGGTTGTTGTTACTAAAAAGAACACACATGCAATGACACTGGTGGATCCATGTGTGGTCTCTGTAGAGAACACACATTTCAATGACATTGGTGGATCCATATGTGGTGTGTGAAAAGAACACACATGCAATGACTCTGGTTGTTGTTAGTGAAAAGAACACACATGCAATGACACTAGTGGATCCATAGGTGGTATGTGAGAAGAGCATACATGCAAAATGACTCTAGTGGATCCATGTGTTGTCTCTAAAGAGAACACACATGCAATGACACTGGTTGTTGTTACCAAAAAGAACAGACGTGCAATGAAACTGGTGGATCCATAGGTTGTATGTGAAAAGAACACACAAGCAAAATGACTGGTTGTTGTTACTAAAAAGAACACACATGCAATGACACTTGTGGATCCATGTGTGGTCTCTGTAGAGAACACACATTTCCATCACACTGGTGGATCCATATGTGGTATGTGAAAAGAACACACATGCAATGACTCTGGTTGTTGTTAGTGAAAAGAACAAACATGCAATGACACTGGTGGATCCATAGGTGGTATGTGAGAAGAACACACCTGCAAAATGACTCTGGTTTTTGTTACCAAAAAGAACACACATGTAATGACAATGGTGGATCCATAGGTGGATTATGAAATGAACACACATGCAATGACATTGGTGGATCCATAGGTGGTATATGAGAAGAACACACATGCAAAATGACTCTGGTTGTTGTTACTAAAAAGAACACACATGCGATGACACTGGTGGATCCATAGGTGGTATGTGAAGAGAACACACATGCAAAATGACTCTGGTTGTTGTTACCAAAAAGAACACGCATGCAATGACACTGGTGGATCCATTGGTGGATTGTGAAAGGAACACACATGCAATGACACTGGTGGATCCATAGGTGGTATGTGAAAAGAACACACATGCAAAATGACTCTGGTTGTTGTTACTAAAAGGAACACACATGCAATGACACTGGTGGATCCATGTGTGGTCTCTATAGAGAACACACATTTCAATCACATTGGTGGATCCATATGTGGTATGTGAAAAGAACACACATGCAATGACTCTGGTTGTTAGTGAAAAGAACACACATGCGATGACATTGGTGGATCCATGTGTGGTCTCTGAAGAGAGCACACATTTCAATGACTCTTGTTGTTGTTAGTAAAGAGAACACACATGCAACGACACTCGTGGATCCATGTGTGGTCTCTAAAGAGAACACACATGCAATGACACTGGTTGTGGTTACTAAAAAGAACACACATCCAATACCACTAGTGGATCCATGTGTGGATTGTGAAAAGAGCACACATGCAATGACACTGGTGGATCCATATGTGGTATGTGAAAAGAACACACATGCAAAATGATTCTGGTTGTTGTTAGTGAAAAGAACACACATGCAATGACACTGGTGGATCCATAGGTGGTATGTGAAAAGAACACACATGCAAAATGACTGTGGTTGTTGTTACTAAAAAGAACACACATGCAATGACACTGGAGGATCCATGGGTGGATTGTGAAAAGAGCACACATGCAATGACACTGGTGGATCCATGTATGGTCTCTGAAGAGAACACACAAGCAAAATGACTCTGGTTGTTGTTACTAAAAAGAACACACATGCAATGACTCTGGTGGATCCATGGGTGGATTGTGAAAAGAACACACATGCAATGACACTGGTGGATCCATAGGTGGTATGTGAAAAGAACACACATGCAATGACACCGGTGGATCCATAGGTGGATTATGAAATGAACACACATGCAATGACAATGGTGGATCCATAGGTAGTATGTGAGAAGAACACACATGCAAAATGACTGGTTGTTGTTACTAAAAAGAACACACATGCAATGACACTGGTGGATCCATAGGTGGTATGTGAAGAGAACACACATGCAAAATGACTCTGGTTGTTGTTACTAAAAAGAACACACATGCAATGACACTGGTGGATCCATGGGTGGATTGTGAAAAGAACACACATGCAATGACACTGGTGGATCCATAGGTGGTATGTGAAAAGAACACACATGCAAAATGACTCTGGTTGTTGTTACTAAAAAGAACACACATGCAGTGACACTGGTGGATCCATGTGTGATCCCTATAAAGAACACACATTTCAATGACACTGGTGGATCCATAGGTGGTATGTGAAAAGAACACACATCCAAAGATAACTCTGGTTGTTGTTACTAAAAAGAACACACATGCAATGACACTGGTGGATCCATGTGTGGTCTCTGTAGAGAACACACATTTCAATGACATTGGTGGATCCATATGTGGTGTGTGAAAAGAACACACAATCAATGACTCTGGTTGTTGTTAGTGAAAAGAACACACATGCAATGACACTAGTGGATCCATAGGTGGTATGTGAGAAGAGCATACATGCAAAATGACTCTAGTGGATCCATGTGTTGTCTCTGAAGAGAACACACATGCAATGACACTGGTTGTTGTTACCAAAAAGAACAGACATGCAATGAAACTGGTGGATCCATAGGTTGTATGTGAAAAGAACACACAAGCAAAATGACTGGTTGTTGTTACTAAAAAGAACACACATGCAATGACACTGGTGGATCCATGTGTGGTCTCTGTAGAGAACACACATTTCAAGCACACTGGTGGATCCATATGTGGTATGTGAAAAGAACACACATGCAATGACTCTGGTTGTTGTTAGTGAAAAGAACAAACATGCAATGACACTGGTGGATCCATAGGTGATATGTGAGAAGAACACACCTGCAAAATGACTCTGGTTGTTGTTACCAAAAAGAACACACATGTAATGACAATGGTGGATCCATAGGTGGATTATGAAATGAACACACATGCAATGACATTGGTGGATCCATAGGTGGTATATGAGAAGAACACACATGCAAAATGACTCTGGTTGTTGTTACTTAAAAGAACACACATGCGATGACACTGGTGGATCCATAGGTGGTATGTGAAGAGAACACACATGCAAAATGACTCTGGTTGTTGTTACCAAAAAGAACACGCATGCAATGACACTGGTGGATCCATTGGTGGATTGTGAAAGGAACACACATGCAATGACACTGGTGGATCCATAGGTGGTATGTGAAAAGAACACACATGCAAAATGACTCTGGTTGTTGTTACTAAAAGGAACACACATGCAATGACACTGGTGGATCCATGTGTGGTCTCTATAGAGAACACACATTTCAATCACATTGGTGGATCCATATGTGGTATGTGAAAAGAACACACATGCAATGACTCTGGTTGTTAGTGAAAAGAACACACATGCGATGACACTGGTGGATCCATGTGTGGTCTCTGAAGAGAGCACACATTTCAATGACTCTTGTTGTTGTTAGTAAAAAGAACACACATGCAAGGACACTCGTGGATCCATGTGTGGTCTCTAAATAGAACGCACATGCAATGACACTGGTTGTGGTTACTAAAAAGAACACACATCCAATACCACTAGTGGATCCATGTGTGGATTGTGAAAAGAGCACACATGCAATGACACTGGTGGATCCATATGTGGTATGTGAAAAGAACACACATGCAAAATGATTCTGGTTGTTGTTAGTGAAAAGAACACACATGCAATGACACTGGTGGATCCATAGGTGGTATGTGAAAAGAACACACATGCAAAATGACTGTGGTTGTTGTTACTAAAAAGAACACACATGCAATGACACTGGAGGATCCATGGGTGGATTGTGAAAAGAGCACACATGCAATGACACTGGTGGATCCATGTATGGTCTCTGAAGAGAACACATAAGCAAAATGACTCTGGTTGTTGTTACTAAAAAGAACACACATGCAATGACTCTGGTGGATCCATGGGTGGATTGTGAAAAGAACACACATGCAATGACACTGGTGGATCCATAGGTGGTATGTGAAAAGAACACACATGCAATGACACCGGTGGATCCATAGGTGGATTATGAAATGAACACACATGCAATGACAATGGTGGATCCATAGGTAGTATGTCCGAAGAACACACTTGCAAAATGACTGGTTGTTGTTACTAAAAAGAACACACATGCAATGACACTGGTGGATCCATAGGTGGTATGTGAAGAGAACACACATGCAAAATGACTCTGGTTGTTGTTACTAAAAAGAACACACATGCAATGACACTGGTGGATCCATGGGTGAATTGTGAAAAGAACACACATGCAATGACACTGGTGGATCCATAGGTGGTATGTGAAAAGAACACACATGCAAAATGACTCTGGTTGTTGTTACTAAAAAGAACACACATGCAGTGACACTGGTGGATCCATGTGTGATCTCTGTAAAGAACACACATTTCAATGACACTGGTGGATCCATAGGTGGTATGTGAAAAGAACACACATGCAAGATGACTCTGGTTGTTGTTACTAAAAAGAACACACAAGCAATGACACTGGTGGATCCATGTGTGGTCTCTGTAGAGAACACACATTTCAATGACATTGGTGGATCCATATGTGGTGTGTGAAAAGAACACACATGCAATGACTCTGGTTGTTGTTAGTGAAAAGAACACACATGCAATGACACTAGTGGATCCATAGGTGGTATGTGAGAAGAGCATACATGCAAAATGACTCTAGTGGATCCATGTGTTGTCTCTGAAGAGAACACACATGCAATGACACTGGTTGTTGTTACTAAAAAGAACACACATGCAATGACACTGGTGGATCCATAGGTTGTATGTGAAAAGAACACACAAGCAAAATGACTGGTTGTTGTTACTAAAAAGAACACACATGCAATGACACTGGTGGATCCATGTGTGGTCTCTATAGAGAACACACATTTCAATCACACTGGTGGATCCATATGTGGTATGTGAAAAGAACACACATGCAATGACTCTGGTTGTTGTTAGTGAAAAGAACAAACATGCAATGACATTGGTGGATCCATAGGTGATATGTGAGAAGAACACACCTGCAAAATGACTCTGGTTGTTGTTACCAAAAAGAACACACATGTAATGACAATGGTGGATCCATAGGTGGATTATGAAATGAACACACATGCAATGACATTGGTGGATCCATAGGTGGTATATGAGAAGAACACACATGCAAAATGACTCTGGTTGTTGTTACTAAAAAGAACACACATGCGATGACACTGGTGGATCCATAGGTGGTATGTGAAGAGTACACAAATGCAAAATGACTCTGGTTGTTGTTACCAAAAAGAACACGCATGCAATGACACTGGTGGATCCATTGGTGGATTGTGAAAGGAACACACATGCAATGACACTGGTGGATCCATAGGTGGTATGTGAAAAGAACACACATGCAATGACTCTGGTTGTTAGTGAAAAGAACACACATGCGATGACACTGGTGGATCCATGTGTGGTCTCTGAAGAGAGCACACATTTCAATGACTCTTGTTGTTGTTAGTAAAAAGAACACACATGCAACGACACTCGTGGATCCATGTGTGGTATCTAAAGAGAACACACATGCAATGACACTGGTTGTGGTTACTAAAAAGAACACACATCCAATACCACTAGTGGATCCATGTGTGGATTGTGAAAAGAGCACACATGCAATGACACTGGTGGATCCATATGTGGTATGTGAAAAGAACACACATGCAAAATGATTCTGGTTGTTGTTAGTGAAAAGAACACACATGCAATGACACTGGTGGATCCATAGGTGGTATGTGAAGAGAACACACATGCAAAATGACTCTAGTTGTTGTTACTAAAAAGAACACACATGCAATGACACTGGTGGATCCTTGGGTGGATTGTGAAAAGAACACACATGCAATGACACTGGTGGATCCATAGGTGGTATGTGATAAGAACACACATGCAAAATGACTCTGGTTGTTGTTACTAAAAAGAACACACATGCAGTGACACTGGTGGATCCATGTGTGATCTCTGTAAAGAACACACATTTCAATGACACTGGTGGATCCATAGGTGGTATGTGAAAAGAACACACATCCAAAGATGACTCTAGTTGTTGTTACTAAAAAGAACACACATGCAATGACACTGGTGGATCCATGTGTGGTCTCTGTAGAGAACACACATTTCAATGACATTGGTGGATCCATATGTGGTGTGTGAAAAGAACACACATGCAATGACTCTGGTTGTTGTTAGTGAAAAGAACACACATGCAATGACACTAGTGGATCCATAGGTGGTATGTGAGAAGAGCATACATGCAAAATGACTCTAGTGGATCCATGTGTTGTCTCTGAAGAGAACACACATGCAATGACACTGGTTGTTGTTACCAAAAAGAACAGACATGCAATGAAACTGGTGGATCCATAGGTTGTATGTGAAAAGAACACACAAGCAAAATGACTGGTTGTTGTTACTAAAAAGAACACACATGCAATGACACTGGTGGATCCATGTGTGGTCTCTGTAGAGAACACACATTTCAATCACACTGGTGGATCCATATGTGGTATGTGGAAAGAACACACATGCAATGACTCTGGTTGTTGTTAGTGAAAAGAACAAACATGCAATGACACTGGTGGATCCATAGGTGATATGTGAGAAGAACACACCTGCAAAATGACTCTGGTTGTTGTTACCAAAAAGAACACACATGTAATGACAATGGTGGATCCATAGGTGGATTATGAAATGAACACACATGCAATGACATTGGTGGATCCATAGGTGGTATATGAGAAGAACACACATGCAAAATGACTCTGGTTGTTGTTACTTAAAAGAACACACATGCGATGACACTGGTGGATCCATAGGTGGTATGTGAAGAGAACACACATGCAAAATGACTCTGGTTGTTGTTACCAAAAAGAACACGCATGCAATGACACTGGTGGATCCATTGGTGGATTGTGAAAGGAACACACATGCAATGACACTGGTGGATCCATAGGTGGTATGTGAAAAGAACACACATGCAAAATGACTCTGGTTGTTGTTACTAAAAGGAACACACATGCAATGACACTGGTGGATCCATGTGTGGTCTCTATAGAGAACACACATTTCAATCACATTGGTGGATCCATATGTGGTATGTGAAAAGAACACACATGCAATGACTCTGGTTGTTAGTGAAAAGAACACACATGCGATGACACTGGTGGATCCATGTGTGGTCTCTGAAGAGAGCACACATTTCAATGACTCTTGTTGTTGTTAGTAAAAAGAACACACATGCAAGGACACTCGTGGATCCATGTGTGGTCTCTAAATAGAATGCACATGCAATGACACTGGTTGTGGTTACTAAAAAGAACACACATCCAATACCACTAGTGGATCCATGTGTGGATTGTGAAAAGAGCACACATGCAATGACACTGGTGGATCCATATGTGGTATGTGAAAAGAACACACATGCAAAATGATTCTGGTTGTTGTTAGTGAAAAGAACACACATGCAATGACACTGGTGGATCCATAGGTGGTATGTGAAAAGAACACACATGCAAAATGACTGTGGTTGTTGTTACTAAAAAGAACACACATGCAATGACACTGGAGGATCCATGGGTGGATTGTGAAAAGAGCACACATGCAATGACACTGGTGGATCCATGTATGGTCTCTGAAGAGAACACATAAGCAAAATGACTCTGGTTGTTGTTACTAAAAAGAACACACATGCAATGACTCTGGTGGATCCATGGGTGGATTGTGAAAAGAACACACATGCAATGACACTGGTGGATCCATAGGTGGTATGTGAAAAGAACACACATGCAATGACACCGGTGGATCCATAGGTGGATTATGAAATGAACACACATGCAATGACAATGGTGGATCCATAGGTAGTATGTCCGAAGAACACACTTGCAAAATGACTGGTTGTTGTTACTAAAAAGAACACACATGCAATGACACTGGTGGATCCATAGGTGGTATGTGAAGAGAACACACATGCAAAATGACTCTGGTTGTTGTTACTAAAAAGAACACACATGCAATGACACTGGTGGATCCATGGGTGAATTGTGAAAAGAACACACATGCAATGACACTGGTGGATCCATAGGTGGTATGTGAAAAGAACACACATGCAAAATGACTCTGGTTGTTGTTACTAAAAAGAACACACATGCAGTGACACTGGTGGATCCATGTGTGATCTCTGTAAAGAACACACATTTCAATGACACTGGTGGATCCATAGGTGGTATGTGAAAAGAACACACATGCAAGATGACTCTGGTTGTTGTTACTAAAAAGAACACACAAGCAATGACACTGGTGGATCCATGTGTGGTCTCTGTAGAGAACACACATTTCAATGACATTGGTGGATCCATATGTGGTGTGTGAAAAGAACACACATGCAATGACTCTGGTTGTTGTTAGTGAAAAGAACACACATGCAATGACACTAGTGGATCCATAGGTGGTATGTGAGAAGAGCATACATGCAAAATGACTCTAGTGGATCCATGTGTTGTCTCTGAAGAGAACACACATGCAATGACACTGGTTGTTGTTACTAAAAAGAACACACATGCAATGACACTGGTGGATCCATAGGTTGTATGTGAAAAGAACACACAAGCAAAATGACTGGTTGTTGTTACTAAAAAGAACACACATGCAATGACACTGGTGGATCCATGTGTGGTCTCAATAGAGAACACACATTTCAATCACACTGGTGGATCCATATGTGGTATGTGGAAAGAACACACATGCAATGACTCTGGTTGTTGTTAGTGAAAAGAACAAACATGCAATGACATTGGTGGATCCATAGGTGATATGTGAGAAGAACACACCTGCAAAATGACTCTGGTTGTTGTTACCAAAAAGAACACACATGTAATGACAATGGTGGATCCATAGGTGGATTATGAAATGAACACACATGCAATGACATTGGTGGATCCATAGGTGCTATATGAGAAGAACACACATGCAAAATGACTCTGGTTGTTGTTACTAAAAAGAACACACATGCGATGACACTGGTGGATCCATAGGTGGTATGTGAAGAGAACACACATGCAAAATGACTCTGGTTGTTGTTACGAAAAAGAACACGCATGCAATGACACTGGTGGATCCATTGGTGGATTGTGAAAGGAACACACATGCAATGACACTGGTGGATCCATAGGTGGTATGTGAAAAGAACACACATGCAATGACTCTGGTTGTTAGTGAAAAGAACACACATGCGATGACACTGGTGGATCCATGTGTGGTCTCTGAAGAGAGCACACATTTCAATGACTCTTGTTGTTGTTAGTAAAAAGAACACACATGCAACGACACTCGTGGATCCATGTGTGGTATCTAAAGAGAACACACATGCAATGACACTGGTTGTGGTTACTAAAAAGAACACACATCCAATACCACTAGTGGATCCATGTGTGGATTGTGAAAAGAGCACACATGCAATGACACTGGTGGATCCATATGTGGTATGTGAAAAGAACACACATGCAAAATGATTCTGGTTGTTGTTAGTGAAAAGAACACACATGCAATGACACTGGTGGATCCATAGGTGGTATGTGAAGAGAACACACATGCAAAATGACTCTGGTTGTTGTTACTAAAAAGAACACACATGCAATGACACTGGTGGATCCATGGGTGGATTGTGAAAAGAACACACATGCAATGACACTGGTGGATCCATAGGTGGTATGTGAAAAGAACACACATGCAAAATGACTCTGGTTGTTGTTACTAAAAAGAACACACATGCAGTGACACTGGTGGATCCATGTGTGATCTCTGTAAAGAACACACATTTCAATGACACTGGTGGATCCATAGGTGGTATGTGAAAAGAACACACATGCAAGATGACTCTGGTTGTTGTTACTAAAAAGAACACACATGCAATGACACTGGTGGATCCATGTGTGGTCTCTGTAGAGAACACACATTTCAATGACATTGGTGGATCCATATGTGGTGTGTGAAAAGAACACACATGCAATGACTCTGGTTGTTGTTAGTGAAAAGAACACACATGCAATGACACTAGTGGATCCATAGGTGGTCTGTGAGAAGAGCATACATGCAAAATGACTCTAGTGGATCCATGTGTTGTCTCTGAAGAGAACACACATGCAATGACACTGGTTGTTGTTACTAAAAAGAACACACATGCAATGACACTGGTGGATCCATAGGTTGTATGTGAAAAGAACACACAAGCAAAATGACTGGTTGTTGTTACTAAAAAGAACACACATGCA
Source organism: Avena sativa (assembly GCA_916181665.1). Taxonomy (NCBI): domain Eukaryota; kingdom Viridiplantae; phylum Streptophyta; class Magnoliopsida; order Poales; family Poaceae; genus Avena; species Avena sativa. Next base: position 284,916,785 of record OV702289.1, on the reverse strand, counting down.
AAATAACTGGTTGTTGTTACTAAAAAGAACACACATGCAATGACACTGGTGGATCCATGTGTGGTCTCTGTAGAGAACACACATTTCAATGACATTGGTGGATCCATATGTGGTGTGTGAAAAGAACACACATGCAATGACTCTGGTTGTTGTTAGTGAAAAGAACACACATGCAATGACACTAGTGGATCCATAGGTGGTATGTGAGAAGAGCATACATGCAAAATGACTCTAGTGGATCCATGTGTTGTCTCTGAAGAGAACACACATGCAATGACACTGGTTGTTGTTACTAAAATGAACACACATGCAATTACACTGGTGGATCCATAGGTTGTATGTGAAAAGAACACACAAGCAAAATGACTGGTTGTTGTTACTAAAAAGAACACACATGCAATGACACTGGTGGATCCATGTGTGGTCTCTGTAGAGAACACACATTTCAATCACACTGGTGGATCCATATGTGGTATGTGAAAAGAACACACATGCAATGACTCTGGTTGTTGTTAGTGAAAAGAACAAACATGCAATGACACTGGTGGATCCATAGGTGGTATGTGAGAAGAACACACCTGCAAAATGACTCTGGTTGTTGTTACCAAAAAGAACACACATGTAATGACAATGGTGGATCCATAGGTGGATTATGAAATGAACACACATGCAATGACATTGGTGGATCCATAGGTGGTATATGAGAAGAACACACATGCAAAATGACTCTGGTTGTTGTTACTAAAAAGAACACACATGCGATGACACTGGTGGATCCATAGGTGGTATGTGAAGAGAACACACATGCAAAATGACTCTGGTTGTTGTTACCAAAAAGAACACGCATGCAATGACACTGGTGGATCCATTGGTGGATTGTGAAAGGAACACACATGCAATGACACTGGTGGATCCATAGGTGGTATGTGAAAAGAACACACATGCAAAATGACTCTGGTTGTTGTTACTAAAAGGAACACACATGCAATGACACTGGTGGATCCATGTGTGGTCTCTATAGAGAACACACATTTCAATCATACTGGTGGATCCATATGTGGTATGTGAAAAGAACACACATGCAATGACTCTGGTTGTTAGTGAAAAGAACACACATGCGATGACCCTGGTGGATCCATGTGTGGTCTCTGAAGAGAGCACACATTTCAATGACTCTTGTTGTTGTTAGTAAAAAGAACACGCATGCAACGACACTCGTGGATCCATGTGCGGTCTCTAAAGAGAACACACATGCAATGACACTGGTTGTGGTTACTAAAAAGAACATACATCCAATACCACTAGTGGATCCATGTGTGGATTGTGAAAAGAGCACACATGCAATGACACTAGTGGATCCATATGTGGTATGTGAAAAGAACACACATGCAAAATGACTCTTGTTGTTGTTAGTGAAAAGAACACACATGCAATGACACTGGTGGATCCATAGGTGGTATGTGAAAAGAACACCCATGCAAAATGATTGTGGTTGTTGTTACTAAAAAGAACACATCTGCAATGACACTGGTGGATCCATGGGTGGATTGTGAAAAGAGCACACATGCAATGACACTGGTGGATCCATGTGTGGTCTCTGAAGAGAACACACATGCAAAATGACTCTGGTTGTTGTTACTAAAAAGAACACACATGCAATGACTCTGGCGGATCCATGGGTGGATTGTGAAAAGAACACACATGCAATGACACTGGTGGATCCATAGGTGGTATGTGAAAAGAACACACATGCAAAATGACTGGTTGTTGTTACTAAAAAGAACACACATGCAATGACACTGGTAGATCCATGTGTGGTCTCTTTAGAGAACACACATTTCAATGACACTGGTGGATCCATATGTGGTATGTGAAAAGAACACACATGCAATGACTCTGGTTGTTGTTAGTGAAAATAACACACATGCAATGACACTGGTGGATCCATAGGTGGTATGTGAGAAGAACACACATGCAAAATGACTCTGGTTGTTGTTACTAAAAAGAACACACATGCAATAACACTGGTGGATCCATAGGTGGATTATGAAATGAACACACATGCAATGACACTGGTGGATCCATAGGTGGTATGTGAGAAGAACACACATTTCAATGACTCTGGTTGTTGTTACTAAAAAGAACACACATGCAATGACACTGGTGGATCCATAGGTGGTATGTGAAGAGAACACACATGCAAAATGACTCTAGTTGTTGTTACTAAAAAGAGCACACATGCAGTGACACTGGTGGATCCATGGGTGGATTGTGAAAAGAACACACATGAAATGACACTGGTGGAACCATATGTGGATTATGAAATGAACACACATGCAATGACACTGGTGGATCCATGTGTGGTCTCTATAGAGAACACACATATCAATCACACTGGTGGATCCATATGTGGTATGTGAAAAGAGAACACATGCAATGACTCTGGTTGTTAGTGAAAAGAACACACATGCGATGACACTAGTGGATCCATGTGTGGTCTCTGAAGAGAGCACACATTTCAATGACTCTTGTTGTTGTTAGTAAAAAGAACACACATGCAACGACACTCGTGGATCCATGTGTGGTCTCTAAAGAGAACACACATGCAATGACACTGGTTGTGGTTACTAAAACGAACACACATCCAATACCACTAGTGGATCCATGTGTGGATTGTGAAAAGAGCACACATGCAATGACACTGGTGGATCCATAGGTGGTATGTGAAAAGAACACACATGCAAAATGACTCTGGTTGTTATTAGTGAAAAGAACACACATGCAATGACACTGGTGGATCCATAGGTGGTATGTGAAAAGAACACACATGCAAAATGACTCTGGTTGTTGTTACTAAAAAGAACACACATGCAATGACACTGGTGGATCCATGGGTGGATTGTGAAAAGAGCACACATGCAATGACACTGGTGGATCCATGTGTGGTCTCTGACGAGAACACAACACACATGCAAAATGACTCTGGTTGTTGTTACTAAAAAGAACACACATGCGATGACTCTGGTGGATCCATGGGTGGATTGTGAAAAGAACACACATGCAATGACACTGGTGGATCCATAGGTGGTATGTGAAAAGAACACACATGCAAAATGACTGGTTGTTGTTACTAAAAAGAACACACATGCAATGACACTGGTGGATCCATGTGTGGTCTCTATAGATAACACACATATCAATCACACTGGTGGATCCATATGTGGTATGTGAAAAGAACACACATGCAATGTCTCTTTCTGTTAGTGAAAAGAACACACATGCGATGACACTGGTGGATCCATGTGTGGTGTCTGAAGAGAGCACACATTTCAATGACTCTTGTTGTTGTTAGTAAAAAGAACACACATGCAACGACACTCGTGGATCCATGTGTGGTCTCTAAAGAGAACACACATGCAATGACACTGGTTGTGGTTACTAAAAAGAACACACATCCAATACCATTAGTGGATACATGTGTGGATTGTGAAAAGAGAACACATGCAATGACACTGGTGGATCCATAGGTGGTATGTGAAAAGAACACACATGCAAAATGACTCTGGTTGTTGTTAGTGAAAAGAACACACATGCAATGACACTGGTGGATCCATAGGTGGTATGTGAAAAGAACACACATGCAAAATGACTCTGGTTGTTGTTACTAAAAAGAACACACATGCAATGACACTGGTGGATCCATAGGTAGTATGTGAAGAGAACACACATGCAAAATGACTCTAGTTGTTGTTACTAAAAAGAACACACATGCAATGACACTGGTGGATCCATGGGTGGATTGTGAAAAGAACACACATGCAATGACACTAGTGGATCCATAGGTGGTATGTGAAAAGAACACACATGCAAAATGACTCTGGTTGTTCTTACTAAAAAGAACACACATCCAATGACACTGGTGGATACATGTGTGGTCTCTGTAGAGAACACACATTTCAATGACACTGGTGGATCCATAGGTGGTATGTGAAAAGAACACACATGCAAGATGACTCTGGTTGTTGTTACTAAAAAGAACACACATGCAATGACACTGCTGGATCCATGGGTGGATTGTGAAAAGAGCACACATGCAATGACACTGGTGGATCCATGTGTGGTCTCTGAATAGAACAAACACATGCAATGACACTGGTTGTTGTTACTAAAAATAACACACATGCAATGACACTGGTGGATCCATGTGTGGATTGTGAAGAGAACACACATGCAATGATTGCAATTGTTGTTAGTGAAAAGAACATACATGCAATGACACCGGTGGATCCATGTGTGGTCTCTGTAGAGAACACGCATTTCAATGACACTGGTGGATCCATATGTGGTATGTGAAAAGAACAGACATGCAAAATGACTTTGGTTGTTGTTAGTGAAAAGAACGCACATGCAATGACACTGGTGGATCCGTAGGTGGTATGTGAAAAGAACACACATGCAAAATGACTCTGGTTGTTGTTACTAAAAAGAACACACGTGCAATGACTCTGCTGGATCCATGGGTGGATTGTGAAAAGAACACACATGCAATGACACTGGTGGATCCATAGGTGGTATGTGAAAAGAACACACATGCAAAATGACTGGTTGTTGTTACTAAAAAGAACACACATGCAATGACACTGGTGGATCCATGTGTGGTCTCTTTAGAGAACACACATTTCAATGACACTGGTGGATCCATATGTGGTATGTGAAAAGAACACACATGCAATGACTCTGGTTGTTGTTAGTGAAAGGAACACACATGCAATGACACTGGTGGATCCATAGGTGGTATGTGAGAAGAACACACATGCACAATGACTCTGGTTGTTGTTACTAAAAAGAACACACATGCAATGACACTGGTGGATCCATAGGTGGATTCTGAAATGAACACACATGCAATGACACTGGTGGATCCATAGGTGGTATGTGAGAAGAACACACATTTCAATGACTCTGGTTGTTGTTGCTAAAAAGAACACACATGCAATGACACTGTTGGATCCACAGGTGGTATGTGAAGAGAACACACATGCAAAATGACTCTGGTTGTTGTTACTAAAAAGAGCACATATGCAGTGACACTGGTGGATCCATGGGTGGATTGTGAAAAGAACACACATGCAATGACACTGGTGGATCCATAGGTGGTATGTGAAAAGAACACACATGCAAAATGACTCTGGTTGTTCTTACTAAAAAGAACACACATGCAATGACACTGGTGGATCCATGTGTGGTCTCTGTAGAGAACACACATTTCAATGACACTGGTGGATCCATAGGTGGTATGTGAAAAGAACACACATGCAAGATGACTCTGGTTGTTGTTACTAAAAAGAACACACATGCAATGACACTCTTGGATCCATGGGTGGATTGTGAAAAGAGCACACATGCAATGACACTGGTGGATCCATGTGTGGATTGTGAAGAGAACACACATGCAATGACTCCATTTGTTGTTAGTGAAAAGAACATACATGCAATGACACCGGTGGATCCATGTGTGGTCTCTGTAGAGAACACGCATTTCAATGACACTGGTGGATCCATTTGTGGTATGTGAATAGAACACACATGCAAACTGACTCTAGTTGTTGTTAGTGAAAAGAACACACATGCAATGACACAGGTGGATCCATAGGTGGTATGTGAAATGAACACACATGCAAAATGACTCTGGTTGTTGTTACTAAAAAGAACACACATGGAATGACTCTAGTGGATCCATGGGTGGATTGTGAAAAGAACACACATGCAATGACACCGGTGGGTCCATAGGTGGTATGTGAAAAAAACACACATGTAAAATGACTCTGGTTGTTGTTACTAAAAAAACACATGCAATGACACTGGTGGATCCATGTGTGGTCTGTGTAGAGAACACACATTTCAATGACACTGGTGGATCCATATGTGGTGTGTGAAAAGAACACATGCAATGACTCTGGATGTTGTTAGTGAAAAGAGCACACATCCAATGACACTAGTGGATCCATAGGTGGTATGTGAGAAGAGCACACATGCAAAATGACTCTGGTGGATCCATGTGTTGTCTCTGAAGAGAACACACATGCAATGACACTGGTTGTTGTTACTAAAAAGAACACACATGCAATGACACTGGTGGATCCATGTGTGGATTGTGAAGAGAACACACATGCAATGACTCCAGTTGTTGTTAGTGAAAAGAACATACATGCAATGACACCGGTGGATCCATGTGTGGTCTCTATAGAGAACACACATTTCAATGACACTGGTGGATCTATATGTGGTATGTGAAAAGAACAGACATGCAAAATGACTCTGGTTGTTGTTAGTGAAAAGAACGCACATGCAATGACACTGGTGGATCCGTAGGTGGTATGTGAAAAGAACACACATGCAAAATGACTCTGGTTGTTGTTACTAAAAAGAACACACATGCAATGACTCTGGTGGATCCATGGGTGGATTGTGAAAAGAACACGCATGCAATGACACTGGTGGATCCATAGGTGGTATGTGAAGAGAACACACATGCAAAATGACTCTGGTTGTTGTTACTAAAAAGAACACACATGCAATGACACTGGTGGACCCATGTGTGGTCTCTGTAGAGAACAGACATTTCAATGACACTGGTGGATCCATATGTGGTATGTGAAAAGAACACACATGCAATGACTCTGGTTGTTGTTAGTGAAAAGAACAAACATGCAATGACACTGGTGGATCCATAGGTGGTATGTGAGAAGAACACACATGCAAAATGACTCTGGTTGTTGTTACTAAAAAGAACACACATGCAAAATGACTCTGGTTGTTGTTACTAAAAAGAACACACATGCAATGACAATGGTGGATCCATAGGTGGATCATGAAATGAACACACATGCAATGACACTGGTGGATACATAGGTGGTATGTGAGAAGAACACACATGCAAAATGACTCTGGTTGTTGTTACTAAAAAGAACACACATGCGATGACACTGGTGCATCCATGTGTGGTCTCTATAGAGAACACACATATCAATCACACTGGTGGATCCATATGTGGTATGTGAAAAGAACACACATGCAATGACTCTGGCTGTTAGTGAAAAGAACACACATGCGATGACACTGGTGGATCCATGTGTGGTCTCTGAAGAGAGCACACATTTCAATGACTCTTGTTGTTGTTAGTAAAAAGAACGCACATGCAACGACACTCGTGGATCCATGTGTGGTCTCTAAAGAGAACACACATGCAATGACACTGGTTGTGGTTACTAAAAAGAACACACATACAATACTACTAGTGGATCCATGTGTGGATTGTGAAAAGAGCACACATGCAATGACACTGGTGGATCCATAGGTGGTATGTGAAAAGAACACACATGCAAAATAACTCTGGTTGTTAGTGAAAAGAACACACATGCAATGGCACTGGTGGATCTATAGGTGGTATGTGAAAAGAACACACATGCAAAATGACTCTGGTTGTTGTTACTAAAAAGAACACACATGCAATGACACTGGTGGATCCATGGGTGGATTGTGAAAAGAGCACACATGCAATGACACTGGTGGATCCATGTGTGGTCTCTGAAGAGAACACAACACACATGCAAAATGACTCTGGTTGTTGTTACTAAAAAGAACACACATGCAATGACTCTGGTGGATCCATGGGTGGATTGTGAAAAGAACACACATGCAATGACACTGGTGGATCCATAGGTGGTATGTGAAAAGAACACACATGCAAAATAACTGGTTGTTGTTACTAAAAAGAACACACATGCAATGACACTGGTGGATCCATGTGTGGTCTCTTTAGAGAACACACATTTCAATGACAGTGGTGGATCCATATGTGGTATGTGAAAAGAACACACATGCAATGACTCTGGTTGTTGTTAGTGAAAAGAACACACATGCAATGACACTGGTGGATCCATAGGTGGTATGTGAGAAGAACACACATGCAAAATGACTCTGGTTGTTGTTACTAAAAAGAACACACATGCAATGACTCTGGTTGTTAGTGAAAAGAACACACATGCGATGACACTGGTGGATCCATGTGTGGTCTCTAAAGAGAGCACACATTTCAATGACTCTTGGTGTTGTTAGTAAAAAGAACACACATGCAACGACACTCGTGGATCCATGTGTGGTCTCTAAAGAGAACACACATGCAATGACACTGGTTGTGGTTACTAAGAAGAACACACATCCAATACCACTAGTGGATCCATGTGTGGATTGTGAAAAGAGCACACATGCAATGACACCGGTGGATCCATAGGTGGTATGTGAAAAGAACACACATGCAAAATGACTCTGGTTGTTGTTAGTGAAAAGAACACACATGCAATGACACTGGTGGATCCAGAGGTGGTATGTGAAAAGAACACACATGCAAAATGACTCTGGTTGTTGTTACTAAAAATAACACACATGCAATGACACTGGTGGATCCATGGGTGGATTGTGAAAAGATCACACATGCAATGACACTGGTGGATCCATGTGTGGTCTCTGAAGAGAACACAACACACATGCAAAATGACTCTGGTTGTTGTTACTAAAAAGAACACACATGCAATGACTCTGGTGGATCCATGAGTGGATTGTGAAAAGAACACACATGCAATGACACTGGTGGATCCATAGGTGGTATGTGAAAAGAACACACATGCAAAATGACTGGTTGTTGTTACTAAAAAGAACACACATGCAATGACACTGGTGGATCCATGTGTGTTCTCTAGTGGTCTCTATAGAGAACACACATATCAATCACTCTGGTGGATCCATATGTGGTATGTGAAAAGAACACACATGCAATGACTCTGGTTGTTAGTGAAAACAACACACATGCGATGACACTGGTGGATCCATGTGTGGTCTCTGAAGAGAGCACACATTTCAATGACTCTTGTTGTTGTTAGTAAAAAGAACACACATGCAACAACACTCGTGGATCCATGTGTGGTCTCTAAAGAGAACACACATGCAATGACACTGGTGGATCCATAGGTGGTATGTGAAAAGAACACACATGCAAAATGACTTTAGTTGTTGTTAGTGAAAAGAACACACATGCAATGACACTGGTGGATCCATAGGTGGTATGTGAAAAGAACACACATGCAAAATGACTCTAGTTGTTGTTACTAAAAAAAACACACATGCAATGACACTAGTGGATCCATGGGTGGATTGTGAAAAGAGCACACATGCAATGACACTGGTGGATCCATGTGTGGTCTCTGAAGAGAACACAACACACATGCAAAATGACTCTGGTTGTTGTTACTAAAAAGAACACACATGCAATGACTCTGGTGGATCCATGGGTGGATTGTGAAAAGAACACACATGCAATGACACTGGTGGATCCATAGGTGGTATGTGAAAAGAACACACATGCAAAATAACTGGTTGTTGTTACTAAAAAGAACACACATGCAATGACACTGGTGGATCCATGTGTGGTCTCTTTAGAGAACACACATTTCAATGACAGTGGTGGATCCATATGTGGTATGTGAAAAGAACACACATGCAATGACTCTGGTTGTTGTTAGTGAAAATAACACACATGCAATGACACTGGTGGATCCATAGGTGGTATGTGAGAAGAACACACATGCAAAATGATTCTGGTTGTTGTTACTAAAAAGAACACACATGCAATGACACTGGTGGATCCATAGGTGGATTATGAAATGAACACACATGCAATGACACTGGTGGATCCATAGGTGGTATGTGAGAAGAACACACATTTCAATGACTCTGGTTGTTGTTACTAAAAAGAACACACATGCAATGACACTGGTGGATCCATAGGTGGTATGTGAAGAGAACACACGTGCAAAATGACTCTGGTTGTTGTTACTAAAAAGAACACACATGCAATGACACTGGTGGATTGTGAAAAGAACACACATGCAATGACACTGGTGGATCCATAGGTGGTATGTGAAAAGAACACACATGCAAAATGACTCTGGTTGTTGTTACTAAAAAGAACACACATGCAATGACTCTGGTGGTTCCATGGGTGGATTGTGAAAAGAACACACATGCAATGACACTGGTGGATCCATAGGTGGTATGTGAAGAGAACACACATGCAAAATGACTCTGGTTGTTGTTACTAAAAAGAACACACATGCAATGACACTGGTGGATCCATAGGTGGTATGTGAAAAGAACACACATGCAAAATGACTGGTTGTTGTTACTAAAAAGAACACACATGCAATGACACTGGTGGATCCATGTGTGTTCTCTAGTGGTCTCTATAGAGAACACACATATCAATCACTCTGGTGGATCCATATGTGGTATGTGAAAAGAACACACATGCAATGACTCTGGTTGTTAGTGAAAACAACACACATGCGATGACACTGGTGGATCCATGTGTGGTCTCTGAAGAGAGCACACATTTCAATGACTCTTGTTGTTGTTAGTAAAAAGAACACACATGCAACAACACTCGTGGATCCATGTGTGGTCTCTAAAGAGAACACACATGCAATGACACTGGTGGATCCATAGGTGGTATGTGAAAAGAACACACATGCAAAATGACTTTAGTTGTTGTTAGTGAAAAGAACACACATGCAATGACACTGGTGGATCCATAGGTGGTATGTGAAAAGAACACACATGCAAAATGACTCTAGTTGTTGTTACTAAAAAAAACACATGCAATGACACTAGTAGATCCATGGGTGGATTGTGAAAAGAGCACACATGCAATGACACTGGTGGATCCATGTGTGGTCTCTGAAGAGAACACAACACACATGCAAAATGACTCTGGTTGTTGTTACTAAAAAGAACACACATGCAATGACTCTGGTGGATCCATGGGTGGATTGTGAAAAGAACACACATGCAATGACACTGGTGGATCCATAGGTGGTATGTGAAAATAACACACATGCAAAATAACTGGTTGTTGTTACTAAAAAGAACACACATGCAATGACACTGGTGGATCCATGTGTGGTCTCTTTAGAGAACACACATTTCAATGACAGTGGTGGATCCATATGTGGTATGTGAAAAGAACACACATGCAATGACTCTGGTTGTTGTTAGTGAAAATAACACACATGCAATGACACTGGTGGATCCATAGGTGGTATGTGAGAAGAACACACATGCAAAATGATTCTGGTTGTTGTTACTAAAAAGAACACACATGCAATGACACTGGTGGATCCATAGGTGGATTATGAAATGAACACACATGCAATGACACTGGTGGATCCATAGGTGGTATGTGAGAAGAACACACATTTCAATGACTCTGGTTGTTGTTACTAAAAAGAACACACATGCAATGACACTGGTGGATCCATAGGTGGTATGTGAAGAGAACACACGTGCAAAATGACTCTGGTTGTTGTTACTAAAAAGAACACACATGCAATGACACTGGTGGATTGTGAAAAGAACACACATGCAATGACACTGGTGGATCCATAGGTGGTATGTGAAAAGAACACACATGCAAAATGACTCTGGTTGTTGTTACTAAAAAGAACACACATGCAATGACTCTGGTGGTTCCATGGGTGGATTGTGAAAAGAACACACATGCAATGACACTGGTGGATCCATAGGTGGTATGTGAAGAGAACACACATGCAAAATGACTCTGGTTGTTGTTACTAAAAAGAACACACATGCAATGACACTGGTGGATCCATGTGTGGATTGTGAAGAGAACAAACATGCAATGACTCCAGTTATTGTTCGTGAAAAGAACATACATGCAATGACACCGGTGGATCCATGTGTGGTCTCTGTAGAGAACACGCATTTCAATGACACTGGTGGATCCATATGTGGTATGTAAAAGAATAGACATGCAAAATGACTCTGGTTGTTGTTAGTGAAAAGAACGCACATGCAATGACACTGGTGGATCCGTAGGTGGTATGTGAAAAGAACAAACATGCAAAATGACTCTGGTTGTTGTTACTAAAAAGAACACACGTGCAATGACTCTGGTGGATCCATGGGTGGATTGTGAAAAGAACACACATGCAATAACACTGGTGGATCCATAGGTGGTATGTGAAAAGAACACACATGTAAAATGACTCTGGTTGTTGTTACTAAAAATAACACACATGCAATGACACTGGTGGATCCATGTGTGGTCTCTGTAGAGAACACACATTTCAATGACACTGGTGGATCCATATGTGGTGTGTGAAAAGAATACACATGCAATGACTCTGGTTGTTGTTAGTGAAAAGAACACACATGCAATGACACTAGTGGATCCATAGGTGGTATGTGAGAAGAGAACACATGCAAAATGACTCTGGTGGATCCATGTGTTGTCTCTGAAAAGAACACACATGCAATGACACTGGTTGTTGTTACTAAAAAGAACACACATGCAATGACACTGGTGGATCCATGTGTGGATTGTGAAGAGAACACACATGCAATGACTCCGATGGATCCATGTGTGGTCTCTATAGAGAACACACATTTCAATGACACTGGTGGATCCATATGTGGTATGTGAAAAGAACACACATGCAAAATGACTCTGGTTGTTGTTAGTGAAAAGAACACACATGCAATGACACTGGTGGATCCATAGGTGGTATGTGAAAAGAACACACATGCAAAATGACTCTGGTTGTTGTTACTAAAAAGAACACACATGCAATGACTCTGGTGGATCCATGGGTGGATTGTGAAAAGAACACACATGCAATGACACTGGTGGATCTATAGGTGGTATGTGAAGAGAACACACATGCAAAATGACTCGGGTTGTTGTTACTAAAAAGAACACACATGCAATGACACTGGTGGATCCATGTGTGGTCTCTGTAGAGAACGGACATTTCAATGACACTGGTGGATCCATATGTGGTATGTGAAAAGAACACACATGCAATGACTCTGGTTGTTGTTAGTGAAAAGAACAAACATGCAATGACACTGGTGGATCCATAGGTGGTCTCTGAAGAGAGCACACATTTCAATGACTCTTGTTGTTGTTAGCAAAAAGAGCACACATGCAATGACACTGGTGGATCCATGTGTGGTCTCTGAAGAGAACACACATGCAATGACACTGGTTGTTGTTACTAAAAAGAACACACATGCAATGACACGAGTGGATCCATGTGTGGATTGTGAAAAGAGCACACATGCAATGACACTGGTGGATCCATATGTGGTATGTGAAAAGAACACACATGCAAAATGACTCTGGTTGTTGTTACTGAAAAGAACACACATGCAATAGCACTGGTGGATCCATAGGTGGTATGTGAAAAGAACACACATGCAAAATGACTCTGGTGGATCCCTGGGTGGATTGTGAAAATAACACACATGCAATGACACTGGTGGATCCATAGGTGGTATGTGAAAAGAACACACATGCAATGACACTGGTGGATCCATGGGTGGATTGTGAAAAGAACACACATGCAATGACACTGGTGGATCCATAAGTGGTATGTGAAAAGAACACACATGCAAAATGACTCTGGTTGTTGTTACTAAAAAGAACACACATGCAATGACACTAGTGGATCCATGTGTGGTCTCTGTAGAGAACACACATTTCAATCACACTAGTGGATCCATATGAGGTATGTGAAAAGAACACACATGCAATGACTCTGGTTGTTGTTAGTGAAGAGAACACACATTCGATGACACTGGTGGATCCATGTGTGGTCTCTGAAGAGAGCACACATTTCAATGACTCTTGTTGTTGTTGTTAGTAAAAAGAACACACATGCAATGACACTGGTGGATCCATGTGTGGTCTCTGAAGAGAACACACATGCAATGACACTGGTTTTTGTTACTAAAAAGAACACACATCCAATGACACTAGTGGATCCATGTGTGGATTGTGAAAAGAGCACACATGCAATGACACTGGTGGATCCATATGTGGTATGTGAAAAGAACACACATGCAAAATGACTCTAGTTGTTGTTAGTGAAAAGAACACACATGCAATGACACTGGTGGATCCATAGGTGGTATGTGAAAAGAACACACATGCTAAATGACTCTGGTTGTTGTTACTAAAAAGAACACACATGCAATAACTCTGGTGGATCCATGGGTGGATTGTGAAAAGAACACACATGCAATGACACTAGTGGATCCATTGGTGGTATGTGAAAAGAACACACATGCAAAATGACTGGTTGTTGTTACTAAAAAGAACACACATGCAATGACACTGGTGGATCCATGTGTGGTCTCTTTAGAGAACACACATTTCAATGACAGTGGTGGATCCATATGTGGTATGTGAAAAGAACACACATGCAATGACTCTGGTTGTTGTTAGTGAAAATAACACACATGCAATGACACTGGTGGATCCATAGGTGGTATGTGAGAAGAACACACATGCAAAATGATTCTGGTTGTTGTTACTAAAAAGAACACACATGCAATGACACTGGTGGATCCATAGGTGGATTATGAAATGAACACACATGCAATGACACTGGTGGATCCATAGGTGGTATGTGAGAAGAACACACATTTCAATGACTCTGGTTGTTGTTACTAAAAAGAACACACATGCAATGACACTGGTGGATCCATAGGTGGTATGTGAAGAGAACACACGTGCAAAATGACTCTGGTTGTTGTTACTAAAAAGAACACACATGCAATGACACTGGTGGATTGTGAAAAGAACACACATGCAATGACACTGGTGGATCCATAGGTGGTATGTGAAAAGAACACACATGCAAAATGACTCTGGTTGTTGTTACTAAAAAGAACACACATGCAATGACTCTGGTGGTTCCATGGGTGGATTGTGAAAAGAACACACATGCAATGACACTGGTGGATCCATAGGTGGTATGTGAGAAGAACACACATGCAAAATGATTCTGGTTGTTGTTACTAAAAAGAACACACATGCAATGACACTGGTGGATCCATAGGTGGATTATGAAATGAACACACATGCAATGACACTGGTGGATCCATAGGTGGTATGTGAGAAGAACACACATTTCAATGACTCTGGTTGTTGTTACTAAAAAGAACACACATGCAATGACACTGGTGGATCCATAGGTGGTATGTGAAGAGAACACACGTGCAAAATGACTCTGGTTGTTGTTACTAAAAAGAACACACATGCAATGACACTGGTGGATTGTGAAAAGAACACACATGCAATGACACTGGTGGATCCATAGGTGGTATGTGAAAAGAACACACATGCAAAATGACTCTGGTTGTTGTTACTAAAAAGAACACACATGCAATGACTCTGGTGGTTCCATGGGTGGATTGTGAAAAGAACACACATGCAATGACACTGGTGGATCCATAGGTGGTATGTGAAGAGAACACACATGCAAAATGACTCTGGTTGTTGTTACTAAAAAGAACACACATGCAATGACACTGGTGGATCCATGTGTGGATTGTGAAGAGAACAAACATGCAATGACTCCAGTTATTGTTAGTGAAAAGAACATACATGCAATGACACCGGTGGATCCATGTGTGGTCTCTGTAGAGAACACGCATTTCAATGACACTGGTGGATCCATATGTGGTATGTAAAAGAATAGACATGCAAAATGACTCTGGTTGTTGTTAGTGAAAAGAACGCACATGCAATGACACTGGTGGATCCGTAGGTGGTATGTGAAAAGAACAAACATGCAAAATGACTCTGGTTGTTGTTACTAAAAAGAACACACGTGCAATGACTCTGGTGGATCCATGGGTGGATTGTGAAAAGAACACACATGCAATAACACTGGTGGATCCATAGGTGGTATGTGAAAAGAACACACATGTAAAATGACTCTGGTTGTTGTTACTAAAAATAACACACATGCAATGACACTGGTGGATCCATGTGTGGTCTCTGTAGAGAACACACATTTCAATGACACTGGTGGATCCATATGTGGTGTGTGAAAAGAACACACATGCAATGACTCTGGTTGTTGTTAGTGAAAAGAACACACATGCAATGACACTAGTGGATCCATAGGTGGTATGTGAGAAGAGAACACATGCAAAATGACTCTGGTGGATCCATGTGTTGTCTCTGAAAAGAACACACATGCAATGACACTGGTTGTTGTTACTAAAAAGAACACACATGCAATGACACTGGTGGATCCATGTGTGGATTGTGAAGAGAACACACATGCAATGACTCCAGTTGTTGTTAGTGAAAAGAACATACATGCAATGACACCGATGGATCCATGTGTGGTCTCTATAGAGAACACACATTTCAATGACACTGGTGGATCCATATGTGGTATGTGAAAAGAACACACATGCAAAATGACTCTGGTTGTTGTTAGTGAAAAGAACACACATGCAATGACACTGGTGGATCCATAGGTGGTATGTGAAAAGAACACACATGCAAAATGACTCTGGTTGTTGTTACTAAAAAGAACACACATGCAATGACTCTGGTGGATCCATGGGTGGATTGTGAAAAGAACACACATGCAATGACACTGGTGGATCCATAGGTGGTATGTGAAGAGAACACACATGCAAAATGACTCTGGTTGTTGTTACTAAAAAGAACACACATGCAATGACACTGGTGGATCCATGTGTGGTCTCTGTAGAGAACGGACATTTCAATGACACTGGTGGATCCATATGTGGTATGTGAAAAGAACACACATGCAATGACTCTGGTTGTTGTTAGTGAAAAGAACAAACAGGCAATGACACTGGTGGATCAATAGGTGGTCTCTGAAGAGAGCACACATTTCAATGACTCTTGTTGTTGTTAGCAAAAAGAGCACACATGCAATGACACTGGTGGATCCATGTGTGGTCTCTGAAGAGAACACACATGCAATGACACTGGTTGTTGTTACTAAAAAGAACACACATGCAATGACACGAGTGGATCCATGTGTGGATTGTGAAAAGAGCACACATGCAATGACACTGGTGGATCCATATGTGGTATGTGAAAAGAACACACATGCAAAATGACTCTGGTTGTTGTTACTGAAAAGAACACACATGCAATAGCACTGGTGGATCCATAGGTGGTATGTGAAAAGAACACACATGCAAAATGACTCTGGTGGATCCCTGGGTGGATTGTGAAAATAACACACATGCAATGACACTGGTGGATCCATAGGTGGTATGTGAAAAGAACACACATGCAATGACACTGGTGGATCCATGGGTGGATTGTGAAAAGAACACACATGCAATGACACTGGTGGATCCATAAGTGGTATGTGAAAAGACACACATGCAAAATGACTCTGGTTGTTGTTACTAAAAAGAACACACATGCAATGACACTGGTGGATCCATGTGTGGTCTCTGTAGAGAACACACATTTCAATCACACTAGTGGATCCATATGAGGTATGTGAAAAGAACACACATGCAATGACTCTGGTTGTTGTTAGTGAAGAGAACACACATTCGATGACACTGGTGGATCCATGTGTGGTCTCTGAAGAGAGCACACATTTCAATGACTCTTGTTGTTGTTGTTAGTAAAAAGAACACACATGCAATGACACTGGTGGATCCATGTGTGGTCTCTGAAGAGAACACACATGCAATGACACTGGTTGTTGTTACTAAAAAGAACACACATCCAATGACACTAGTGGATCCATGTGTGGATTGTGAAAAGAGCACACATGCAATGACACTGGTGGATCCATATGTGGTATTTGAAAAGAACACACATGCAAAATGACTCTAGTTGTTGTTAGTGAAAAGAACACACATGCAATGACACTGGTGGATCCATAGGTGGTATGTGAAAAGAACACACATGCTAAATGACTCTGGTTGTTGTTACTAAAAAGAACACACATGCAATAACTCTGGTGGATCCATGGGTGGATTGTGAAAAGAACACACATGCAATGACACTAGTGGATCCATTGGTGGTATGTGAAAAGAACACACATGCAAAATGACTGGTTGTTGTTACTAAAAAGAACACACATGCAATAACACTGGTGGATCCATGTGTGGAATCTGTAGAGAACACACATTTCAATGACACTGGTGGATCCATATGTGGTATGTGAAAAGAACACATATGCAAAATGACTGGTTGTCGTTACTAAAAAGAACACACATGCAATGACACTGGTGGATCCATAGGTGGTATGTGAATAAAACACACATGCAAAATAACTCTGGTTGTTGTTACTAAAAAGAACACACATGCAATGACACTGGTGGATCCATGGGTGGATTGTGAAAAGAACACACATGCAAAGACACTGGTGGATCCATAGGTGGTATGTGAAAAGAACACACATGCAAAATGACTCTGGTTGTTGTTAGTAAAAAGAACACACATGCAATGACACTGGTGGATCCATGTGTGGTCTCTATAGAGAGCACACATTTCCATGACTCTGGTTGTTGTTAGTAAAAAGAACACACATTCAATGACTCCAGTTGTTGTTAGTGAAAAGAACACACATGCAATGAAACCGGTGGATCCATGGGTGGATTGTGAAAAGAACACACATGCAATGAAACCGGTGGATCCATGGGTGGATTGTGAAAAGAACACACATGCAATGACACTGGTGGATCCATGGGTGGTAGAGAAGAACACACATTTCAATGACTCTGGTTGTTGTTACTAAAAAGAACACACATGCAATGACACTGGTGAATCCATAGGTGGATTGTGAAAAGAGCACACATGCAATGACACTGGTGGATCCATAGGTGGTATGTGAAAAGAAAACACATGCAAAATGAATTTGGTTGTTGTTAGTCAAAAGAACATAAATGCAATGACACCGGTGGATCCATGTGTGGTCTCTGTAGAGAACGCACATTTCAATGACACTACTGGATCCATAGGTGATATGTGAAAAGAACACACATGCAAAATGACTCTGGTTGTTGTTAGTGAAAAGAACACACATGCAATGACACTGGTGGATCCATAGGTGGTATGTGAAAAGAACGCACATGCAAAATGACTCTGGTTGTTGTTACTAAAAAGAACACACATGCAATGACTCTGGTGGATCCATGGGTGGATTGTGAAAACAAGACACATTCAATGACACTGGTGGATCCATAGGTGGTATGTGAAAAGAACACACATGCAAAATGACTCTGATTGTTGTTACTAAAAACAACACAAATGCAATGACACTGGTGGATCCATGTGTGGTCTCTATAGAGAACACACATTTCAATGACACTGGTGGATCTATAGGTGGTATGTGAAAAGAACACACATGCAAAATGACTCTGGTTGTTGTTACTAAAAAGAACACACATGCAATGACACTGGTGGATCAATAGGTGGTATGTGAAGAGAACACACATGCAAAATTACTCTGGTTGTTGTTATTAAAAAGAACACACATGCAATGACACTGGTGGATCCATGGGTGGATTATGAAAAGAACACACATGCAATGACACTAGTGGATCCATAGGTGGTATGTGAAAAGAACACACATGCAAAATGACTTGTTGTTGTTACTAAAAAGAACACACATGCAATGACTCTAGTTGTTGTTAGTGAAAAGAACACACATGCAATGACACTGGTGGATCCATAGGTGGTATGTGAGTAGAACACACATGCAAAATGACTCTGTTTGTTGTTACTAAAAAGAACACACATGCAATGCCACTGGTGGATCCATGGGTGGATTGTGAAAAGAGCACACATGCAATGACACTAGTGGATCCATGTGTGGTCTCTGAAGAGAACACACATGCAAAATGACTCTGGTTGTTGTTACTTAATAGAACACACATGCAATGACACTGGGGGATCCATGGGTGGATTGTGAAAAGAACACACATCCAATGACACTAGTGGATCCATGTGTGGTCTCTGAAGAGAACACACATGCAAAATAACTCTGGTTGTTGTTATTAAAAAGAACACATATGCAATGACACTGGTGGATCCATGGGTGGATTATGAAAAGAACACACATGCAATGACACTAGTGGATCCATAGGTGGTATGTGAAAAGAACACACATGCAAAATGACTGGTTGTTGTTACTAAAAAGAACACACATGCAATGACTCTAGTTGTTGTTAGTGAAAAGAACACACATGCAATGACACTGGTGGATCCATATGTAACTACCTCGGTGAATTACGCTCCTAGTACAAGCCTGGATGATCAGAAATGGTTGAAATAGTATGGTGGGGCCCAAATGCCACTCACAGGTAGACCTTTCGGCCGTCCCAACCATTTCCAAACATCAGGACAAGAACGGGCGGCGTAATCGGAAGGCGAAGGGATCAACTACATACACAAATGAGTATGTATGCAAGCCACCATACAATAGTACATCAGAGCCATTCCATCTAAAAAGAAAGGAAATATAGCAACGCCATACGGCAAGATCCAAATATCCTAGATAGATATAATAGTTTAGGATATCTCCTCATACATCAAACATCAGAGTATCAAGCGGAAGCGGAAGACAAAATCCGAGTACGGATAAGAAGCAAATCGGCATAAGATGCCCCATAGATAAGCAGATCCCGCCCACAGATCTCACGGATCCCCGTTCCCGGAATCTCTACATCGAATGATCGTTGCCCACATCGTCCGTCTCTTCCACCCAGTATCCATCTTGCGAGTGTACCTGTTCATCTGAACCAGTAATTTATCGTGTGAGACCCTAGGGGTACTCAGCAAGTCTTTATGCCTCTAAAGGGGACACAACCTGGGGTGACGCAATTGCAGCAAAAGATAAACCCTAGCAATTCTATAGATACTCGCTAACCATCCGCCTAACCAGAGATAGACGGATGTCCGTGAATTAATAACAACGGTTATAACAGTTATAGTGGTAATCTTAACAGATCCATCCTCCTCCTCGCTTACCGATGAGGAAGCGGACGAACAACCTCCCCCCCATCCGTTGGCAGTTTTATTATCCATTCCATGAGTGTTGCACTATTTACTAGTCAGGTACCTAGTCTAGTTAGATTAAAAGCGGTACTTTAGTTATGCTTGTCTATGATCGAGAAACTATGCTCCAAGTCGTCCATAACCGCGGACACGGCTTTCAGAAAGTTTTACCCTGCAGGGGTGCACAAATAGCAACACACACTCGATATACCTCGGAAAAACCAAATCAAAACCCAACGAGGCAGTCACGACAAAGCAATTGCAGGATTCAGAAATATTTCAGGGGGCCACCCCATTAAGCTACCCGCGACGAAGCTGGCCGGCTCCGAGACGGACTCAAGGTTTGTGTGGACGGCTGTAAACGACTGGGAACCTGAAAGTGTGACTGGGCTTGTCAATACCGCGAAATCGTGTCACGAACCTAAACAGTACAGGTGCTCCTCGCACAATCGTAAATAAAGCAGTAAAGCATGGCATAAGTACAGGATAGTAATAAAACCTCAAACTAGTTGTGGACCCAAGAAATAAGAATGAATCAATCTCTGGCTCAGAGGGGTTCATAAGCCTCCCGGATGTGGATAGCGCGAATAATCAAGGAACAGGAATCAAGTACTCGGGGTCCTACGGGACACAAGTGAGCCTGAAAAACCAAATAACAGATATGGCTCACCGATGCCACTTTCCTTAGTTATCCCATTACTACTCAGGTTAAGTTGTATAGGTACCTCGTTATCCATCAGACACTCACATACCCTACACATGCTGTTCTACGACACGCATGGCTCAATCAACTCCTGTAGTAATGGCTCATGGGATGGAGGAACAAGCTTCGGTGGGGTTTAAAAGTAAAGGCTATGCAATACTTGGGATTCAGATTAATGCAATCGCGACTCAATGATGCAAGAAAAAGATAGAGGCAATAGGTACTATATGTATGCAAGCATGTGGTAGTGCTTGCCTGGCAGCTCAGTTGAAGCAAGGGATGGATCTGGGTAGTGCTCCTGGTTCTCTTGATATATCCCCTGCTCAGCGTCTATTCGAAGAAGAACCAAACAAACAAGGGCCAACATAAATAAAGTACGCAAGCATATGAATAGATGCATCAATCAAACAATCATGCCATGATGAATGATGCACAATTTGCATGGCAATAGGTAGCATGGCATGGGTGAGGTGTGAAGTACAAGATCAAATCATTTTATGGGGTTTTAGTCCCATTTTATTCTCATATTAGTTGCTGTATACTTTATATTTATATGATGCATGCTTCAAATCAAAACATGGAATGCATAAACAGAAAGGTCACGTCGAGCTAATCATTTTAGACATATTATTTGTTGAATTTGGATTTATAAAACAAAAGTTATTAATTAATTAAGGAGAGAGGGCATTTTAAAGTAATTTTAATTAACTTGGAATTTTACATGCTCAAAATATATTTTTAATGGCATATTTGAATTCCTCATATTTTTCTGATTTGAAAACATATATTGTTTGCATTATTTGGATTTATATTTTAAAAGTTATTTTAAAACAGAATTAAATTTGAATTTGAATTAATTTTGAAAAAGTTTGAATTTAAACATATATGTAGAAAATATTTTTCTTACTCAGGCAGAGCTAGCCTCAGACACAGACGGGTGGGCCACTGGCTGACTGGGACCAACACACGCGCAGAAAACTTTTTCCACCGCGAGCTATCCTAGCCTCTGCGACTGACGGGTGGGTCCCAGGCTGTGGGGCCACTGCGCGCGCGCGGCCAACGCGTGCTGGACACGTGGGCGATCCAGGCGCGCGGGGAGGGGTCTGCCCGTGGTGGTGGGGTTTTCTGGGGGGGTCTTTTGCAATGTAAACACAGAGGCTGGTAGGTGGGGTCGCAGGGGTTGCGGGTTTAGGCGGGAAAAACGTCAGGGGCCTAAACGGAAAACGACACCGGCTGCTGCTGCTCGTGCTGACAGATCCGGCGCTGACGGCGATGGATCGGGCCGACTTCCGGCGACGATGGCGACGCCTCCGCTGAGCGAATCGCATCGCGGCAAAAACGAAAGACGACGAGGAAAGCAAGGGCTACAACTTTCGTACAGAGAGCAACTACGGGGGGTGGGCTGCAGCGCGCGGGGCAGGGCGAGGAACAGGGCGGTCAGATGCTGCTGTAGCTGCTGTTGTTGTCTGTCTGCGTGCGGCGAGCGGCCGTGCGTGCGCGTGGGGTGCTCGACGGAAGGTGGCGGCGCTACGGTGCATGAGAGGGGAAGGGTCCATGTCTAGGGGGTTAAGAGGCTCACCAGGAGCTCGACGGTGTAGGCGAAGGAGCTCGGGACGCAGGGGATCGGCGATGATGCAGACGGCCGGTGTGCTCCTGGTGCTCACGGACACGGCGGCGGCGAGGCTTCTCCGGCGAGGTCCTGCAGCTACCCTGCGTCCTGGGCGCCGAAGAGGAGGCAGAGGGAGGTCCTGGTGCTCCTGGTACAGCTTGGCGTGCTCGGGAACGTCTAGAGGGAGAGGTGGCCGAGGCTAGGGTTTTGGGGCATGGAGATGAGCTTGCAAGCCAGGGGGAGGAAGGAGGGAGGAAGAGGAGGACCTGGGAGCCTCCTGGACGGATCTGAGGTTGTGGAGAGCTGGGGTGGTTGAGGAGATAAGGGAGAGAGGAGAGAGGCACATGGGAGGGGTGACCACCTTTATGCAAAAGGGAGGAGGTGGCTCGGGTTAGGGCTAGGGTTTGGAGAGAGGGGGGCCAGGGGGAGGCACATGGGATGGGTGGTTCCAGGGGGTCAGGTGGGTCCTGCTGGCAGGGAGAGGGAGGGAAGCCAAGAGAGAGGGAGAGATGAACTAGGGTTAACTAGAGGGGGTATGGCTCGGGTTAGCTAGGTTTAGAGAGAAGAGGTGGCTCGGGGGTGACTAGGGTTAGGAGAGATGAGGTATGGTGATGATGAGGTAGATGATGGTCTAGGGCTTAGAGAGAGATGTATTGGTTCTTTTGACTAGATCAAGGATGATCAACCAAAGCTCAAGCAAGGTAGCCAAAGAGAGGAAAGGAGAAAAAGGGGTGATGGCATAGATGGACATGGTGATGGGGTTTTAAGCAAGATCAAGATAGATCAAGCCAAAAGAAAGGGTAGAGATAGAGATGATCCACTCAAAAACAAATAAAATCCAAATGACAAGCAAAAGGTGGTACTTGCATGGCCCATGCAAAATTAATTAATGCCATGCTTGTTTTTGTGAAACAATATTATCACATGGCATTATTATATGCATTCCAAAATTGGAATAAAAGCCAAGCAAAAGAATTTAGAAGGAATTCCAAGTGGAGTAGATGGAGATGATCACATCGGAGTATAATTGGGAATTACTAGTGTGTATATTCCACTAGGTAGTTAATAAGCCCACAAAATATTCCAACATGAGCATAATTCCATGATAATCCAAATGGAAGCTAGGAGAAAAGGTCCCACTCACAAGGCATGCAAAGGTGGCCGTGTGGCTCTCATAAACCAATATTGTGAAAACAACATGATGCTAAGATGAGAGCATGTGGTAAACGAATTGGATCCATCCCAACCCACATGAGCTAGAAGTAAACCAATAAATGCCAAGCTCATATTTAGTTAGATGGTGGAATGATGGGATGATGACAAGAAAGGTGGTGGAGTTGAATAAAAGACATGCCCCCAACTCAACTTGGGCATTACACAATATATCAAGAACCAAATACAATATCAAGAGGCAAATACAATTAATAATGCATATGAGATAAGAACCAAATCAAAAGGGTTTTATATGATGCTCAAATGCAAGGTGGAATGATGACATGAGCATGATATAATGATGATGCAACAATTATATATTTGAAGTAGCCATTATATAGACTAGGCTAGTAGCATTGCAATTGTTAGACAATTGGGATGCTACACCATAGGTGGTATGTGAGAAGAACACACATGCAAAATGACTCTGTTTGTTGTTACTAAAAAGAACACACATGCAATGCCACTGGTGGATCCATGGGTGGATTGTGAAAAGAGCACACATGCAATTACACTAGTGGATCCATGTGTGGTCTCTGAAGAGAACACACATGCAAAATGACTCTGGTTGTTGTTACTAAAAAGAACACACATGCAATGACACTGGGGGATCCATGGGTGGATTGTGAAAACAACACACATCCAATGACACTAGTGGATCCATGTGTGGTCTCTGAAGAGAACACACATGCAAAATGACTCTGGTTGTTGTTACTAAAAAGAACACACATGCAATGACTCTGGTGGATACATGGGTGGATTGTGAAAAGAACACACATGCAATGACACTGGTGGATCCATAGGTGGTATGTGAAAAGAACACACATGCAAAATGACTGGTTGTTATCACTAAAAAGAACAAACATGCAATGACACTGGTGGATCCATGTGTGGTCTGTGTAGAGAACATACATTTCAATGACACTTGTGGATCCATATGTGTATGTGAAAAGAACACACATGCAATGACTCTGGTTGATGTTAGTGAAAATAACACACATGCAATGACACTGGTGGATCCATAGGTGGTATGTGAGAAGAACACACATGCATAATGACTCTGGTTGTCGTTACTAAAAAGAACACACATGCACTCACACTGGTGGATCCATGGGTGGATTGTGAAAAGAACACACATGCAAAGACACTGGTGGATCCATAGGTGGTATGTGAAAAGAACACGCATGCAAAATGACTCTGGTTGTTGTTAGTAAAAAGAACACACATGCAATGACACTGGTGGATCCATGTGTGGTCTCTATAGAGAGCACACATTTCCATGACTCTGGTTGTTGTTAGTAAAAAGAACACACATTCAATGACTCCAGTTGTTGTTAGTGAAAAGAACACACATGCAATGACACCGGTGGATCCATGGGTGGATTGTGAAAAGAACACACATGCAATGACACTGGTGGATCCATAGGTGGTAGAGAAGAACACACATTTCAATGACTCTAGTTGTTGTTACTAAAAAGAACACGCATGCAATGACACTGGTGAATCCATAGGTGGATTGTGAAAAGAGCACAGATGCAATGACACTGGTGGAGCCATAGGTGCTATGTGAAAAGAAAACACATGCAAAATGACTCTGGTTGTTGTTAGTCAAAAGAACATAAATGCAATGACACCGGTGGATCCATGTGTGGTCTCTATAGAGAACATACATTTCAATGACACTACTGGATCCATAGGTGATATGTGAAAAGAACACACATGCAAAATGACTCTGGTTGTTGTTAGTGAAAAGAACACACATGCAATGACACTGGTGGATCCATAGGTGGTATGTGAAAAGAACGCACATGCAAAATGACTCTAGTTGTTGTTACTAAAAAGAACACACATGCAATGACTCTGGTGGATCCATGGGTGGATTGTGAAAACAAGACACATGCAATGACACTGGTGGATCCATAGGTGGTATGTGAAAAGAACACACATGCAAAATGACTCTGATTGTTGTTACTAAAAAGAACACACATGCAATGACACTGGTGGATCCATGTGTGGTCTCTATAGAGAACACACATTTCAATGACACTGGTGGATCTATAGGTGGTATGTGAAAAGAACACACATGCAAAATGACTCTGGTTGTTGTTACTAAAAAGAACACACATGCAATGACACTGGTGGATCAATAGGTGGTATGTGAAGAGAACACACATGCAAAATGACTCTGGTTGTTGTTATTAAAAACAACACACATGCAATGACACTGGTGGATCCATGGGTGGATTATGAAAAGAACACACATGCAATGACACTGGTGGATCCATAGGTGGTATGTGAAAAGAACACACATGCAAAATGACAGGTTGTTGTTACTAAAAAGAACACACATGCAATGACTCTAGTTGTTGTTAGTGAAAAGAACACACATGCAATGACACTGGTGGATCCATAGGTGGTATGTGAGAAGAACACACATGCAAAATGACTCTGGTTGTTGTTACTAAAAAGAACACACATGCAATGCCACTGGTGGATCCATGGGTGGATTGTGAAAAGAGCACACATGCAATGACACTAGGGGATCCATGTGTGGTCTCTAAAGAGAACACACATGCAAAATAACTCTGGTTGTTGTTACTAAAAAGAACACACATGCAATGACACTAGGGGATCCATGGGTGATTGTGAAAAGAACACACATGAAATGACACTAGTGGATCCATGTGTGGTCTCTGAAGAGAACACACATGCAAAATGACTCTGGTTGTTGTTACTAAAAAGAACACACATGCAATGACTCTGGTGGATACATGGGTGGATTGTGAAAAGAACACACATGCAATGACACTGGTGGATCCATAGGTGGTATGTGAAAAGAACACACATGCAAAATGACTGGTTGTTATCACTAAAAAGAACACACATGCAATGACACTGGTGGATCCATGTGTGGTCTGTGTAGAGAACACACATTTCAATGACACTGGTGGATCCATATGTGTATGTGAAAAGAACACACATGCAATGACTCTGGTTGATGTTAGTGAAAAGTACACACATGCAATGACACTGGTGGATCCATAGGTGGTATGTGAGAAGAACACACATGCATAATGACTCTGGTTGTTGTTACTTAAAAGAACACACATGCAATGACACTGGTGGATCCATAGGTGGATTGTGAAATTAACACACATGGAATGACACTGGTGGATCCATAGGTGGTATGTGAGAAGAACACACATTTCAATGACTCTGGTTATTGTTACTAAAAAGAACACACATGCAATGACACTGTTGGATCCATAGGTGGTATGTGAAGAGAACACACATGCAAAATGACTCTGGTTGTTTTTACAAAAAAGAACACACATGCAATGACACTGGTGGATCCATGGGTGGATTGTGAAAAGAACACACATGCAAAGACACTAGTGGATCCATAGGTGGTATGTGAAAAGAACACACATGCAAAATGACTCTGGTTGTTACTAAAAAGAACACGCATGCAATGACACTGGTGGATCCATGTGTGGTCTCTGTAGAGAACACACATTTCAATCACACTAGTGGATCCATATGTGGTATGTGAAAAGAATACACAAGCAATGACTCTGGTTGTTGTTAGTGAAAAGAACACACATGCGATGACATTGGTGGATCCATGTGTGGTCTCTGAACAGAGCACACATTTCAATGACTCTTGTTGTTGTTAGCAAAAATAACACACATGCAATGACACTGGTAGATCCATGTGTGGTCTTTGAAGAGAACACACATGCAATGACACTGGTTGTTGTTACTAAAAAGAACACACATCTAATGAAACCGGTGGATCCATGTGTGGATTGTGAAAAGAGCACACATGCAACGACACTGGTGGATCCATATGTGGTATGTGAAAAGAACACACATGCAAAATGACTCTGGTTGTTGTTAGTGAAAAGAACACACATGCAATGACACTGGTGGATCCATAGGTGGTATGTCAAAATAACACACATGCAAAATGACTCTGGTTGTTGTTACTAAAAAGAACACACATGCAATGACACTGGTGGATCCATGGGTGGATTATGAAAAGTGCACACATGCAATGACACTGGTGGATCCATAGGTTGTATGTGAAAAGAACACACAAGCAAAATGACTGGTTGTTGTTACTAAAAAGAACACACATGCAATGTCACTGGTGGATCCATGTGTGGTCTCTATAGAGAACACACATTTCAATGACACTGGTGGATCCATATGTGGTATGTGAGAACACACATGCAATGACTCTGGTTGTTGTTAGTGAAAAGAACACACATGCAATGACACTGGTGGATCCATAGGTGGTATGTGAGAAGAACACACATGCAAAATGACTCTGGTTGTTGTTACTAAAAACAACACACATGCAATGACACTGGTGGATCCATGGGTGGATTGTGAAAAGAGCACACATGCAGTGACACTAGTGGATCCATGTGTGGTCTCGGAAGAGAACACACATGCAAAATGACTCGGGTTGTTGTTACTAAAAAGAACACACATGCAATGACGCTGGTGGATCCATAGGTGGTATGTGAAAAGAACACACATGCAAAATGACTGGTTGTTGTTACTAAAAAGAACACACATGCAATGACACTGGTGGATCCATGTGTGGTGTCTGTAGAGAACACACATTTCAATGACACTGGTGGATCCATATGTGGTATGTCAAAAGAAAACACATGCAATGACTCTGGTTGTTGTTAGTGAAAAGAACACACATGCAATGACACTGGTGGATCCATAGGTGGTATGTGAGAAGAACACACATGCAAAATGACTCTGGTTTGTTGTTACTAAAAAGAACACACATGCAATGACACTGGTGGATCCATAGGTGGATTATGGAAGGAACACACATGCAATGACACTGGTAGATCCATACGTGGTATGTGAGAAGAACAAATATTTCAATGACTCTGGTTGTTGTTACTAAAAAGAACACATATGCAATGACACTGGTGGATCCATAGGTGGTATGTGAAAAGAACACACATGCAAAATGACTCTGGTTGTTGTTACTAAAAAGAACACGCATGCAATGACACTGGTGGATCCATGGGTGGATTGTGAAAAGAACACACATGCTATGACACTGGTGGATCCATAGGTGGTATGTGAAAAGAACACACATGCAAAATGACTCTGGTTGTTGTTACTAAAAAGAACACACATGCAATGACACTGGTGGATCCATAGGTGGTATGTGAATAGAACACACATGCAAAATAACTCTGGTTGTTGTTACTAAAAAGAACACACATGCACTGACACTGGTGGATCCATGGGTTGATTGTGAAAAGAACACACATGCAAAGACACTGGTGGATCCATAGGTGGTATGTGAAAAGAACACACATGCAAAATGACTCTGGTTGTTGTTAGTAAAAAGAACACACATGCAATGACACTGGTGGATCCATGTGTAGTCTCTATAGAGAGCACACATTTCCATGACTCTAGTTGTTGTTAGTAAAAATAACACACATTCAATGACTCCAGTTGTTGTTAGTGAAAAGAACACACATGCAATGACACGGGTGGATCCATGGGTGGATTGTGAAAAGAAGACACATGCAATGACACTGGTGGATCCATAGGTGGTAGAGAAGAACACACATTTCAATGACTCTGGTTATTGTTACTAAAAATAACACACATGCCATGACACTAGTGGATCCATAGGTGGTATGTGAAGAGAACACACATGCAAAATGACTCTGGTTGTTTTTACTAAAAAGAACACACATGCAATGACATTGGTGGATCCATGGGTGGATTGTGAAAACAACACACATGCAAAGACACTAGTGGATCCATAGGTGGTATGTGAAAAGAACACACATGTAAAATGACTCTGGT
The DNA here is from genome assembly GCA_916181665.1 of Avena sativa. Classification (NCBI taxonomy): domain Eukaryota; kingdom Viridiplantae; phylum Streptophyta; class Magnoliopsida; order Poales; family Poaceae; genus Avena; species Avena sativa. Next base: position 284,886,461 of record OV702289.1, on the reverse strand, counting down.
TGTTACTAAAAAGAACACGCATGCAATGACACTGGTGGATCCATGTGTGGTCTCTCTAGAGAACACACATTTCAATCACACTAGTGGATCCATATGTGGTATGTGAAAAGATCACACATGCAATGACTCTGGTTGTTGTTAGTGAAAAGAACACACATGCAATGACACTGGTGGATCCATGTGTGGCCTCTCAAGAGAGCACACATTTCAATGACTCTTGTTGTTGTTAGCAAAAATAACACACATGCAATGACACTGGTAGATCCATGTGTGGTCTTTGAAGAGAACACACATGCAATGACACTGGTTGTTGTTACTAAAAAGAACACACATCTAATGACACCGGTGGATCCATGTGTGGATTGTGAAAAGAGCACACATGCAACGACCCTGGTGGATCCATATGTGGTATGTGAAAAGAACACACATGCAAAATGACTCTGGTTGTTGTTAGTGAAAAGAACACACATGCAATGACACTGGTGGATCCATAGGTGGTATGTCAAAATAACACACATGCAAAATGACTCTGGTTGTTGTTACTAAAAAGAACACACATGCAATGACACTGGTGGATCCATGGGTGGATTGTGAAAAGTGCACACATGCAATGACACTGGTGGATCCATGTGTGGTCTCTGAATAGAACATACATGCAAAATGACTCTGGTTGTTGTTACTAAAAAGAACACACATGCAATGACTCTGGTGGATCCATGGGTGTATTGTGAAAAGAACACACATGCAATGACACTGGTGGATCCATAGGTGGTATGTGAAAAGAACACACATGCAAAATGACTCTGGTTGTTACTAAAAAGAACACGCATGCAATGACACTGGTGGATCCATGTGTGGTCTCTGTAGAGAACACACATTTCAATCACACTAGTGGATCCATATGTGGTATGTGAAAAGAACACACAAGTAATGACTCTGGTTGTTGTTAGTGAAAAGAACACACATGCGATGACACTGGTGGATCCATGTGTGGTCTCTGAAGAGAGCACACATTTCAATGACTCTTGTTGTTGTTAGCAAAAATAACACACATGCAATGACACTGGTGGATCCATGTGTGGTCTTTGAAGAGAACACACATGCAATGACACTGGTTGTTGTTACTAAAAAGAACACACATCTAATGAAACCGGTGGATCCATGTGTGGATTGTGAAAAGAGCACACATGCAACGACACTGGTGGATCCATATGTGGTATGTGAAAAGAACACACATGCAAAATGACTCTGGTTGTTGTTAGTGAAAAGAACACACATGCAATGACACTGGTGGATCCATAGGTGGTATGTCAAAATAACACACATGCAAAATGACTCTGGTTGTTGTTACTAAAAAGAACACACATGCAAAGACACTGGTGGATCCATGGGTGGATTGTGAAAAGTGCACACATGCAATGACACTAGTGGATCCATGTGTGGTCTCTGAAGAGAACATACATGCAAAATGACTCTGGTTGTTGTTACTAAAAAGAACACACATGCAATGACTCTGGTGGATCCATGGGTGGATTGTGGAAAGAACACACATGCAATGACACTGGTGGATCCATAGGTTGTATGTGAAAAGAACACACAAGCAAAATGACTGGTTGTTGTTACTAAAAAGAACACACATGCAATGTCACTGGTGGATCCATGTGTGGTCTCTATAGAGAACACACATTTCAATGACACTGGTGGATCCATATGTGGTATGTGAGAACACACATGCAATGACTCTGGTTGTTGTTAGTGAAAAGAACACACATGCAATGACACTGGTGGATCCATAGGTGGTATGTGAGAAGAACACACATGCAAAATGACTCTGGTTGTTGTTACTAAAAACAACACACATGCAATGACACTGGTGGATCCATGGGTGGATTGTGAAAAGAGCACACATGCAGTGACACTAGTGGATCCATGTGTGGTCTCGGAAGAGAACACACATGCAAAATGACTCGGGTTGTTGTTACTAAAAAGAACACACATGCAATGACGCTGGTGGATCCATAGGTGGTATGTGAAAAGAACACACATGCAAAATGACTGGTTGTTGTTACTAAAAAGAACACACATGCAATGACACTGGTGGATCCATGTGTGGTGTCTGTAGAGAACACACATTTCAATGACACTGGTGGATCCATATGTGGTATGTCAAAAGAAAACACATGCAATGACTCTGGTTGTTGTTAGTGAAAAGAACACACATGCAATAACACTGGTGGATCCATAGGTGGTATGTGAGAAGAACACACATGCAAAATGACTCTGGTTTGTTGTTACTAAAAAGAACACACATGCAATGACACTGGTGGATCCATAGGTGGATTATGGAAGGAACACACATGCAATGACACTGGTGGATCCATACGTGGTATGTGAGAAGAACAAACATTTCAATGACTCTGGTTGTTGTTACTAAAAAGAACACATATGCAATGACACTGGTGGATCCATAGGTGGTATGTGAAAAGAACACACATGCAAAATGACTCTGGTTGTTGTTACTAAAAAGAACACGCATGTAATGACACTGGTGGATCCATGGGTGGATTGTGAAAAGAACACACATGCTATGACACTGGTGGATCCATAGGTGGTATGTGAAAAGAACACACATGCAAAATGACTCTGGTTGTTGTTACTAAAAAGAACACACATGCAATGACACTGGTGGATCCATAGGTGGTATGTGAATAGAACACACATGCAAAATAACTCTGGTTGTTGTTACTAAAAAGAACACACATGCACTGACACTGGTGGATCCATGGGTTGATTGTGAAAAGAACACACATGCAAAGACACTGGTGGATCCATAGGTGGTATGTGAAAAGAACACACATGCAAAATGACTCTGGTTGTTGTTAGTAAAAAGAACACACATGCAATGACACTGGTGGATCCATGTGTAGTCTCTATAGAGAGCACACATTTCCATGACTCTGGTTGTTGTTAGTAAAAAGAACACACATTCAATGACTCCAGTTGTTGTTAGTGAAAAGAACACACATGCAATGACACCGGTGGATCCATGGGTGGATTGTGAAAAGAACACACATGCAATGACACTGGTGGATCCATAGGTGGTAGAGAAGAACACACATTTCAATGACTCTGGTTATTGTTACTAAAAAGAACACACATGCCATGACACTGGTGGATCCATAGGTGGTATGTGAAGAGAACACACATGCAAAATGACTCTGGTTGTTTTTACTAAAAAGAACACACATGCAATGACACTGGTGGATCCATGGGTGGATTGTGAAAACAACACACATGCAAAGACACTAGTGGATCCATAGGTGGTATGTGAAAAGAACACACATGTAAAATGACTCTGGTTGTTACTAAAAAGAACACGCATGCAATGACACTGGTGGATCCATGTGTGGTCTCTCTAGAGAACACACATTTCAATCACACTAGTGGATCCATATGTGGTATGTGAAAAGATCACACATGCAATGACTCTGGTTGTTGTTAGTGAAAAGAACACACATGCAATGACACTGGTGGATCCATGTGTGGCCTGTGAAGAGAGCACACATTTCAATGACTCTTGTTGTTGTTAGCAAAAATAACACACATGCAATGACACTGGTAGATCCATGTGTGGTCTTTGAAGAGAACACACATGCAATGACACTGGTTGTTGTTACTAAAAAGAACACACATCTAATGACACCGGTGGATCCATGTGTGGATTGTGAAAAGAGCACACATGCAACGACCCTGGTGGATCCATATGTGGTATGTGAAAAGAACACACATGCAAAATGACTCTGGTTGTTGTTAGTGAAAAGAACACACATGCAATGACACTGGTGGATCCATAGGTGGTATGTCAAAATAACACACATGCAAAATGACTCTGGTTGTTGTTACTAAAAAGAACACACATGCAATGCCACTGGTGGATCCATGGGTGGATTGTGAAAAGTGCACACATGCAATGACACTGGTGGATCCATGTGTGGTCTCTGAAGAGAACATACATGCAAAATGACTCTGGTTGTTGTTACTAAAAAGAACACACATGCAATGACTCTGGTGGATCCATGGGTGGATTGTGAAAAGAACACACATGCAATGACACTGGTGGATCCATAGGTTGTATGTGAAAAGAACACACAAGCAAAATGACTTGTTGTTGTTACTAAAAAGAACACACATGCAATGTCACTGGTGGATCCATGTGTGGTCTCTGTAGAGAACATACATTTCAATGACACTGGTGGATCCATATGTGGTATGTGAAAAGAACACACATGCAATGACTCTAGTTGTTGTTAGTGAAAAGAACACACATGCAATGACACTGGTGGATCCATAGGTGGTATGTGAGAAGAACACACATGCAAAATGACTCTGGTTGTTGTTACTAAAAAGAACACACATGCAATGACACTGGTGGATCCATGGGTGGATTGTGAAAAGAGCACACATGCAATGACACTAGTGGATCCATGTGTGGTCTCGGAAGAGAACACACATGCAAAATGACTCTAGTTGTTGTTACTAAAAAGAACACACATGCAATGACACTGGTGGATCCATAGGTGGTATGTGAAAAGAACACACATGCAAAATGACTGGTTGTTGTTACTAAAAAGAACACACATGCAATGACACTGGTGGATCCATGTGTGGTGTCTGTAGAGAACACACATTTCAATGACACTGGTGGATCCATATGTGGTATGTCAAAAGAAAACACATGCAATGACTCTGGTTGTTGTTAGTGAAAAGAACACACATGCAATTACACTGGTGGATCCATAGGTGGTATGTGAGAAGAACACGCATGCAAAATGACTCTGGTTGTTGTTACTAAAAAGAACACACATGCAATGACACTGGTGGATCCATAGGTGGATTATGGAAGGAACACACATGCAATGACACTGCTGGATCCATAGGTGGTATGTGAGAAGAACAAACATTTCAATGACTCTGGTTATTGTTACTAAAAAGAACACATATGCAATGACACTGGTGGATCCATAGGTGGTATGTGAAAAGAACACACACGCAAAATGATTCTGGTTGTTGTTACTAAAAAGAACACGTATGCAATGACACTGGTGGATCCATGGGTGGATTGTGAAAAGAACACACATGCAATGACACAGGTGGATCCATAGGTGGTATGTGAAAAGAACACACATGCAAAATGACTCTGGTTGTTGTTACTAAAAAGAACACACATGCAATGACACTGGTGGATCCATAGGTGGTATGTGAATAGAACACACATGCAAAATAACTCTGGTTGTTGTTACTAAAAAGAACACACATGCAATGACACTGGTAGATCCATGTGTGGTCTTTGAAGAGAACACACATGCAATGACACTGGTTGTTGTTACTAAAAAGAACACACATCTAATGACACCGGTGGATCCATGTGTGGATTGTGAAAAGAGCACACATGCAACGACCCTGGTGGATCCATATGTGGTATGTGAAAAGAACACACATGCAAAATGACTCTGGTTGTTGTTAGTGAAAAGAACACACATGCAATGACACTGGTGGATCCATAGGTGGTATGTCAAAATAACACACATGCAAAATGACTCTGGTTGTTGTTACTAAAAAGAACACACATGCAATGACACTGGTGGATCCATGGGTGGATTGTGAAAAGTGCACACATGCAATGACACTGGTGGATCCATGTGTGGTCTCTGAAGAGAACATACATGCAAAATGACTCTGGTTGTTGTTACTAAAAAGAACACACATGCAATGACTCTGGTGGATCCATGGGTGGATTGTGAAAAGAACACACATGCAATGACACTGGTGGATCCATAGGTTGTATGTGAAAAGAACACACAAGCAAAATGACTTGTTGTTGTTACTAAAAAGAACACACATGCAATGTCACTGGTGGATCCATGTGTGGTCTCTGTAGAGAACATACATTTCAATGACACTGGTGGATCCATATGTGGTATGTGAAAAGAACACACATGCAATGACTCTAGTTGTTGTTAGTGAAAAGAACACACATGCAATGACACTGGTGGATCCATAGGTGGTATGTGAGAAGAACACACATGCAAAATGACTCTGGTTGTTGTTACTAAAAAGAACACACATGCAATGACACTGGTGGATCCATGGGTGGATTGTGAAAAGAGCACACATGCAATGACACTAGTGGATCCATGTGTGGTCTCGGAAGAGAACACACATGCAAAATGACTCTAGTTGTTGTTACTAAAAAGAACACACATGCAATGACACTGGTGGATCCATAGGTGGTATGTGAAAAGAACACACATGCAAAATGACTGGTTGTTGTTACTAAAAAGAACACACATGCAATGACACTGGTGGATCCATGTGTGGTGTCTGTAGAGAACACACATTTCAATGACACTGGTGGATCCATATGTGGTATGTCAAAAGAAAACACATGCAATGACTCTGGTTGTTGTTAGTGAAAAGAACACACATGCAATGACACTGGTGGATCCATAGGTGGTATGTGAGAAGAACACGCATGCAAAATGACTCTGGTTGTTGTTACTAAAAAGAACACACATGCAATGACACTGGTGGATCCATAGGTGGATTATGGAAGGAACACACATGCAATGACACTGCTGGATCCATAGGTGGTATGTGAGAAGAACAAACATTTCAATGACTCTGGTTATTGTTACTAAAAAGAACACATATGCAATGACACTGGTGGATCCATAGGATGTATGTGAAAAGAACACACACGCAAAATGATTCTGGTTGTTGTTACTAAAAAGAACACGTATGCAATGACACTGGTGGATCCATGGGTGGATTGTGAAAAGAACACACATGCAATGACACAGGTGGATCCATAGGTGGTATGTGAAAAGAACACACATGCAAAATGACTCTGGTTGTTGTTACTAAAAAGAACACACATGCAATGACACTGGTGGATCCATAGGTGGTATGTGAATAGAACACACATGCAAAATAACTCTGGTTGTTGTTACTAAAAAGAACACACATGCACTGACACTGGTGGATCCATGGGTTGATTCTGAAAAGAACACACATGCAAAGACACTGGTGGATCCGTAGGTGGTATGTGAAAAGAACACACATGCAAAATGACTCTGGTTGTTGGTAGTAAAAAGAACACACATGCAATGACACTGGTGGATCCATGTGTGGTCTCTATAGAGAGCACACATTTCCATGACTCTGGTTGTTGTTAGTAGAAAGAACACACATTCAATGACTCCAGTTGTTGTTAGTGAAAAGAACACACATGCAATGACCCCGGTGGATCCATGGGTGGATTGTGAAAAGAACACACATGCAATGACACTGGTGGGTCCATAGGTGGTAGAGAAGAACACACATTTCAATGACTCTGGTTGTTGTTACTAAAAAGAACACACATGCAATGACACTGGTGAATCCATAGGTGGATTGTGAAAAGAGCACACATGCAATGACACTGGTGGATCCATAGGTGGTATGTGAAAAGAAAACACATGCAAAATGACTCTGGTTGTTGTTAGTAAAAAGAACACACATGCAATGACACCGGTGGATCCATGTGTGGTCTCTGTAGAGAACACACATTTCAATGACACTACTGGATCCATAGGTGATATGTGAAAAGAACACACATGCAAAATGACTCTGGTTGTTGTTAGTGAAAAGAATACACATGCAATGATACTGGTGGATCCATAGGTGGTATGTGAAAAGAAGGCACATGCAAAATGACCCTGGTTGTTGTTACTAAAAAGAACACACATGCAATGACTCTGGTGGATCCATGGGTGGATTGTGAAAACAAGACACATGCAATGACACTGGTGGATCCATAGGTGGTATGTGAAAAGAACACACATGCAAAATGACTCTGATTGTTGTTACTAAAAAGAACACACATGCAATGACACTGGTGGATCCATATGTGGTCTCTATAGAGAACACACATTTCAATGACACTGGTGGATCTATAGGTGGTATGTGAAAAGAACACACATGCAAAATGACTCTGGTTGTTGTTACTAAAAAGAAAACACATGCAATGACACTGGTGGATCAATAGGTGGTATGTGAAGAGAACTCACATGCAAAATGACTCTGGTTGTTGTTATTAAAAAGAACACACATGCAATGACACTGGTGGATCCATGGGTGGATTATGAAAAGAACACACATGCAATGACACTAGTGGATCCATAGGTGGTATGTGAAAAGAACACACATGCAAAATGACTCGTTGTTGTTACTAAAAAGAACACACATGCAATAACTCTAGTTGTTGTTAGTGAAAAGAACACACATGCAATGACACTGGTGGATCCATAGGTGGTATGTGAGAAGAACACACATGCAAAATGACTCCGTTTGTTGTTACTAAAAAGAACACACATGCAATGCCACTGGTGGATCCATGGGTGGATTATGCAAAGAGCACACGTGCAATGACACTAGTGGATCCATGTGTGGTCTCTGAAGAGAACACACATGCAAAATGACTCTGGTTGTTGTTACTAAAAAGAACACACATGCAATGACACTGGGGGATCCATGGGTGGATTGTGAAAATAACACACATCCAAGGACACTAGTGGATCCATGTGTGGTCTCTGAAGAGAACACACATGCAAAATGACTCTGGTTGTTGTTACTAAAAAGAACACACATGCAATGACACTGGTGGATCCATGGGTGGATTGTGAAAAGAACACACATGCAATGACACTGGTGGATCCATAGGTGGTATGTGAAAAGAACACACATGCAAAATGACTGGTTGTTATCACTAAAAAGAACACACATGCAATGACACTGGTGGATCCATGTGTGGTCTCTGTAGAGAACACACATTTCAATGACACTGGTGGATCCATATGTGTATGTGAAAAGAACACACATGCAATGACTCTGGTTGATGTTAGTGAAAAGAACACACATGCAATGACACTGGTGGATCCATAGGTGGTATGTGAGAAGAACACACATGCATAATGACTCTTGTTGTTGTTACTAAAAAGAACACACATGCAATGACACTGGTGGATCCATAGGTGGATTGTGAAATGAACACACATGGAATGACACTGGTGGATCCATAGGTGGTATGTGAGAAGAACACACATTTCAATGACTCTGGTTATTGTTACTAAAAAGAACACACATGCCATGACACTGGTGGATCCATAGGTGGTATGTGAAGAGAACACACATGCAAAATGACTCTGGTTGTTTTTACTAAAAAGAACACACATGCAATGACACTGGTGGATCCATGGGTGGATTGTGAAAAGAACACACATGCAAAGACACTAGTGGATCCATAGGTGGTATGTGAAAAGAACACACATGCAAAATAACTGGTTGTTGTTACTAAAAAGAACACACATGGAATGACACTGGTGGATCCATGTGTGGTCTCTATAGAGAACACACATTTCAATGACACTGGTGGATCTATAGGTGGTATGTGAAAAGAACACACATGCAAAATGACTCTGGTTGTTGTTACTAAAAAGAACACACATGCAATGACACTGGTGGATCAATAGGTGGTATGTGAAGAGAACTCACATGCAAAATGACTCTGGTTGTTGTTATTAAAAAGAACACACATGCAATGACACTGGTGGATCCATGGGTGGATTATGAAAAGAACACACATGCAATGACACTAGTGGATCCATAGGTGGTATGTGAAAAGAACACACATGCAAAATGACTGGTTGTTGTTACTAAAAAGAACACACATGCAATGACTCTAGTTGTTGTTAGTGAAAAGAACACACATGCAATGACACTGGTGGATCCATAGGTGGTATGTGAGAAGAACACACATGCAAAATGACTGGTTGTTGTTACTAAAAATAACACACATGCAATGACTCTGGTTGTTGTTAGTGAAAAGAACACACATGCGATGACACTGGTGGATCCATGTGTGGTCTCTGAAGAGAGCACACATTTCAATGACTATTGTTGTTGTTAGCAAAAAGAACACACATGCAATGACACTGGTAGATCCATGTGTGGTCTTTGAAGAGAACACACATGCAATGACACTAGTTGTTGTTACTAAAAAGAACACACATCTAATGACACCGGTGGATCCATGTGTGGATTGTGAAAAGAGCACACATGCAACGACACCGGTGGATCCATATGTGGTATGTGAAATGAACACACATGCAAAATGACTCTGGTTGTTGTTAGTGAAAAGAACACACATGCAATGACACTGGTGGATCCATAGGTGGTATGTCAAAATAACACACATGCAAAATGACTCTGGTTGTTGTTACTAAAAAGAACACACATGCAATGACACTGGTGGATCCATGGGTGGATTGTGAAAAGTGCACACATGCAATGACACTGGTGGATCCATGTGTGGTCTCTGAAGAGAATATACATGCAAAATGACTCTTGTTGTTGTTACTAAAAAGAACACACATGCAATGACTCTGGTGGATCCGTGGGTGGATTGTGAAAAGAACACACATGCAATGACACTGGTGGATACATAGGTTGTATGTGAAAAGAACACACAAGCAAAATGACTGGTTGTTGTTACTAAAAAGAACACACATGCAATGTCACTGGTGGATCCATGTGTGGTCTCTGTAGAGAACACACATTTCAATGACACTGGTGGATCCATATGTGGTATGTGAAAAGAACACACATGCAATGACTCTGGTTGTTGTTAGTGAAAAGAACACACATGCAATGACACTGGTGGATCCATAGGTGGTATGTGAGAAGAACACACATGCAAAATGACTCTGGTTGTTGTTACCAAAAAGAACACACATGCAATGACACTGGTGGATCCGTGGGTGGATTGTGAAAAGAGCACACATGCAATGACACTAGTGGATCCATGTGTGGTCTCGGAAGAGAACACACATGCAAAATGACTTTCGTTGTTGTTACTAAAAAGAACACACATGCAATGACTCTTGTGGATCCATGGGTGGATTGTGAAAAGAACACACATGCAATGACACCGGTGGATCCATAGGTGGTATGTGAAAAGAACACACATGCAAAATGACTGGTTGTTGTTACTAAAAAGAACACACATGCAATGACACTAGTGGATCCATGTGTGGTGTCTGTAGAGAACAGACATTTCAATGACACTGGTGGATCCATATGTGGTATGTCAAAATAAAACACATGCAATGACTCTGGTTGTTGTTAGTGAAAAGAACACACATGCAATGACACTGCTGGATCCATAGGTGGTATGTGAGAAGAACACACATGCAAAATGACTCTGGTTGTTGTTACTAAAAAGAACACACATGCAATGACACTGGTGGATCCATAGGTGGATTATGGAAGGAACACACATGCAATGACACTGGTGGATCCATAGGTGGTATGTGAGGAGAACACACATTTCAATGACTCTGGTTGTTGTTACTAAAAAGAACACACATGCAATGACACTGGTGGATCCATAGGTGGTATGTGAAGAGAACACACATGCAAAATGACTCGGGTTGTTGTTACTAAAAATAACACACATGCAATGACACTAGTGGATCCATGGGTGGATTGTGAAAAGAACACACATGCAATGACACTGGTGGATCCATAGGTGGTATGTGAAAAGAACACACATGCAAAATGACTCTGGTTGTTGTTACTAAAAAGAACACACATGCAATGACACGGGTGAATCCATAAGTGGTATGTGAAGAGAACACACATGCAAAATGACTCTGGTTGTTGTTACTAAAAAGAACACACATGCAATGACACTGGTGGATCCATGTGTGGTCTCTATAGAGAGCACACATTGCAATGACTCTGGTTGTTGTTAGTAAAAAGAACACACATTCAATAACTCCAGTTGTTGTTAGTGAAAAGAACACACATGCAATGACACCAGTGGATCCATGGGTGGATTGTGAAAAGATCACACATGCAATGACACTAGTGGATCCATAGGTGGTATGTGAGAAGAACACACATTTCAATGACTCTGGTTGTTGTTACTAAAAAGAACACACATGCAATGACACTGGTGGATCCATAGGTGGATTGTGAAAAGAGCACACATGCAATGACATTGGTGGATCCATAGGTGGTATGTGAAAATAACACACATGCAAAATGACTCTGGTTGTTTTTAGTGAAAAGAACGCACATGCAATGACACTGGTGGATCCATGTGTGGTCTCTGTAGAGAACACACATTTCAATGACACTGGTGGATCCATATGTGGTATGTGAAAAGAACACACATGCAATGACTCTGGTTGTTGTTAGTGAAAAGAACACACATGCAATGACTCTAGTTGTTGTTAGTGAAAAGAACACACATGCAATGACACTGGTGGATCCATAGGTGGTATGTGAGAAGAACACACATGCAAAATGACTCTGGTTGTTGTTACTAAAAAGAACACACATGCAATGCCACTGGTGGATCCATGGGTGGATTGTGAAAAGAGCACACATGCAATAACACTAGTGGATCCATGTGTGGTCTCGGAAGAGAACACACATGCAAAATGACTCTCGTTGTTGTTACTAAAAAGAACACACATGCAATGACTCTTGTGGATCCATGGGTGGATTGTGAAAAGAACACACATGCAATGACACCGGTGGATCCATAGGTGGTATGTGAAAAGAACACACATGCAAAATGACTGGTTGTTGTTACTAAAAAGAACACACATGCAATGACACTAGTGGATCCATGTGTGGTGTCTGTAGAGAACAGACATTTCAATGACACTGGTGGATCCATATGTGGTATGTCAAAATAAAACACATGCAATGACTCTGGTTGTTGTTAGTGAAAAGAACACACATGCAATGACACTGCTGGATCCATAGGTGGTATGTGAGAAGAACACACATGCAAAATGACTCTGGTTGTTGTTACTAAAAAGAACACACATGCAATGACACTGGTGGATCCATAGGTGGATTATGGAAGGAACACACATGCAATGACACTGGTGGATCCATAGGTGGTATGTGAGGAGAACACACATTTCAATGACTCTGGTTGTTGTTACTAAAAAGAACACACATGCAATGACACTGGTGGATCCATAGGTGGTATGTGAAGAGAACACACATGCAAAATGACTCGGGTTGTTGTTACTAAAAATAACACACATGCAATGACACTAGTGGATCCATGGGTGGATTGTGAAAAGAACACACATGCAATGACACTGGTGGATCCATAGGTGGTATGTGAAAAGAACACACATGCAAAATGACTCTGGTTGTTGTTACTAAAAAGAACACACATGCAATGACACGGGTGAATCCATAAGTGGTATGTGAAGAGAACACACATGCAAAATGACTCTGGTTGTTGTTACTAAAAAGAACACACATGCAATGACACTGGTGGATCCATGTGTGGTCTCTGTAGAGAGCACACATTGCAATGACTCTGGTTGTTGTTAGTAAAAAGAACACACATTCAATGACTCCAGTTGTTGTTAGTGAAAAGAACACACATGCAATGACACCAGTGGATCCATGGGTGGATTGTGAAAAGATCACACATGCAATGACACTAGTGGATCCATAGGTGGTATGTGAGAAGAACACACATTTCAATGACTCTGGTTGTTGTTACTAAAAAGAACACACATGCAATGACACTGGTGGATCCATAGGTGGATTGTGAAAAGAGCACACATGCAATGACATTGGTGGATCCATAGGTGGTATGTGAAAAGAACACACATGCAAAATGACTCTGGTTGTTTTTAGTGAAAAGAACGCACATGCAATGACACTGGTGGATCCATGTGTGGTCTCTGTAGAGAACACACATTTCAATGACACTGGTGGATCCATATGTGGTATGTGAAAAGAACACACATGCAATGACTCTGGTTGTTGTTAGTGAAAAGAACACACATGCAATAACACTGGTGGATCCATTGGTGGTATGTGAAAAGACAACACATGCAAAATGACTCTAGTTGTTGTTACTAAAAAGAACACACATGCAATAACACTGGTGGATTCATAGGTGGAATATGTAATGGACACACATGCAATAACACTGGTGGATCCATAGGTGATATGTGAGAAGAACACACATGCAAAATGACTCTAGTTGTTGTTACTAAAAAGAACACACATGCAATGACGCTGGTGGATCCATGTGTGGTCTCTATAGAGAACACGCATTTCAATGACACTGGTGGATCCATATGTGGTATGTGAAAAGAACACACATGCCTTGACTCTGGTTGTTGTTAGTGAAAAGAACACACATGTAATGACTCTGGTTGTTGTTAGTGAAAAGAACACACATGCAATGACACTGGTGGATCCATGTGTGGTCTTTGAAGAGAGCACACATTTCAATGACTCTGGTTGTTGTGAGTAAAAAGAACACACATGCAATGACTCCAGTTGTTGTTAGTGAAAAGAACACACATGCAATGACACTGGTGGGCAAAAAGAACATACATGCAATGACACTGGTGGATCCATATGTGGTATTGAAAAGAATACACATGGAATGACTCCAGTTGTTGTTACTGAAAAGAACGCACCTGCAATGACACTGGTGGATCCATAGGTGGATTGTGAAAAGAGCACACATGCAATGACTCCAGTTGTTGTTAGTGAAAAGAACACACCTGCAATGACACTGGTGGATCCATAGGTGGATTGTGAAAAGAGCACACATGCAATGCCACTGGTGGTTCCATATGTGGTATGTGAAAAGAACACACATGGAATGTCTCTGGTTGTTGTTAGTAAAAAGAACACACATGCAATGACACTGGTGGATCCATAGGTGGATTGTGAAAAGAGCACAAATGCAATGACATTTGAATGGTACGGGTGGATCCATAGGCGGATTGTGAAAAGAGAGTTTCCCTCTCTCTCTCTGTGTGTGTCAAAAATCTCACAAAAGCCCAAACGTGTGGAGATCCCAAACATGTGCTCACTCTGGGTGCTATGCCCTGATTGGTTGACACAGATGTCACGCGGATCGTCTCCACCAACCGTTTATCCCATGTGATCCAACGGGCAGGATAACCCCTCCCTTCTCCACTTTTTTTATGCATGGTCAATCCGTGCCACCTCTCTATTCGTGCCACCGATACTAAACCCCCATAAATAAGTGAAAATCCATCTATCTAACTAAAATAAATAAAATAAATGATCATATTTCGAAGAAGCCATCGTCTTCGTCTTCCGGTCCTTCCTCGTCTTCGTCAACGCTATCGTCCCCGCCATCGCTGCCGTCAGTGCCCTTCCTCGAATAAGCGCATTATCTCCTCGTCGGAGTCCTCCTCCTCCTCCTCTTCATAGTCCCACGGGTCCACGTCACTCTCCTCTGCTTCTGCCTCCAACTGATCGATGAACGCCTCCTCGTTGGCCGAGTCGGACTCGTCCAAATAGCTATCTCCTCTCTTCTTCCTGGTCTTCTTCTCGTTCCTCTTCTTGTCCGTACTCGCCGGTGCAACTCGCGCCCCCGTCCTGGCTGCTACTTTGCGCTCGTCCTATGTTGCAGGTACCCCACGCTCCTCATGCGCGGCCGGTACGAGCTTCGACATCGCGGTGTCCTCGAGTGCCAATGTCGATGGATCCTGGCGTAGTCGGACATGACGTGCTGCCTCAGCAGGCGACTCGCGAGCGCGGACGATGCAGCGAAGAGCCGGGGATGCAGGACGGACAGTGGACGGCTTGGACCTGCCATTGCACGGTGAGGGGGCATCGTGCTCGAGGTAGTTGCTCCGAATGGTTGATGGCGGGTACACAGAGTGGGGTGCCGATCTGATCAAGGACGAGAAGCGGTTCCGTGCGTCGTGTCCACGCGTGCATTTGTCGATTATCAAAAAAAAGTAATATATCGCGTACTGAACATAATTTGATCACAACTAAAGTGGCACAGCGTATTCTAGAATCGTAAATATCCCGTGCGTGCCTGTCACGTGGAGTTCGACAGAGTTGGACGTGCCGACGTGATCGTGCAGCAGTTGCGCGCGTCATTGCCCCATCAACACATGACACACGCACGCGGGATGTGCGCGCCGATTCCTGTGACGACCACCCGGCTCGCACTCCCCTTATTATATACTGGATTTTGGGCGGTGTCGAAGACCATTGAAGTGTCCATCGCAATAAAGACAAGTCCCATCGATTCCCTACCCCTGCCTTCCTGGCTTCTTTGAGAAGGTAGACCGTACACGGTGGTCTTGTATATTAGTACTAGTACTACTGGACCACAGCCTGTACTCTTACTCTTCTCCCACACTAATAATCACTATCTCCTTCCTCCTGCCTCCGCCACACTCACCCTGCAAGCCATGGCTCCACTGAGGAGGGGGAGAGGCCGGTCGACGATCCTCGTGGAGAAAAGGGAGAGAAATCGCCGCGAGACACTTCTTGCTCTACCAGCCTCTCAAGCCCACCCTCTCATCGAGGCCCAATCTCCCCCGACAATGGCGCCGAATGTTCTAGCAGGCGAGGGCTCCTCCCGGTACGGTCTCCTTATTCTACTTCTTCTCTATCTCCCTCTCCATCATGATCTTAATCAGCTTCTTCTTGTTTTTCTTCTTCTTCTAGCTCTTCCTCTTCTACGTATTACAGGTCGGCCATGGAGCCCGAATCCACCACGACGGAGGCGTTGCAGGACCCGTTCGGCCCTGTTCCATGTCTCAGCGAGGTAGCAAATCTCCATGTTGTTATTTCTCTGAGTTATGATGTGGATTTCTTAGATGTTGTCCGTCCCGCATTGGTTTTTCTTATTCTTTTGCGAGTTGTATTTGTTTTCATGAATATGACTGGATCTCTTGGTCTTTCCTTAATACCGCTGTTCATAGATTCACTATGGATTTTTTGTGATTAGGATTAGTTTATCGTGGTCATGAATAGATCACCAGGTCCATTTTTTAACACTGTGGCCAATAGATTCAACGGGGATTTTTTTGATCTGTATTAGTATTCACCTGGGACCTGGAGTGTAATTGTAGAATTCCTATTTTAATTAACATGAACGATGCAGCGATCGAAGGCCGAGTACCGTGAGAAGGTGGCCGCGATCAGTTCCAAGATTTCCAACCAACAAGAGCTTCCACGCTCCCTCACCCAAGCTAATGAGAGCCTACGCAAGCAATTATCTGTGCAGAAGGAGATCTCACTAGATTTTGCACGTGACGTCGTTAGGCTGTAGAAAGTGCTCGACCGTAACTTGATCAGGCAAGAACAGGGCATCAAGATAATCAACGAGCTCACGGAGGAGAAGAAGAATCTCGTAGAAAGGTGCATTCTCCTGCAGGACGAAGTCAGCGAGGCACTCAGAGGACGCGTCGAGGAAACCAAGGCTACCATCCGAGCCTACCATGACAGGAACCATTGCCTGGATGCAGTCAAGGAGATGAAGGAGGACATGAGCAGAGGGATCATCGTACTTGAGGGTGTTTAGAAAGAGAACGAGGAGCTAAGGGCATGTCTGGAGGCGTACCAGAGCAATGCCCAAGTCTGATTCCCGTTAGCGGGGACACGAATACCAGTTCGTCCTCCTCTCCTTTTGTAATGTTTAGGGTTCAGGGAGCAATGCCCATGTCTGCTTCCCATTATAGGGTGCAATAAGAATCCTAGGGCAACTCCTTATCTATCTGGACATGTGTTGGTGTTCATGTTCATGAATGGACACCATGTTCTCTTTCCATATGTATATGGACATGGGTTTATGCATTATGAGTTTGCCACTCTCCCACTACTATTTGGTGATATTGGGAAAAACTCACAGCACACTAAACTACTGATAAATCTTATTTGTCTTCGAAATTGAAATTATGACAGTGCCACTAGTCGATTCATAAAATGTTGATTAGTCCTAGATTGCTTCTTCCTTGAAATTATGATAGTGTCACTAGTCGATTCAGTTAATTATGGAAACTAACCAACTTGTCCTGGTGAACTGAACAAACCATACTATGTATTTTTGTTGCAGGGAAAGAGGCGAAAGATCGACTAGGACCTGGCGACCTGGCTAAATGACAAGATAGCAATCCAAAGGGAGAAGCGGAATTCCCAGAAACTGGCCTTTGACCAATTGCGTGTTGAATTCGCGGTCCTTTCTGACAAGTGCCAGAAACTGAAGGAGTTAAACACCGACTGGGTGAAGCTACATAGTGAAGGTCGCGCCTCAGCTAGGAAGCAAACGGAGATCATGAAAGGGATCTTGAAGGAAAATCGTATGGCTATGGACAAAATTCTCCAATCCGTGACGGAGCGCTAGAACCTATAGCGGAAGCACGACATAGTACTAAAGGAGCTGGCCAATCTTAGGGAGGAAAACTGGTAGCTCCGGGCCAGGCTCGCTTGAACACAACATATGTCTATTTAGTACTGAACTGCCTGGTTTATCCTCTGCAGTGGTGATTTTGTAAGCGTGAACTTAACTCTATGCACGATATGTGTGTTCGTCTGAAATTAGTTTGCTCGAGGATTGAGTTTGGCTTAGTTCGGAAAGAGCAACTGCAAGTCTTACAATTAACTAGTTTCAGGCATTGGTACAACATAAATTATTCATCTCGAATTTCCTTTATCCTCTATAGTCTGTCCTAGTTCACCCTCGCGCGCCTTCTTCAGTTCCATCAACAGATCCGCAATGCAGCACTCCAGCTTCTTCTTGTCTTCCCTGAGCTGATCCCTCTCCTTTTCTGCATTATGAATCAGCAACCTGTGACTATCCTGAAGCTTCTTTGCAGTTCCAACAACCAAGCTCCCATCGATTCCGTCAGTTAGCTTTGACTGCAAATTCTCGATTTCTTGTTCCAGCTCCTTATTTCGTACCGACAGCTTATAATTTTTTTCAGCTGCATCACTTACATCAGTAAATCTCCCCGACCTTTCCAACTCATACATCTCCCATAACTGTGCCAAACATTTCTTAAGTGAATCTAGCCACTCAAGATCCACCCACTATACTGCTTTACACACCGGGCCAACCTAAAAACACACACACTATAGTGTTATGAACATGCACGATACATTTTACTTCATGTCACAGTTGCACATAATGTAAACAAACCTGATTTGTACAGCCCAAAAACCTTCTCCCAGTGTTACTGCCTTCAAATGCAACATATCTCCTCAGTTTTAGCCCATGGTCACATGGCACTTCTCCATCGAGATCTAGGCCCTCCCATTCGGAGTCGTAGATCGTCCTTGGTACCTATAGGTAAACGCAAAGCTGAAATCAAACACGATTGCATGCACATATGGAGCTCAGATCGAGTGATTTACCATTGCCTAACCCTAGCCCGAGAAAACATAGGAACTCACATCATGGAAGGAATACTCGATGTCGGAGAGAAGGCTATCGCTGCTTGACTGGTCGTCCTCGCCGTTCAAGGACAGCATGGCGAATGCGACGGCGACAGCGTTAGAGAGAGAGAGAGAGAGAGAGAGAGAGAGAGAGAGAGAGAGAGAGAGCAACCCTTGTACCACTGCAATGATGACTAAATTGGCATGTTACAATAGTTTAATGGATACCATGCCCTTTCCCTGGATTACTGTCTCCTGCCTGATATGGATTCTCTTCACACATTCTCATTTCAAATATTAAACCTGCACTCCCTCCATCCCAATTTCATTGCCTAACGAAAACATACCAGTATATTACATCATCCAAAGAAACAAAATCATGTCAACTACAAGGTACTTATGCATCACTTCTTCAGTCATGGTTTCACAAAACATTACATTATAATCTCCCAACAAACATAACCACAACATGGTTTCACAAAACATCACATTACAATCTCTCAACAAACATAATCACAGAAACAAGTATATTACATCGACTCAAGAAACAAAATCATGTCGACTACAAGGTACTTACACATCACTTGTCCTGTCATGGTTTCGCAAAACATTACATTACAGTCTCTCAACAAACAAAATAACAGAAACAAGTACAGTACATCATCTCAAGAAACATAATCATGTCAACTACAATGTATTTATGCATCACTAGTCCAGTCATGGTTTCACAAAACATTACATTACAATGTCCCAACAAACATAATAACTGAAACAAGTACGGTACATCATCTTAAGAAACATAATCATGTCAACTACAATGTACTTATGTCTTATTACAACAACGATGGTTTCAGTGAGTGACATATCCGAAAATATCAATAGCTCGCACAGCATTATATCGCAATCTCTCAACAAACATAATCACAGAAGCACACTCTAAATGCAACAGCAGTCAATATTACAAATACAGGCAGGGGAACCCCGCGGTCCATATGACAAGCCCAGGGTAGCAGCTCTCATCAGATCTCATCAACGTCGACCACCTCATTCTGTTCAGCCACTACAGGGGCATCTACATCCACTATAACCTGTTCAACAACATCATAAATGGTACCAAGAACACCTTCTTGGTTCGCTTCTTTCGCCGCATAATCTGCATAAGATCTTCAGTATCCAAAACATCTATGAATTGCTGCTTCTTATGATGCCACCACCAGATTTTTGCCATCTGCTTCGGGCCAATACTGATTTCCTTACCGATCATCTCTCTCATTTCATCAAGAGTTATGTTTTTGGAATCGACAGTGATCTCCACAGTACATGACGAAACTAGATTATTAACTCCCTCATCAAGTTTTGCCATGTATGAATCCACCTCTATGCGTATACTGAACTTATCTAGATCAACATCTATTGGTCCGTATTCTCTAGGAGCAGAAGCTCTAGCAGCAAGATCTCCAGCATCTGCATACATATCATCATTCAACTTTCACCTTACGATCAGCTGCACAACACTCCCAAACCATCTGAAGCTCATGGGAGTGCTCAATTTGCTGATAGGTATCATTCATGTTGCACCACACCAATTTTGTCCTCTGTCTAGAACCCCAGGGAATTCTAGCGGCAAGCATATCTACCAGCTGCGAAACAGACACAACCTCTTTGCAATTCACAAGCAGATGCACATCTTGCCCGAACACAACCCTCTCGCAACCAAAATCAAGCTTTGCAGTGTACTGCCGAACATGAACTGTGAACTCATATAGGTCCCTTGTATCAAAGTTGTGCCTAATTTGATTAAAAAGGGGAACATTTTAGTTCATTCGATTCTATTATGCCGTAACTAATCTACTTGCAAGATAAGGCACATATAAGAAAAATTCACCTCTCGCTCTTCTCCTGGGTTTTTTCTTCGAGATCTGAGTGCTGCATCCGCCCACCGGAGCCGAACAATCCATCGCCGGCCTTGCTTTTCTCTTCAACCCACTGCTCATGGGTACCTTGGGAGCAGAATCCTTACTGGCCTCCTCGCTAACCGGGACTGAAGACCTCGCCGCAACTACGTGTTGAGCCCTAGACTTGGGCCCCGACGGACCCTTTTCAGTCGGCGACGTAGCTACAACCTTCGCCTTGCAATACATGCTGGGCCGCCGCCGCCGGATTCAGTGTCGGGGGAGGGAGAAAAAAGGTCCTCCGCCGCCGGCAGATTTAGGGTCGGGGAAGGGAAGAAAAGGGACCGCCGCCGCCGCAGCAAGATTCAATGTCGAGAGTTAGGAAATAACAGTAATAGATTTTCCCCTACGACACGTGCAGGGTGGCTAAGAAGAGTGACCGACGAAGGAGGGGCACAGCAGGAACTAGTGTAACAGAATATCCTGACTTACCGGGCGCGATTTGAAAATATTTGGTTTGGCCATCATTCACTCGAAAGACCCCTCTCAGCAATTGGCGCCCCAACTTTTCGAATCGCGGTGATAAAAATCAACTTGGGTACCGCGTTGCCTGGCCACCCCAACTTTCGGGCCGCAAAATGATATTCTCCTTGGCAAGGCCAAACATTCGCCCCGCCTCCACCTTGGTGCACTTATCGGCCACGACCAAGAGCTCGGCTACGGTGGTGAGGCTCTCACCCCGGATCCCAATCTTCTCCCTTATCTTGACGTCCTTCATGCCCTTAGAGAAAGTGGTGATGACGTTGGAGTCCGAGATTTTGGGGATCTTGTTGCGGACTCGGCTGAACCTTTGCAAGAACTTGAAGAGGGTCTCTCCAGGCTACTGGTGTATCTGGCGGAGGTCGTAGTAGGTGATCGAGCACTCATAGGTTCCGTTTAAGTTGGAGATGAAGAGGGAGCTGAGCTCTGCCCATGAGTCGATCGACTCTTCGGGGAGGCTCATCAGCGAGGTACTGGCCATCTCCTTCAGGCATAGGGGGAACCAGTTTTCCATGACTCGGTCATCTCCTCCCACTACCTCAGTCTTTTGGTGAAGGCGAGGTAGCAGTTCTCCTGGACCGCCTTGCCGTTGGCAAGGGCCGCGCGGTTCTGCTGCCCTACGACAGCGATTTCCTTGTCGAGGCGGTCCTCGTGCTCGCACGGTGGCGCTGCGGCCGTGGGAGGTGAGATGATCTGGCAGCTGTTCGCGGGTGGTGGAGTGGCGTTGTCCATCTTGGTCGCATCCCCACATCGGCGGGACGGGAGTGAGCCCCCAGCCTCCCGCTCCCCACCTTCGGGCCGAGCACCCGGGCCCTCAGGGGAGAGGGTGGCAGCGTCAACGAGTTCAGTGATCCGGTCACGCCACCTCTTCTGGCCATGCTCAGCTGGCGGGTGGTCTAGGAGCTCGCACACCATGCTCTTGGCAGCCTCCGGGGTGAGCTGTTCGGGGTGGCCACGGGATGACGCGGTGTGGGAGAGTGACGTGACGCCATGTGAGGAGGGACCGGGCTCTCGTGATGGGCGGTAGGAGGATCCCCCCTCGTCCTACATCCACGGGACTTGCTCGGAGGTGGCGTGCTACGGAGCCGGCTCCGTCTGGGCCTTGCTTGTCACGCGATGGTGGGCTCGCTCGGCGCGTCTCTTGTTGTCATCCGACATGTTGCCAAGGTCGTCAAATGTCTTGAAAGTGCACCTCAGCCCCCTACCTGGCGTGCCTAATGTCGGAGATTTGTCCCACGAAGGAACTAGGGTCCAACGGTCCCTTGGTTTGTGAGGGGTCTAAACACGCGATTCCAAAGGAACTCAGCGACAGCGACGGTGGCGGAGAAAGCACATGAGAGAGATGACACCGGGGATTTTTTTACCCAGGTTCGGGACCCTTGTGAGGAGGTAAACCCCTACTCCTGCTTTGTTGTATTGCTCGCGTGCTTCGCGAGGGTACAATGGAGGATGAAAGTCTAGGGTTTTAGATCTCAAGGATCGTTCCCTTCTGAGGTAGGAGAAGGGTTCCTTATATAGGGCAACGTCGGGCCTCTTCCCCTGGTCTATGGGCGGGAAGGGTCGCCACAGTGCCGTTCCCCGAGGTTCTGGTCTACAAGGCTGCTTTCCGCTAGACCGGGTCTTGGACCTAGGTGCACCTCCGCCAGTTGGTAAAGTAGCCCCCCTTTTCCCAGTTTGTCTTCATCTGGCGCTGCTTGCTATCTCCTTAACACCCAAACGGCAACTGGTGCACCCGCTGCGTGAAGGTCTTCAGTCCCCCTGCTGCAGGAAAGGGTGGGTGGACCAGATCTTCCTTTTCCGAGGCAAATGGCGAGTGCCCAGCAACCGTGCTCCTTGTCGTGGCCTGGCCCGTCTACTAATTGCTTAGCGGTTTTATTGAAAGGCCCCGGTTATGTTCCGAGGTACGCATGGGGGACTCTGCGTTTGCTCAGGAGGGTGTCTCTGCACGAGGGGGACCCTCTAAATGGCTAACCCGGCTGCACCCGTCATAGGAGGTAATGAGGTCTCGCAAGGGCACGTCATCTCGAGGCGCTGGGTGCCACCAACCGTCGGGGCATGGTACCCTAGTTGTCAGGGGCCCGACAGCACAGACTGAAAGAAGTGTGGAACACAGATGTATCAAAGAAATAAATTCTGCACTTTTCGGCATTAAAATACCAACTAGATGAGAAAAAAAACTTAGCAGATAGAGATTAGCAACTCCACATTATGTGAAAGCGTAATAAAGAATAGACACCCTTAACAAGATCGCGTCAGTTAACAAAGAGTCGGATAGATTGCGATAGTTGACACAAAAGCATGTCGGTATGGAATGTGGCAGTAGTTGATAACCAAAGGCAGATTGTGAAGCAAAGTTGGATGTAACAGATCGACAAAGGATGGACACATCCTATGGTACTACAGATTACCTGAACACGTGAATCCTAGTTTGAATTTTTAGAAGAGGATAGACAAACATTACACTTCCTTACCATAATAGGATGGTGGGTGGGTAAGAAGAAAAATGGAAGCAGTCCTACTCCCGTGTTTAGTATTTCCCTAATTTATATAACCACCAAAATATTTTTTAGACAGATAACGAGCACCTTGGTTGAGACCCTAAAGGGCAAAATGGATCTCATACCAAATGTAATCCTTGGACCTCACATTTCTAAATCACAAGCCGGTATAACTCGAATCTAGGGAGGACGTACTACCGTGGAGGCCGCAAGGCCACCCACAAGCAGGCCGCAATGGCACGGCACGGTACCGGCTAACCATTCACCCCAAAATTCATGGTTGTAGCTTCGAGTGCGAAAAACGTGACCGGATGGCTATGAGTCTAGCGTGCACAGGTGAGTATGTACGCCAGCGACATAGAAGAGTATATCAGAGCTATTCCATCTAAAATAAATAGAAATTTATTGCAACACCACTATGGCAAGATCCAAATTATATAGATAGTAGTAATAATATTTTAGGATTATATCCTCATACATCATTCAACAAATCATCAAGTGGAAGCGGAAAAACAGATCCGAGTATGGATTAAGAGTTAAATCGGCATAAGATGCCACATAAATAAGCACATTCGCGCCCACATATCTCAGAGATCTCCATCCCAGAATCTCTAGGCAAGAGGGTCGTTGCCTCTAGCATCAGTCTCATCGACGTAGTAGCCTTCATATGGATGTACCTGACAACCTAATCAATATTTATGGTGTTAGACCCTAGGGCACTCAGCAAGTCTTTATGCATCTAAAGGGAACAACCTGGGGGTGACGCAATTGCAGTGAAAGATAATTAGCTAAACAGTTATATAGAGACACTCTACAACATCTGCCAACCAGACATGGACGGACGCTCGTTAATTAGAACCAACAGTTATATAAGCAACATAAGTAAACATCGCTCGTGCTCCTTCTCGCTTACCGAACGACAAGGCGAAATAACATCCCATCGGTTGGCAAATTTTATTAACCATTCCATGAGTGTTGCACTATTTACTAGTCATGTTTTAGTAAAATTAAACATGGTACTTTAGTTATAGTCGTCTATGATTGAGAAACTGTGCTCCAAGTCGTCCATAACAGTGGATACGGCTATCAGAAAAATTTATCCTCCAGGGTTGCACAAATATCAACACACGCATGATCAACCTGGGGAAGAACCAAATAAAAGCAACAAGGCATCACGACAAGAAATTCACAAGTTTCAAAAATGATTTCAGGGGGGGACCCCACTAAGCTACCCATAATGAAGTCGGTCGGCTCCGAGAGACCCAGGGTTTGTGGCGATGACTATAAACAACTAGGAACCCGAAAGTGTGATTAGGCTTGTCGATACCACGGAAACGTGACACAATTCCTAAACAGTACAGGCGCTTAACATGCAATAGTAAATAGAGGAGTAAAGCATGGCATAAGTACATGATAGTAATAACGCCCAAACTAGTTTGTGGCCCCAAGAAATAAGATGTGAATCAAGCTTAGGCGAAGGGGATTCATGGTCCCATATGCGGATAGTGCGATAGTGAAGGAACAATAATCAAGTACTCAGGTCCTACGGGACACAAGTGAGCATGGAAGAACCAAATGGCAGTTATTGCCCACCGGTGCCTCTTCCTTTAGTTATTCCATTACTACACAATTTAGTTGTTTAGGTACCTCGTTATCCAAAAACTTGCACAAACCCTACACATGCAATTCTACGACTCGGATGGCTCAAACAACTCCTGTAGTAATGGCTCATAGGATTGTGGCTACAAGCTTCAGTGGGGTCTAAAAGTAAAGGCGATGCAGTACTTGGGGTTTCAATTTAATGTCAATCATGACACAATGATGCAAGAATAAAGATAGAGGCATAGGTTCTATATGTAATGCAAGAATGGGTAGTAGGATAGCCGGCACCCGGGTAGTACTCTTGGGTCTCCTGATAACTCTCTTGCTCGGCATCTATCCGGAATAAAAACCAAACACACAAATTACCATAATAACTAAAGTGTGCAATCATATGAACATATGCAACAAACAAAACAAGGTATTCCATGATGGAATGATGCAAAATTGCATGGTGAAACATATCATGGCATGGGTAAGGTGTAGGAACAATAATAAAGCATTATTATTTAGTCATGGTTTGCTCACATAAACCTTACTTCCTATTTAATATTTATATGATTCATGCTTCAATTGATATCATGTAATGCATAATTAGAAAGTGCTCGTCGTGCTGATCGATTTAGACATATCATTTGTTGAATTTGGAATTACAGAATTCAAGTTATAAATGTATTAAGAAAATAACATTTAATGGTAATTATTAATTTGAAAATTTTAAATGCCCAGCAATTAATTTAAATAGCATATTCATATTCTTGACTTTTTTTATAAGAAAATATATATCATTTGTATTATTCAAAATTATGAATTTAAAACATTATTAAAATGTAAAACAATTCAAATATGGTTAAAAGTTAAAGGTTTGACTAGCTGGAGTCAACTATGGTCAAATTTGAAAATATGGTTGAATTCATATTTGGAAAACATTCATATTTCATTTTATAAGTTTGTTCAAATTCAAAACAATTCAAAAGATATGAATTAATTTGATATAAAAAAATTCTGTAATTTTATTGTTTTAGAGAAAATCTAGGAATTATTTGTACTTAGCCGAAGCCAGCCACAGTCAATGACATGTGGGCCCCATGCCTTAACTGGCTGACGGGATGGTGGCGTGTGGGTGTGACATGTGGCAATGCAGGCACTGCGGGTTGGGGGTTTGAAAAGTAAAGGGGCCTTTTTAGAACGAGTTCTGGGTGGTTCTCAGACGAAACTGAATTTCAGATGTGGAGTATGAATGAAATCGGTCCGAGTTCAAACGAAGATGGAAACTAAATGGTGAAGAATTTTGGTGTGCCGCAAAAACAAAAATTGTAGATCTCATCACGGGCTTCATCTTTCGTTCAGGAACCAGCATCGGAAAACGAGTGTAGCATCGAGAACAAGTAGGTGAATCGAGCGGTTCAGATAGAATTTCAGAACATACTCTAGAGATAGAATTTTAGAGGATCTTTGTCGGAAGCTCTCTTCGCGCTTGGACCTCCAAATCGGCCGTTGTTTGATGCAGGAGATAGCTGGATGCTAGGGCTACTAGTATGGTTCAGGAGGTTTTCACAAAGGAGCATGATGGATGCCGGGAAAAAATACGAGAACATCGTGCTGCGCAAAGTTGCGATGCTGCTAACGGTTTGCTCGGGTGGGACGGCTGTTGTCTGTATGAGAGCGTCTGGCATGCACGTCGAGCGCGTCCTGATGGCTCTGGTGAGGTTTGGCAGAAAAGGGGAACACGAGGGCGTGCCACGGGATGAGGCCCATCTCTAGGAACGCAAGGATTGACCGGACGGTGACGGGAGCGATGACGAATAAGCATACCCGACGTTGCACAGAGTTTGCTCGACAGATTGATCATGTGTTGTAGGCCCCTATACATAAAATGAGCATGTCCAGGAGTTTTGTGGTGCTCACCAGATAGTAATCGAGCGGGTGTAGCGGGCTCGTTCGTAGATGATCGAGGGCGAGTCTCGGCTAGTTGATGTACTTCAGCCCGGCCGTCTCCTCCTGTTCTGGCATGCTCCGGCAAGGTTGGCAGTACTGGACGATGTAGAGGAGACATGGGAACATGCCAGCACTCGAGGGCTTGCATGACGCGCTCCAAATCGACGAGAGGGAGATGTGGCCATGGCTAGGGTTTAGGTGCATGATTGGAAGCTTGCAAGCTTGGAGAGGAAGAGGGGAGGAAGGAGAGGACATGGATGCCTCCCAGATCTGACCTGAGATGGTTTTGGTGAGCGGCGTGGTTGGGGAGATAAGAGGAGGGAAGGAGTAAGCACATGGTGATTTTGATACTTGTGCTGAAGTTGTGAAGGAGGCCATCGGGTAGACTAGGTTTTTCTCTCATTCTCTTTGTTCTTTAGCTAGAGATGGAAAGAGAGGGGGCAGGGACATGTGCTGGTCATTGGGTAGCTCTGCAAAGAAAGAAAATAGGGGAGGGTGAGGTGGTTAGCTTAGAGACACAAGTGCCATGGCAATAGGTGTAGATGGCCACAGGTTGGTTTATGTGTGCGTGCATGTGTGTAGCTTGAGGTGTAGGTGTGGTTAAAGTGTGTATGTATGTGTAATTTTACCTAATGGCTGATATATAACACTAGTTTTAGTTAGAGAAAGAGAGAGATTTAGTGTGTGTGTGTGTATGTGGGCAGTACACACACGTATTGGTGTGGAAAAGAGAGATAGAAATAAAGGAATATGGCACATGCAGTCGAGGAAGATTGAGAGATACAAAGGATGTGCAGGAAAAGGTGTAAAACTGTGATGATTTAATTATTTTAACACGTGATTTACAAGGAACTCAAATTGCAAAACTCTCACAA
This sequence comes from Avena sativa, assembly GCA_916181665.1. NCBI lineage: Eukaryota > Viridiplantae > Streptophyta > Magnoliopsida > Poales > Poaceae > Avena > Avena sativa. Next base: position 284,857,811 of record OV702289.1, on the reverse strand, counting down.
TTCCAAATAAAAGGAGAAGAAGATGATATGGAGTGATATGTTGCATGGGCCATGCAATAGCATTTAATGCATGCTTCATGCTCTACTTTGTGAGACAAAATAGTATTATGCATGACAGCATGTATGTGAGCCCAAAACCCAAAAACGGCATTTATGCAACAATTGAGAGGAATGTTATTACGGAGCCATCCATATCATGTGGTTAGGAATGAAACACAAAACAAACACAAGGATTCCACATATAACATAGATGGTGGAATGCCCACAAGACCATGGGGACAATGTATAAATAGAGAAAAATTGGCAAGAATTCCACACATAGTATATGGGCATGAATTAAATACAAACAAACCAGCTAGAAGCCTCATATACAATTGGATGGTAGCATTATAGATGGAGACAAAGGAAGGTTCCAAAGATGGTGGAATTATAATATATATGCCCCCAACTCAACTTGGGCATCAAGCATTATATCAAGAAGCAAAATGTTAATATGCAAGATAAATAAAATATGGGGAGAAGAACCAAACGGAATAGTTTTAATATGATACTCAAATGCAATGTGGCATGATGACATGAGCATGATATTATGATGATGCAATATTATTATTTAAGGGTAGCCTTATATTGAATGAAACCATGTAGCATTACAATGTTGGACAATTGGGATGATGTAAAGGATTTAAGAAGGTAGGAGTGTATACGATTTTGGCAAAGTAGATCAATGGAATCAAGTAGATGGATAGGGCAGGATTAGATTAGTGAGTTTGATTTTGATTAAATCAAACAAAACTCAAAATACCTAGTTAGATACAAAAATCACAAGAAAAACAAAAAGATAGGAAGAAGTGTGCTTATTATTGCATGTGGCCATGCATGGGCACCAACATGCATGTTCTAGCATTTTTGTGAAAAAAATGTGGTGTGCTTGCATGTTTCATGTAGATGACCACAACAAGAACAAGATGGAAAAGACAAGTACATGGAAATTAGGATGTTTGGATCAAAACCCTAATGCCACATATGAATAGAAGTTTTGGATCCATGTATATGTGTGTGGCTTGAATAAATACCAAGAGAAAAAATGCCACATTCATATATATGGTAGAATTAAGATGAGCTCAAAAAGGAAGTTGGCCCATGTTAGTAGGTGGAAAAGGAATTAAAAGATATGCCCCCAACTCAACTTGGGCATCTAGCATATATCAAAAACCAACTACAATATATCAAGAAGCAACTATATTTAATAAGATGCAACAACAAAAATGCAATTATGTTGGGGGGATACCCCTGGGTAGGGTCACGCCGGGGTATAAAGGTCGTGTTAGCCGAGGTACGGCAAGGTTAAAGCGTAAGCTGGCCGAGTCACCTCAAGGCAGGCCGACTTACGGGGTGACCTAGCACGAAGGATATTCGTCTAACATTGTCTCGGCCGACATATAGCATAAGTCGGCTAGCTTCTTTGTAACTCATTTGCAGGTACCCACAGGGCTGAGTTAACCAGGCCTGAGCTGGGTTACCACTTGGCTTACAAGGGAAGGAAGGAATCTTCTTGGTCAAAGGTTTTATCTCTCCTCTGTAGCATGAGTGAAGCAGACAGAGGGATGGACCAGCGAGTACATGCCGACAAGGGTGACGTTTCCCATGTCGGGTGACGTTGGCTATGTCGGATGACGACATGCCGCAGAGGGGCTCAGAGAGGCTTATGCCCTGAGTTCGGATTAGCTTAGACAGAGAAAAGAGGAGCACCGCTTTGCTATTTTGGGAGAGGCATATTCGGAGAATATGCCTCCCACGCATGCCCTAACTTGTAATCTAGCCCCCCTATATAAGGAGGGGCAGGATCTCCATAGAGATGGTCGGCCATTTTTACTAAGGGAAAACCCTAGAGAAGTAGTTGTGGGTAGTAAGAGCAATGGGATCCTTCCCACGAACAGCTCAAGGATCCCTTGTAATCCACCATTGATAAGAGAGAAACACAAGCATCTGTGTGTGGAATCACCACACTATCCCTTCCAGGATTCCTCTAGTGCACATTGGCCCCATCTTTAGCCTATACATGGCATCTGCCGTGCCACCACCACGACAGTTGGCGCCCACCGTGGGGCTAGCGGCGCTAGCAGGAGTGAATATCCGGACGGGAAACATCATCGCCACCAGCAAGCGCATCGTCTCCGGGCTCGTTCAGCGCTTTGGAGCGCTGGACTATGTCAACGACAATGTTGGTAGCTTCGACAGGCGCCCTCCATCGTGCAATGGCCTCTTCATCAAGCTTGGCGCCCACAAGATCTACGTCGGTGTCAACGAGTCTTGCGTTCACCCGCAGCATGTCGTCGAGGGAGGCGAACCACCTCTCAGCGCGGCTCGCGTATCACTCGCCCCGCTAGTTGCGCTGAGGTCACGATGACAGCGCTAGATGCAGGAGCAAGCAAGGACCCCGCGCCAGATCTGGACGCTACATCGAAGCATGCAAGATCTAGATTCCCTCCACTATAGAGACTAGAGAATGTACGATAGCAGGCAATAGATAGCTTAGCAACACCCATAGCACTAGTGGTAGCTCCGGCTCAGGCACATGCTGAGCTAGAGGAGACTAGGCATAAAATGTTAGCTGGGGTAAAAAAGGTAGCTGAGTTACAACAGTCACTGAACATCATTTTGCGTGAGTATGCAAAAGAAAACCGAATAGATGGAGTAAAAATTAGAGGCAGAAACTTGATTACTGAGATTGACAAGGAGTATGTGCCTCAGTCGGGGCAAACAGCTACGCTAGTAACAGCAAGGCTAGAGAGGTACAGTACCTCGGAAAATAATCTTAGGGCTATAGAGGCAGCAGCCTCTGAGTTAGAGGGTCTAACCGGAGAACCCGGGAGAGGCAGCAGGAGGGAGTAAACCACTTAGTGAGAGTGGTGAATATGCAGAATGAGGAGATACTCAAAGCAAACCCGGGGATACCAGGAGGGTCTCACCTAGTTCATTCGGTGAGGGGTAACCTGACGAAGTCCGCCGGGGCTGCATCTTCACCTCATGATGGCCCTAGAAGAGAGGAAGTGGTAACCTCGGGGAGAAAAGACAAGCATATGGTCCCGTATGACCCGGTAAGGGAAGGGAAAGGAAAAGTAGTGCAAGTCCATGAGGATCATCACAGTGCCAGCCAAGGTGAAGCTGGCCGAGGTAACTGCAACCAAGGCAATGCGGATCAAGGAAATGCTACCAACAGCAATGCCAGACAGTGTAATTTGGCAGGTACAGGACAAACCCCACATCGGCAACAGCAACAGCAATATGGACCTCGGCAGGAGAGAAGTGCTGGCCCGGCGATGCAGTAACAATATGCTCGTCTAGGTCAAGATAGATACAATGATGGTTACTCGTTGATGGCTGATGCTAGGTTTCCTAGACCAGAGCACCATGTGATTGGATCAAGATTGGAAAATAGGAACTTGCAGCCAGATGATGCATGGCTGAAGTTGGACCAAATCTATAGGTCGGAGATGATTGAAGTACAAGGTCCTCCGGGTCTAGCATGCTTTGGACCTCAGATCATGAGAGAACCACCCGTGGTGAACTTTCAGTTAGCCAGAGGAATGAAGACATATGATGGCAACACCAAGCCGGATGATTGGCTCATTGACTATACCACAGTAGTGAACATTGCCACGAGCAATCTGAGATGGGTTGTGAGACATGTACCACAGATGTTGGAGGGGCCATCAAGGGTCTAGTTGAACAATTTGTTGCCAGGAAGTATTAATTGTTGGTTAGACTTTGAGGATTTGTTCCTCAGCAACTTCTCAAGCACGTACAAGAGGCCGAATATGCCACAAGCTTTGGCACTATGCAAGCAAAGACCGAATGATCCAGACTGGGAGTTCTTGACCCGGTGGTGTAATGTGCGTAATTCATGTGAGGGAGTAATTGAATCATAAGCAATTGTGTGGTTCGCCCAAGGTTATAGGTATGGAAGTATGTTGTGGCTGAGGTTGCAGCGAGATATGCCAACTACCTTGGCAGAAACAATTCGGATTGCTGATTCGTATGCCTTGGGTGATCCAACACAACCTCGGCTAATGTCAAGTGAGCCAAATGAGGAGTACTACAATAGAGATGATTCCGGGTCATCCCGGAGGAATGATTTCTGAGGTAAAAGAAGAGATGATCGGCCGGATTACAGGTATAGCTCACAGCAAGTGGTAGTCGTGGATCAAGATCAGCCACATGCAGGTGCAAATCAATGTCAGAAAACTGGAGGACAACAGTGGCAACAAAGGAATGATAGTAAGAAAACTTCGACGCCAAAACAGAAAAAACAATGGCAAGAAAAGAAGGATAGGCCGATGTACACATATGAGTCAATGCTGGATCAACCGTGCAAGTTCTACACACCAGGTCCGAATAACCCAGCGAATCATATGACCCAGTTATGTGAATGGATGAGGAAGATAGAGCAAGGTGGATTGGGGAATGCTCAGGCACCTCGGCATGATGGACCTCAACACGAAGCACCGTAGAATGACGCACCTCAGCAGCAATAGCTTACTGGGGGAAATGGACAACAATTGATGTTGCCTCCACCTCCACCGAGGTATGAGAACCATGAGATAAGGGATGCAGTGCATCATGTGAATAATCAGCAACAGCAAGACCAAGGGTATCACGGCAACAACGGTAGGAATGAATACATAGAGCATCACCAGAGTTATTGTGTGTTCACCACTGAGGAAACTGATAGAAAGAGCCTACAGCACCGACATATGGAGGTGAATGCGGTTATGCCAGCTGTTACAAGGTATATGCCTTGGGCGGAACAGGAAATCACTTGGAGCATCAAGGACCACCCCAGGCTCATGCCAAGCCCTGGATCATATGCACTAGTCTTGGATCCGACTTTCATTGGGCCAAATATCAATGTGAGATTTTCCAAGGTGCTGATAGAAAATGGAAGTAGCATTAACATCATGTACAATGATACCATGCACACGTTGGGAATATCGGAGAACATGCTCTAAGAGACAAAGACAACTTTTCATGGCATTGTGCCGGGTATCTCATGTGAGCCCAATGGCAAGGTCTGGGTTGACGTGTTATTCCACACAAGGGACAACTGCAGGTCTGAGAACTTGGAATTTGAAGTTGTGAACCTAGAAAGTGTGTATCACGTATTACTCGGCAGGCCCGCTCTAAACAAGTTTATGGAAAGTACTCACATAGGTTACTTGAAGATGAAATTGCATGGGCCAAGGGGAGTGACCACCATAGCTGGAGACTTCAGGTGTTCCATTGAGTGTGCTTTAGCCGGGTCTAACCTGGCCGAGTCACTTGTGATTGCTCAGGACAAAAGGAAAATCCAGGAAGTGGAGGCATTGGCTCAGTTCAAGCAGCAGCATATGACGGCTCTGACTAACCCGCGTGGAGTGTCTCGTTTCAAGCAAAAAATGATACAAAGAAGGTGCCCATTGATGATCATTTCCCGAAGCACACCGTAACCATTGGTGTTGGGTTAAGCGACAAATAGGAAAGCAAGCTCATCAACTTCCTTCGTGAGAATCAAAATATCTTTGCTTGGTCTACACAGGACCTGCAAGGTGTGCCGAGGGAGTTGGCCGAGCACTCTTTGAATTTAAGACCCGGAGCAAAGCCGATGAAGCAACCTCTCCGCTGCTTCGCTGAAGACAGGAGAAAAGTCATTGGAGATGAGATAGCTCGGCTCCTTGCAGCCGGGTTTATCATGGAAGTACTTTACCCGGATTGGCTCTCTAATCCGGTGCTCGTGGAGAAGAAAAAGGATGATCCAAATGTGTTAGTGGTGTGCCGTATGTGTATCGATTACACGAATCTGAATAAGGCATGTCCAAAAGATCCATTCCCACTGCCAAGGATAAACCAGGTCATAGATTCAACTGTTGGGTGTGAGTTGTTGTCATTCATAGAAACATATTATGGTTTCCACCAGATACCTTTGAACTCGGATGATCAAATAAAGACCGCGTTTGTCACCCCGTATGGGGCTTATTGCTATCGCACTATGTCGTTTGGTTTATGTAATGCAGGGGCAACGTATCAACGATTCATGCAAAAATTTCTACATGACCAAATTGGTCGAAATGTGCAAGTTTATGTGGATGATATTGTAATAAAAACTAAGGAAAGAAAAAACACTCCTTGAGGATATCCGACAAACATTCGTGAACCTAAGGAGGTTCTGAATGAAGCTTAACCCGGAGAAATGTACCTTTGGTGTGTCAGCTAGGAAGTTACTCGGTTTTCTCGTATCTAGCCGAGGTATCGAGGCCAACCCCACAAAAATCCGAGCCATAGAAAGAATGGAACTTCCAAAATGTCTTAACGATGTGCAAAAGTTTACTGGTTGCCTCACATCATTAAGTCGGTTTGTATGTCATCTGGGAGCGAAGGCATTGCCCCTCTACCAGTTAATGAAAAAGGCAGATAAATTTATATGGACGCCGCAAGCTGATAGTGCATTTCATGACCTAAAAAAGATGCTAGCCTCTGCACCAGTGTTAGCTTCGCCACTATCCAAAGAGCCAATGTTGCTCTATATAGCAGCGACCAACCGAGTCGTAAGTGCAGTGATAGTGGTGGAGCGTGACGAAGAGGGTAAGTCGGTGTAGAGGCCAGTTTATTACCTAAGCGAGGTGTTGTCAACTTCGAAGCAGAATTACCCTCACTATCATAAAATGGCATACGACGTGTATATGGCAGCCAAGAAGCTCAAGCATTACTTCGAAGAACACCCAATAAAAGTGATATGTGAAGCGCCCATATCCGAGATAATGAGCAACAAAGATGCAAGTGGCTGGATTGCAAAATGGGCAATTGAGTTAGCTCCGTATGCACCACAGTTTGATAGGAGAGATGCAATTAAATCTCAAGTAGTGCCTGATTTGTTCGTGAATTGGGCTGAAATGCAATATAAACCACCTTTGCCGGACTCAAATTATTGGAGGATGCACTTTGATGGGTCAAAGTTAAAGGAAGGACTAGGGGCCGGGGTAGTGCTTACCTCGCCCAAGAAAGATCAACTGAAATACGTTCTCCAGATCCATTTCAGAGTATCGAATAATGTTGCCGAGTATGAAGCGCTCGTGCATGGACTTAAGGTAGCAAAGGAGCTGGGGATACGTCGGATACAATGTTTTGGTGATTCGGATTTTGGTGGTGTAGCAAGTGTCTGGCAATTGGGATGCCCTGGATGCAAACATGACCCTTTATATATTCCATGTCCAAAAGATATGTGGGTTCTTCGAAGGATCCGAATTCCACCATGTACCTCGGCTTGAGAATGAGGCAGCCGACATACAGTCCAAATTGGGGTCATCTCGGCAGTCAATTCCACAAGGCGTTGCTTTGGAGCAATTGAGAAAATCGTCTATCATGCCCTCCCTAGAATCCGAGTCAATCTATGTCTCAGCGCACTACGGATTAGAAGTTACCCCTATGGATGTTGACTGGCGGAACACCACGGCAAACCCGAGGACTACTTCGGCAGACCCAGGGACTGCCTCGCTGAACCCGGGGAATGTTCAGCTTGATCCGGATGGAGTTATGTTGGTGGAAGCAATGGAAATTGACGAGGAACTTTTCCCTGTGCGAGCTATACCTGCATGGGCCAAGCCAATATTTGAGTTCTTGAAAGAGGGAACCTTGCCAAGTGACGAGATACTTTCAAGGAAAATCCAAAGGAGAGTAAAGGCATACACCATTATCAATGCCGAACTATACAAGAGGAGTGTCACAAGTGTTCTGCGACGATGTGTTGACTCGAAAGAAGGGCTTGACATCCTCCGAGATATCCATCATGGGGGAGTGTGGGCATCATGCTTCGTCTACAACCTTAGTGGCAAAAGCTTTGCAGCATGGATTTTACTGGCCAAGTGCCTTGGACCAAGTAGGAGATCTTTTAAGAAAATGCAATGGTTGTCAGAGGTATGCCACCAAGACAGACATGCCTATGTCGGAGCTGAAAACTATACCTATCACTTGGCCATTTGATATGTGGTGCTTGGATATGGTTAGACCATTTAAGCCGATAAAAGTAAACATGACCCATATCTTGGTTATGGTAGACAAATTTACCAAATGGATTGAGGTGAAGCCAATCAGGAAATGTGATGGGGCAATAGCTGTGACATTCCTCAAAGATATAATCTTGAGATACGGCTATCCTCACAGTATCATAACTGATAATGACACAAACTTTGCTGGCGAGAAAGTTTTTGCAAGGTTCTGGCGAGAAAAGAAGATCTGGCTAGATATTGCATCAGTAGCCCACCCTGCATCGAACGGACAAGCGGAAAGATCTAACATACTAGTTCTGTTCGAGATAAAACCCCGGCTCATTGAGCCGCTGCAAAGATCAACGGGGTGCTAGATAGAAGAACTACCAGCGGTATAGTCGAGTTTAAGAACAACTCTGAAATCGATCAACAGAACGCCATTCTTTCTGGTATATTGGGCACAAGCTGTATTACCAGCCAACATAGAGCATGACTCGCCCAGGTTCGCCCAATACACAGAGGCCGAAGTGCAAGAATCCCGGAAAAATTATGTTGATCTGCTGGAAGAAGCGAGAGAATTAGCCTTGTCCAGATCCGCTATTTATCAGCAAAATCTCCGATGCTACCATAGCCGGAAAGTAAACCCCCGAGTTTACCGGAAAGGTGATCTGGTACTTCGGCTAGTGCAGCGCACTGCTGGCATGCATAAGTTATCCCCTCCATGAAAAGGACCATTCATTATAAGCAAAGCATTGCACAATGATTCCTATTATCTCGTTGATATGTAGCCATAGGAGAAAAACAAGGCGGATAGGTCCAGCGAGGAATCTAAGCGTCCATGGAATATAGCTCTACTTCGACCGTTTTACACTTAGCGAAAAAGTGTATGTATCTCGAACTCGCATATGTCAGTATATATGTCGGCAATGAGCTTATTAATAAAACCTCGGCACCCCGAGCAGAAACTCGGGGACTGCCTTAATAATAATTGTCTTTTCTGTATTTACTTTTATATATATTGGCTGGCTTAAATTACTTACGTCCTAGTCGGGTTAGTAGTGTGTGGGAACTAAAAACCCAACTTTTCGACTTGCTGTTGCCAACAAGAATTGGCTTCATGGTAAGCGAGAGAACAAGTTTGAAATTGCTAAGCACATGAAAAACAACTAAGGAAAGGAACGTAATCGAGCTGACATTCATTATTCGGACTAACCCTGCATTTACTTCATTTATGTTATGTCGAATTATATTGAGCTAATCCTAAAGTTCCAAGTATTGTTAAGTCAATTTTCTGAACCTCGGACTCGTAAGTCGAAAAAACCGAATCAAGGTAGACACGAACCGAATCACGAAATTGGAGGAACAAGAAAACGGAACTCGGGGACTCCCCCCAAGTTAATCCGGCATTAAGAACTTCATAGTAGCAAAAGATAATCATTGTTCTTAAGTACATCTGCACCCGGCATACCGAGGATTTAACGAATTTTAAGTGTTTTTTCGTTCTAAGGAGCATCAACGCCTGAGGTATAAGTCGTCGGAGGAGGTAATTCGGCATCGGTGATGGGAGCTTCAGTCTCTGCCTCATCGTCTGGGTTGATCTCAGCATCCTCCAGATCTTCAGTATCCTCGGCAAACTACGAGGCTTCGTCTTCTTCTCCACCACCTGAACCATCTTCGACATATTCGTCATTAACGGCGTCGAGAAAGTTCAGTCCTTCGTTCCAACTGTGGCAGAAGGCGTACTGGATGATTCCTAAGTGGAAAGCCACGGGAAGCTGCGGGAAGCACGTCCGGAGGTGCTTCCACGGGTATGCCTATTTTTGTTGGTGGCTTCGGAAAGCTAGAAAAAGACCAAACAAACACCCCTGACAACCATATACACAGGCCACTGGAGATGCTCTTACACAGATGTGCACCGTCCTACTTTTGTAACGATGTGAGCATATATCAGGAATCTTATTGGGTTTATGGTCATACTCGTATGTCACCCATGCCGACTGAACAAAACAAACTTAGATAAAAAAAACTATCTGAGTTCTCAGAGTACGGGTTTGTGTGAGATTTTCTGATATCACAGCAGCGCACCAAAATCCCCACATGAGCACCGACCATCCTTGAACTTGTGGAGCCGTTTACTGTCCCGGACAACAATCACTCTGTTTGCAAGTAATGTGAAGAATTTGATAGAGCTGTGGCAGTCCCTGCACATGGTGATGTTCTTCGTGACACGGACTGTTGCGCCAGGAGGTGTTTCAAGCAGCCCCAGTGCAACGGCTAATCTCTCACTATGGTGCTTTACTGAACCTGCGGCAGGCTTGTCATCATCCTCGCTGTCAAGTAACTCAACATTCTGGTATGATTCATACCCAACGGCCTTAGATTTTTCCAGCAAATTCTTCAATAGTTGATAAAGCTCAGTAGCTCGAGGGTGAGTTCTGTCATCAGCTCTGAAGAAATACACCTTGTCTCTGATTGTAATCCAGCTACAATCTTTAAGAACCCCAACATCCTTGTGTTTAATCAGTTTCCGCACTCTTGCCACATCACGCCATCTACCTGTCGAAACGTACATGTTCAACAGCAATACATAGGTTTCAACCACTTTTGGCTTGAGCTCAAGGAGCCTATCAGCAGCATAGAAAGCAAGTTCCATGTTCCCATGACTCCGACATCCAGCTACCAAACTGGACCAGATGGCCTCGTTAGGCTCGAAATCTGTCCTTTTAATGAAGGAGAATGCATCACCCAACCGGCCCAACCGCACAAACATGTCAACCATGCACCCGTAATGGTCCACAAGAGGCTCTATGTGATACTCATTCTGCATCATGTCAAGATAGCGTTCAGCCTCCTCGACTAACCCACCATAGCTGCAGGCTGATAGTACACTTACAAAGGTGATTTCATTTGGTTTAGCACCAGCTAATAACATGTCCTCAAAGAGTTGTATGGCATCTTGTGATCGGCCATGTTGTGAGTACCCTGAAATCATAGTGGTCCATGTGACTAGTGTCCGCGTTGGCATTTCTACAAAAGCTTTGGTTGCATAATCAATGCATCCACACTTGTTATACATGTTTACCAGTGCGCTATTTACAACAACATCTGACAAAAAGCCAGTCTTTATCGTCTGTGCATGAATTTGCTTCCCCTGCCCCAAGGCCATCATGGCACTGCAGACTGATAGTATACTTGAGAAAGTGAACAAATCTGGCTTCATTGCAGACCTCACCAGATCACGGAAGATTTTGAGTGCCTGAAACCCTCTTGACCGAGCATGGATATCATCCTTTGCGGAGTCAATGCTTTGAGCATATCCCGAGATCCTTGCGTTCCATGTGATAATGCTGATGTCCTCCATCTCTTTAAACAACCGCATAGCCTCGTCTGTTTCACCCTTCCTGAGGTAGAGGTACATTGTGGAGTTTTTCATTGGAAGATTTGGTCCACATCCAATCTTAAAGCAGAAAGCTTGGACTTGCTTGCCCAGATTCATATCCAGCTTTGCACCACACAAGCTCATCACACTCGTTAACGTAAATTCATTTGGCATCACTCCTCCCTTAAGCATATCGAGAAACAAACTAATTCCAAGTTCCATGCAGTTTTCATCTTCGCTGCAGGCAGATATCATTGTTGTCCACGTGATCACATTCTTATCAGGGATTCTCTTAAAGACCCTGATGGCAGATTCTAAGTTTCCAGACTTGGCATACAACCTACAAAGTGAATTACCCATGCTTGTGATTGTATCAGTTTTATACTTAATGGCGTAACCATGAACCTGCTTGCCCAAATCAATGTTGTGTGCGGCACAGCATGAATTCAACATGCCCCCTAATGTGTAATGCGATGGGTACCTCCCCAGCTCAAGCATCTCAACAAATACCTCTAGTGCCAATATCGGTTCAGAATTCAGAGTATAGCCTGTTATAAGCGTTGTCCACGTGACCACATTCTTCTCAGGCATTTCATCGAAGACGTTGCGTGCATCCTGGCTCGCCCCACATCTCATGTACACATTCACTAAAGATGTTGCCACAAACATATCCACGTTAGTTCCAGTCTTCACCATGTGCGCGTGCAGGGTCTTGGCAGTGCTGAGGCTGCTAGTTTCAATGCACCGGTGCAACAGAGGCACGTACATCGCTGACTGCACAGTTTGACCATATTTCAGCATGCTCATTGCTTCCTGTGCATCTAGAGGCCGAGGGGGGCTCTCCAATCTGCCATTTTCCAGAACTCGAGTGCTCCTCTGATAAGAGCTGCCCTGCGAATAAGGAATTGTGAAAAGAAAATAGTAAGCACATGTTGAGCCGTCTCATCGTTGTCCTGCATTACTCGCCCCGATTAGCAGAGATACAAAAAGTAAAGGTCGAAAGACTTTGGGATTAAATCTTGTGGAACCGAAAAGCATGAAAAAGATCAAACCATTCTTAGAAAATACCGACCTGAAAAGGTGCGGAGCAACAAGAATTTAACAACTTCCTCCGATCCAAATTAATTGACTCAAGTTTGTTTAGATTCGGATGTATCTAGCACTAAAAATATGTCTAGATACATCTGAATAGACAAATCTAAGTCAATTAATTTGGATCGGAGGGAGTAACAAAACTGGGAAGAGCCCTGCTCAAGCACACAACCATTTTTCTTAGTCAAGAGGAGAAAAGGAAGAAAACGGATACAAGCTAGTCACCTTGTCGAAGCCGATCGAGCTCGGCAGGGGCTTGCGGGGGTCCACAGCAACGGCGGTCGGGATGAGAGTGGCGGCGACGGCCCCGCCGGAGACGGCAAGGGAGGGGATGGATGCCATTGGCGGGGCGGGTGGGTGGGTCAGAAGGGTGTAAGTGAGAGGGCCAGCATCACGAAGATAGAGAGCAAAGGGGATTGTGAGATTAGATTTCTAGGTCCAGTCTGCGGCAGGAAGGAAGAGAGGAGATAAGGGTGATTTAAGGGTGTCTCCATCGAACCAAACTGCCGACCCAAAACGACCGTTTTTATCTACTAGCACACACGTTCGTTCGTTGCTATAGAGATAAAAATTAACGTGATGATAAATTTTAAACGCAATTCAAATTTTGCCCCAAAATCGAACGCCACACCTTACCGTACTACTCGTTCATTCCTTTTCATTATCTACTTCAACAAAGCACAAGTAGCGGCGAAGTCCGATAGAAGGGTCAAATTTGACTCTATGATCGAACTCGTTAAAATTTTCCTCACGGATTTACACTGACATTTTTTTTAAACTGTTACACTGACATTCTGATTGAGTCTGTTATTCTCACTCTCGGCAAGGAATACATGACATGTTTACGAAGTGGAAACAAAGAAAGTTTAGAACATGTTTAATTCCATCTAGTATGGGTCGTTCCGTGCCAAGCCAGCTATCTATCTGCCACACGCGCATCAATTCGTGGCCCAACTCCCTAGTCCAGCACAGCATCCCCCTCGAAAACTAATTTCTACCGGCACCGGTACGTACCGACGTCGCATCGCCCGTCCGTCCCTTTCAGCTGCTATTAGATTGGTGCCGGTGTTCCCGGTCTCTCGGTCGTATTCCCGGTGTATTCCTTCGAACGTGGGGCCCGCCACTCAACGTGCATACGGTCAACCATCGCCCCACTCGTATCCATTCTATCCTCTCCCACTCGACCGCCGCCGCATCCGCCGCCGCCGCTCTCGATTCCACCTGCTCCGCTGCTCACGTCCGTCCTGCCGGGCGCGCTGCTCTCGTTGACTCCGCCCTATGTACGCTCGCCCGCCTCCCCACTTCCTATCGGCTTTCCCTCGTCTTCCACCCGACCGCCGCCGCCGTTCTCGCTTCCGCCGTCTCCGCTGCTCTTTGCTCCCTCCCTGCTCTGCTAGACTGCACCATTGGCCGGTGAGCCAGATTCTCTCCGGAGGTCTAACAAGGTTAGTCACTTCACAGCATTTCTGAATCCCCACGTGTTCTAGGGTTAAAGTTTCTTACTGTACTCCCAGTAGCTACGTTGAAACGAACATCCTATTTTTTCTAAGAGCCCGCGGAACAGAATTACTATTGCATGTCGATATTTATTGTTGTCATTAGTAAATCATATGGATATTATTGTTGGTATTCCTATGATCCAAATTTGGTATCTCAGATGTACTATTGCCTATGTTACTCCCTTGGATCCATATTAGTTGATTTGGATTTGTCTAGATTCGGATGTATCTAGACATGTTTTAGTGCTACATACATCCGAATCTAGACAAATCCAAGTCAACTAATATGGGTCGGAAGGAGTATTTAAATTGGTAGAAGATTCATATGCCAGATTTACTAATCCCATTGATTTAGAATCGTTTGTGCCTGTATGCTGTCAATTGGTGTCTGTGACTACATGTGTATATAGGAACAAACATATGGATGACTACTTATGTCCCTTCCATGTGCATATTATGTAGAGTTCAACTTTTGCATCTTTGTAGATGAATCTAACATTCTTCACTAACATTTATATTTTGATGTTTCAGAATTTAAGTCGTTGATTAGATTTTATTCTTTTAGTTGCAATATAGTTCTCCGATTAATTTTCCTTTCGCCTTATCCTTATTTCTCATTTTAATGTTAATATTGCATTCAGATTCGGGAAAGTAGTTTTTTTGTAAAGCTAATGCCCGTATGGGAGGATTTGCGAAGTTATCTAACTGCCAAGGGACGCTAAAAATTTGGGGTCTATGTATGTTCCGATGGCCGAAAGAGATTATGCTCTTGAGATATGGAGACTACTTTATCCAGAAGTTGGTTTCGTTCCTTAGCGTGCTTTTTGTAAGAGGATGTTGTGGATTTCTTAGGGCCGTATTCACAGAGTATTCTGAAATCCTCTGCTTGGCATGTCTAGAAGTGGTGGCTCCATGGAAATTTATGGTGCATCTGATATAGTTGTAGATGAGCTCTGCATTACTTTTTCATTTGAAACACTATTGCTGTTGCTATTGCTTGAGCCTAGACTCTAGAGCAGCTGAAGTGTCTATCATTCTCAACTATTGTAAATACCACGCCATATGTTTAGTTGAGTTTTGAAGCTTTCTTGATTTTGCAGTGTTCATTGGTGGCTGGACGTTTTACCTCTGGGCTTCATTCAGCTACATTTAAAGTCCCAGTTCAAGCTATTCATCAGGCTATGGTCCTATTCTTGTTACTTCTTCTATACAGATTTGATTTTATAGTTCCTTATTCACCGTGCTATTCTACAACTGATTATCATTGCTATATCTGGTCATTTGTTGTTTGCCTCGGATGTCACCGGTTACCCCGTCGATGCAGCCGCTGCATGCCACGTGTGCCTCCTAGCAATTGTGTGTTCTCTCCTCCTTTTCCCGGCTTCGATGATCTTCATTTTTGGATGGCCCGCTTATTGTTTTGGTCGTGCATCGGAGAGATCGATGTGCTCCCCGTATGTTCTCTTTCTTGCTTCTCATGTGTTTTCGGCAGTCGTCGGCCAGGTTTGGTCTCTTCTTCTTTGTTGATTTTCCTTCCTTTTGTTGTTCTTTGGTTTTTGCACACTTCCTGATGGGTGTTGCTCCTTTTTTATGGGTTTTAGGATGGCTGGTCATGTTGGTTCTGCCCGGGCAGAAATTCTGAACTCATCATATCACCTTTGCTGAAGCATGTAACTCCGCTTAGGCTATGAAAAAATATGAAATTATCTAATCCTATGCTATCTGCAGAGGAAAAGACGGAGTTAGATCTGTTTGCACGTTTGGTTCTTAGTATTGGTGATATTGCCACTGTTGATACCTATGAAAGTTCAAAAACGAGAATCAACGATTCCATGGCTCTCATTGCCACTGTTGATATTGCATTGCTGCCCACTATTGATTATGTTTCAGCTATTATTGATGAAGTATACAATTCATTCAATGAGAAAGAATTTTTCTAGAGTGTCCTACTTGGCCCAGCTTGTGATAGTGTGACTTACTAATAAAGTTGCTGAAGCAGTCAATGTTGTGCTTTTTTCTACGGTTACAGGAGACGCAAGTTTTGAAAGCTGTGAAGCTATTGGCAAGACCATGGGTCATATGACAGATGCCGATCTATTGTACTCTCCGGAATTTGTTCATAATGTCGTTGCTCTAACTTTCCACGGTAGTATTTTGTTATAGTCGGGTTCCCTTATGCTATTACGGAACATATATCAATCTATTGGGTTGTGCAATGGTACCCGTCAAATGGTAACCAGGCTAGGCAAATAGGTTCTTGAAGCCAAGGTCTTGACTGGAAGAAACATAGGCGATCATGTCTGTATACACAACGCAGATGACCCAAGGCCACTGGCGCGGCATGTTGCCGCGCCGACTTACCTAGTAAACCCTTACAGCAGTTATCCTTTTGCATCTTAGTATATGAATTAGACTTTTCGTTCGGTCGGAAGTATAATTCCTGTAAATTTCCCCATAGCACGATCTTGTAATTTTATTAACTACACATTATTTTGGTTGTCGATCATTTTCTACTTGCTTCTAAATATATCAAGTCAAGTACACCTGTTCCCGAATTATTGTGAAACTCTATAAATATTGTTGTTATCTTTAAGAACTGAGCATGCATGTTTGTCGAGTGAAAGAGGATCTAGTAATTGAAAATAAATGAAATGAAACAAGAATGCTAACTGGGAGGTTGTTTCTAAACCCTGTTGTACTTTGATAACCAAATCAGGGACCTTCCTCTTAATCAAAGTAACATATTTGTTAGATTTTTTGAATTTTTTTAAACCGAATTGAACCTTATTGAGAACACTGCAACCATATTGAACCATGCTGAGACTTATTTGAACCAATTGAAACCTTAGAAGCATGTTTTAAATAATTGAAACCACACACAAATGAACCTCCAAAACCATGTTTCAATAAACTAAAACCATAGAAGCATGTTTGAATCAATTGAAACCACAAAAACATGTTTGAATCAATTGAAAACGCCACTCAAGAACAAATCAAACCACAAAACCATATTTCATTAAATTAAAACCAAACTAGCATGTTCAAAACAATTGAAAGCACCACCCAACAAACACCGGAACCACAAGACCAAGTTTCATTAAATTGAAAAATGAAACCATATTGAAACTATTGAAAACAAAATTTGGTTTCATCAGATTGAAACCGCACAAGCATGGCTAAAACAATTCAAACCACAATAACATGTTCTAAATAATTGAAACCACTACCTGTAGACAAATAAAAACACAAAACCAAAGTTTCAATTATTTAACACCAAACGAAACCATATTCAAAACATTGGAAATCAAAATTAGATGTTTCATAAACATATCGAAACACAAATAGAATGTTTTAAAAGAATTGAAACCACACACAAATAAAACAACTAAACCATGTTTCTCAAAAATTGGAACCACACAACTATGTTTAAAACATTTGTAACCACTAATACATGTTTGAAACAACTGAAACCACCACCTAACAAGCACTGGAACCACAAGTACAAGTTTTATTATATTGAAACCAAAGAACCATGTTTAAAACAATTGAAACCACTACTTGAAACATTTGAAACCACTAAAACATGTTTGAAATAATTGAAACCACCACCTAACAATAAGTGCAACCACAAGACCAAGTTTCATTAAATTGATACCACAAAACCATGATTGAAACACTTTAAACCATCGCTAAGCCATTTAACGATAGAACATGTTTCAAAACAATTGAAACCACCGCCAAACAACTACTAGAACAACAAGACCAAGATTCATTCAATTGAAACCAGCAAAACATATTCGAGACAATTGAAACTACCACCCGTACACAAACGAAACCATAGAACCATGTTTGAATAACTTAAAACCAGACGAAACCATATTTGAAACTATTGAAACCAAAAACTCGTTTCATCACATTGAAACGACAAAAGCATGGCTAAAACAATTCAAACCACAATAACATGTTCGGAACAATTGAAACCACTAACCATAGACGAATAAAAACACAAAACCAAGTTTCAACTAATTAACAACAAACTGAACCATATTCGAAACATTTGAAATAAAAATTAGATGTTTCACAAACATAGAGGAACTTAAATAGAATGTTTCTAAACAATTGAAACCACACACAAACAAAACAACTAAACCATGTTTCCAAAAATTGAAACCACACAAATATGCTTGAAACATTTGAAACCACTAATTCATGTTCGAAACAACTGAAACCACCACCTAAGAGGCACTAGAACCACAAGACCAAGTTTCATTCAGTTGAAACCACAAAACCATGTTTGAAATAGTTGAAATGACCACTTCAAACATTTGAAACCAGTAAAACATGTTTCAAACATCTGAAACCACTAATACATGTTTGGAACAATTAAAACCACCACATAAGAAGAACCGGAACATCAAGACCAAGTTTCATTTATCTAAAACCACAATACCATGTTTGAAACGATTGAAATCACCACTTCAAATATTTTAAACCACAAATACATGTTTGAAACAATTGAAACCACCACACAAGAAGAACTGGAACCACAAGACCAAGTTTCATTTAATTGAAACCAGAAAACCATGTTTGAAATGATTGAAACCACCACTTCAAACATTTGACAACACTAAAAACATGTTTGAAACAATTGAAACCACCATCTAACAATAGATGCAACCATAAGACCAAGCTTCATTTAATTGAAACCACCATGCAAAAATATGGAACCTCAAGACCAAGTTTTATTTAATTGAAACAATAAAACCATGTTTGAAACAATTGAAACCACCACTTCAAACATTTAAAACCACTAAAATATATTTCAAACATTTGAAACCACTAATACTTGTTTAAAGCAATTGAAACCACCACATAAGAAGAATCGGAACCATAAGACCAAGTTTCATTTAATTAAAATAACAAACCATGTTTGAAACAATTCAAACCACCACTTCGAACATTTGAAACCATTAAAACATGTTTGAAACATTTGAAATCACTAATACTTGTTTGAAACAATTGAAACAGCCGCCTAAGAAGAAGCGCAACCACAACACCAAGTTTCATTTAATTTAAACCACAAAACCATATTTGAAACAATTTAAACCACCACTTCAAACATTCGAAACCACTAAAACATGTTTGATTGAAACCACAAAACCATGTTTCAAACAATTCAAACCACTAAAACATGTTTGAAACATTTAAAACCACTAATACATGTTTGAAACAAATTGAAACCACCACATAAGAAGAACCGGCACGACATGACCAAGTTTAATTTAATTGAAACCACAAAACCGTGTTTGAAACAACTGAAATCACCACTTCAAACATTTGAAACCATTAAAACGTGTTTGAAACATTTGAAACCACTAATACATATTTGAAACAATTGAAACCACGACATAAGAAAAAACGGCACCATAAGACCAAGTTTCATTTAATTGAAACCACAAGACCATGTTTGAAACAACTGAAACAGACACCTAACAACAACTACAAAACCAAGACCAAGTGATATGGCTATACCCTACAAGTACTCGAGCTTGGTATATACGGTCCAAATACATACAGGCCCACGGTGTCGCCAAAGGCCGGATGGAGGGACTCGAGTAACCTACGGACTCTCAATTACTTGAAGGACAAGAAGAAGCTAAAGATAGAAAGTTTGAAGGGGAAAACCCTAACTTGTAACCGACTCGACCTGCTACCCGAGACCTGGCCTATCTATATAAAGGCTAGGAGGGGGCGGTGAGGAGGACACACGCAACCCTAGTTTCCACAACCCTTGCCAGATTGCATCTGCGCACCATTGTAACTTTCGACTCCTTCGATAATTACACGAGCAGACAAGCAGGAGTAGGGACCTCTACGAGGCCTGAACCTGGGTAAATCCTTTGTCCCCTGTGTGCTTGTTTGCTAGCCGATAGATGTCTCCAGCGCTCCCTCCTTCTCCAAAACCCAAGTCCATAACAATGGGCATTGACGAGTTAAACCCTCGTCAATTTGCGCCGTCTGTGGGAATTGGGAGTGCTGATGTTGCGGCTTCTTCGGCCCCATCAAACACGATCTACAACTCTACAACAGCGGAGATTCGCCAGCTTTTCGGCGCCTTCGACTTCACCGTCCACACGCCGGCTACTCGCCCGTCCTTCGAGTCCGTGGGCGACGGAATTAGCCTGGCGATTGGGAGCTTCCGCTTCCAAGTTGGTCAGATGGGCACGCTTCGCATGCCCGATCAGCCGACGGTACAGGCGATTGCCCCAGCATCATGGTTCCCTCCATTGATCGGCACCCTCAGTGATCTCAATGCTCCGGCGGTAGTTGGGAACATGGTCAGCGACAGCAGTCGCGACTCCGATCTAAGCGATCTGGCCACTGAAGATGGAACCCACGGTTCCGGATCTGAAAGTTGTGGAAGCAACAGCTTACCAAATCACTTCATGTGCGCCGTCATCAACGCGGGTGACACCTCCGCCAACCGCGGCAACGGTGGTAACACCGGCAACGGCACTGACCCGCCCAACACCGCCAATGGCGGCAACGACAACAATGGAGGAGCAGTCGAACCTCCCAGCATAATCAACGAGCAAACCGGCGAACGTGTCGTGATCAGGCTCAACGAGCAAGAGTGGGAACGCTACCGCGAAGCCCTACGAGGTGCACCTCTACCCTTCGGGTCCCCGCAGGAACTACTGATGGGCTACCACTGGCTCCTAAAAGAGGAATTCAAGCGCCAAAAACAAGCAATCGCGCAACTTGAGGCGCGTAAAAAGGCGGCGGACGAGTCGAGCCTTCGTCGCGCTGGGCTCTCCTCCTACGGAGGATCCTCCTCAAGAGGCAATGAGCACCTCGCCAGGAAAAGGCAATCGCGGATGGCTCACCTCACCGAACAAGAACGCATAGACGCCGCGAAAGTCCTCGACTTCGGCTCTATGACAGTCGACACGAGAGGCAACGTGGTTCCCAGGACACCACAAGCCGCGGTGACAGCGACCACCATGTACCTTCTCAATAACCAGCCACCGGCGGGAGATCCCTAAATGGCCATGCACCGATCTACGATCACGGGCCTGGGGCTAATCGAGGCCGCCCTCGACAAGGAACCGGTACCAGACCCGAAAAAGGGCAAAGCATTAGGAAAGTGCTACTCCTCGCCCTCGTCCAGTGATGACAGTCACGACCTGTCTAGGCGCCGTCGTTCACGGCGACACGATTGCGACTACGATGCACGCGATGAACTCACGCAGCGCAAGATCGACAAGTCAAGGGCACGATGTGCTCGGTCGACTGACTCGGAAGAAGAAGATGGGGAGCTCTACGGCGCCAGATGCTTCAGCAGATCCATCAGGCAAAAGCGAATGCCTAAAGGGTTCAAACTCCCATCGGAGAACCCGAAATTTGACGGTCTGTAGGACCCCAAGATCTGGCTGGAGGATCACATCTCCTCCGTCAGACTACATGGAGGCAGTCAAAGTACTGCCATGCAATGCTTGCAGCTACAGCTGCAGGGCGCCGCCCGGGCATGGCTCAACAACCTCCCACGCGGATCCATTCGCAGCTGGGATGAGTTGGTCTACAGCTTTGTGTGCAACTTTAAGGGCACGTACAAATGCCCCGCCTCAATCGAAGAACTGAGATGCTGCCAGCAAAGATCTGGCGAATCGCTGCGCTCCTACATCCAAAGGTGGTCCATCATCAAGAACTCCGCGGAGAACATCTCGGAAGACCGCGCAATTGATGCATTCAACGGTGGTGTCTGCCGCATGGAACTCAGGGAGGAGCTAGGCCGCTCAAAGCCCCAGACCATAGACCACCTGATGGAGATCACGAATCGGTGGGCTGATGGAGAAGATTCGGTGAAGAACCGTGTTCACTCTGACGAGGAGGCAGAACTCGAACGAAGATGCGGCCGCCAGAGTAAGCGTTGCATGCATGTCTACAACGATCGCGATGACGTCAACATGGTCGCAGCCGGCTACGCCGATAGACGCGACGATAACCGCAACAGCGGATACCGTAGTGGCGGGTACCGCGACTCCGGGAAAACCACGCAAGTATGGCAACGCCGCACTCGCGATGAAGCACCCGCGACCTCCATCGAGGACAAACTGTCCGGGGCATGCACGGTACACTTCTACATCGACAAGCATGATGGCAAGAGAAAGTCCAGCCACCTCCTCAAGGACTGCCGCGAGTTCCTCAAGCTACATGAGGGATTGGTTCGGATGAACCGCAATGCAGTCGAAAGAGGCTACGGAGCCGCTCCAGGCGCCGTGGCACATGGCGCACCACCACCTGGGCCACCCCCGAACGGAGCTGCACTGGACCAGCACCTCGGAGGTGAACCATACCCACGGGCCATGGGTACCATGATGATCCAAAAGGGGTGCCCCTCCAATAGGGTGCACAAGGCCATCACTCGCCAAGTCAATTTGGCCACGCACTCGCCACCATCCACCACTAAGTACCTCAGTGGTAGTGAGTCATGCATTACCTTCGACAAACACGACCACCCGCCTCAAGTACCTCGCCCAGGTCATTGCCCCCTCGTACTCGAGGCACAAATTGGAGGCTTCGACATGAGTCGCGTCTTCATGGATGGCGGAAGCGGCATCAACCTCATATTCGCGACTACCTTGCGAGCAATGAGGATCCCTCTAACCTGCTTGGAGGCATCGGACACAACGTTCCACGGCATCGTCCCAGGGAAAGGCGTATACCCCCTGGGGAAAATCAACCTTGACGTCATATTCGGCATGCCAAGGAACTTCCGACGCGAGCGCATCGACTTTGAGGTCATCGACTGGCCCTCACAATACCACTGCATCCTCGGACGCGTCGCGTTCGCTAGGTTCGTGGCAGTACCCCACTACGCCTACCTGCAGATGAAAGTGCCAGGTCCCAGCAGCGTCATCACGATCAACGGGAGCTTCGAGCGATCTGACAGTTGCGACAGGGAATTCAACAGAATCTCCCAGTCCTTCGGCATGCAGGAGGAGCTCGCGCGATTGAAGGAAACGACAGACAACAGTCTGCCGACCCTGAGTAGGCCAAGCTCACCTGACCTCTCCTTCGACTCATCTGTGCACACAAAGAAGGTGCAGGTCCATCCATCAGATCCCGCTAAAACGGCCCTCATCGCCAACAACTTGAGTCCCGCATAGGAACTCGCGCTCGTCGAATTCCTCCGTGAGCACTAGGAAATTTTCGCCTGGTGTCCTGCGGACATGCCAGGAGTTCCCAGAGAATTCGCCGAGCACGCACTCAACATCAACCCGCGGCGCAATCAAGTCGCAAGTTCTCCCTGACTTCCTCATACATTGGATGGAAAACCAACTCCCGGACAAGCCAGACATGTCCTACCTCTGGAAGAGGCACTTCGATGGGTCCAAGAGGAAAGATGGAGCAGGAGCAGGTGTCATACTGACATCGCCTCAAGGGGACAAGCTGAAATACGTCATGCAAATGCAGTTCATAGCCTCAAACAACGAGGCTGAATACGAGGCCCTATTACACGGGATGAGAATGGCAAAAGCCTGCGGTGCAAAGAGGCTAATCATATATGGCGACTCCAAGCTGGTCATCAACCAAACAATGCACGAGTACGACGCACTGAACGACAACATGATCGCATACCGCGACCTCTATGACACTATTGAAGGAGACTTCGATGGTTGCGAGTTGCGACACATAGGTCGCGAAAGCAATGAGGAGGCGGACGCGCTCGCCAACATAGGCTCCACCCGCGCACCCATACCACCTGGGGTATTTCTCGAGCACATATGCGAACGCTCCATCAAGCCAAAGTGTCAACACCCGGATTTTTAATCCCAGATGCCTGTTATGCCATACCTCGCAATCCCAGGATTACTATTTTTGCGAGACATAACGGATTGGATATCACAGTACATCATCCATTACAAACCATACATAAGGTTTTACACAAATAAGGATCTCATGATCCAGTCTTAATACAACAAGCAGCGGAAATAAAGGATAGCGTAGCAGTGGGGTCCATCTTCAAGGGCACATGCAATGCTGACGAAGGCAGATAGTCCTAGTTATCATAGCCGTCCTACTGACCATCATCTCGATAATCTCCTTCATAGTCTGGCCATGATAATAGCCAGGGACAAAAGCCATGAGTACTCTTCAAGTACTCGCAAACTACTATTAACATGTACTACAAGGGGGTCCCGCGTGTCAGCGGCACTTAACACGCGAAACGGTATGCGTGCTGTGGGCCGTGCGATTAGAGGCTAGATCTACGGCTGAGGGTCATCGTCGATGACGAACAGGTCGCCGGCGAGCTCGAACCCTAGCGGCTCGGTGGGGGTCTACTGGGGCATACCAGGGCTCCAGCAGGGTCGGCGAGGCGGGCAAACAAAGTGGAAGACAACGACGAGGCGAGGCGGGGTCGCGGCGGAGCTTGGGGTGGTCGCAATCAACGGCACCCTTCTCCTCCAGAGGCGGCGGCTCCAGCTCCAATTCCGGCGAGCTGCTGCTCCACTTGCTCCGACGAGAGGTGGGTGAGGTTCAGAGAGGTGAGGGGAGTGGAATGGTGTGGAGAAGAATGGATGGGGAGGGCTCCTTTTATAGGCCCGATGGTGAGACCGAGCGGGATGGGCGGTCGATGGTGGCGACATGGCTACGGCGAGCTAGCGGCATGGCTGGGGATGGCGATCGATGGGCGGTCCCCTGACGGTGCTCTAGGATTTAAATGCGGCCGTAGGGGCGGTGGTATGCGGTCTGGGTAAGGTGGCGCTCTGAGAGGCAGAGGCGGCGGTGTCCACGGCGAACGGTGGCTATGGGGCTTTGGGCGGCGAACGGGGGTGTCTGGGGTGTTCTCTAGGTCGAGGCGGAGCGGTGGGCGCGGGCTGCTGCCAAGGGGCGGTCTGTGCGAGCGGGGACAGTGCACGCTCTAGGGGTGGCGTCGGCCTACTCGACAAGCTCCGGGCGTGGCGGTTCCTGGCCCCTCTGCCCTCTATCTCTGGCCTGTGGCTGGTTGGGCGGTGGAGGTGGACCACTGGCAAGCTGCGAGACATGAGGAGAGGGGCTGGAGAGGGTTGCTGCTGCAAGTGCACGGTCGGCCGGCGAGAGAGGGCTCGGCATGGCAGTGCAGTGCGGCTAGGAGGTAGAGAAGAGGCTGGGGTTGGTCTGGTCTGGCTTGAGGGGGGACAAGATGATCAAAGCACTACAGAATTGCTAGACAAAATCAGCCCAAAACAGTAATAGTTAGGCCTTAATGATCTTGCTAACAAGGTGTTTGACAAAATGGCCGAAAGAGAAAAAGGTTTGAATTTTGAGTTCCAAATTTTTGAGTGATCTCCACTAGTGATAGGTAGTCTCTGGTTGCAAGGGTTTTGAAAATGGAGCTCAAAAAGATGGTTTTTGAAATAGGGGTGATCTATGCATATGCATTAGATTCAATTTTAAACTGTCATTTAAAATATCTAACAGAATGTTTTTAGTAGATCCAAAGGTGGGCCTTGGTACCTCATTATGTGCGCTAGCAAGGGGTATAAAGATCAAGAATTGTTTCTGTTAATAATTGAGTACTAGGAATAGCCAAAGTAGGCATGAGAGTTAGATTTGTCAAAATGACCATTCTTTCTTTTTAATTCTTTTTTATTTGATTTTCTTTAGGAAAAGTTTGGGAATGATGTAGATGATGTTTAAATCACCTAAGAAACATTTTACAAGCATTGGATCAATCAATCATGGCAATTCAAACAACTCCTATTTTAAATGCACACATATATGAATGCTTTCATTTTAAATTTGGAAAAGTTTTTGTTCACCCCATTTTTGGATGATTTGATCATGATAAGCTTGGATTAAAGTTTTGGGATGTTACACAAAGGCCGCAGAGAAGAAAACAAGCGCAGCAACGGACTCCGGCGCTACGCCACCCGATGAGCCAATGACACTAGATGACTTAGAGCTCGACACAGGACTCGAGGGACCTATGAGTGTCATGATGATCGAACAATCCTGGACGCAGCCGTACATTACATACCTCCTGAGCAAGCGCCTACCGGACGACCCGACAGACGCACGACACATCACGCGACGTTCCAAGGCATTCGCCGTTATCAACGGTGAACTGTATAAACGCAGCATCACAGGCGTGTTACAACGATGCGTCTCCCTAGCCGATGGAAGAGCAGTCCTCCTCGACATCCATGAAGGGACCTGCGGGCACCACGCCGGAAGTAGCGCCCTCGTTGCCAAAGCTCTACGAGCTAGATTTTACTGGCCCACGGCCATGCGCGACGCCAAGGATATAGTCCAAAAGTGCAACGCTTGTCAGTGATTCGCGGACAAGCCACACGCACCAGGCGCAGAACTACGGCCTATTCCATTGGCCTGGCCCTTCGCCCAGTGGGGACTCGACATGGTTGGCAAACTTCCAAGGTCCTCGCAAGGAGGCTACGTCTACCTCTTGGTCGCAGTCGACAAATTCACCAAGTGGATTGAGGCCATGCCAGTGACCAAGCAATCAGGACACAGCGCAGTCAAGTTCTTCGAGTCCATCGTCTACCGCTTCGGCGTGCCGCACAGCATCATCACCGACAACGGAACGAACTTCACATCCAAGGAGGTCCAAGAATTCTGCGAGAACCTGGGGATCAACATCAGCTACGCCTCAGTAGCACACCCACAGACCAACGGTCAGGTGGAAAAGGCAAACGGGCTCGTCTGCAGCGGCATCAAGAAGCGACTCCTCCGACCACTCGAACAAGCCGCGGGCTGCTGGCCAAACGACTGCAATCCGTACTCTGGAGCCTGCGTACAACTCCAAACAGCGCCACCGGCTACACACCATTCTTTATGGTACACGGAGCAGAGGCAGTACTACCCGCCGAGGTATGGTACAAAGCGCCACGCATAGTCGCCTACAGCGAGCAGGAGTCATCCCTCGCACTCGAAGACTCCGTCGATCTCCTTGACGAAGCAAGAGAAACCGCCGCAGAAAGATCTACGATCTACCAGCAGAACCTGCGCAACTACCATAGCAGAAGGCTTCGCCCCAGATCCTTCGTCGAAGGTGACTTAGTCCTGCGACTGAAGCAGCAGGGGCATCTCAAGCTCGAGTCCCCCTGGGAAGGACCGTACATGATTACAGAAGTAATCCCAGGTGGCGCCTATCGCCTTCAAGATTTAGAGACAGGAGTCGCACACTCCAACCCTTGGAACGTTGCACAACTGCGACGCTTCTACCCTTAGTCATTTTTCTTTACTTTTGCATCGCAAATAAGGCTATTCAGCCAAGGCTACTTAGCCGCACATTGTACTTCGTACTGTTCTTCGAATAAATAAAAGCTAAGTGCCCCAAAACGTCGTGTTCTCCTTTACTTTGTCAATTTTCATACTCGGGCACTACGCCACCCTATACACATATGTTCTTCGAACAATAACGCGACATCCTGAGTAGCTGGCACATCAATCGAACCCCTTAACACAAACTCAACCCAGCTGCAACGCACCTGACAGGTTGACAAGGGAACGATACAAAGATGGCCAGGCTAACGAAAAGGTGTCGCATAAGTGCAACGCACCCCACGCTTAAAGCTATTTGTACACATTCAACAGTAAATTATCTACAAATGTATACGAGATTTACAACACTAGTACACTTATGTGCAGGATACATATTTGGCTACCCTTGCAACAGAAGAACATTAGTCTGTTCCTCGAAGAAGTCGACGACCTCCTCGGTTGGACGGTCCACCGCCTGATAATGCGGCACCATGTTCCAGGAAGATCCTACCGGTGGCACCGTGGCCCAGAGGCAATGGCGGCGACATCCACGTCAGGCCTGTGCAAACGCACCATGGAAAGGGCAGCCTTGGCACCAGCCACCAACTGCTGCCTCACGCACTCGCGAACCGCGGACATATCTCGAAATTTGGTCAGGAGAGCCAGCAGGCTTGATGGAGTATCATCCAGCGGGAACATCGCCCGATAGATGTTCTTCAAACACGACTGCGACTTCTTCAGAAAGAGCAGCACTCGCGAGGCGCGCTCCTGTAGGGTCGCCAACGTAGTCGCACGATCATGATCTACCTAGAAGTATCCACTCTCCTGCATTTGCTCCTGGGTGAGATCATGAAGACGGATGGCAATCCTATCCCTCTCCTCCTGCGGATGGCGCGCGCTAACAACTACACGAAGCAGCATCAACAACATGAGTACAACCTACCATTGCGATTAACTACAATGGAAAAGACGAGGATGAGCAAACTAACACTTAAATTGGTCGCCCAGCTGCGTCACCTCGCCAAGCAGATATTGCTCACGGGCGGCGGCTTTTTCAGCATTTGACTTCCACACGTCCGCGCTACCGCGGATCACGGGCAACTCACGCTCCAGTTGCTTAACGCGATCACGAAGTCGCGAAAGCAAGGAAAGCTCCTCTACCCTGGAGCATGGTGGTGCCATCGTATCCTCAAGAAATGGCGATTCCGGGGTTCCCCCCACAGGACCACTTGACATACCCTACCAAAAATCAAGCCAAAGGCAAATAAGGCGACCAACTAAAAAGTCAAAAGTAACAGATGCATTCAGGATCAGCATAAAAGTATCTACAAACACATTCGCCAACAGGCATGTTCTCCAATCAAAAGAGCAATTCATCAACTATTACAAAGAAACTAACTACGAGGCAGCTAGCTTCTTCGACTTCGATGACCTCGGGGGCTTCATCAAGTCTGTGGCAGTATCAGATGCCACTGACTTTCCGCCGGCCCCTGAGGCCGAAGTTTTCGCGGCCTTCTTTGCACGATTGAGCTCCTCCGAATACTTGGCAACAGTGTTTATCAAGGAATGGCCATATTTGGCACAGGCAGTCGCAAAAGGAGCGAATACTACCTGCTCGCCAACAGGCATCGTCTTCGACACCGCAGAAGGATCTACTTCGACTCCGTGGGCTTGCACCATGGCAAGCGACATGGTCGCGCCAGCTGCGCGGAGGGAGTTCTTGTACGTGGCAGGCACACCCCCAGCGAGCGACTCCACCAGCTCCTCCACATTGTCGACCAGCTCCGCCTTCAGCATCAACTCCTCCCGAATGCGACTCAGGGTGGCCCTGGCCTTGGACAGCGTATTTTGGACAGCGGCGCTACGATCCTGGACCGCAGATACCGCGCCCGCTAGGGCGTCATCGCGACAAAGGGCTCGTGGATCAAAACTCAAGCCGCCAGCATCTACACCAAAATACACACATGGATCAAACTTCTAGTGCCACCGGCACTACGGAGGAAGAGAAGAACATCAATAAAATATCTACCAGTAAAGGTACCTGAGAGGGCCTTGGCGACTGAGAACAGTTGCTCTTCGAACAACTTCTCCCTGGCCGCAAAGGAGGTGCGCAGATCCTCTTCACGCTTCTGGGCTTCATCACGAGCCGCGATTGCCTCGTCGCGCCCCTTCACAGCTGCGGCTAGCGTCTTCTCCAACGTGGCGACATCGCGCAGTAAAGCGTTATGCTCAGCTACATGGCAGTCAATAATTGGCTGTCAGTCGATTATACCAAAACAGAGAGAAGACGGAAAGAATAAGTATAGAACACTCACTTTCGACAACGCGATGACGCATCTCCAGCATTGCATGCTGGCGACCCATCGCCATCACCTGCTCCGCCACTTGCGCGGCCTCCCTTACAAGGAGTTGTTGCACAAAGCAAGGAATCAGAGAGGGCAACAAAAGGCGATTGACTACCACATTAAAAAATAAGGAAAGCTATACTTATATGGTCCTCCAACGACTCCGAAGAAGTTTGCTGAACCGTCATCCGAGTAACTACTCGATGCTCCCCCTACGTGAGGAGAGCTCGAAGAACTGTGCCCAGAGTGGGCCGCCGCCGGAGAAGGAGCACGCTCGACCTCTACCTTGGCCCTTGAAGTCGTGACTCCCGATTCCTTCAAAAATTCGACGTCGCCAGAATATGACGACGCCTATTGACTGCAAGACAAAATCCGCACTCAGAAAGGGCAAACTCCAGGGCAAAGCCAGCAAGAAGAAAACAGAGAAGAATGAATGCACAAACAAAATTACCAGTCAAATTTGTCAAGATCAAACGTGGCCTCCGCCGACTTCGACGAAGACTCCTTGGGCAATCGCATCTTCTTGCGAGAAGACGATGCCATAACCCTCACAGGAACGGCGGGAATTGGCGACTCCGTGCCAACAGCCGCGCCTCCTAGAGTTGAAGGAGTCGACGTGTCGGAATCCCCGCTACGCGAATGCTTGCGAGTATCCGGGCTCTCGGACTCGGGGGCTTCCTCTTCCACATCGGAAGGGACAGTCGACTCAGACTCGTCCTCTTCCAAAGCTTCACGAGGAACAATCCCCTCAGGGAGGGGAGGCATACAAGGCGACACCGCCCACTCCTGCATGCAAACAGTAAAGATCAGCAAACATAACAGATAAGCAATAGAAAAAGCAATCGAGAAAATAAGCTACTACGTAGCACAACTGTACCTCAGGAGGGGGATTCGAAGCATCGAAAGGAGGAACGACTGGCTCGTTCGGAAGCACATCCTTGAGGGTGTACTTCGTGACCAGTCGCACCCTCTTATCTACCTCACTCGCGGACATGCCATCAGTAGACACGCGAGTGGCATCATCAGCGCCACCCCATTGAAACATGGGATGGACCCTGGCCTAGAGAGGCTGGATGCGACGACGCAACCAAGTCCTGACAAGGGTGCAGCCTCCCTCTTCTGCGCCTATGCGACTCTCGAGGTCGCAGACGCGCTGGTATAGCACGTCTGTCTCTGCGAGTTCAGAAGGCATGATCACGTTCTTCCAAGAACGCATCTTCTTGCAGGGAGTCGCGGGATCGAAAGGCGCGAGTCCAAAGTGCTCATCCTTGGCCTTCTGGTCGCGAACATAGAACCATTTGTCCCTCCATCCCTGGACGGACTTGGTAAGCTTGATATCGAAGTAGGTGGCGGATGGGTCGACGTGGATTCCGCAACCACCTGCGTTATAAACTAAAGAGCCAGATGCGGACTGACGCTTCAATTTAAAGATGCGCTTGAAAAGACCAAAGTGTGGCTCGATTCCGAGCCAGCACTCGCAGAGAGTGATGAAACAAGTGATGTGGAGGAGCGAATTTGGGGACAGCTGATGGAGCTGGAGCCCATAGAAACAAAGAAGACCCCGAAGAAAGGGGTGAAGAGGCAAGGAAAGACCGCGAATGATGAATGCAAGAAACATCACTCGAAAACCAGTGGGAGGAGCAGGAATGGTCTCACCGCTGGGGACGCGCGCATCGGCGACTGCCGCAGAGATAACTCTATCTTGGCGAAGAAGACGGAGATCCGACGCCTTGATGATAGAGGGGCGCCATGCGCCATTGGTCACGCGGGTGCCCGCGACCTTCTTCTTCCCACCGGCAGCGGTGCTGGTGCCCGCAGCAGCGGAGCCACCTTTCTTCTTCGCTGCAGCAACGGTGGCCGCGGAATCAATGACATCGCCTCCCTTCTTCTTCCCCATTGCGTGGCGGCGATGTGAGCGAAGGAAGTAGCTCGGGAACGAACGGAGCTGGTCCAGCGTCGTGGAGAAGATGGGCGCAGGGGAAAGCAGAAAAGCAACAGCAATGGCGATGGCAGCAAGGAAGAAAGAGCGCAGATGGGAAATTACCGCCGCAGCATCGCTACTTAACCCTTGGGAGATGCAATCCAACGGCTGACAAAAATCCTATTGGACGCGTGGCACGCATCGCGTTGGACACGTGGAGAAGAGGAAGCGAGAACCGTCCACCCAGTTCTACCATTACGCGCGGAAATTGAGGAGGCACAGTTAAAAATAAGATTACGCACGCCCAGTCAAATCAAAGTCGGAAAGTGGGACCCACCGATCGTCACGTCCCGTCAAAATCGCTCACGCGGGCAACTAAGGTCATACAAGCATCAGCACTGACGTCACCAAGGCTATGCAGTGGAAAACTTCGACTATTTTTAGTCCTTGCTGGAGTCTTCGACTCCACCAAGCACTCGGGGGCTACTCCCATAGGGAGCGCTGGCCACGCATCCTACGACTTTTCTTTTTCTTGTTGCAGGAACATGGACAATCACAAAAGCAAACCCAACCACTCAAAACACATTTCAATTATGGACATGTGTTACTCCCATAGGGAGCGCTGGAAACAAGCAGGCAAAAGACGACAGCAGTCGCAAAAGTGTTTTAGTACCTGCCTAAGTCATCGACTGAAACAAGCAAGCAAAAGAAGACAGCAGTCGCAAAAATTCTTTAGTCCCTGCCCGAGTCTTCGACTCAACCAGGCACTCGGGGGCTACTCCCATAGGGAGCGCTGGTCGCGCACCCTATGATTATTTGTACAAAAAACTGTGTGTTGATAACATCCACACTCGAAACTCATGGCGACACCGCCTCATAATTTTTCCCCTACAAAGAGACTGTGTCTCCTGGGTTACCCGAATCGTCTCCGCGATGATAAAATTCGGATGCCGCGCCTACGGCGTGAAGGTAAGACCTGAATAAGGCCTGGCAACGCATTTAACTGCGCACTACCAGAAACATATCCGTGCCTACAGGCACGATGAACATGCCTTGACGGACGCGTCAAGTGCTCACACCCATATAACTGGAATTCGACTCCTGTAAGACCTCCGCGGCCTGAGTCGAATTACACCAGCACTTTTCCGGATTCGAGTCCAGGGACTCGAATTTGAGTAGATTGCGTTGTTTCACCATAAGGTGGTTAACTGATACCGATACTTCGGTTGTATCAGGCACGTATATCAACAATCCCTATGACACAAATAAAAGCAATCGAAATGTACTCATTTAGGCACTCGAAGGCTTCAAAAAGTCCCCAGTCGAATCTGCGATTCCACTGGACACTCGGGGGCTACTGACATGGGTATACCCTACAAGTACTCGAGCTTGGTATATACGGTCCAAATACATACAGGCCCACGGTGTCGCCAAAGGCCGGATGGAGGGACTCGAGTAACCTACGGACTCTCGATTACTTGAAGGACAAGAAGCTAAAGATAGAAAGTTTGAAGGGGAAAACCCTAACTTGTAACCGACTCGACCTGCTACCCGAGACCTAGCCTATCTATATAAAGGCTAGGAGGGGCGGCGAGGAGGACACACGCAACCCTAGTTTCCACAACCCTTGCCAGATTGCATCTGCGCACCATTGTAACTTTCGACTCCTTCGATAATTCCACGAGCAGACAAGCAGGAGTAGGGACCTCTACGAGGCCTGAACCTGGGTAAATCCTTTGTCCCCTGTGTGCTTGTTTGCTAGCCGATAGATGTCTCCAGCGCTCCCTCCTTCTCCAAAACCCAAGTCCATAACAATGGGCATTGACGAGTTAAACCCTCGTCACCAAGTTTCATTAAATTGAAACCACCACCCAAAAAACAATGGAAACCTCAAGACCAAATTTCATTTAATTGAAACAATAACACCATGTTTGAAAATTTGAAACCACCACTTCAAACATTTGAAACCACTAATACTTGTTTGAAACAATTTAAACCACCACATCAGAAGAACCTGAACCACAAGACCAAGTTTCATTTAATGGAAACCACAAAACCATGTTTGAAACAATTGAAACGACCACTTCAAACATTTGAAACCACTAAAACATGTTTGAACCAATTGAAACCACCACATAAGAAGAACCGCAACCACAAGACCAAGTTTCATTTAATTGAAACTACAAAACCATGTTCGAAACAATTGAAACCATCACTTCTAACATTTGAAACCACTAAAACATGTTTGAAACCACTACTAATTGTTTGAAACAATTGAAACCACAACACAAAAAGAACCGGAACCACAAGACCAAGTTTCAATTAATCGAAACCCTAAAACAATGTTTGAAATAATTGAAACCACCACTTCAAACATTTGAAACCACTAAAACATGTTTGAAACATTTGAAACTACTAATACATGTTTGAAACAATTGAAGCCACCACATATGAAGAACCGGAACCACAAGACCAAGTTTCATTTAATTGAAACCACAAAACCATGTTCAAAACAATTGAAACCACCACTTCAAACATTTGAAACCACTAAAACATGTTTGAAACATTTGAAACCACTAATAAATGTTGGAAACATTTGAAACCACTAATAAATCTTCGAAACAATTGAAACCACCACATAAGAAAAATCGGAACCACAAGGCCAAGTTTCATTTAATTGGAACCACAAAACCATGTTTGAAACAATTCAAACCACCACTTCAGACATTTGACACCACTAAAAACATGTTTGAAACAATTGAAACCACCATCTAACAATAGTTGCAACCTCAAGACCAAGTTTCATTAAATTGAAACCACCACGCAAAAAACACTAGAACCTCAAGACCAAGTTTCATTTAATTGAAACAACAAAACCATGTTTAAAATAATTGAAATCACCACTTCAAACATTTTAAACCATTAAAACATGTTTGAAACATTTCAAACCACTAATACTTGTTTGAAACAATTGAAACCACCAAATAAAAAGAATCGGAACCACAAGAGCAAGTTTCATTTAACTGCAACAAACAAAACCATGTCTAAAATAATTGAAACCCCCACTTCGAACATTTGAAACTACTAAAACATGTTTCAAACATTTGAAACCACTAATACTTGTTTGAAACAATTGAAACCACCACATAATAAGAACCGGAACCACAAGACCAAGTTTCATTAATTGAAACCACAAAACGATGTTTGAAACAATTGAAACCACCACTTCAAACATTTGAAACCACTAAAACATGTTTGAAACAACTAATACATGTTTGAACAATTACATCCACCACATAAGCAGAACCGAAACCTAAGACCAAGTTTCATTTAATTGGAACCATAAAAGAAGTTTGAAACATTTGAAACCACCACTTCTAGCATTTGAAACCACTCAAACATGTTTGAAACATTTGAAACCACTAATACATGTTTCAAACAATTGAAACCACCACATAAGAAGATTCGGAACCACAAGACCAAGTTTCATTTAATAGAAACCACAAAACCATGTTTGAAACAATTAAAGCCACCAATTCAAACAGTTGAAACCACTAAAACATGTTTGAAACATTTGAAACCACTAAAACATGTTTGAAACATTTGAAACCACTAATACATGTTTGAAACAATTGAAACCACAACATAATAAGAACCGAAACCACAATACCTTCAATTGAAACCACAAAACCATGTTTGAAACAATTGAAACCACCACTTCAAATATTTGAAACCACTAAAACATGTTTGAAACAATTGAAACCACCAATACATGTTTGAAACAATTGAAACCACCACATAAGAAGAACCAGAACAAAAAGACCAAGTTTCATTTAATTCAACCTCAAAACCACGTTTGAAACAATTGAAACCACTATTTCAGACATTTGAAACCATTAAACTATGTTTGAAACAAGTGAAACTACCACCTAACAATAGTTGCAACCACAAGACCAAGTTTCTTTAAATTGAAACCACCACCCAAAAACACTGGAACCTCAAGACCAAGTTTCATTTAATTAAAACAACAAAACCATGTTTGAAATAATTGAAACCACCACTTCAAACATTTGAAACCAGTAAAACATGTTTTAAACATTTGAAACCACTAACACTTGTTTGAAGCAATTGAAACCACCACATAAGAAGAATCGGAACCATAAGACCAAGTTTCATTTAATTGAAATAATAACACCATATGAAACAATTCAAACCACCACTTCGAACATTTGAAACCATTAGAACATGTTTAATACATTTTAAACCACTAATACTTGTTTGAAACAATTGAAACAACCACATAAAAAGAATCGCAACCACAAGACCAAGTTTCATTTAATTGAGACCATAAAACCATATTTGAAACCATTTAAACAGCACTTCACACATTTGAAACCATTAAAACATGTTTCATTAAAACCACAAAAACAATGTTTGAAACAATTGAAACCACGAGTTGAAACTTTTGAAACCACTAAAATATGTTTGAAACATTTAAAACCACTAAATATGTTTAAAACGAATTGAAACCACATAAGAAGAACCAGAACCACATGACAAAGTTTCATTTAATTGAAACCACAGAACCATGTTTGAAACAATTGAAATCACCACTTCAAATATTTGAAACCACTAACACATGTTTGAAACATTTGAAACCACTAATACATGTTTGAAACAATTGAAACCATGACATAAGAAGAACCGGAACCATAAGACCAAGTTTCATTTAATTGAAACCACAAAACCATGTTTGAAACAACCACCTACCAACAGCTACAAACAGAAGACCAAGTTTCATTAAATTGAAACCACCACCCAAAAAACACTGGAACCACAAGACCAAATTTCATTTAATTGAAACAATAAAACCAAGTTTGAAAATTTGAAACCACCATTTCAAACATTTGAAACCACTAATACTTGTTTGAAACAATTGAAACCACCGTATAAGCAGAACCGGAACCACAAGACCAAGTTTCATTTAATTGAAACCACAAAACCATATTTGAAACAATTGAAACCACCACTTCAAACATT
Source organism: Avena sativa (assembly GCA_916181665.1). Lineage (NCBI taxonomy): Eukaryota > Viridiplantae > Streptophyta > Magnoliopsida > Poales > Poaceae > Avena > Avena sativa. Next base: position 284,821,248 of record OV702289.1, on the reverse strand, counting down.
TGAAACCACTAAAACATGTTTGAAACATTTGAAACCACTAATACATGTTTAAAACAATTGAAACTACCACATAAGAAGAACCGAAACCACAAGACCAAGTTTCATTTTATTGAAACCACAAAATCATGTTGGAAACAATTGAAACCACCACTTCAAACATTTGAAACCACTAAAAATTGTTTGAAATATTTGAAACCACTAATAATTGTTTGAAACAATTGAAACCACCACACAAGAAGAACCGGAACCACAAGACCAAGTTTAAATTAATCGAAACCCCAAAACAATGTTTGAAATAATTGAAACCACCACTTTAAACATTTGAAACCACTAAAACATGTTTGAAACATTTGAAACAACTAATACATGTTTGAAACAATTGAAACCACCACATACGAAGAACCGGAACCACAAGACCAAGTTTCATTTAATTGAAACCATAAAACCATGTTCGAAACAATTGAAACCACCACTTCAAACATTTGACATCACTAAAACATGTTTGAAACCACTAATACATGTTTGAAACAATTGAAACCACCACATAAGAAGAAACATAACCACAATACCAAGTTTCATATTGGAACCACAAAACCATGTTTCAAACAATTGAAACCACCACTTCAGATATTGGACACCACTAATAACATGATTGAAACAATTGAAACCACCATCTAACAACAGATGCAGCCTCAAGACCAAGGTTCATTAAATTGAAACCACCACGCAAAAAAACCAGAACCTCAAGACCAAGTTTCATTTAATTGAAACAACAAACCCATGTTTGAAACAATTAAAATCACCACTTCAAACAATTGAAACCACTAAAACATGTTTGAAACCATTGAAACCAATAATACTTGTTTCAAACAATTGAAACCACCAAATAAAAAGAATCGGAACCACAAGAGCAAGTTTCATTAAACTGAAACAACAAAACCATGTCTAAAATAATTGAAACCCCCACTTCGAACATTTGAAACTACTAAAACATGTTTCAAACATTTGAAACATGTAATACTTGTTTGAAACAATTGAAACCACCACATAATAAGAACCGGAACCACAAGACCAAGTTTCATTAATTGAAACCACAAAATGATGTTTGAAACAATTGAAACCACCACTTCAAACATTTGAAACCACTAAAACATGTTTGAAACATTTGAAACAACTAATACATGTTTGAACAATTACATCCACCACATAAGAAGAACCGAAACCATAAGACCAAGTTTCATTTAATTGGAACCATAAAAGAAGTTTGAAACATTTGAAACCACCACTTCTAGCATTTGAAACCACTCAAACATGTTTGAAACATTTGAAACCACTAATACATGTTTCAAACAATTGAAACCACCACATAAGAAGATTCGGAACCACAAGACCAAGTTTCATTTAATAGAAATCACAAAAGCATGTTTGAAACAATTAAAGCCACCAATTCAAACAGTTGAAACCACTAAAACATGTTTGAAACATTTGAAACCACTAAAACATGTTTGAAACATTTGAAACCACTAATACATGTTTGAAACAATTGAAACCACAACATAATAAGAACCGAAACCACAATACCTTTAAATGAAACCACAAAACCATGTTTGAAACAATTGAAACCACCACTTCAAACATTTGAAACCACTAAAACATGTTTGAAACAATTGAAACCACCAATACATGTTTGAAATAATTGAAACCACCACATAAGAAGAACCAGAACAAAAAGACCAAGTTTCATTTAATTGAACCACAAAACCATGTTTGAACTAATTAAAACCACTATTTCAGACATTTGAAACCATTAAACCATGTTTAAAACAAGTGAAACTACCACCTAACAATAGTTGCAACCATAAGACCAAGTTTCTTTAAATTGAAACCACCACCCAAAAACACTGGAACCTCAAGACCAAGTTTCATTTAATTAAAACAACAAAACCATGTTTGAAATAATTGAAACCACCACTTCAAACATTTGAAACCAGTAAAACATGTTTTAAACATTTGAAACCACTAATACTTGTTTGAAGCAATTGAAACCACCACATAAGAAGAATCAGAACCATAAGACCAAGTTTCATTTAATTGAAATAATAACACCATGTTTGAAACAATTCAAACCACCACTTCGAACATTTGAAACCATTAGAACATGTTTAATACATTTGAAACCACTAATACTTGTTTGCAACAATTGAAACAACCATATAAAAAGAACCGCAACCACAAGGCCAAGTTTCATTTAATTGAAACCACAAAACCATGCTTGAAATAATTGAAACCACCATTTCAAACATTTGAAACCACTAAAACATGTTTGAAACATTTCAAACCACTAATATATGTTTCAACCAATTGAAACCACCACATAACAAAAACCAGAACAACAAGACCAAGTTTCATGTAATTGAAACCACAAAACCATGTTTGAAACAATTGAAACAACCACGTCATATAATTCAAACCACTAAACCTTTTTGAAACAATTGAAACCACTAATACATGTTTAACACAATTGAAACACTAATACTTGTTTGAAACAATTGAAACCACCACATAAGAAGAACCAGAACCACAAGACCAAATTTTATTTAATTGAAACCACAAAACTATGTTTGAAATAATTGAAACCATCACTTCAAACATTTGAAACCACTAAAACATGTTTGAAACATTTCAAACAACTAATACATGTTTCAAACAATTGAAACCACCAGATAACAAGAATCGGAACCACAAGACCAAGTTTCATTTAATTGAAACCACAAAACCATGTTTGAAATAATTGAAACCACCACTTCATACAGTTTAAACCACTAAAACATGTTTGAAACAATTGAAACCACTAATACATGTTTCAAACAATTGAAACCACAACATAACAAGAACTAGAACCACAAGACCAAGTTTCATTGAATTGGAACCACACAATCATGTTTGAAAAATTGAAACCACTACTTCATATAGTTCAAACCACTAAAACATGTTTGAAACAATTAAAACCACCACCTAACAACGGTTGCAAACACAATTGAAACCACCACTTCAAATATTTGAAACCACTAAAACATGTTTGAAACATTTCAAACCACTAATACATATTTGAAACAATTGAAACCACAACATAACAAGAACCGGAAACAGAAGACCAAGTTTCATTTAATTGAAACCACAAACCAAGTTTGAAACAATTGAAACCACCACTTCAAAGTTTTGAAACCACAAATACATGTTTGAAATAATTGAATCCACCACATAAGAAGAACCAGAACCACAAAACCAAGTTTCATTTAATTGAAACCACAAAAACTTGTTTGAAACAATTTAAACCACCACTTTAGACATTTGAAACCACTAAAACATGTTTGAAACAATTGAAACCACCACCTAATAACAACTTCAACCACAACACCAAGTTTCATTAAATTGAAACCACCACCTAAAAACACTGGAACCTCCAGACCAAGTTTCATTGAATTGAAACAACAAATACAAGTTAGAAAAATTAAAACCACCACTTCAAACACTTTCAACCACTAAAACATGTTTGAAACCACTAATACTTATTTGAAACAATTAAAACTACCACATAAGAAGAACTGGAACCACAAGACCAAGTTTCATTTCATTGAAACAACAAAACCATGTTTGAAACAATTGAAACCATCACTTCAAACATTTCAAGCCACTAAAACATGTTTGAAACATTTGAAACCACTAATACTTGTTTGAAACAATTGAAACCACCACATAAGAAGAACCGGAACCACAAGACCAAGTTTCATTTCATTGAAACAACAAAACTAGGTTTGAAACAATTGAAACCACCACTTCAAACATTTGAAATCACAAAAACATGTTTGAAATATTTGAAACCACTAATACTTGTTTGAAATAATTGAAACCACCACATAATAAGAACCGGAACCACAAGACTAAGTTTCATTTAATTGAAACCACAAAAGCATCTTTCAAACAATTAAAACAACCACTTTAAACATTTGAAACCAGTAAAACATGTTTGAAATATTTGAAACCAATAATACATGTTTGAAACAATTGAAACCACCATGTAAGAAGAACCAAAACCACAAGACCAAGTTTTATTTAATTGAAACCACAAACCCATGTTTGAAACAATTAAAACCACCACTTTAAACATTTGAAACCACTAAAACATGTTTAAAACATTTCAAACCACTAATACATGTTTCAAACAAACGAGACCACAAAACCACGTTTGAAGAAAATGAAACCAAACAAACATGTTAGAAACAACCGAAACAAGAAAAACCTGTTTCATTAGATTGAAACCACACAAACACGTCTCAAACAATTCAAACAAAAAAACCATGTTCGAACCAACCGTATACAAATGGAACCACAAAAACATGTTTAAATAAAATAAAAACAAATGAAACCATCTTTGAAACATTTGAAACACAAATTAGATGGTTGAAACAATTGAAACCAAAAATTGTAGCTTCAAACAATTGAAACCACCACCCAAGGTTTTACGAATATTTGAAACCGCATCCAAAAACAATTGAAACCACACAATAAATAATTAAACATTGAAACCATACCCAACCATGCTCAAACTTTTTCAAAGATAACACAACCTAAATAGAATGTTTCAAAACAATTGAAACTAAAAACAATTCAAAAAACTAAACCATGTATGAAACAACTGAAACCACGGCCCGTATGCAAATGAAACAATAAAAAACTATGTTTCAATAAATTGAAACCAAACAAAACCATCTTTCAAACAATCAAACCAAAATTAGATGTTTGAAACTATTTAAACCACAAATTGTAGCTTTAAACAATTGAAACTACACCACCCAAGTTTTTATGAGCATTTTAAACCCCAACCAAGAATAACTCAAACCACAAAAACATGTTGGAAACACTGAAATCATAAAAAAGCAATGCTTAAACCTATCCAAAAAGTGAAACCTAAATAGATTTTTTCGAAAATATAGAAACCACACATAAATTAAAAAAACTAAACCATGCTTCCATAATTTGGAACCACACAACCATGATTGAAACATTTGAAACCACTTAATAATGTTTGCTCGGAGGACGCAGCGGCATGTTTCAAAGAATCGAGAGCAGCAGCCATAGACAAACAAAACAACAAATTGTAGCTGCAAATAATTGAAACCACCACCCAAGGTTCTATGAAAAATTCAAACAACAAAAAATACAATTGAAACCACAAAAACATGTTTGAGACATTGAAATCAGTCCGAACCATGCTCAAACCTTTCCAAACAAAGAGAAACGCAAGCGAAACCCAAATAGAATGTTTCAAAACATTTGAAACCACACACAAATAAAACAACTAAACCATGATTTCCAAAAGTTAAAACCACACAAACATGCTTGAAACATTTTAAACAACTTAAATATGTTTGAAACAATTGAAACCACCACCCAACAACCACTACAACAATAAGACCAAGTTTCTTTACATTGATACCACCTAAGCATGTTTGAAACAAAGAAATCATGTTTGAAAGAACTCAGACCACCCCCAATAACAAAAGTAACCACAGAACCATGTTTCTTTAGAGCAAAACCTCTCAAGCATTTTTCAAATCTATTGAAACCACTAACAAATGAAACAACGGAACCAATTTTCAATAAAAATGAAACCACATATTGGTGTTACAAAACAATTGAAACCAAAAAATGTTCATAAACCCACACAAGCACGTTTAAAACATTTGAAACCAGCACAAAAGGTTTTATGAACATTTTATACCACAACTAGTTGAAACATCCAAAAACATGTTTGAATGCACTGAACTAACATCGATCCATGCTAAAACATTTTCAAACATAACGAAAAAAACATTGATACCACACACAAATGAAACAAGTAAACCATGTTCCCATAAATTGAAATGACACAAACATTGTTTTGAAACACTAAAATCATATCGAACGGTGTTGAACCATCTTGAAACCTCTGCAATAATTGAAACCACCACCCAAGAACAATTGCAATGGTAAAACCGAGTTTCATTAAATTGATACCAAAAAACATGTTTGAAACAACTGAAATAAAGAAAACATTTTTGAAACCAACCAGCGTCCTATTATGAATTATGCGAAACCACACTCAACATTGTCAAACAATTGAAACCACACCTTCACTTTATGAATTAATTCAACCATTTGGCACCCCAGTTAACCGGTTCAGAACAATTGAAGACAATAGACACTTCAAATGAATAAAACCATTTCTGAAACAACTGAAACAACCTATCATAAGATTTTTTGAACAATTCCAACACCCAAGAAACCCGGTCAAAACAATTTGGCTTGAAATTTTTAGGAATGCAATGACATATCTACATTTTCTCAAATGAAAGATAGTTGTGGTTCCAATCATTAAACAAGTCTTGTCCGTGCTTTGTCTATTTCCGCGCAATCAAATTTGAACCACACCGAGGCCAAACACAAGTGTCGATTTAATAGTACATTCGAATCTCAACTGATGACCAACAACATCGCATTCCAACACTTCGAATATTCTAGTTCTAAGGTCGAACGATAAAACAAACATATAATATAATATATGGAGGAAGGTACTGTTAAATGGATTCAAAATACTACAACATATATCCGATGTTTACTGTCAGCATCTGGTGGCACATATGTTCCGAGCAACATATTATCTTGAGACAACGCAACTTGACATCCATCAACAGTCTGCTATCTAGGAGTAACCATTAATCCATTCTAGCTCCTCTCAAACCCAGAAGGCAGGACAACCGTTTTTCCATCAATAGATAGGGCTTCATACAACAGGAATTCCTTGAATTTGTCAACACTTTCCTGGTAGAGATATACCTATTAGCATTTATTTATGGACATTACAATAAACAATTTAAAATCCTATGACTAAATCAGTTACCTCATTGTGCTCTGTAACAAACCCAGCACCATTGAATTCCTAAATTGCCAATAGAGTCAATATCACGGATTGCTGGCTGTTTCATAAATAGAAATTGCATTAAACCAAATAGAACATTCATACTGACACGGAATACTAATAGGAACTTACTTGGAAGCTCCTGCGATCATTGGCCTAGTGTAGTTGTGAGGCCATTCAACAAAAATCTAGGTTCCAATCAGTGAATAGCGTGGATATGCAAGTAGATAACACTTTCTTGATCTTATTGACATTGTAATCATGTAGCGTCTTTAATTCTTCTTCTCTTGACCTGTTGAATGTTGGATCGATGATGTGAACACACTATAGTTCAATGTCCCAGAAATATCCACACCATGTTTCCCTTACAAGAGCAGGCACTGATAGCTGTCCAATATTTTTTACAATAAGATATTTCCAATTTCAGCCATTTGCGTCAAAAGAATAGTAAAGGGTATAAGGCAGAAACTACCGAGCGGCACTCAGAGATGTCATAATAAGAAAGAGTGTCGGTAAACTGGTCCAGGATTGAACGGACCGTCAAAGGATCTTCGTTCGCCAATACCATCATCTGCAGAATAAGCACCATGTAAGTGTAAGATTTATTCTCCCCCGTAAGGAGGAAATCTGAAATCGTAATTCAATTAGTACCGCAAAATCAGACTCAAATATATGGCGAAAGCAAAGCTTTGTTCCCGGTCCATACATCCAGCGATCCAATTGTCCCAATCTTCTCACACAAATATCGAAAACTCGTATGTCAAAGGCACCCCTAGAAATATATGACCCGTGATGTCTATATATCTTGGATGAGTGTGCATTATCCATATATTGTCCATGTAGTTAGTTAAAGCGACATTGCTCATTATGAATATAGTTAATTTGCTAGCACATTAGTATTATATTATTAACTCCATGAACCGTAAGGATACTCCACAAACAGGATAGTCGGTTCTTATATTAATAGATTTTGGTTCTTCGGGGCTAGTGTCAGTCTCCCTAGTATTTGATTTGGGCCAAGCACTGGGTTAATATCTAAATCTAAACAGCAATTTAAAAATCCATACAGTTCAATACATAACGTAAACCGCAAAACACTGCTACTTGGGTTGAATGTTTGTTTCATAATCTAAATTCAGCAGACATGTAGTAAAGTTCTAATATTATAATATAGCAAATGAACAATCCAGACTATGTACAGGGAGAACCAACATATTTTCTAACTAGATTTCAACGCCCTGGCAAAGAATTCTTGATTTAACAGAAATCTACGACGCTGCGGACAAGCACTTTGCAATTTACTACCTAATCTCCTAGAATCTATTTCAGAATCACTATATTCGGTGCATTACTTACCAGTTTTTTCCAGATATCCAAGGATTCTCTACACTGTACATCAACCCCAAAAAATATCCAGGCTGTGGCGGATCCGCTAGCGCCGCCAAATCCTATGCAACAAATTATGATAGTATTTTTCAGTAAATTAGCGGTAGTAGAGGACTAGGCGTTGAAATCATAGGAGAACTAGAACCACCCTGTATCAACCGTGATCAGGGATCAAGAAAGTTACCTCTATCAGATCTATGGAGAATTAGAACCACCCTATAGCAACCCTAGCGGATCTCTACTTACTAATCAGGAACTGGATGGCTAAGTGAATGAACAGAGAAGGCGCTAGCAGGAGAGGACGATTAGAGGACGATTTAGGGACTCGTCGATGCGATTGGGAGTAGCAAGATGATTTTATTCGTAGATCTCGTCTCCGGAGCTCCGGGGAAGAGATAGACTCCGCCGTGCGTGGGTGGGGGAACGGGCATCGGCTGTGTACGCGACTCGGTATCTGACAAGGTCTGTAGCGGGAGGGAGGAATCCGGGACTAGCGCTAGCAAACGACCGGAAAGAATCCCAGGGGAACTAATCGCTAATCTCAAAGCAACGTTGTGTGGTGGATTCGACGCCGGCAACCGGCGCCGGTAGAATCGCCGGGTCCGCATCCCCCTTCCTTGTCTACCCCCAGACACGAGCAGCTCGATGGAGGTCCTTGCAGTGTCGACGCTGCAGCGATTCCCGTCTCCGCCCCGTCTCTTTCTCGAGGATAAGCGCCACGGAGATGCCCAACCTTACCTCTAGCCTCTCCTCACCCCAGCGCTTGCTCACCTTCTCTCTCTGCTGTGCTCCACAAGCTCTCGAGGTCGCCGGCGCCGTCGCGCTATCTGACCACCGATGGAGACTTCCCCACGCCTCTCCATCGTGACCGAGAGATCTGCCTCATCTTTGTAGCTCAAGGAATCGGACCAGCTCATCCCCAGCCGTCGGCTCGAACTCATGTTTCCCACGGCCGCCAAGCTCTTCTGCGGCTGCGTCGTTGTCCGCGCGCCTCCTCCGCCCACTCTGACCAGGCCATCGACTTCAGGGTGAGAAACGGTCCTCCCGACCACCACCCCCCCCACCCCTTGTCTCCCTCTTTGATTGGTTCGAGCTTCCATCTTGCATTGCCGCTTGCCGCCGCTCCGGTGCGTCACCCCACCCAGTCCCTAGCCACCTCGCAAGATCCTGGAGCACGGCAACGCAAAGCAATGACGGAGATTCTTGGGGATGTGAGGTCGAGCCACCACATTGGGGGACGGCGAGATCCAACTGTGCGGGGCAGCTCAAGTCGCTGTGGGAAGATCCTTGATTTTTGTATTTGGCGGAGACGACGGACACGATGGCGACCACGCGCGGTAGGACGGCCAGGGCCCTACCTACGCCTCTCTTGGTGATCTATCGAATGGCATGTGTTAGTTCAGGGGAACGACCAGGAGGAGGTGAAATCGAAGCGGGAGCTCACTGGCAGCGAGGCAAATGGGAGCAGTGCCAAGCGCGATGCAGAGCAGGGCCTAGCACGACGGAGCTGGCGAACTGCGCGATGGAGAAGGATGGTCGGGACCCGGCGCATGCGGCGACGGGAGCGCGCAGCGGATGCGGCTGCATCGACGCCGTCATCGGCGATGCGGATGAGCTCACAAAATAGCTATATTTGGGAATTGCTACTCCTTTTTTCTGTCGACCAAGTGTATAGTTTCACTCGGCGATGGGATGGCAGGCGAGAGGCAGCGTGCAGCGCAGCGCAGAGGCGAGGCGTGCGAGGCAACAGCGAGCAGGGTTGGAGATTTTTTTCTATTCGAACCGCTATTTCCACTTAACGTATGGCACAGGTGGTAATTTGGTGTCTAGTAGAGGACAAAATCATCAAAAAAAGCTGATTGATAGAAACGTTGCTTTCTTTATTATTAGGTACTAGCATAATACTCATGCGTTGCAACAGGTCAATAAATCAAAAATTGCACTGATGAAAAATAGAAGTATCAAAAGATTCAGTTTTAGTTTTCTTAGGACTCATATTTTTTTATACGGTATCTGGAGAAGTCCTCGCACCACTCTTTAATTTTCTGAGGAGCGTGTGGCACGTCACAACCTTGAGGAAGTCTTTTTTAAACAACAACGGCTTCGTTGTGCCACCAAAGAACCATCGGTGGAGGGCTTTCTCTCTCCCTCGGTTACTGTCGTTGCTTCTGATTGTTAGCACCATGGCCAGCTATTCGTGTCAGACATCCCTCCAAGCTCCGATCTGTTAGTGTTGGTTTATCGCCACCATCCACGGGGTAACTTCTCATCATAGCTCAGATCGGCCATCGGCTACGGACCATCGCCCGAGGGCTTTTGTCTCCCTTCATCGGTCCCAACCGTTGCTTCCAAGGGTAAGTACTATAGTCGGGGACATCTCCCAGATCCTATGCGTTATTGTTGGTGGATTCATCAATCGACCAGGTTGCGAAAACCAAGCCTCCAAAAATGAAACATTTTATTCGGGCGTGTTTTTTTCTCTCTAGTTGATGTTATAGAAAGCACTGGGACGCGTGGATATACAATTACAAACTGGACACGTACCACGGTCGCTTTGCAACTTAACAATAAATATATTGCAGGCTTAAAATTCTTCGTGTACTTTATCTACATAAAAAAATTAAAGATAAAATAAGAGACTATACCTACATCTCTACCTATTTAATTTGAAGTTATACTTCCCAAATTCCGTGGCGGTCTTGTATTGAAGGAGATGTGCCCTAGAGGCAAATAATAAATAGGTTTTTATTGTCATATCTTAATTAGTTTATAATAGTTTCATATTGTGCTATAACTGTGCCAAGTAGAAACATTGGTACAGGTGTGGTATGAAACAGCCAAGTCCCTAATAGCCTCTACTCATACTAGTTCGTTGATCATGAGGATGATCTGGGTTTCAAGATCATGGGAATTTATGCCAATTGATAACGGGGTCATATCATTGGAGAATGATGTGATGGACATTCCTCGAAGGATTGCAACACGATCAAGTCATATAGTTCATTGTTGCAACAACTATACCTAGACTCATTTTCCTTAGATCGTGAGCTCATATTACTCACTGTTACCCGAGGCTGCTTTAATTGCATCAACTGTCATCTGGTAATACGGTGGCCATAAAGGTGTGTGTTGGGTATTCCGAAGGAACAGTTGATGACATGTGACTGCAAGACCGGAATTTGTTCACTCATATGACGGATAAAGATACATACGGCCGGCTTGGTGAGATTACATCCATAAATGTTGCAACATGTGACTCGATCACGGGGATGTAATATCACGGTAACAAGAAAACAGAACTTGTTGTGAACGAGATTGAACAAGGTATATGATACCAATGATCAGATCTTGGACAAGTCGTATCAAGAAACAAAAGGAATTGGATGCTACATTTAGCGGTTCAAACGACATTGTCATCAGGAATGCATAGGGGTCATATGGATATCCCTGGTCCCTCTGTTGATCACTGATACAGATCATGTCTAGAGCATTCCCGAGCCGTGAGAGGATACACTTAAGGGTACGATGAGAGTGATCATTCGTAAGACGGAATCACAGTAGAGAAAGAGAAAGCCGGAATTATTCCGCAGAGAGATCCGAAGTTGTTCGGAGAAAGAATAAAGGACTGGAATCATTCCGGCAAAGATCTGAAGTCGTTCAGAGGAAATCGAAAAGGAACCGGAAGGTATTTCGGGTCAAGACGGATTTTGTAATATCTATTTACATATTAATTAATGTAATTAATAAATATAATATTAAAATCTAATTTGAAGGGGTATTCCACTAATGGGCCAAACTTCCTAGAGAAAAAGGGCCCATGAGGGAAAACCGAAGGAGGGAAGGGCCAAGGGCCAAAGGGCCAAGGCCTAGGTGTAGGGGTTCCGCGCATAAAAATAATAAATTTTACTCTACACCCCTGAACCCCTGAAGCTGCCAGGACCTATCTATTAGTAATACAGTAACGGGAGGGGCTTTTCGCGAACTTACCCTTGAAGACCGAAAAGCGTTGTCAACGCTCAGGAGAGTGTGGTTGATGTAGACGAGCCGAAGCCGACCTCAAGGTCGTGATGAAGTCCTTGCGCTCCTTCTGGCTCCAACGACTTGAGTGCCTCAAGTGCGACACCTTGCGGGGAGTTACACACGTCCGGTGCCTGACGATGACTCCCGCTTCCCCGATCCAGCAGCAGTTGCAGAAGTAGAGCTCCCGGATCCGAATCCCGCAGCGCGACGGCGCTCCGCGGTGAAGATGTCTCTCGCTCGCGCAGTCCAGACTTGGGACCACGGTCACGAGAGAGAGAGGGGGAGAGAGAAAATATCAATTAGAGGTCCTCCCAAAAGTGGGGAGACCTTTATTGATTATTGGGTGTATATTCTAGGCCAAATACCCCACTTTATATAGGGGGAGGGGAGGTACTACCGCCCCTCAAGTCCCGGGGTGGGACTAAAGGAGAGGAGGGGGAGGGGGAGGCGCCGCCGGCCACCCCCTCATGGGCCCCATGTGGGGGGCTGGCCCAATAGGGCCGCCGGCCACCCCATGGCCCCCTCTCCCCTCTTGCCTTTCCCTAATGGGCCCTCTCCCCTCCGAGAATTGGCCCATTAAGCCTTTTTGACCTTTAATTGATTTTCTCTTTATTAAATAATTATGAATAAATGATTAAATCAACATTTAACATTCATACACATATTATCTAATCTCCGTGGCCATGGAACACCTTCCACCTCCACTGTGGACATCCTCCGGACTTACCGAAACCCTTCCGGTTTTCTCCCTTCTTTTCTTCGGTGATTCTACCGATCCTATAAACACTCTCTAAGCATCATCAAGCCCTTAAGCGTGATACCCCACGGTTCGGGAACACTCCAGACATGGTCGGGACACTCCCGTACCAATGATCAACAGAGGGACCTGGATGGCCATGTGACCCCTATGCGTTCCACGAAGATCTTTCGTCGTTTGAACCGGGACAATCGTGTATTATTCCCTTTGTCTCTCGATACTTGCATTGCCCGAGATCTGATCAATGACATCACCATGTCGTGTTCAATCTCGTTACTGAACAATGCTACTTGACTCGTTCTGACAAGTGATATCCCCGTGATCTAATCACACGCTGCGCAGCTATTGGATATAACCTCTCCGAGTGGGCCCTTGAGTATCTTCCCGTCACATGGACGGACAAATCCCGCTCTTGACATATATTGCCTCTACGGTTTCCTCCGAATACCTAAACACACCTTTATAACCACCATTTTACCAGATGGTGTTTGATGCTATCTAAGCATCCTCAGGAGACATTGAATGATATAGCCTCACGGTCTAAGGAATAGTCTACGAGGATCCATTTCTAATCATCGTAACTTGAACTTCGTGACATGATCGAATCACGATGTTTAGGTTGGGTATTGGTTCATCATCTCATTCTCAGAATGAGATGACCTTATTTCCAACTGGCATAAATGCCACATGATTAGGAAACATGATCATTTGTTGACCAATGAACCAGTGACTAGAGTTTCACTGGGAACCCCTGGTTTGTTTGTATATCACACGTGTATTGATGTTTCCACTCAATACAGTTATAGTATGATATAAAACTTAATCATAAACTATATGAAATATGATAATAGTCCTTACTACTATTTGTCTCTAGGGCATATTTCCAACACTAGGCGCCTCAAGGGGGCCCACCCGGCCAGCCTAGGGCTGTGCGCGGGGTGGGGCCCACCCCTGGCCGGCCGACTGATGGCCCAAAATATATCGAGCTCGTTGGGGAACCCCAAGAGGAAGGTATGATGAGCACAACAACAAGTTTTCCCTTAGTTATGAAACCAAGGTTATCAATCCAGTAGGAGCAAGGAAACACCTCCAAGGTGTTGCTAGCTGGACTTTGGCAGGGCGCACTACCGGTGCCAGCAGCAACGTGGAAACCTACACAACACAACCACATAACTTTGCCCCCAACTTACAGTGAGGTTGTCAATCTCACTGATTTTGCTGAAAACAAAGTATTAAACGTATTGTGTGGAAGAAAGTAATAGTTTGCAGAAAGTAAATAGAAAGCAGTAAACAATTGATTGTAGATTGATGATAAAAGAAAGGACTGGGGTCCATAGTTCACTAGTGGTGGCTCTCCTTAAGATAGATGACATGTTGGGTGAACAAATTACAGCGCGGCAATTGACAAACATCGAGAAAGCAATATGCATATACTACTCATCTTGACTCCTTTGAGACTTGATTGGGCATTACAACATTATACATAGACCGTAATCCAACTGCATCTATGACTAATAATCCACCTTCAGGTTATCATCCGAACCCCCTCCAGAATTAAGTTGCAAGAAACGGATAATTGCATTACGCATTGCGTGTAAAGTAAACAATACGATTGTTCTATGAACAAAGGATTGTTGTTTTATCCCTAGTAGCAACAACACATCTAGTACCTTAGAGATTTCTGTCACTTCCCTAGATTACTAGAGGCATGAACCCACTATCGAGCATAAATACTAACTCTTGGAGTTGCTAGCATCTACTTGGCCAAGATAGCTACTAACAACGGAAAGCATGCAAGATCACAAATAACAAAGACATGATAGAATCAATAATCAATCTGAAATAGCATCTCAATATCCATCGGATCTCCGCAAACACAACATGTAGGATTACAAATAGATGATCTTGATCATGAACGGAGCTCACAAGATCTAAACATGATAGCACAAAGGAGGAGAACCAGCCATCTAGCTACTACATGGACCCGTAGTCCAAGGATGAACTACTCACGCATCACACCGGAGGCTTGCATGGTGATGAAGAAGGCCTCCAGGGTGAATTCTCCCCTCTGGCAGGGTGCCGAGAAGAGCTTCAGATCCCTCCCGATCTAGGGATGGAGATGACGGTGGCTACAAACTCTTTCGTGGAATTTTGATCGGGTACTTAGGGTTTCTGTATCGGAGGCATCTTATAGGTGAAAGGGGAGGCCGAGGAGGTTCCTGGGCTGGCCACACCACCTCCCGATCTAGAGATGTGGCCGCACTCTAGCCCCTCTCTGTCTCGTATTCTGGCTCCGTGTGTCCCTCGGTGAAAAACTGACTTTGGCTTTTGTCGCGGCCAATTCTAAGAATATTCATTTTCTGACTTTCCTGGAACCAAAAACAGCAGAAAATAGGCAGTTGGCACTGTGTCTCTTGTTAATAGGTTAGTCCAAGAAAGTGTATAGAAAGTACTCTAAAGTGTGGACAAAACATAAGAAAGTAGATAAAACCAAGCATGGAACATCAAAAATTATGGATACGTTAGCAACGTATCAACATCCCCAAGCTTAACTCCTGCTCGTCCTCGAGTAGGTAAGTGATAAAAAGAAAGAATAATTTTTGAGGTGACATGCACTCATAAACTTGATCAAAGTATTTGTAAAACATTGATAGCTGGGATCATAGTACTTCAATCATAACATGAAAGACAAAGTTTTAACAATAAGACAAAGCAACTATTGTTGCAACATGAAAAGTCACAAACAAAAGATTCATGAATAACAATGCTTTGCAAGACGTTTGTTTGTTTCACATAAAGAAACATAGCATAGTGGCATTCAGCTTGTCCCTCATAGAGTAGCAAATAGATGCATAGGACACCTTCAAAGCTCATAAGAGTGACTAGATATAAATAGTTTAAGAACAAGCAATATTAAAGTTATGCATCAATCAACAAGTCTTGGGACAATGCACATAGAACTAAGAATGGCCACTATGCTCTCAAAGTAGGTGCATAAAGATAGAAGGTGGAGACTCAACATAAAAGTAAAAGAAAGGCCTTCATAGAAAGAAGTAGGGATTCAAGTTTCATAAAGAGCTTCCAAAAATTATGGTACTTGTTAGCTTTCAGCTCTCGTTGCCCCTATCATAAGCATCTTGAAGTGATTAAGGTTAAAGTGAACAAACTATGGTGTATATGCTGGACGAAGTGTAAGTTGGAAACTCATGTCCCTTGAATACGAGGGCCGCTCCTCATGCTACTCAAGTTTAGTTACCGGTAAGTTCTTGTCATAGTAAGTACATGTGTATCATAGAGAACCGCCAACGGGGTACCCCTTGCCCGATGATACGGAAGAATCCCCATATCAAAATGACAAGGCAAGCAGACAATGAGCATCTCAGCAATCTTCTTATTTACCATGGGAAAATGGTGCTTTTTTATCTCTTTCCTCTTTTCTCATATCTCTTTTTTTCTCTTTTTTCTCAATATCTGACTCTCTTTTTTTATAAGAAGAATGCTTCATAGACAGCTCATTATGGTTACACTGCAGGTTTCCACCATGTCGGCATAGATTAGACCAGCGGCCCAAGCGTTTCTCTAACACACATACATAACTCGATGGACTTACAAGCTCCCCTTTCATTTCACACCGACGACATCCATAGACAAAAGAGCATGATATCAACTAGGTACAAAGAGTGCAATGTTGAAAGCGTTCCCCATGACAACATGGTTCTGCTAATCCCCAACATATAAGTGCAAGAATATACAACATAGACGACACAATGGTTCAAGTTTATTAAGGGCAAGAAAAATAAAGTGTGCCATAAAGTTCGTGAGAGCTTTAATCACTAGTTTTCTCATAACAAGTTTAATTCGGAAGGTAGATAAAAACACGAATATAGTTGGAATAGCAAATGCTAATAGGTAGGTATGGTGGACTTTTTGGAATAACTTGGTTTTAGGAGATGGATGCATGAGTTGAACTCATACTTTGTTATGGAGGCTAGCAAAAGACTCGGAGCGACCAATTAAGAGAGCAATAATGGCCATAATCATGCAGAGCGACAAAACATCATTAATCAAAGCATAAAGTGATACTACAAGTCAAAAACTAAAGGATCATAAAGGCTATGGTGACTTCGGATAGTCATAACATTGTGTGAGCATGTGCCAAGTCAACCCAAATAAAGCATCAAAGGAGAATACCACAATACTATGCTTTAATATGCTAATACAACGCATGATTCTTTCAAAGGCACATTAAGCAATCTCAATTGTTTATAACATGTCATGCTACAGCAAAGATCACTAAGCATAAGGCCAAAACAATATCAAGCATGGCATGACAAAGCATAGGCCACAGTCAAAAACAAGCTCTCTTTACCACTTAAGCATGAACTTTTCCTACTCTTTTCCAATCCAAACCAAACTATTTGAAAACCAATGTATGAAAGAGGGGGTCGAACCAATTTATTCAGCAAACTAAAAAAACCAAGCAAACGAAAACGAAAAAGAAGACGCTCCAAGAACAACACAACTGTGCATGAAACAATAAAAATGAAGTGTTTGGAAGAAACCTGGAATTTTTATTGATGAAGAAGGGGATGCCTTGGGCATCCCCAAGCTTTGACGCTTGTACTTCTTGTATATTTCTAGGGGTGACACGCGTGGCATCCGCAATCTTGAGCTTTAGTCCATTCTTCATCTCATTACTCATTCCTTCCATACACCTGAAATTTTTTCCTTCATACAAAACTTCACACAATCTTTATTAGTAACATTAGTGCACTCAAGATAATAAGTCTTTAGGTTCAGTTTCAACACCAATAAAACTTACATTAAAACACAAGATACTATAGCACTTCCCTCAAAAAGTTCAATTCCCCAAAAGAACTCAAAAAGGAACCAACAAGAAGCAAATGCAAATAATGGCAGAAATCTGTCAAAACATACCAGCAGGTAAAAACCAATTTTTTCGAAGACCTTTTGTTTCTCAAATCGAAAAGTGTTGAACTAATGAAAGTTAGATAACAACCTGGGGCAGAAGCAAAAACATTCATGCCTCAAAACATCGTATAGAGATTTTACACGAATTTTTACGGTGAAGCACAAAAATCTGTTTCGGGACAGCAACTTTCCCAGTCATTACTTCTCTCTCATTAGAGGTTACTCTTGGCACAAAAAGCAAATAAAAAGGATAAGAAGAGGTTATTACTGAAGCAATAACTTCCAAGACTTATCTAAAACTTTTGGGTTATCTCCCAATAAGTACTTTTCTTTAACGCCTTTAAGTTAGGCATGATAGTTTGAGAAGATGCTCACATTCGAAATATGAATTGAAGTAAAAGAGAGCATCAAGAAGCAAATTCAAAACACATTTAAGTCTAACCCACTTCCTATGCATAGGAATCTTGTATGCAAATAAATTCACAAAGAACAAAGTGACAGGCATAGGAAGATAAAACAAGAGTAACTTCAAAACTTTCAGCACATAGAGAGGTATTGCAGTACCATGAAAACTTTAACAACCATATTTTCCTCTCTCATAATAATTTTCAGTAGCCTCTTGAATAAACTAAACAATATAACTATCACATAAAGCAGGCTTTTCATGATCTACAAACACATAATTTTTATCAAGCTCAAAAATAGTGGGATTAAAACCTTCAAACCCACTTTTAACAATTTTATAACAAGATGATTGATCAATCTCATTTTCAATAGTAGTACAATTAATATGATCAACCAATATAGGACCATCATCTAGAGCTTTATTATAAACATTTTCAAAAGAATCCAAAGGAACATAACATTCATCCTCCTTTGGTAAGCATGGGGGACAATCAAATAATGTAAGGGGTAAAGAGTTACTCTCATTACAAGGTAGGCATGGATAGATCCATTCTTCCTCCTTTTTTTCATGACTCTCCTCCTCTTTTTCATCTAATGAGCTTTTAGGTTCAGCAATTTGTTCTTCCATAGGCTCCTACAAGGCATTAGTCTCTTCCGTTGGTGGAGAGCATCTATTAAGATATTCAAGAATATAGCCATTTTCTTCCTTGTAATTATCAAAGCAAAATTTAAATATATCATAAACCTCATATTTATAAGGTGCATCATCAGTATTTTTAAGCAAATAAGCAAGTTCGAATGCACCCTTCCAAGCAATAAATTCTTCAATTTGTTCCGCATCATAAAAGTCATAATTTCCCTTAACATAAGAAGATATGGTAACATCATCATTGTACTCACATTGAAAAGGAAAGTGTTTATACCTCTTACAACAACAAGATTTATCAAAGCAATAAGTAACATTATAAGTAGAGCACACGTTTCTAGCAATGGTATACAATTTATCAATTTGTTCCCATAAGTGTTTCCCTTTTTGTGACAAGCGGTGTTCCTTATAATAATATTTTTGTTCTTCCTTGAACCCACCTTGCCAATTAGATTCAGTTTCAAAGAAACCAACCATTGATAGAAAGCATGATAAAGCAAGACAATAACAGACCAACGAAAATAACAACTATAGTAGGAACTATTTTTTTTGTGTTTTGATAAAAGAAACACACTAGTAGAGAAAACCCTACCACCGGCGAACAGAAAAGGCTCATCGCCGGCGCTTCGGTGCTCGCCGGCAACCACCTCGCCGGTGGTAAGTCCTCATCGCCGGCGTTTCCATAATTCGCCGGTGGTAGTATGCATGTACCGCCAGCGAGCTCCTGCAAACGCCGGGGGTAGGTTCACATCACCGGCGCCCTCATTTTTTGCCGGTGGTAATATGCTCCAGCGCCGGCGAGCACCTCCAAACACTGGGGGTAAGTACGCCTTGCTGGCGCCTCCAATATTCGCCGGTGGTACTTTAGTACAAGCGAAAGGTTATTCGCCAGGGATAGAACCATTATTTCGCCAGGGGTAATATTATCAGGAGTTAAAAAAAAGAAAATCAAAATACACACAGAATACACTGTAATATTGATAGTACATAGGATAATAACAGAATACACACAACAGATATAGGAAATACACATATGTTCAAACCATGCATCAATAACATTCAAACAGTTCACACAAGTGTAGAAAGTGACCATATATGACATAATATTACAAGTCTCCGGAGTTGCATGACACATTCAAACAGTTTAACACATTCAAACAGTTCATAGTTCACACAACAGATACCTACTGGACTCCAACTAGCAAATAGACTAGAGAGGCGGCGGTGGCTGCGAGCATCATCACGATGAAGGGGGTCAACCGGCTCCTCCACATCTCCCTCCTCCGCCATGCTAGAAACCTCATGTAGCGAGTTTCCGCCTCCTCTAAAGTGTCATAGCCCTTGTAACTATTCCCGTAGAAATGGTGGACCTGCCTCCTACAATCCTCCCAGTCGTCGTAGACTTCGGGAACCCTGCCCTCGTACACGACATACCACTGCATCTGCGCACACACACACACAAGAAAGAAATGTTAGTGTTGTCAGCACATATTCATAATATAGATATAACATGTAGGTATGCAAAAAATAAAATGCATCGGATATAGCTAAGTAATTATATGACTAACATTTGCATGGAAAGATAGGTATGCAAAAAGAAAAGCATAAAATAAACTAATCGTAATTCTATGACTAACATTTGCAGGAGACAAGTTTGTGACTCGATCAGGTTTTCTTCGGCTTCGACGGGAAGGGATGGATGCCACCTAGCATGGTGAATGTCCTCCCATCGGCGACCGCAGCTAAGCGGTCCTCCATCTCTACATTAGTCAGCGGGATACCGCTGTAGTTGAATGTGGCACCTCTAGTCAAGACATCCCTCTTGAGTATCGTGCCAATCTCCTGCTGGATGGCACGAAACTCGGCTCTGATGTTTGCATCGATCGTTTCCGTAATGTCTCTGCCCTTTTTCTCGAGACCGGATGGCATCAAGAGTTGCCCCTCATCCTTTGCATACTCCCTCATCTATAGGATGGCAAACCAGGGCTCCATCCCAATCGACGATTGCTTAAGGCAGGGGAAATTGGTTACGTGGGAGTTCACATAGATGCCTTTGGATCTTTTCTCATACTTGAGTGGGCCAACTGCGGCTCTGAAACCATTGAGGGCTTTATCAAGAGTAGATTTGACATCGGTGTAGTCTTTCTGCACGTCTCTCCCGGAGTCGAGATAGATGACATGGGAATAATACGGTTGAAAGGCGATGAGGATGCACCCATTCTCTCTGCGCAAAACAGTTGGAATAAACCATCATCGTCGGCTATTAAGGAAATTCACGAAAGAATGTAATAGCAAGAAGTTTAGCAACCAACTACTTACTCGGGAAAGTATGTAAGGAGAAAGCAAGACTTGTCTTTATTCGCCACCAAGAAATTTGTGATATACTTCATGACAAACGCTTGTTCCTTGTCAACGGTGACTACAGTCATGTAGAAGGGATCCATGATAGCATGGTGCGGGGTCTTCTCCAAGATGATATCGTGCGCCATTTTTAGCGATACTAGGCGGACCACGTTTCGATCGAGCCGTAACATGTGGAAGAGCTTGAAGATGTCTTCATACGTGATGAAGAACAACTCGCCGGGGGTGGTGGTGACGAAGCCACAATTAGTGGGCACCCTGACCATGAAGAGCGGGTACGAGGGATTTTTATCTTTGAGAAGCTGCTGCTCTAGATACCGAACAGTCTCATGCAGGCTACACAGGTCCAGCGACAGGGTCTTGACAATGTTGTCCGGCAAGATCGGTTCACCAAGGAAATGCATCCTCCTCCACTTGGTCGGCAGCTTGTCGAGAACCACTTTCTTGCTTGTTGCAGCGTCTTTCCCATGCTTCGGCTTCCGCTTCCTGCCGCCCTTCTTATGGAACGGAGGGGTGCCAGTTTGTCTTATCACCTCCATGGCCGTTTCACGGAGTGTCCTCGGGGTAACCTTAGCATGCGGCGGAGCGGTGAAGGCGGTAGCGTCTTCCGGCTCAGGTGTTTCTTGAGAAGAGAAGAGCTTCTTCTTCGTCATGGTATCATAGGCGGGTGCCTCGGAAGGAGCAACATCGATGGGAGCCTCCAAATCAGCGATGAACAAATCGATGGGAGCCTTATCGATGTCCACCGCATTGTCGTGCTCATGTGTCTCGGGCTTGGGAGGATCATCAGCAGGTGGAGGAGTGACCCTTTGGCTTGCCGCCGCAGGCACAGACACTGGAGTGACCCTTTCTTGGGTTGCCGTCATAGGCACAGACGCTGGAGTGACCCTTTCTTGGCTTGCCGCCGCAGGCACAGATGTTGGAGTGACCCTTTCTTCGGCAGTCTTCAGCCGAAGTAGGGCTTTCGGCCATAGAAGGACATGATTCTTCAGTTGCCCAACCTTCAGCTCTTCTTTGGCACCCGGGGGTTGATGAGGAGGAACCAAGTGTGCGCATCCCGGGAATGACCGATCCACCTCAACCCGGTGCATGCTATCGTCCATAGACTTGCAGTGGAACGTCCGGTGTGCTAGGTCATGATGCGTCTCCTCGCAACATCCTTGAGCTTGTTGTCCACATGCATGAGCATGGTGCAAGGAACACTTTGCTCCTGTGAAGAAACATGCATGTGTAGGTCAGAGAGGGGCGGCGACAAAGTAATTAACTTGCATAGAGGCTCAATTAATTACCATGAGAGTGTCGAGCTCGGCTCGCGTCGAGGGACCAGGGTCAGGCGTGCAAGTGACCAAGGGGCTGCTGGCTGCCCCCATGGCCGGCGAATCCTCCCTAGCACCTGCATTGGCGCCGGCGGGTGGAGTCACCAATATAGGTGCGTCTTGAGCCCGTGTAGCAGGAGGCCGCATGTTGCCCGAGTTGCTGCCGTCTAGGCTGATCACCGAGAGTGGTCCCGTTTGACCGCTGGCGAAGTAAGTGGAGATCGACACCATCATTCCAGGAATGATCTCATTGAACCAGCTGGCCACCACACCATCGACCTTGCTGGCCACCTCTGCTTGGACCCTGGTTTCTACCTCGGCTTGGAGGCACTGGTCAAAGGTTGCTTCCAAGTTGGCCACCTTCTCCAGTAGAGCCTCGTGCTCTCGGTCCTTCTTCGCCTGCAGCGAGTCCTTGGTGGTGGGCACATCCAAGCCATAATCGACATGCTGGCGACCTCCTCCGGCGTGGGGACATGGCCTCTTGCCTACCTCTTCAACGGCGGCTGCTCCTTCACGATGTTCAAGCCCCTGATAAAAGGGTTGTCCCACGGGACTTTACCCATCGACGTCTGGGTCGACGCCTGGGACGAGGAGCCAGACTCGTTCACTTCTTCCGCGAACTGCAAGAAGTAGCATGAAGAATTTTAGAGATGGAGTTGTGGTGAGCAGTATGAAACTAGTAAGCTGGTAAAATTGCTTACCACTGCATTCTCAACTTGCACCACCTTCGGGTCGGTGACTAAGACAACACCCTCCACCACTGTAGGGCTCGTGACAAGTTTCCCGTCCATCTCTTTATGGTACTTGGACCTAACAAATGCCCTAAAGAGTGGGTCCTTGTACTTGGCCCAAGGGTTCTCGATGCCCTTATCTGCGTAGGTCTGGTCCTCCTTCTACCACTTGTTCGCCTTGCCGTCGTAGCCACGGCAACCGAGGCGATGGCGACCGATGTTCTTCTCTGCCAGCTCCTTTCCCCAGGCTGACTGATCCTTGGTGTAGGCTAGGTCCTCGTTTTCTAGGAAGCGCGTGTAGTCCTCGGGTGTAAGCCGCAGGAAGTGGCGCTTGATCTCTTCCCATGGCTCATCATCAGCAATCATCCCCCTTAGCATGGTTTTATAACCGCTTAGGTTCCTGGTGAACCTGCTGAGGGCGAACTTGTTCACAATGTTCTCCTTGGGATCCAGGCTCGTGAAGCCCTCGGGGAACAGGTACCGCGTGTGCAGCCGCAAGAGGAGTTGGTCGTACAGATGCTTCTTCTTCTTCATTCGGAGTTTCGTCTCGTTGACATTGACGACATCTCGAAGGATAGCTCCCAGGTGGAGGCCATAACCCCTCGCGAGATGCTTCGGCTCCGTAGGGATACCGGTCTTGGGGTCCACCGTTGTGAATGTCTCCTTTGTGGCGCCGACCATGTTCGGTCGCTGCTTCTTCCGTTCCCTCCTGGCCTCGGTCGTTGTCTCCGAGCCACCCCCGGCGGCACCACTGTCGGTGGTCTCGTCGCCCCTCTCATGACGGCCATCAAGGCCATCATCTACGCCCATCTCCTCACCGCCATCATCGGTGGTCTCATCGTCTTCTTCGCCCCCTACCTCCTCCAGCTCTGTGTCCTCGTACATGAGCCTGTAGTGCTCCTCTAAGTCTCGCTGGCCCCGATCGTCTTTGTTGCGGTTTCCAGAAGATGAGATGGCTATACCAAGCACTACACAAGCAAAAAGAAAGGATTTTAGATACGCAAATTCGCGGCAAAAATCCGGCATGACCTTTGCTAAAAATGGTCATGCCTGAGTGCCAGAAATTCGCCAGAACGGAAGTTAATCGACATTCCTGCGAAACATTGGCACTCAATGTACCTGCACAACATTCATAGTTGCAGCAACACACCTATAGCCACCATATTTGGCACAAAAACATGGGCAGCCGTAGCTAAAGCACCATAATTCAACCACCATGCACCAAAACAAGGGGCAGCCGTAGCTAAACCAACATAATTCAACCACCATGTCAAAAAACAGGGGCAGCTGTATCTTAAGCCACCAGAATCCATCTCACAACATCACCAAATAAAAAGATGCTCACCGAGGGTGCCGAGCACCTAGAGCGTAGGCTTGACGTACCGCGCGGTCACGGACGAACTGGACGTGGCGGTGCTCGGGCCTCCTCCTCCACGTTCTTCAACAAAAAGAAAACAAATTAGGAAATTTAGTTTGATAAGTAAAGAATGTTTGACACTAAGCGAATATTACTGCAACAGTTTGATAAGCAAATAAAGGAAGTGGTGACACACTACAATAGTTGTTTCTTAAGTTGCTAAAGACGATGAGAGCATTGGCTCCAAGTTTAGTCCACTCTTACAGTTCAAACCTGTTATCCTTCCACACTACAAACGCCATAGTAAGCATTTTAAGATTAACAACAGGTTGGGGAATAAAGGGAAACAAGTGCTGAATTTCCCAATAGCATAAGTAGTTTACTTTAAAATGGATCATGGATAAACTTTTGGCCAGGCAGAGTTATGAAGTACTTTCATCAAATTTACTAGCTAAGATATAGTAGTTAAAATAAATTTAAACATGGCAATTTGTACTTTTGCAGGTTATTTTGGAAATGCAACATTGGTTCATATATCATCATTGGTAGTTCCTTATATACATCCGATATAATTTTTAAAAATGATATCCACGGGCATGAACTGCTTACTACAGAGCATACTCAGTTTTCATTGTTTAAGTTTAAATAGTCTAATTTACTACTCATTTCACTAACATCATTTTTTTCTAAAGGCAAAGCTATAAGATGGAGTAACACTAAATCCATTGCACACAGTTCCTTCTAAATCAGCAATATTTGCGAAACCATAAAGCTCAGGAAGCACCAGCAAATGGTTCCCTTGTTGATTGGCAATTTTAACTTTCCCAAATTTAACATTCCCCATTTGTTGTGTGCAGTATGGCCATTGGTTGGAGGGCAATAACTGGCATGTACATATCATAGTGGTAAAGTAGCTTACAATTAGTTGCATTCCCCATTTGTTGTGTGCAGTATGATCATCAGTTGGAGGGCAATAACTGGCAGGTATGTATCGTAGTGGTAAAGTAGCTTACAATTGTGGGTTCAGTAAAAACATTTCGTTTTAACCAGACTAGGACAACAACATATTGCAATGTCACTGTGGTTGGTGGCATAGGATTCTCTCCATATGTTGCTGCTTCAGTAGAAAATACTAAAAATGAAGCAGCTAAATACAAGGAAGAGATTCTGGCATTCTGCACAGCCCAAGCTATTCAGACTAGAAATTTTGGCTATGGACTTCACACAAAATGCAGTTTACAATGATCTAGTAATATGGAATATATTTTATGCCACAAAAGGTAATTCAGAAACAGAGGAAGTCCTTGGTTCCTATGAAGGGGTTGATCATGGGATCAATCTCAAATATCAACAGAAAGATACTACAAAGGGGAGAAGAAAAGCATCAGACCGCCAAGTCCTGCGAGGACGACGCCTTGACGGAGAGGATGCGCAGGACTTGTGCCTCGACGGAGAGGACGACGCCTCGACGGAGAGGATACGCAGGACTTGCGCCTCTCGGAATGTTAACCACGTACGGTCTACAAGGGTATGTATTCTCTATGCATTGACCGTTACCGCATTACTACATAGATATATCGTAGGCAGTTTTGGGGTTCCAGCGTAGGAAAATTTTGTTTTCTGCTGCGGACCCTCTTCAGTGGTATCAGAGCTGATCTATGCGTAGGAGTGCTGTACGGCCAGTACGCACATGTATTGTGCGGGCATTGATCCCTTAGTTGTTACCCTCTAATGTGTACTTGTTTATATCGCGGTATTGTTTGATGAAGCGGCCCGGACCGATCTTACGCGTATTCATATGCGAGACTGGTTCCACACTCAACATACGGCTTGTACCGTATAAGTGGCTAGCAGGTGTCTGTCTCTCATTCAATAGTTGATATATCATTTACAATAGAGGGCCCCGAAAGGGGTGTAATAGAGACAACTGTTGGATCCATGTTATGGTTGGAAAGTTCGTAGATTAGAAACGTTCTGTTGCGAAAGCCCTAACAACCACGTAAAACTTGCAATAGATAAAGTAGATGCGTCCAACTTTATTTTGCAGGAGGGCATGTGATTTGATATGGTATTGGTCGTTATGAAGGTAAAGTAGTTTACTTTTATATTACTAAGTAGTATAGTAATAGTCATCGTTCCGATGGACGACCTGGTGGAGGCGTCGTGAACTTGGCGTCAAACCAA
This sequence comes from Avena sativa, assembly GCA_916181665.1. Classification (NCBI taxonomy): domain Eukaryota; kingdom Viridiplantae; phylum Streptophyta; class Magnoliopsida; order Poales; family Poaceae; genus Avena; species Avena sativa. Next base: position 284,794,195 of record OV702289.1, on the reverse strand, counting down.
GGGCAAGATGAAGATCATGTCAGAGAGCTCGATGGAGATCGAGGCGCAACAAGAAGGACCATATCATATCACATTATACATATAATGTTGATATCTATTTTACATCTTATTGTGTGCTAGTATTAAGATACTCAACGGTAGCAAATAAGATAATCCCTATTGAATTCTAATATTCCGTGTTCCCCTTGTGTGTGCACCACCAAGAAAGTTCTTCGGTATAAGGCGATCCATGGTACAGGCGTGGGTGTCAGACATATCTATGTTCGGATACAGTGGGTGTAAGCCATGTTGCACAACGAATACACACAAGTTATATTTGGCGAGCCTAGCATGTTACAGAGATGTGGCCTTAGAACACAAGAGATCGAAAGATCGAGTATGAGTCACATGGATGATGTGATTGGCATTATTGAATGTCTACCTTTGAGGCTGCACCGATGGCCGTGATGATCGGGAGAGGTGTAGAGGATAGGGATCATGCGATCACTAAAATCGTCCAGGAGATGACAATTTTAGTGGAGACCAATTATAAATTGATCTCTTATTATGAACTTAGTCTAGATGTCTGTTTGCAAATATTTTAGTAGATCTTGGCCTATCCCATTGAGGTCCTTTGCGACCATGGGAATATATTGCTTAATTTGGAACTTAGCAAAAGGGTCTAACTTCATAGATTAATACCCACGCCTAAGGGATATCCTCGTAAAAGGTGATCTTATCTTCTTGATACAATAACCATTAGGAGATAATTCGATGACTCCGGAATGTTGGTGTTTTCTCCATAATCATCCAATAAGCCATTCTCCATTCGATGGAGAGTTGGGCTACGTTTTGTATTCTACAGAATAAGGCACATACAGTATGAGCTGTTGGATGGGTTTTCCTCCATCATGGATGAAAAGAGATTGTTTGGAAAAATCACTTTACGATTTTGCATTAGAGTTTGAGAACTCTTAGAAGGGATTGATTGCAAATGGATGTCATGGATGAAAAGGTATATGTAAGATATACAAATTATAAATGTGGTTCTTGCAAAACTCGCTGTAGTTCGCAAAGTATTTGATACTTGTCCCTATTTGTGAAAACAGGAGGATTGATGTCTACGCACTTCTATTCTTGTAGACAGTTGTTAGGCCTCCAAGTGCAGAGGTTTGTAGAATAGCAGCAAGTTTTCCCTTAAGTGTATCACCCAAGGTTTATCGAACTCAGGGAGGAAGTGGTCAAAGGTATCCCCTCTCAAGCAACCCTGCAATCAAGATACAAGCAGTATCTTGTGTCCCCAACACACCCAATACACTTGTCAGGTGTATAGGTGCACTAGTTCGGCGAAGAGATAGTGAAATACAAGTGGTATAGATAATTATAAGTGGTAAAGATGCCAGAAAATAGCTTGCTGGCGTGTGGTTGACGTGGGAAAAGACTAAAGGCAAACTAAAATAAAGAAGGAAGCAAGCAAACATGTAACAAATCTAATTGCAAATGGTGTATCAGTGCTTAGAAACAAGGCTTAGGGATCATACTTTCACTAGTGAACACTCTCATATAAATATCTTTCCTTTATGATACTACTCTGAACTACTCTCCGGTTGGACACTCTAATCCATGGTAGGGCTATAACAACACACCTCAAAGTTTGCTTTCCACATCTAGATAACCCCACACTGTCACCTTGAGCACTAGATGGTTCAAACAAACACCACAATTTCATAAAGACATCCAACTCCAAATATAACGCATAACAAGTATTTGTAATCTCTAGCCTAAGTGCCACCATGGTGTGCACACTGTCAACTTCATGCACATGGGGAGAGCAGAGATCTATTAAAGCACTTGAGTAGCAAGGTAGATCTATAGATTACAAAATCATGATCTCAATAAGATCATGCATAGAGAGAGATATGAACACATAGCTACCGGTAGAACCCTTAGCCTCGAGAGAGAACTACTCCCTCCTCATCATGGGAATCAGCAACGGTGATGGAGATGGTGGTGGAGATCGATGGAGATGGCTCCGGGGGCACTTCCCCGTCCCGACAAGGTGCCGGAATAGAGACTTTCTGTCCCCCGAATCTCCCCTTCGGTGGCGGGGCACTGTTGAACTTTTCGTGGATTTCTGATTGACGATCTAGGGTTTTTGCCTCGGGAGGAATATATAGGCGAAAGAGGCAAGGTCGGTGGCCAGCCAGGGGGGGCACACCATGCCCTGGCGTGGCCTGGGGGTACCCGCGCCTGGGGGGGTGGCCACCCTGTGGCCCCTCTCCGACTCTCCTTCTAGCTCCGTGAGTCTTCCGGGAAAATAGGAACTTTGGCTTTTGTCCCGTCCAATTCCGAGAATATTCATTTTCTGACTTTCCTAGAACCAAAAACAGCAGAAAACAGGCAACTGGCACTATGGCTCTTGTTAATAGGTTAGTCCAAGAAATCATATGAAAAGTACTCCAAAGTTGGAACAAAACACAAGAAAGTAGATAAAACCCAGCATGGAACATCAAAAATTATAGATACATTTGCAATGTATCAACATCCCGAAGCTTAACTCCTGCTCGTCCTCGAGTAGGTAAGTGATAAAAAGAAAGAATAATTTTTGAGGTGACATGCACCATCATAAATTTGATCAAAGTATTTGTAAAACATTCATAGCTGCGATCATAGTACTTCAATCATAACATGAAATACAAAGTTATAGCAATAAGACAAAGAAACTATGTTGCAACATGAAAATGCACAAACAAAAGATTCATGAATAACAATGCTTTGCAAGACGTTTGTTTGTTTCACATAAAGAAAACATAGCATAATGGTATTCCGCTTGTCCCTCATAGAGTAGCAAATATAAATGCATAGGACACCTTCAAAGTTCATAAGAGTGACTAGATACAAATAGTTTAAAACAAGCAATATCAAGGTATGCATCAATCAACTAGTCTTGGGACAATGCACATAGAACTAAGAATGGCCACTATGCTCTCAAAGTAGGTGCATAAAGATAGAAGGTGGAGACTCAATATAATGGTGGAAGAAAGGCCTTCATAGAAGGAAGCATGGATTCAAGTCTCATAAAGAGCTTCCAAAAATTATGGTACTTATAGCTTTCAGCTCTCATTGCCCCTATCATAAGCATCTTGAAGTGATTAAGGTTAAAGTGACACAACGAAGAGGATATGCTTGACAAGTTATAAATCGAAATCTCATGCCCCTTACTTACGAAGACCGAACCTCATGCTACTAAACTTTGGTCACAAGTAAGCTCTTGTCATTGTAAGTACATATGTATCATAAAGAACCGCCAACGGGGTACCTCTTGCACATGATACATGAGCTATCCCATAATCAAAATGACAAGGCAAGCAGACAATGAGCATCTCAACGATCTTTTTATTTGCTATTTGCATAGGTTTTTATTGAGGATGCTTCATAGAGTGCTCATTATGGTGATGCTGCAAGTTTCCACCATGATTAGGCATGGCTTAGGCTAGCAGCCCAAGCGTTTCTCTAACACACATACAAACTCCATGATCTTACAAGTTCCACTTTTATTTCACACCGCCGGGATCCGTAAGCAAAAGAACATGATATCAATGGGGTACAAAAGTACAAGTGCAATGTTGAAAGCGTTCCCCATGATACATGGTTCTGCTAATTTCAACTTATAAAGTGCAAGCATATACGCAACAAAGAAGGACCCAATGGTTCAAGTTTATTAAGGGCAGAAAGTAAAGTGTGCCATCAAGTTCGTGAGAGCTTTAATCACTAGTTTTCTCATAACAAGTTTAATTTGGAAGGTAAACAAAAACATGAATATACTTGGAATAGCATAAGCTAGTAGGTAGGTATGGTGGACTCTTTGGAATAACTTGGTTTAGGGAGTTGGATGCATGAGTGGAACTCATACTTGGTTGTGGAGGCTAGCAAAAGACTGGGGGCGACAAACTAAGAGAGCAATAATGGCCATAATCATGCAGAGCGACAAAACATCATTGACAAAGCATAAAGTGATACTACAAGTTGAAAACTAAAGGATCATAAAGGCTATGGTGACTTGAAATAGTCATAACATGGTGTGAGCATGCGCCAAGTCAACCCAAATAAAGCATTAAAGGAGAATACCACTATACTATGCTTTAATATGCTAAAACAACGCATGATTCATACAAGGCACATTAAGCAATCTCAATTGTTTATAACAAGTCATGCTATAGCAAAGAATACTAAGCATAAAGCCAAAACAATATCAAGCATGGCATGAAAAAGCATAGGCCACAGTCAAAAACGAGCTTCCCTTACCACTTAAGCATGAACTTTCCTACTCTTTTCCAAACCAAACCAAACTATTTGCAAACCAATGTATGAAAGAGGGGGTCCAACCAATTTATTCAGAAAACTAAGAAAACCAAGCAAACGAAAAACCAAAACGAAAACAAAAAAAAGACGCTCCAAGAACAACACAACTGTGCATGAAACAATAAAAATGAAGCGTTTGGAAGAAACCTGGGATTTTTATTGATGAAGAAGGGGATGCCTTGGGCATCCCCAAGCTTTGATGGTTGTAGTTCTTGGATATTTCTTGGGGTGACACGCGTGGCATCCCCAAGCTTGAGCTTTATTCCATCCTTCATCTCATTACTCATTCCTTCCATACACCTGAAATTTTTCCTTCATACAAAACTTCACACAATCTTTATTAGCAACATTAGTGCACTCAAGATAAATAAGTCTTAAGGTTCAGTTCTAACACCAAATAAACTTCCATTAGAACACTAGATACTGTAGCACTTCCCTCAAAAAGCTCAATTCCCCAAAAGAACTCAAAAAGGAACCAACAAGAAGCAAATGCAGAAAATGGCAGAAATCTATCAAAACAGACCAGCAGGTAAAGACGATTTTTTTCGAAGACCTTCTGTTGCTCAAATCAAAAAGTGTTGAACTAACGAAACTTAGATAACAACCTGGGGCAGAAGCACAAAAATTCACGCCTCAAAAAGACGTTCAGAGATTTTACACGAAGTTTTACGGTGAAGCACAGAAATCTGTTTTGGGGCAGCAACTTTCCCAATCATTACTTCTCTCTCATTAGAGGTTACTCTTGGCACAAAAAGCAAATAAAAAGGATAAGGAGTAGTTATTACTGAAATAATAACTTCCAAGACTCATCTAAAACTTTTGGGTTATCTCCCAATAAGTACTTTTCTTTAACGCCTTTAAGTTAGGCATGATAGTTTGAGAAGATGCTCACATAAGAAATATGAATTGAAGTAAAAGAGAGCATCAAGAAGCAAATTCAAAGAACATTTAAGTCTAACCCACTTCCTATGCATAGGAATCTTGTAAAGAAACAAGTCATGAAAGCACAAAGAAACAATCATAGGAAAGCAAAACAAGTGCAACTTCAAGACTTTCAACATAAAGAGGGGAAACTTAATGATGTTAAGATACATAAGCCCATGTTTTCCTCTCTCATAATAACTTTCAGTAGCAACATGAATAAAATTAACAATATAACTATCACAAGAAACATTCTTATCATGAGCCAGATGCATAAAAGAATTAATACTCCCCACATAAACATAGTCATTCTTATTGATTGTAGTGGGAGAAAATTCAACAAAATAGATATCATTATTATTTTCATCACCATAATCATCAAATATAGGAGGCATATTGTAATCATAATTAATTTCCTCTTCAATAGTAGGTGGACTGAAAATATCATATTTATTATTGCAATCATCATAAATTGGAGGTATAGTATCATCATAAGCAATAGAATAGTTATCCTCCAAAGTGTGTTCATTTGTAAACATATCATCATTGGAAGGATCATGGATAACACTAATAGTATAACAATTATTAATATCATCATTTTCAGAATTGGTACCGAAGAGGTTTTCAATATCAAAAGTAGTGTGCTTTTCCCATTCATGATCACTACTATAGGTAATAGGCATTGGAACATCATCGAGTTCAGACTCATCAAAAACTATAATAGGAGCAGCATGCTTAGGGGGAAATACCGTTTCCTCTCTTCTTTTACTCCTCCTCTTCTTATTTTTCTTCTTCTCTTTAGGAGGGAGAGGCTTGAAAGGAAGCTTCTCCATATACCCTGGTTTATTGCTAGAGACAATAGAAGAAACTTTGGAGGATTCCTCCTTTTCATTAATAAGACCAAAACACATATTAATCATGTTATATTTTGGTAAGATCTCATCTTTTATAATATTTTGTATGTAAGTATTTGTGTGGCAATTATCAACACAATAAATATGACAACCATGCATGACACTATTCATATCAAAAGCACCCATATCTACCAAAGAGGTTTTTCTTGATAACTCTTCACACCCCAAAAATAATGTAAGTTCATCATGCTGATTAGGAGTGATCGTGTCATCGCAATACAAACTTGCAGTACTCATTGGATTAGAAGGGCTATTATTATGGCCTGAGCATTGAAAATTGAAATGACCCACTTCAAAGCAAAGTTCACAAATAAAAGGATAGAGGGCACAAACTTTTTTACCAAGATCATTTAGAGCCCTATACCACGTTCTAATTTTTTCATTCTTGTGGGTGATACAATATTCTTCTTCAATTTGATTATTCTCACAAGGTCTATGTATTCCACAAAAATTAACATGCTTATAAGAAGTGGTACTTTCAGAGGTTTGAGCATGTTTATTGCTATCATTAATAACAATTTCATTTTCCATGCAAGTGTCATTAAAAGGCTCATGATACATGTCCCATTTTTCTTTAGGAGCATTAATATGAGAAGCAAAGGATCTAAAAAAATCAATAAGAATTTGAGGATCAAGACCATATTTAGCACTAAGCTCTTGAAAATCAGCATTGTCAGCGAAAGACTTAATGCAATCATACTCATAGTTTATACCTGGTTCTTTACCTTTGTTGTTATCCCAATCTTCGGTATTGCTTTGAATTGTTTCAACAAGATCCCACTTAGCTTTGACATCCTTACTTGTGAAGGATCCCTCTAAACAAGTATCTAGATAGTCCTTGTAATGTCCTGAAAGCCTTGCATAGAAATTATTAATAATAATATTACTAGGGAGCTCATGAATGGGACATTTGAGCATTAGTGACTTCAATATCCCCCATGCTTGGGCAATACTTTCTCCATCATGAGGATGAAAATTATAAATATAACTCCTATCTTTATGAATTTCATGAGGAGGATAAAATTTAGAGTAAAAGAGAGATTCAAGTTCCTTCCACTCCAAATATATATGGATATTGAAGTCTCGTAATTGGAATTCTCAAATTGATGATGATCAAAGAATTTTGGAATGTCCAAGATTATCGAGAGGACCTAGATTTGACTGGGAGCAAATCAGCTTGGCTAATTCATAATATGTAGCTGACATATTTTGAGTGGGAGCTAAGTGAAATCCCTGGATCTCAAACATGAATGTCATATTTGAGTGGGAGGTAAGTGAAATCCCTGGATCTCAAACATGAATGCCATATCTGAGTGGGAGCGTGAAATCATTCTGGGATATGTGGATGACATATGTGAATGATGTGATTGGTGTTAATAATAGTTAAGTTAGATAAATAAGGATGAAGTTGAAGTTATTAAACAATAAGATCTATCGAGATATATTGGTGAGTTTAATAAACACTGAATGTTGAATGCTTCCTAGACTTGACTCTGAAAGATGTTCAGAATGTCCTAAGAAAGATTCTGAAGAAGCTCGGAATGGAACAAGGTGAGAAAGTAGTTCTTACTATATGAAGCATTGAGTTAGTATTTTAACTATGGTTGAAAGAAAGATATGCGTTGCATCTCCTATGCCTCAGTCATAGGTTCTTCCACATAACCATATTGTATACTCGACATAATGTGACCCGAGGTTCTGGTTGGAAGGACAAAGTCTTAACTATAAGAGCATGTCTTTAAGTGATTCCTAAGTTGATCACTGAACTAGAATTAAGTTTGTACATAAATAGCAAGAAGCAATGTAAGTGGCATATTTGCATTTCATGCACTAGGATCTACATAGATATAGAAGTATAAAGGCTCCATCTGATGTGATGTATAATGTTATGGCGGGGCTAGTTCGCTTTTAACGTAGAATGATGTGTCCCACGACCCAGTGCCCACGAGAAAGCCCTCGAGGTTGATCTAAAGTCACTGTAAGCTCCTGGAATCCGGCCTCGTTCTTCTGCCATGACTACAGTATATATACAAAGTATAGCAAAGTGTGTTTCGAAGTTTAGATGACAACAGTGAAAACAACCGTCATTATAAACACTAGAAACAAAGTCTCACTTTGTCGCCAAACAAATACTTCGACCCATTATACGATAATGGTGTGAATGTCAAAATTAGGAAGACATTAACGATTTGCAGAAGACATAATGATCTGGTAAAATAGAACATGGACATGACGTTTCCCATAAGCATGCATGATCTGTAAACGTATATGGTATATGGTTTATATGAGTAAAATGCAGGCTAGATTATGTGTACTCTAGTGCAAGTGGGAGACTGAAAGAGATATGCCCTAGAGGAAAATAATAAATAGGTTTTTATTGTCATATCTCAATTAGTTTATAATAGTTTCATATTGTGCTATAAGTGTGCCAAGTAGAAACATTGGTAGAGGTGTGGTATGAAACAACCAAGTCCCTAGTAGCCTCTATTCATACTAGTTCGTTGGTCATGAGGATGATCTGGGTTTCAAGATCATGGGCATTTATGCCAATTGACAACGGGTTTATATCATTGGAGAATGATGTGATGGACATTCCTCGAAGGATTGCAACATGATCAAGTCATATAGTTCATTGTTGCAACAACTATACCTAGACTCCTTTTTCTTAGACCGTGAGCTCATATTACTCACTGTTTCCTGAGGCTGCTTGACTGCATCAACCGTCATCTGGTAATACGGTGGCCATAAAGGTGTACATTGGGTATTCCAAAGGAACAGTGGATGACATGTGACTGCAAAACCGGGATTTGTTCACCCACATGATGGGTAAAGATACATACGGCCGGCTTGGTGAGATTACATCCATAAATGTTACAACATGTGACTCGGTCACGAGGATGTAATATCACGGTAACAAGAAAAAAGAACTTGTTGTGAACGAGATTGAACAAGGTATGTGATACCAATGATCGGATCTCAGACAAGTCGTATCAATAAACAAAAGGAATTGGATGCTACATTTAGCGGTTCAAACGACATTGTCATCAGGAATGCATAGGGGTCACATGGATATCCCTGGTCCCTCTGTTGATCATTGATACAGATCATGTCTAGAGCATTCCCGAGCCATGAAAGGATACACTTAAGGGTACGATGAGAGCGATCATTCGTAAGACTGAATCACAATAGAGAAAGAGAAAGCCGGAATTGTTCCACAGAGAGATCCGAAGTTGTTCGGAGAAAGAATAAAGGACCGGAATTGTTCCGCAGAGAGAATCGAAGTCGTTCAGAGGAAATCGAAAGGGAACCAAAAAGTGTTTCGATTCAAGACGGATTTTATAATATGTATTTACATATTAATTAATATAATTAATATTAAATATAATATTAAAATCTAATTTGAAGGGGTATTCTACTAATGGGCCAAACTTCCTAGGAAAAAAGGGCCCATGAGGGAAAGCCGAAGGAGGGAAGGGCCAAGGGCCAAAGGGCCAAGGCCTAGGCGCCTCAAGGGGTCCCACCCGACCAGCCTAGGGCTGTGCGCGGGGTGGGGCCCACCCCTAGCTGGCCGGCCCATGGTGCCCTAAGGGCCCATGCGCCTCCCCCCTCTCCCTTGAATAGTCCCACATGGAAAACCCAAAGGAGAGGGCACATCCCCTCCCCCTATATAAAGGGGTGCTCATGGGTGGGATTGGACACACCAATATTTGGAGAAGTCCTTTGGTTGACTTCCTCCTTTTCTCTCTCTCTAGCCCTTGTAACCATGACCCCAAGTTTGGGCTGTGCGAACGAGGCACACCTGCAGTACGCCGTTGCGCTGCAGAGATTCCTAACCGGATATCAACTTTCGCACTCCCGGCAGGATCGGGGAGTCGGAGGTCTCATCGTGCACCGGATATGTACGAAGACACGAGGTGCAACACTTGGGGCACTTAAATGTTCTGAGCCGGAGCTGCTACACGATTAAGAAGGAGCAAGGGGTGACCTGCGAGGAGCTTCGTGATCTTGAGGTCGGCTACGAGTACGACTACTTCAACCACGTTCCTCTCGAAACGTTAACCGTGTACGGTCTATAAGGGTATGTATTCTCTATGTATTGGCCGTTACCGCATTACTACATAGATAGATCCTAGGCAGTTTTTGGGTTCCAACGTAGGAATTTTTTTGTTTTCTACTGCGGATCTCTTCATGCATCTCAACATATGGATTAAGATTAAGGATGTTGAGTTTGTATGGTGATTGGCGAACCACCAGATCTAGGATATATCGCTGCAACTTTAAATATATATATAGTACTCCATCGACCCAATTGTTTGTTTGTTTCTTGATCTTCTGTAAATAAATTAATCTAAAATGCAAAATCTCATTTGTTTAAGCCAATAAACAAAATTATTGGTGTCTAGAAACACCCAACTCTTCATAACAGATGATTAGCGGTAGCACATACCTGAGCTTGTATTTGTAACTGAAGTTGACCACTTAATCATAGCAAGAAGCAATTCAGTTGCATTTTTTGGTTACACATCATAAATTGGTATCCTATGCTACATAAGCGAACGGACACACAACAGTTTTACTTGAGGGGCAGTTGACCAGCTAGGGATGTAGTCGACGGTGGGCCGGTGGTCCTTCAGCTCGAGGAGCCATGGCCCATGGGTGCGGAGCAAAGTGGAGCACGCCAGGAGTGGGCGTCTCCATCACCGGTGGTAGGAGCAAGATGTCCAGCCCGACAGCACCTCGCCGCGGAGCTCGTAGTGGCGGCGGCAGGGGCTACCGAGCGGTCCCTGGTGGTGGTAGTGCAGGAGGTTAGGGGAGGGACGGCGCGTGGTGCCCCGGGCCAGGCGAGGGCGCGAGGCAACGACGCGCGAACCAGGCGTGGCGGCGTGTGGTTCCGGTCTTCGCGGGAATCGACGGAATGAGCTGGGGAAGCGATGGCCTACGGCGGTGGCCTGTGTACTGCTGCACACCTGGATTGTTTGGGAATCAAGAGGGCAGGGCGGATCGGGAAGGCATCAATTATTTTAGCAGGCAACACAGGAAACAAAGAGGATCTTTTGGATAGAGAGAAGACAAAACTTCCCATGGGATCCAGGTCAGGTTGAGTCGACGCCCACTTGAAAGGTTGGAGGCGAACTGGCGGCGGGACTCGCGGTCATCTTCTTGTCCTTCGGCCGGAATAGAACCATGGGTGGGATGCGGCGGGGATAGATCGAGGCAGGGATGGATCGATGCGAGGAAGCAAGGCTGCATAGGACGAGGTGTGGAAGGATGCGATGGCTGTTGGTAGACCGGCCGCCGCCGACTGCGAGCCCGCCGCACATCCTCTATCCTTTCTCTGCCACCGACGTCTCCTGTTCTGGCCGCTGGCGCCGCGTCAAATACTTGCGGCTCTGCTTCGTCAATCCAGTGACAGGGAAGGAGCAGCGGGGCCGGGTATTTTTGGAACCGTTTAATTTCACTCAGCGGTGGCATTGTGGGTAATACTTACAAAACTTTAGCGGTAAAATCGTCCGAAAACTGGCAGAGGGAAAATTCTAAAAACAACGAACGACGCGATTTTTTTAATTAGCTGAATCCTCGTGCGTTGGTACGACGTAAAAACATGAATATATTGCATGATGGTTGATTTTAAAATAGTCATCGACAAAATCTAGCTCTGTTCCACCTACTCCCATGTTTTCAAGATATATACAACACTCGCAACTTCAACTCCTATTGTTTCCTCCACCTGCACATTTTCTTATACCCGGCACATTTGATTTAGTTGTAAAATTGCAACTGAAGTTTGGCCAAGAGTTACGAAGCAATCATGCTTGTTGCAAGTAAAGGTAGCAACAACAGGAAAACTAATGTGATCCAGGAAGTAAGAGAGAATATATATTATGCAAATTCGGTAATAAGAAAACAAGAACGCTCTATGTCTCTGTCGAGTCCAGTTGAATAGTGATATTTTGGTAACGTGAATGAGGTGGCAAGGCTGATCTGAAACGGCGAGATTTAGATGCCATCAGATGGACGGTTGGGTCAGGGTCAGGGACGCGGCTTGCCTGCGGCGTCCCCCTGCGACCATCCGTGCGACCAAACCGTTCGTTCTGATCTCACGGCTGCTTGCATTTTTTCCGTTCAGCCAGAAAAGATAAAACGAAAACAACTCCGTAATTACCGTATGTCTTCTCGACTGTACATCCAAAAAAAACGGAGGGAGCACCAGCGCCGCCGCAGATCTCCACCTCCCGTCGCCCCCTGTATTTCCTCATCCTCTTGGCTCGGCGTCGCTGCGGAGTGCCCATGCCGTCGTCTTCCTCCTCGTGACCACTGGCTCGGCTTCACGACTGCCGTCGTCGGCGAGGGCAGCTTCAGCACCGCGTGCCTCGCCCGCCTCTCATGAGACTCCCAATCCTAGCTCGTCGCCGTCGATCAAGCTCCACCGCAGCTGGAGCGAGCGCTGCAGGAGCTCTACGTGATAAACGTATATCTGTAGCCTCCAACATGCCGGCAGTGGTGCACGGAGACGAGATACGGTGATAGCCTCAAACGTGTTGCTCGACTCCGCAATGAGCGTCAGGCTGTGCGACTTCTGGTCCGCGCGTCGGGCTGTCGACGTCCGTCCGCCCTCATGGGACGCGGCGTGGCGTGTTGGTCAGCACTGTCGCCTAGCCGAAACCGACATCACCGTGTCGCCGCTATTCAGCACAGGGACAACGGGGAGCAGACCAGCTCCAGCGGCTGGCATATCTAACCCCGGTCCACGGTGTTGTTCAGGACACCACGAGCACGCGGTCATGTTGAGTACCTAGTAACCTAGCTCGCGGACCGTCGGTCCTGTACATGTCGACGGGGCGTGTCGACGAAGACGTCGTCGCCCTGCAGTCCTCTGCGCGCGCAGCCAGCCTCCAGGAGCCAGGTGCTCCAGCGTGCCCACGGTGCCATCGTCGGCGGCGACAACCATCTCTGTCCCGGAAGGGCATGGATACGAAGTGGCGACTCGCGAGATGGCCAGGATACGTACTTGGGAGTATATTGCCGTATTTATATTTTTTTTTACGGAGACTAGCAATTAAGCAGGGACGCAACATAGAGATAGCCGTGGGATCTGAACGAACGGTTTGGTCGCACGGATTATCGCAGGGGAGTGCCGCAGGCAAGCCGCGTCCCAGGGTCAGATGGCTGAATTTGGGTGGCAATATCGAGCTCGGACGTTCCTTGCAGGAGGCACATTAATCTCCTAGTCTAATAAGGATGATGAGCCACGACTATGACATGCATCTGCATAGTCGTGCGGACTGCTCGTGGGCTTTATCAAATCAAGTCTACTGTTTCTCAAAAAAAACATTTACTACGGTCCACTCCAGGGTTTTTCCACCGCATATCTAACTATAATAATCATATACAGTTGTATTTACTCAAATATCTATACTATTAAAATAATTCCGTACGCTTCGTCGCTCGGAAATTCCATCTGCCGTGTTTTGATGATTTTGCCCCTGTCACCCTGAGATATTTACCATGATGTCTAAGTAGACTCAGAGACACTGAATACTGGCATTTTCTTAGAGTGGTTCTTGGACAGAGCTTCATCTGATTCCTACACCAGTAAATGTAAAGGACAAGGGTCCAACATGGTGGAGACATTTTGCTGGAGATAGCTAGTTTTACGGCCACGTGTTTCATCCGTAAGAAACAGTATAAATGTAGAGAACAAGGGTCATACACGTTGATGGCATCTTGGTGGGGATCGCTAGTTTCACAACCAGTTTTGGTTCTATCCGTCAGAAACCAGCGTCTGACGAGCACGACGCGTTGACGCCACTGCCACTGCCGCGAAAATGACGTTCCATCTTGATGTGCCGGGCAGAGTGCTGGGGGTGCCGGCCATGTAACAATGACGAGGAAGGACATGCAGGGTGTTGGGCATGGTTCAGCGGAGAGGGGGACCGGTAATGCATCTGGGCACCCGTCGTGTTTATCCGTAGGAGGCGCGCCGGCCTCGTCGGCAGCAGTTGGTGCGTCTGGACCCCATCGCCTCGTAATCCGCCATCGCTGCTAATATTCAGTGGCCACGGTCAAAGCTCCCAAGGAGGCCGCACTGCCCGTGGCCATCGCCACCGCTGCGCCCAGTCCGTCCAGCAATTACAGTACACACATGAAATCAATCAGTAGCAGCGAAGCGCCTACCAATCGGCAGTAAAACACAAGCACGCATCAAATAGAAAGCCGTCGCAATCTCTCCGGCTCATCCACGCATCCAGCGCCAGCGCAGCTATGGGGCATCTGATGACCAAACCACCTAACGCGGGAAAAACAGGGGGAGGCAAACGGAGGAACATGGAGGATTACACCAGGGCGCAGTGGAGGTTGAGGTTTCCGGCGTCCTCCCCCGCGGCACCAATGGCTGGAGGTAGCCGAGACCCCGCGAGCCCAGCGCGGCCGCCGAGCCCTTTGTGACGGTCGCCAAGGGCTGCTTCTTCTCCACAGGACATCGAGTGTGAATCCACCGCCCGCCCCCACGCCTCTCGGGAGCTGGTCGACGCGCTCCGCCCAGTGGCCGTCGATACCGTGCACCTGCTCCTCATCTGCGGCCGGCAAGGGGGCCGTAGACCTACTCCTCTTCAGCGTCGCGCACTTGGTGAGGCGGGGAGAAGCTCCCGCGGCTGGGAAGAGGTCGTGGTCAATGGGGGGTGGAGCGGGATGTAGGCGAAGGAGCTTGCGACCATGCCTGCGCGGAGCCACCCCTGTATTTCTCTTCTCCCCTCGATTGGGGATATTTTTGCGGTTCGTTCACTTTGCGGTGGCAGAGTGGGTAAATATCTCAGAGTGACAGGGGCAAAATTGTCAAATCAAGGCAGACGGAAATTGATGGTAACGAACGACGTGAATCTTTTTAATAGTATAGATAGATAGATAGTATAGATAGGTATAGATTTAAGTCGGCCGCTGAGATTTTAGGTCGTGGTCTGGTTTGAACGATCTGTCCACGCTTTGCCAACAGGACGATGACGATATTTTTTTGAAATTTAAATAGAGATAATAACGTGCTAAAACTGACAAAGTTCATATATATTCATATGTAATTTACATTTGAAATATAAAATACTAAATTTGAACTAGCCCTAGCTACTGATCTCGCCACCGACGTTGTCCCATCAACCTAAGGGTCGAGGTCGATGTACTCTGATGACGTTCAGAGGTGTGCCAGTGGTAGGGCCAGAGCAGCCGCACGGGCGGGCACGGGTTGCTCCATCACCTGCCCAGGCCATGGTGCCCACTCCGGTCCCTCCTCCGGCGCGATCGGTGGCGCCCACCCTCGCAACGGCGGTGTTGGAGGCAGCTCCGCGTTTGCCTGCGCTACCAGGATGGTGAGATGGACGACCTCTTGGAAGCCGTCCCACAACGCGTCCTCACCCTTCCCGCTGGCCGTAATGGCCTGCTCGGTGAAGGCGTCCTCATCGTAGCCCCACGTCAAGAGCACCTGGTATTCCGGGGGCAGGTGCATGGCGGCGACTGCGACTGCCTCCTTCTCCTCCTCCATGATGATGATGTCATCATCGTTGTTGATGCCGAGATCATCGTCGGAGTGGTTGACGGTGCCGTCATCGTCGGGGTCGAAGGCGGGTACGTCGTGGACATCCCACGCTGGAACTCGCCATGATACGCCTTGTGTTCCTAGGCTAGGAACTCTTTCCAGAAGTCCTGGCTCTGGTATCCGTGCTCCTACCGAAGCTGGTGGATGCGGCGACGGATCTCCTCCTCCATCCATTTGCCCTCCTTGGGCACGAGCGGCACCGGGACCCGCTCCCGGTTAAGGAGCTAGCCCGTGGGGAGGGACACATCATGGTGGGCGATGCCTTCTCCCTCTCCCATCAGCACTCGCACTCCGCCAGGCGGAAGTAGCGGCGGTCGCGACGGGGCTCCTCCACCTAGCGCCAGCCTAAGCGGTGGGCGAAGTCCTGGGGCCGCGGCGAGGGCACGACACCATGAAGGAAGGGTGTCATGCCAGCCCCCTGCCTGCGCCGGTGACTCGAGCCAGATCCGCTCTCCTCGTGGTTATTCTTGGTCTTCTTCATCCAGCCCGGCGTCTTCATCATTGGCACTGGCGGCAGCGGTGCTACGAGGGGTGTATCTAGCGATGACCAGTGGTGGGAAGTGCGGCACCGACGGGCGCTAGGGCTGGCTTTAAGTAGCCCCTCCAGGCGTAGGTTATCGCGCCTTCACCATCAATGTCGGCGCGGGAACTCAGGCGACGACCTATCAGTCACAGGATGTCGTCCCGTCTGTATTGATGGCGAAGGCCGTCGCCAGTCAGGCTACCGCCAACGCCTTTGAATCGGTACTGCTGCATGTCTGAATCGGTACCGTGCTAAGCAGTTGCTGACGGGTGGTCTAGTGGCACGCGCGGTAGGACAAGCCCGCGTCCACGCCCGACGCATCGGAAACGCAAATTTGGTGCGCCGATGGGTCGAGTCGAACGCGTCAGTTCGGATAGGTCGTGTCGTTAGAGAGCCCGTGCAAGTCCATCATGTCCGCACAAATGTGTTCGGACGGATTGGGTCATACCGGTGAAGATGCTCTTAGAATGAAGCTTAGCATGTGAAGTGGAAAACGAGTGTAGGACATCTCCCGCGACACGATCCATTCTGAATCATCAATGTGTTTGAAAAGATCCGCTTGATACCCGGTTGAAAATCGGTCGCTGCCCGGCCGGCCAGGTTAATGTGTCTAGCGATCAAACGCAAACGGTTCGAGATGGTCATTTTGACTGGCGCTGGCTAGTTGGCCATTTCATTTTACATTTTACTTATACACAAATCTAGAGTAAATAATAGTGCTAGATTGCTTCAGCTCAAACTGTTATCCACGTCGTACTGATTGTTTTTGTCCATGTGGTGGAGGCCAAAATGGACACGCGACGTCGTCGTCGCAACAGAGCCTTGCCCGTGAGGCAGGACCGTTGCGGGCCAGGCAAAAAATTCAGACCGTGAACGGGTGTCGCGCGCTGTCGTACCCCGCGTCGCAGGACAGTGGGACGCGCACGCGGCATGGACCCGTCGTCAGCGTACGCGGGCAAGATCGTGCTCTATGAGAGGCGTTTCCAGCGTGACACGCCTCCACACCCGTCGGGTGGCGAGGCCCTGCGAGAGCCGACGGGAGCCCATATCGGTTGCGGACTCTCGCGGTTATGGGTCCCGCCGAGAGTGACGTGGTGTCGTAAACCCATGTTGACCGCGGTTTCTAGTGGGCGCGGGTCCCGACGTGACACCGTAGCTTCTACCCATACGCGGTTTCTCACGGTCGAAGAGGCTAGCTGGCATCATAGATGGTAGATGTGCACGTGTTCTAAACGTTGAGGTCGTATGGTGGCCCCCGTTACTACCTGAGCTTGTGACTTAGACGGTAGACAATCGTGTTCCCACGTATGTCTATGGTATAGCTAACAGTGCCATCCCTCGCTATCCGAGCGTTCTTGCAGCCGAGAACCGAGATGACAACTTTATCATTCGGGGTACGTTACGGTGAGTCCCAGGTACATGGATCCTCGGCACCACGACCAGCCTTTAGCCTATAAAAGACTCCTCCATCGTCGTGGTTTCTCCCACTGATTTAGCTGGTTCGTCTTACCTTCCATGCACGTCGTGCAAGAAGAAACACCGTCGACTACCCCAAACGACGGCTTTACCATATCCGACGTGTTTGGGTAGCGGCGTGGTGCTCTAGAGCACATCGAGCAGCGGAAGAGTAGGTTCGTTCCTTTGCATATACAACATAGCGATAGCTAACAGAAAATGTCTACGTACTCGGGTTGACATCATGTCCTCTCGCCAGATGTATGCGTGAACCCCATCAATGGGATGAAGCGGGAGTTGTGACGATTGGTTCCAAGGTGTCGACGCGGAACACAGAGACGGGATACGGCTTCGTGATGATGCGATGTACTCCATCGGCGGCGTACGCAGGAATTGCGTACACGAGAAGAAGTGGCCACTGCAACGGCAGTCAAGGTCGCGTCGACGGGAAGGACTACCGTCGATGGCATGTTTTTCTCTCCGCGATGTCCGCGGGTACGTCAAGCGGGAGGCGCGATGACCAGGACATGGCGTCGATGATAAGACCGTTGACATAAAGAAGGCTCCACGGCGGAGCGATGTCCTCTTATCGTGACGTACGTGGGAGGCGCGTCCATTGGAATAAGCGGCTACCATGCCGACCAGGATGCCCGCGCCTACGGGGAGAAGAACCAATGTCCACGATGTGTCCTCCCGCTGCGGCATCTGCGAGAAGCGCATCACCCGAGTGAACACAGCGACGCGGACGCCACGTGGACAAGGCGGTGTACAAGCTTTAGTTAGCGTTAGTGACGTTTGACCGGTAGTTAGGATAAGGTTAGATTATATAGAATATACTTAGGTTTGTAATGTGTTTAGGGTTTAGGGTTTAGGGTATTCCTATTTCGTACGACCCGTATTGCTTCCTACTGACGATCCTGATGCCTATATGTGTTTTTCTTCTTCCAATATTGTCTTTATTTTTATATTTTTTTGCGTGTTTACTTTTTGTATTGTAATTTTCGCAAAAACTATCAAAATATCTATTTCAAAAGTCATTATTGTCCCGTGCGAGTTAAGATTCCTATTGATACTTTCTCTAAAGCAAGAGGCATGCAAAGGCTAAACAAAGTAGGTTTTATGAATTTCAAGATAGTCGTACGCATGCTTCTATCGTTCATCGAGATGATAAAAGAATCTTATATAACTAAGAAGATCCCCTCCACTAACCTATTTTTCTTGACATGGAGTCTATCCACCCAGCGAAGTTATTTTTTGTCCATGTCACCGTCATCGTGAGATGTGGTAATTGTCATAGGACCATTCTAATCCTACGCGGGAATCCATTAGTAATTGCTCTAGAAATGGTATTATTAGTATTAATCTATACCTACTTAATAATAAATGACGGATTGTTTCTCCCGATCTAACACTTTTTTTGGACCATTTTGCCCTCCCATAAAATTACGTGTTACCCATCTGTGCCACCAGTAAGTCAAAAGCTATTAGTTTCGTACGTAAAAAAATTTCGTCTTCGGTCATCGGAAGCCTCGATCGTGTACCGATAAGAAAAGAAAAAAGACTCCAGGTTTCCGTTGTTGATTGGTTCGTCCGTCCAACCTAGCGGGCCAGAGTTGGGCTTTGCTTTGGTTTGCTTCGATCGTCGATGTCGATGTGGAATAAAAGGCACACAAACCTGCGTCAAAAATCTGCTACAACTGTTTAGTCAAAAATTTCGTCTTCGGTCATCGGAAGCCTCGATCGTGTACCGATAAGAAAAGAAAAAAGACTCCAGGTTTCCGTTGTTGATTGATTCGTCCGTCCAACCTAGCGGGCCAGAGTTGGGCTTTGCTTTGGTTTGCTTCGATCGTCGATGTCGATGTGGAATAAAAGGCACACAAACCTGCGTCAAAAATCTGCTACAACTGTTTAGTCCCACCCTGCTCCTTTGACCTCTACCTCACCTGTTTATAAACGTTCAAAAATTTCCTAGGATATCATCAGCAAGCCTAATCGGGAAACACAAGCAGACGGACGGACAATTGTTTGGTTTGAAGATGAAGATTGAATAAGAATTCATCAAGATATGGTTGCCTAAAGAGGAAGGATTGTGCGGGCTCTTGGCTAATCAGGAGGAATTGCGGGCTGAACGCGTCCGATGGGAAGAGAAGAGGGAGTAAGCTGCTCGTGGTTTGGATTTGGAATCTAATCGATGGGGATTGGATGAAGAAAAAGAGCAAGGAGTTGGTGCGTGGAAATCTGATGGTCCGATTTGATGCGCAGTAGGAGAAGTTAGGCGGACGGGATGGACTGGAGGGAGGGGATGAGTCGCGCCACGAGCCACGCTATGGCGACGGTCTCAGAGAGTCAGAGTGAGCCGCCTATGTGCTGCTCCAGCCTTATTTGCCTTTTTTTAATCGATGATTAATTGATCTGTTGCTTGCTATGATGGGCTTCTGCCTTTGTGGAGCTATGCTGGCCCACTAGGGGGTGCGTTTCTAGCCAGCTGCTGCCTAAAAATAAACAGAGAAGTGTACATGCCGGCTTTGTAATCCATGGAAAGTAATTACTCCCATCCGTAATACATTTAAATTTAGACAAATTTATAACTTCTATTTTGTGACGGAAGAGTATATGATTGTAAAAATGCAAGTGCTTAAACTCCACGCTAGATTACATTGTACCTTTGTATTGCATCATACGTGTATTGAATCTTCCAGTGGATGTTCTTTGCTAAGATGATTTCTTCCTATCCTATAATTGTACTCTTCCCGTCATGTAATTGTACCTTTTCTTTTATTATGAAAATTACAAAGTTTCTCTTTTTGAGGTAGGCAAACTTGGTTTATTTTAGATCTTACATTTCCCCTATATAAAAGTAGATGCTCAGAAAGTACATTTCGAATTTAGCTTTACTACATAGAGTAAGCACCCAAAATGTTAAAATGCGAGTCACTTTCCTCTTAATTGCAACAGATGTATGGTTTTCAGTAATGGAATTATCTGTCACCATCGCACAGGTATTTGTAAACCCGTAGCAACGCACGGGTGTTTGTGCTAGTAATAATAAATGACGGATTGTTTCTTCCAGTTCAACATTTTTTTAGACCGTTTTGCCCTCCTATCAAACTATATGGTACCGCTGATACCACCGGTAAGCGAAAAGTTATTTTTTCCATATCTCGCGCAATTATCTCCCGATCGAAGTCATGCTTCCATCGTACGTCAACCAGCTAAGGTGCACGTAAAAAAACGAGAAGAAAACCAGATACGTAGGAGTTCCCCGAGCCTTACCAAACGAGAAAACCAAGCCTGGCAACGAGGAGGTGACAAGCCTAGCTGAGGAATATCCACGGCCCAATTGGTCCCCTCGTTTGGGTCTCTTACACCCCCAAGAGTTATGTTAGCAAATAGAGTCAGTTGTCTAAAAAAAAGCAAATAGAGTCAATTTAATAGTCCCACCTCGTCCCCTTAAACTGAGTTCCACGTGTTTATATACCTTTTCAGGTTGCCAGGAATCAGCGATCTCAATAAAAGCATGGTGAGATAAGATGGGACGGCGATGGTTGTGACGAGCGGTGCAAATGGCCTGAAGCTAGCACGATGATCCAAAAGCATGACGCGGGCGTCGAGCCTTATCTGAATTATGACGGAGGAGCCAGGTCACATGACCCTCTACTTCACTGTACTAATCTGACAAACGCGCGGGAGTTTGATGTATGTAGTTCAAGATTTAGAACACGCGTCTAGCCCCGCGCGCGGAGCCGCAGAGTGACAATTGACAAACGCGTTATAGAGGGAGATGAGCGCCGGTGGTTGTTGTTAGTTTTGCATCCATAATTCTTCTTCTTTAAACAAGGTCACTCTCTTTCTCTTGGTATATGTATAATAATTTAATAGATCACCCAACTAAATTTCTACCAAACCATGTGTCTTTCAGTTTTTTTAGAGCAATCAGTAGGAGCTCTGTCTTTTCTATTAAAAGAACAGAATTGGCCAGTTTGGAAGGAAAATCGGCCGAAACCACATTTAGACGTATATACACACGGGTCTGGTTAAAAGGGGAACCAAACCAAAAAAAGTCCCCAAACGACACAATTTTTAAGGGAAAACCGGCAGAAACCCCGGAGTGATGGGTGGAGGGGTGCCCGGGCTCCACGACCACGCCCCAAGGGGGAAATGGCACCGACCAAAGTCGGGCAGGACTTTCGTCCGGAGACCCTGCACCACCTCCACAGGGCTGTCATGAAGACAACTCACACCTCCCGACGAGCACGACTAGACGACCGGAGAGACAGCGCCCCCGCCCACGCTCCCGTGCCCTGCCGCCCGCATGGCTAGAGCAGAGCAGCAACACCACCTTGGCCCAAAGCCGCCGCTCCGGCAAACACGCGTAGGAGAGCGAGCACCACGCGCCAACTCGCCACCGTCCAAAGGACGCCCAAAAAACGCCCCGACCACCAAAGAACGGCGCCACCGCGCCGCCGTCCAAGCACCATCGCACACCTGTACCATGGGGATGCCCGTGAGGGCCACCACGCCCCCGCTAGCCACACGTAGCGGCCCACCAAAGCCGCCATGGCACCGACGAAGTTGGGTGCGACCTCCACGAGACCATCCCGCTGAAGCACCCCCAGCCCAGCTGTCCTCCACGCAACTTCCGCGTCGAGGAAAACCCCTTGCCGCCAACCACCGAACCGCTGCCGCGTCCCCGGGGCCACCGCCCCGGCATCTGCATCGCTCTTGACAGACGCCGGAGAAGCACCCCAGCCTGCTATCCGCCGCCACCGACCTCCACCACCCCCTATGACCGCAGCCACGAGGCCCCGCACGCAGCCAGCAGAAGTTGCACGCGCCCACCAGTAGCACAACCGGCGGCCCGGGCCGCGGCCCCACCAGTCCTAGATCGGGTCCGCCGCCCCACCAGACGCGACCGCCACGGGAGGCGGCCACTCCGCCGCCACAAGCCCCGCGAGCGCGGGAACCACCCCACGACGAACCTGTGTCGAGCTTCACCGGGACCCTCCAACACGACACCGCCGGATCCCCGCCATCGCCCCACACCGAGCCTCCATGAGTGAGGATCCGTGCCGCCCATCGCGTCTACCACCAGCTCTCCCCGCACCACCTTCGGAGGCCGGGGCCGCCAACACTGCGGCGGAGCCAGCGATAGTGGCCGAGAGGTGCCTACAGTGGAGATCGAGCCGGCGGCGGGGGTGGTTTCCCCCGTGTCGCTCGAGCTTTGGGTTGCACCGTTGTTTTTTGGAGAGATCAAGCTTCCAATTTCCTTAGTGATGTGTGTACCAGACCAATGCCCTTGCATAATGGAAACTACAGATTCCCATACCTAAACTTTGTCGTATCATCAGGAATATAAATTGTTTTAGTGTGGTGGATTACATGAGCCGGCGGTGGTCGACATCTGCCAACAGAGCAGCGACGATTCGGTCGGTGGAGCATGGTGGCGGGGTTTGCGAGCGGCTGGGGTGGAGCAAGGTCGGCCGAGAGGACGACGGGCGGCGGAGTGCGGTATGTGGTGGAGGCGGAGCTAGCAATGGTAATGGCGGCGGTGTTGGGTGTGTGTGTGGTGAGAGGGATAGAGTCAGGGCACCTTGGCATTAATTTTCTTCGCGAAGGTGTTGTTGTATGCACATATATGTTTCCTACCGAAATTATTTGGTCAATCACTATACCCTATAATATCCATGGAACAGAACCTAGAAGGTCAACAACAACATTGTTCTTCCGCAGCAACGCGCGGTCATTTTACTAGTAATATAAAATGCAACAATCAGTTCACCTTCACCTGTTTACTACAGCTCATTTGTCTACGCACTCTCCTAAAAACTGTCATGGCTATGCCTCTTCCTCTCTTATAATCTCGGTCATGATACTGATGGCATTAATCAAGGATATCGGCACTCCATGGAAAAAATGCAGGCAAAGGGAATTTTGTTCCCTCTCCTATAATCTCGGTCGTGATATTGATGGCATTAATCAAGGCATATCGGCAGTCCATGGAAAAAATGCAGGCAAAGGGAATTTTGTTCCAATAAAGACTCTGCTCTACCTAGAGACACACCATATAAATCATCCAGCATTCCCCATGGTTTGGCGTCCATGCTACCTTATCTTCTCCCCAATATCTGTCCTCACCATCAGCCCAGTTCCACTTCACCTTGTGCTGTACAATTTGGATGCCACCATCGACATTTGGTTTAACCCCTTCATGATCTTGCTTCTAGACCTTGCTTCTGTTGGGCGATTTGAACAATGTGACCGCTGCTTATGTGTCCTTCTCCTGCAGACTGGATTTTTCTGGCCTCTTTGGCTTCTCTCATGGTGTGGGACGTGGTATTGTAAATCTGTAAGAGCTAATTTGTGTCGTGGAAATGGCCACGGCAGTCGCTGCCACTGGCAGCGATTGAGTGTTTCGTGAGGAAGAGTTGGCGGCCATCTGCGGTACGAGATGGGGGCGGATGCACATGGGTTTACCCAGGTTTGGCCCCCCTGAGGATAAAAACCTACTCCTGCTAGATTAGATTATGAGAGAGCGAGTTACAAGGGTG
This sequence comes from Avena sativa, assembly GCA_916181665.1. Classification (NCBI taxonomy): domain Eukaryota; kingdom Viridiplantae; phylum Streptophyta; class Magnoliopsida; order Poales; family Poaceae; genus Avena; species Avena sativa. Next base: position 284,769,910 of record OV702289.1, on the reverse strand, counting down.
GCAAGCTCGGCGGTTAGGCAGCGAGTCGCTCGAGGGGGTGTATGATAGAACGTGTGGTTCAGGATACCCTAGGGAGGTTTATATATGAAGCACCTCGCTAGGGTTTACAAGCCGTCCCCGAACAAGATAAGAATCCGGGGACTTTTGACCTAATCCGACTGGGCTTCTGCTACGCTTCTGGGCTTCCAGTCGCCAGTCGATGGGCCTCTCCTTCCTTTACAGTCCAGTCGCTATCCTCTAGACGCACTCGCAGGCCTTTCGGCCCACTCGGAACGTCCTGCTGGGCATACCCCTTTGGCATATCTCCATCAGTAGTCCCCGAGGCCATCGTTGATGCAGGCGCGGGCGTCCTTTTGGCGTTCGAAGTAAGCGATCCCAATTTGGGCGTCCAGTCGAGTCGGCGATGGACTTTATTAGAACCGAGGAGAATTTCCCCATGGCTCCACTCGTCATTTCAATGAACATCATTGCCGCCCAGTCGTCGTTTCGGCGAGAGGAGAGACTGGCGGGTGGCGAATAGACCACAGGAGTTGGACCGTCAAAACCTGGTCAAACTATCCGTTGGAATTTCCAACGGTAACTACGGCGCAATTACCGTAGGCAACGACTACCCCGATTTTGGCGGGTGACGTTTCCCATATAAGGGGAGTGAGAGATCAGCTGCGCAATCCTTCTCCGCGTTCTTCATTCTTCCTCATTTGTTTTACCTTCCTGCGTCCTCCCGACTTACTCTCCCCGCGTCGCGCGATTCCACATCTTTACTCGATGGTGCCTCCCAAAGGCTCATGGGGGAAATCCAAGTGCACCACGGCCCAGCTGAGATCCTTTGAGGACGCCAGGGTGCTCCGCAAGGGGAACTGGCGGGCTCCCCCTCCTCCGAGACCGAGCCAAAACCGCGACCCGACGAGTTCATCTGCTTCACCAGCCATCTTGAGAGGGGCTTAGGGTTCCCCACCTCGCTCTTCTTCTGCCGCTTCTGCGCATACTACGCGATCAAGCCCTCAGATCTTGATCCACACAGCATCGAGCAGCTGGCGATCTTCGTCGCCTTCTGCGAATGCTATCTTGGCTGCAGGCCATATTTTCCGCTATGGCTGGAGCTCTTCCACGGCCGCATCGGGCACGAGGCGTCCAGCGGCTTGATGCTGGCCACAGGCGGGGTTACCTTCCAATTGAAGCCGAAGGCCAACTTCGTCAAGCTCCTCCTGCTGAAGAAGGCCGCCAGTGGAAGAAGAGTTGGTTCTAAGTCAAGGAGGCCACTCCCTCTGGCGAGGTATCTCTTCCCAAGTTCGTCACCGAGAGGAGCGATCCCCGTCCGTTGGCGCCGAAGAAGCTTCCTGAAGATCAGCGGACGGCCGTCACAGAAATGATGGATCAGATCCAAAAGCTGAAGGACCAGGGGTTGATTCTGATCAACCTCTACAATTGCTGGCTCGGGCGGCGCCTGGTTCCGCTGGCGGCTCGTTCGCACTGGATGTACGAGTACAGCGGGAAGCACGACCCGTCTCGAACCAGCAAGGAGTCATGGGAGGCCGAGGACTACAAGGCCGCCCTGAAAAAGATTACCGACGCGGAGTTCACCGGTGCGGCGGTTGGGGTCGCCCCGTATACTCTCGTGAAGAATGAAGCCCCCACAGTAAGTTCTCTTTCCAATCGCTACGTTCGTACTTCAATTTTAGTCTTCTCGCTTGGTGTTTCTGACTCGTGGTGGCTCTCAGCTTTTTCATGTATTGGAGGGTTGGCTTCCTCCGCTTGACGAAGAGGTTCCCCAGGAACTGGAGGAGGACTTCGAGGGAGATCCTTCCGACAGCGATGGGAAAGAAGAAGTCCCTCCCCCAGCGCCTGTGGCTCGCAAGACCCGGATGCAGAGACAACGAGAGGTCGAAGCGAGCCGTAGCCTGGACGAGCTCGAAGAAGGCGACGAGGTCGCCCAGGAGCAAACGTCCCGGCGCACTGCTACACCGTCGAAGCCCCCACGCCGACCCAAGTCGCCAGCAAAAAGGCCTGCATCACCGGTCAGGTCGTCAGTGGTGTTCGAGTCTGACAACGACTTCGACGATGAAGGATCTCCTGAAGTCTCGCACAAGGCCCCAAGGGACGCAGTCCCGACGAAGGGGTTGGAGGGCGAGGACACGGAAGTGGTGGTAGAGGTTCCCCTGGTGGCGATTGCGCCGCCGATCTTGGGAGCTCCAAGCCAAGAAGCAGCTGAGGCGACAGCGCCCAAGTCGCCATAGTCGTCGAAGGCGGCGGCGTCGGAGCCAGAGATCCCGGCGACTGCGGCTTCATCGTCAAGGAAGCCCTCGGTTTCATGGGCTTCGGACGTCTTCAAGAGGGGGCTTAGCCGCAAGCTGGGTCCCGAGTTGGACAAGCCCGCCCATATTAGTACTGGGCTTCACGTCCTTCCAGTCGCCAAGTGAGTTGTCCTTCCTTGTCCCAATTCGCCTTAATTCTTTTGTGTCGAGCTTGTGCTGATTGAAGGGGCTCGTGCAGGTCTGGCGCTAAGAATATTGGTCGCCCTTAGGTGGCTAAGATTCCACCGGCCACTGGCGTGGGAGAGGGCGGTTTACCCAAGAAGCGGAAAGTCTCCGAAGATGTGGCGGCCGCCGAAGTTGCGAAGAAGCAGAAGGGAGGCGCTGACAACGCCGCGACCGGGAGAAGCGCCGTGGAGCCAGCTGCCGCGCCAGTCACCAAAGAGGTGGCGGCGACGCGATCGGAGCCAGCCCTGGCTGCGTCCGTGCCGGAGGCGCCGGTCTCGGCAACCAGTGCCCCTGCCAGGGCATCCGCGACGTTCCCTCGTTTTATGGCGAAGGGGTTTCCAGGTGTTGGGGACACGCAATCTCCGCAGAGTCCGGAAATCGTGGATGCGGACATTGGGTCCCGCCGCGGGCACCTCCTTCACGGTCCTGTCGACTGATGCTGGGGAACTTCACAAGATGCTCGACGCCGCTATTCAGGTATGTCCAGTCCTCGAATTCCTAGTTGCTGAATTTCAACGGCTGGGAATTGTTTTTCTTTTTCTTCCTTCTCCAGTCCCCGAATTCCTGGTCGCTGAATTTCAGCGGCTGGGAGCTGGATTATGGTTTTCTTCCTTCTCCAGTCCTCGAGTTCCTAGTCGCTTAATTTCAGCGGCTGGGAACTGGATCTTGTTTTGTCCAATGCTTAGTTGAGTTTTTTGTTTACAAGGGTTGCAAAGGGAGTCAACTGATCGGCAGACTGCGAGAGAGCGCTTGGAGCGTGACTTGCGTGAAGCGCAGGAGGGGAACCAGCGGCTTCAGGAGAATATTTGGTGAGTGTCTGTTCGGCCTTATTCTTCTTTTCCTGGTGTGAGCTGGTTGTGTGTAATACTCTGATATCTTTGCTTACAGATGGTTTCCTGGCTGAGATCTCCAAGGCCCGTGAGGGGTATGTCCCACTAGCCGAACTGGACGCGACGAATGGGCGAATAGCCTCTCTGGTCAAGGACTTGGAAGAGGCTAAGGCGACCTCAATTTCTTCGGAGGAACGGGCGAAGGCTGCCGTTGCCGCGGCTGAAGAGGAACGCAAGGCCACGGACTCCATCATCGTGGGGCTGCATAACGAGCAGACTGCCTTGGAGAAGCACGTCAAGGAGAACTGCCACAAACTCCTTGGTGAGTCTCTATCTTTGCTTTAGCATTTTGTCGAGTCCCCTCTTTGGGGGTTTCATTGTTTCGCTGACATCTGACTTTGCAGCTGTGGTAGGCCAAAGTGACCCGATGGTGCAGACGTACACCGCCTCGCAATGCATCACTGCCGTGGTGAATGCGGCCACGGCCTCGGCATTGTGTGTCCAGGCGGCTCTTCAGGGCATGTCTCCCACCGAAGTCATCCCTGGGGGGCTTACGGAGGTATGGAGCCATCTGGAGGAGGTGCCCGCCGTTGTGGAGTGGATGACGCGCTCGGCGTTCAGACGCGGGGCCGCCACGGCATTGAGCTTGGGTCTCGCACACTTCCCCGACGACTTCGATCTTGATGATGTGACGAGTGGCTATCCGTCGGCGACCGACACGATGGAGATGTCGAAGGTGCTGAGGCTGACCGCGAGGGCCACTCCTTATGCCGATCGTGTCTTGGCGATGGGGGATCTGCTGCCGTATCAGGAGACGGTGTTGGCGCCTAGCGACCCCGAGCCGGAGCATCGCGACATGAAGTCGGAGCAGCCCTTCCGGTCGTCGTTGGCGAAGTCGCTGACAACGTACCCGACGAACCCGTGGCAGCCTTTTGTGCGTGTCAAGGGTGGTGGCGCTTCTTCTTCATCAGGGCCTGTGGAGTAAGCAAATGTAAAGGTTGTAATGTATGCCAAGTGGCGAAACGCTGTATGGTATTTTTTGCAATGTATGCCATGGGGAGTTGATCGACTCGTGTTATGATTAGGAAAATGTTTTGTTCAAGAATTGTTTTGATTGAGCGAGTCCCCGAGCGCATCTGCCCTTTAGTGGGGTATAACTCGAGTGTGTACTTTTGTGTGTTTGATTTGTTTACACTTTTGTTTTTATCCCTCGCGTCTTCTGAGTGGCAAGTCCCCGAGCGTGAGTGGGGCTGTCTAGTGAGCGAGTCCCCGAGTGTGGTGCCTGACCGTATTGGTGCAGGTTGTGAATGCGTTGTTTGTAATGCGTCTCCTCCCCTGGCTCGGAGAGCCAGTCGCTTGGCGAGCCCTAGGCAACTCTCTTACTTGGTGTGTTCCCGAGCCGCGTGGGGTTCCCGTTTTGCGGAGTCCCCGTGCGTGGTACTTAACCGTTCGAGTCGCTTTGCGCAAGGGTGAGAGGGATAGAGCGCTGTGGGAAGCGTGTATCGGATGTCTTGGCCCGGCGGGCCATTCGGGCTAGGCGACTCCAATGGCGGCTCTGGGTTGGCATTTTTCGTGGACGACCCAAGGCCCGAATACTTCCGGTGCCCTTGTGCCGCACTACTTTGCCGTGTCGGTCGCTCGACCAGAGGTTGACTTCCGTAAGTAGCGTATTGCTGGCATGTACGAGTGCGAGTGGCACAAGAATATGGCGAGTGGGCATAATTTGTGCGATCCGAATGAATTTCATTATATATTCCGATGGAGTACAGTGTGGGGTTCTAAGTATAGAACTTTCTGAGGAGGTTTACATTCCATGGCCTCCCAACCTCCAATTGGCCATCACCCCGTATGTCGATGAGGTAGTAGGCATCATTGCCAAGGACTCGGCCTATGGCGAATGGCCCCTCCCATGGGGGGGAGATCTTGTGCATGCCCTTCTTGTCTTGGGCCAGTCGTAGGATCAGGTCGCCTTCCTGGAAGGTACGAGTTTGCACTCGGCGGCTGTGATAGCGGCGCAGTCCTTGCTGGTATATGGCGGTGCGGGAGCGAGCCAGGTCGCGTGCCTCGTCAAGTTGATCGACACTGTCTTGGCGGGTGATCTCGTTTGCCGCCTCGACATAATTGGCGACTCGAGGGGAGTCGTGCTCCATGTCTGTTGGTATTACGGCTTCGACGCCATATACCATGAAGAAAGGCGTGAACCCGGTTGATCGGTTGACGGAGGTGCGGATCCCCCATATCACAGAGGGGAGCTCGTCGACCCAGCATCCTGGGGTGCGCTCGAGGGGCACCTGCAGTCGCGGCTTGAGCCCGTGGAGGATGCTCTGATTGGCGCGCTCTGCTTGGCCATTGGATTCTGGGTGGGCGACTGATGCGAGGTCGAGTCAGATGCCGTTCTCCTCACAGAATTCCGCCATGGCCCCCTTGGCGAAGTTGGTGCCGTTGTCTATTATGATGCTGTGCGGGTAGCCGTACCGGTAGATGAGTTCGCGGAGGAACTTGGTGGACGTCTTGCCATCACACTTTTTGATCGGCTTGGCCTCGACCCATTTGGTGAACTTGTCGACTGCGACCAGGAGGTGAGTGAAACCAGACGGGGCCTTCTTGAATGGGCCTACCATGTCCATGCCCCATACGGCGAATGGCCACGTGATGGGGATTGTCTTGAGTGCCGAGGCAGGAAGGTGCGTCTGGTTGGCGTACTTCTGGCACCCGACGCATCGTTGGACGATGTTGGTGGCATCGGCGTGTGCGGTTAGCCAGTAGAAACCGTGCCACATGGCCTTGGCGACTAGCGACTTGGCGCCGGCGTGATGGCCGCAGTCGCCAGCGTGAATGTCCTGGAGGATCTTGCGGCCTTCTTCTGGCTATACACAGCGCTGGAACACGCCGGTCGTGCTGCGCTTGTGGAGCTCGCCGTTGATGATGACGAAGGATTTGCAGCGGCGCACGATCATTCGCGCCTCTATCTCGTTGCTCGGTAGGAGTTTGTGTTCTAGGAAGGCGACGTATGGTGTTGTCCAGTCGCTAGGTTCCACAACCATGGCGACTAAGGCCGGTTCTGGTTGCAGTGGGATCCCTACGTCGATCTCCTTCGATGCGCTGACTGAGGGTTTGTGGATGATGTCGAGGAAGACGCCTACTGATGGTGCCTTTCCAGTCGATCCGATGCGGGAAAGGGCGTCTGCCTCCTCGTTTTTGCGCCTATCGATCCACTCGACGGAATAGCCGTCAAAGTGTCCTCCCAACTGGTCGACGGCTTGGCGGTACGCGATCATTGTTGGGGAGACAGCGTCGCACGTCCCGGCCACTTGGCCGGCGACTAGGTCGGAGTCGCCATAGCATCGTAGGCGGTTGATGTTCATCTCCTTGGCAGCTCTCATGCTGTGGAGGAGGGCCTCGTATTCCGCCATATTGTTGGTGCAGGGCTTGAAGTTGAGGTGGAGCACGTAGCAGAGCTTGTCTCCTTTGGGGAAGGTCAGTATGATCCCAGCCCCCGCGCCATCGGCGTTCTTGGAGCCGTCGAAGTGGAGCGACCAGTAGTGGAGGTATGGGAGCTTCTCTGGCTGCTGTGCTTCTTCCCAGTCTGCAAGGAAATCAGCCAGGGCTTGTGACTTGATCGCTTTTCAGGGCTCGTACTTGATGTTGTGGACGCCGATCTCGACGGCCCACTTGGCGACTCTCCCAGTTGCCTCGCGATTGCGTATGATGTCTTGCAGGGGCGCGGAGGATACCACCGTGATTGGGTGCTCCTGGAAGTAGTGTGGGAGCCGCCGCTGTGCTCGGAATACCGCGTACACCAGTTTTTGGTATTGCGGGTAGCGCTGTCGTGAGTCCGTTAGGACTTCGCTGATGTAGTATACGGGTCCGTTAGCTCCTTGCCCTCTTCCGATCGTTCGATGACCATCACGGCGCTGACGACTCGATTGGAGGCCGCGACGTAAACGAGCATTGGCTCTTTGTCGAGTGGCGCGGCGAGCAGTGGTGCCACAAGTAGCACTTCTTTGAGCGCTTTGAGTGCGTCGTCGGCTTCCGCGTCCCATTGAAACGTTGGGTTCTTCCGCATCAGGCGGTAGAGGGGCATTTCCTTCTCGCCTAGTCGAGGGATGAAGCGACCGAGGGCCGCGACTTGCCCTGCCAACTTTTGGACGTCGCGCAGGCACTCGGGTTTCCCGAGTCGCGCGATGGTGTCGATCTTGGTGGGGTTGGCTTCAATGCCTCGCTTGGAGACTACGCATCCCAGAAGCTGTCCGGTGGGTATGCCGAAGGTGCATTTTCCAGGATTCAGCTTGATGTTGTACCTTCGCAAGTTTGCGAAGGTTTTGGCTAGATCGACGAGCAGGTCGTCCTGGCGGGTGGATTTTACCACCACGTCATCGATGTAAACGTGAATGTTGCAGCCAATTTGGCTCGCTAGACATTCCTGCATGCACCTCTGGTATGTGACGCCTGCGTTCTTGAGGCCGAATGTCATGGCCGTGTAGCAGAATGCGCCGAATGGCATGATGAACACCGTCTTCTCCTCGTCTTTGACTGCCATCTTGATCTGGTTATAGCCAGAGTAAGCGTCGAGAAAACACAGCGACTCCGATCCCGCGGTCGAGTCGATGATCTGATCGATGCGCGGTAGGACGAACTCCTCCTTCGGGCAGGCGCTGTTGAGGTTGGTGTAGTCAATGCATATTCTCCATGTGTTGTTCTTTTTGAGAACCAGGACTGGGTTTGCCAGCCACTTGGAGTACTTGATTGGCTGGATGAAGCCTGCGGCTAGCAGGCGCTGGACTTCCTCGGTGATTGCTCGGCGGCGCTCTTTATTGAAGGGCCGTAGCGACTGCTTTACTGGTCACACTTTGGGGTCGGCATTAAGTTTGTGCTCAGCGAGTTCCCTCGGGACACCTGGCATGTCATATGGCTTCCATGCGAAGATATCGCGGTTCTCACGGAGGAACTCGATGAGCGCGCTTTCCTATGCGGGGCTCATGTGCGCCCCGATGGTGACCGTCTGGCTAGAGTCGCCTGGGACGAGCTTGACGGTGCGGGTGTGCGTGGTCGCCTCGAACGTGGAGTTCGCGGCGATCGGTTTTTTCAGGATGGTGGGGTCGTCCTTGTTGATGTTGCCCGCGTATTTCGCGAGCTCCTCCGCGTGGTCGGTCTCTGTGGCGATGATGGCGTCGGCGAGCTTGGTGCCTTTTTCCTCGCATTCCACGGCCATATCGGGGTCGCCGTGGACGGTGATGATGCCGCTCGGCCCGGGGAGCTTCATCATGTTGTAGGCATAGTGTGGGGTCGCCATGAACTTTGCGAATGCCTGGCGGCCTAGGACGCAGTGGTAGGGACTGCGGAAGTTCACCAGCTCGAAGACGATCCTCTCCGTGCGGTAGTTTGCCGGAGTGCCGAAGGTGACGGGCAGCGTCACTTTCCCAATCGGGTACGCCTTCCGACCGGGGACGATGCCGTGGAAGGTCGTCAGTGTTGGCTCGATGGCTGTTTCTGGGAGCTGGAGCCTTTTAAACGTGTCGAGGTATAGGATATTGATGGAGCTCCCACCGTCCATCAACGTCTTGGGCAGCCAGTAGTCGGCCACCTTTGGCCTGACCACCAGGGCGACTCGCCCTAGGTACTCTATTCTTGGCGTGTGGTCCTGGCGACTCCAGGTGATGCTCTGCTCGGACCAGTTTAGGAAGCGGGGGATGTCGACTTGCGTCACCGCATTGACGGCGACCGCGCGGGCGAGTACCTTCTTCTCACGCTTGGTGCCGAGCCTGGTGAAGGTATGTAGCAACCCGACGATAGTTCCGAAGCCGCCGCCGTTCCTATTGTCCCGAGGTGGGTTGTTATTGGGGTCCTCTCTTGCACGTCTCGCCTTTTCAATCTCTTTAAGGGAGTGGCAATCGGCGGTGGTGTGGGTGGCCGGTTTTCCCTCCCTGCTATGATAGATGCAGGGTTGGTTGAGCAAGGCGGCGGGGTCGAATTTCGGCCTTGTCGTGTTGTTGGCGCGGTAGTTCCCGCTGTCGCGGTAGTTTCCTCCATCGCGGCGGTAGTTCTTGGAGTCGCGCTGGCCGTAGTCGGCGTTGGCGACGAAGTCGACTCGCCCGTCCGTGCGGCGCTTGCCGGTGATGCGGGTGTTGCTGTAGCGCATGTCGAGTAGGCGCCCGCTGTCATGGATGCTAGTGCGGCGTCTTCCTCCCGACTCGTCGTCGGAATCTTGGTTGGGGTCCTCCTCCGCATAGCGCTTGGCGATCTCAAGGAGGTCGGGAATGTTGTCGAGCGTTCGGTAGACCCTCTTGATCTTGGCAACGAGGGGTTCATACCGGCACGCGTTCTTGAAGCAGTGTATCATCGTGTCTGGGTGGATGCCGGAGGCGTTTATCCACAGTTCTTGCCACCTTTGGATCCACCGGCGGGTCGACTCGCGTTGTCCCTGGATGCATCGCTCCAGGTCCTCTATGGTGGTGGCGCGGGTGTAGGAGCCCTCGAAGTGCCGAACGAAGGCGTCCCGCATTTCTTCCCAGGAATCGATGCTGTCGGCGGGTAGCGTGTTGATCCACTGCCGTGTCGCACCCTCCATCATCAGGGGGAGGTAGCGAGAGGCGAGCAGGTCGGTGTGGCCTGCGATCCCCATTGCCATGAGGTATGTGTCCAGCCAAACGGCGGGGTCGTACGTCGGGTCGTACTTCTCGATTTCCTTGGGGGCCTTGAAATTGGCGGGGTATTTTTCCCCGCGAATCATTGGTCCAAAGCATTGTGGCCTGACTCGGCTGAGCGAGCCTCTTGGCTCCGGGTCGCCGCGGTTGGTGAGGTTGTGTCATAGGTCGTAGGGCTGACCGACCGCCACGCCTGATTGTTGATGATGTGCGTTCGGGCATCGAGGGGCTGCCCGTTGGCAGCGACCGTGTTGTTCGCCTGTCGCGGCTCGTTGGTTGACAACGTGGGGTTGGTGGCACGTGATTGGTTCACCAGGGGCTGGGGTGGTGGGCAAACCAATGCGTTAGTCCCGGTGGGGTGGCCGCTTGATGCCGCCCTGCTTGCTGACGAGCGGGAATACATCCGCCCCCGCGGGTCGACTCCCGCGGCCTGTTGCTCGACGACCCTGACGAGTAGGGCCTTGGCGTACTGGATCTGTAGCGCGCCGTCGCCTTGGACATCAAGGTTGGCGATCGCGACATCGGCCGACGACATTGTCCATCGGGGTGGAGTATAGTGGTAGCCCGTTGGTGTCCTAGGCTTGAGGTGAGATGATGATCTGTGGTTGGTCTGGTGGGGGCGCACGGCCCATGGGTGGTGGAGGGGCCCCAGTCGCCGGCACTCCAGGTGGTGGTCTCGCGGAGTTTCTCCCTCTTGGCGGCGCGTTCTCGCAGTATTCGCGCTCGGCGGCGCGTGTGGGGTCGCCCTCGTCGTTGAAATTCAGGACGCGACCCTGAACATCGGGGTTCAGGCGGGTCCTGATGCGGCGCTGGTGATAGAGTGACAGCTCCCGCCAGGTCTCTCGTTCGAGGCGGTATTTCTCGCGCTCGGCGAGTTCGTTGCGTTGCGCCTCCTGGAGCCACAGGCGGGCTTGCTCCACCTCCGTGGCCGTCGCGGTTGGCGGGATTGGCGTGGAGAACGGATCTAGCGGGGCGGCCGTGCTACCCGCCATATAGATCGTGTCGAAGCGATTGGATCTGGCGCGAAAATCCTCGGGGGATTCCGAGCCAGAGTCGGAGTCGAAGATCCCCAGGATGGAGGGATCCTCGAAATCCTCGGGGTTGGAGACTCGCGTGATTGAGTCCTCCCGTGACGCAATGGTGATGGATCCGTTGACCGATGCAGGGGTCGCGGAGTCGGCATCGTTGTTTAGGGCGTCGTCGTTGGTGGCGACGTTAGTCTCGGCCGCATCGCTAGCGGCCGAGTCGTACTCGGTGACGAGGCCCCTGATGGAGCGGACCTGCTCCTCCGAAAGCAGATCGCGGTGTGGAGGCGACCCGCCGACGATCATCGTCGCGGCCAGATCGACCGCGCCGATGAAGCCGACGAAGAGGTTTATGGAGCCGATCGGCATCACCGCGGCGTGAGTGACCGGGCGTGACGCCGGGATGTAGCTGCTGGGCAGGATCTGCAAGATCCTGCCGATGGCGATCATGCGGCCGGTGGCGAGCGGCCGATCGATCGGCGAATAGGGTCTTGCCGCAGAACTCAGGCCAGTCCCGCTATGCCCACGGTGGGCGCCACTGTCGTGGAAATGGCCACGGCAGTCGCTGCCACTGGCAGCGATTGAGTGTTTCGTGAGGAAGAGTTGGCGGCCATCTGCGGTGCGAGATGGGGGCGGATGCACATGGGTTTACCCAGGTTCGGCCCCCCTGAGGGTAAAGACCTACTCCTGCTAGATTAGATTATGAGAGAGCGAGTTACAGGGGTGGCAAGCTCGGCGGTTAGGCAGCGAGTCGCTCGAGGGGGTGTATGATGGAACGTGTGGTTCAGGATACCCTAGGGAGGTTTATATATGAAGCACCTCGCTAGGGTTTACAAGCCGTCCCCGAACAGGATAAGGATCCGGGGACTTTTGACCTAATCCGACTGGGCTTCTGCTACGCTTCTGGGCTTCCAGTCGCCAGTCGATGGGCCTCTCCTTCCTTTATAGTCCAGTCGCTGTCTTCCAGACGCACTCGCAGGCCTTTCGGCCCACTCGGAACGTCCTGCTGGGCATACCCCTTTGGCATATCCCCATCAATTTGGCTCCCATAATTTTGTTTTATTTGGTAGAAATGAAATCAAATGATATTGATGATATCATTTCATTTGGCAATTTCGTAAAAATGATATGGTACCAAAAGGAATTAAGGTTAGACATAAAATGAAACCATGGAATTTGCAAATAAATTCCGTAACCCATTTCATGGTACCCAAACAGGTTGATTCCTGGAATCACAAATGAATTTCCTGATTCCAGCTAACCTATTTCTCTTGACATGCAGCCTATCCACCTTAGCGAAGTTATTTTTTTTGTCCATGTCACCAAAGCCTTCCATGTTATCGTGATATGTGGTAATTGTCGTAGGACAGTTCTAATCCTACACGGGAATCCATTAGTAATTGCTCTAGAAATGGTATTATTAGTATTAATAATATAAAATGCAACAATCAGTTCACCTTCACCTGTTTACTGCCTCTCATTCGTCTACGCACTCTCCTACAAGCTGTCGTGGTTATGCCTCTTCCTCTGCCCCATAATCTTTATGGAGACATTGATGACATCAATGAAGGCATCTCGATAGTCCATGGAAAAAATGCAGGCGAAGAGAATTTTATTCCAGTCAAGACCCTGCTCTACCTAGAGACACGCCATATAAATCATCCAGCATTTCCCATGGTTTGGCGTCCATGCTACTTCATCTTCTCCACAACATCTGTCCTCACCATCATTCCAGTTCCACTTCACCTTGTGCTGTACAATTTGGATGCCACCATCGATATTTGGTTTAACCCCTTCATGATCTTGCTTCTAGACCTTGCCTATGTTGGACGATTTGAACGATGTGGCTGTTGCTTACGTGTCCTCCTACGGACTGGTTTTTGCGAGCCTCTTTGGCTTCTCTCATAGTGGTGGATGTGGTATTGTAAATCTGTAAGAGCTTGTTTGGCTCCTATAATTTGGAGCTGGAATCGAGGAATTCATTTATGATTCTAAGAATCAATCTGTTTAGCTACCACAAAATGGGTTACCGATTTTATTTAGAAATTCCATGGTTTTCATTTCATCTCTAATTTTAATTTCTTTTGATACTCTGTCATTTCTGCGGCATTGCCAAATGAAATGATATCATCAATGCTATTTGATTTCATTTCTACCAAATGAAATGAAATGATGGATGCCAAACGAGTAATATACTTCCTTTGTAGTCTCTTCCCAACACCTAGTACGTTTTGGTAAATGGAACCAACATGTTTGGGTGAGGCTGATGTAAAAACTGATGTCTTCGTTCATTGATTTTGTTTATTGCAGATGGGAGTTCCCAACGAAGGCTTTCTCTTGCATCCTACTTTACGTACCACATAAATATATACTACTCTTTTGTTCAGAAATATAAAACGTTTTAGCTCTGTGAATCAAATATATCTAGACGTCTTTTAGTATATACGTTCGTAGAGATTTAGAGTGAATCTAAAAAGCGTCTCGATATATTCATTTCATAAACTTAAAATGTCTTATATTTCTGAACGGAGGGAGTACTAGGAATCAAGATTGTATGCGCATCCTTCCGATTTGGACTTGATATAGGACTACTTATCTCATATGAAATCTTATCATTTTGTGTAGATAAGCGATTGAGATAATCCAAGTTCACTCCCTGACAGTAGGCCGTCAGCTTATGGTACTGATCGATCTTCTGAACGGCCATGGGCTCCAGATTGAGGACGAAAGGGACGCACGCCAAATGCCATCTGGAGATCATGCGTCCACCACAACCGCGTTCGACAACCTGTTCGCGACTCCCGACTAGACGACTACAAGCAAAATGAGTTTGGAGTTCAGTGATACCACAGCGAAACAAAGTAGTATTTTTTTGGCTTGCCTACATAAGATGGTTTGGTCTTCGGGAGCAAGTGTTGTGGTATTGCCGCAATTTCTGAATTCGTGGGGTGCATTGAGCACCGCTGTTTGCATCCTTTCCCTGTGGAAACCACGCAACCACAGATTTTTCAAGTTCAAAATGACCTCGAACACCTCAGTAAGAAAAGGTACAGCAAACGAGCTTCGCGTCTTCGTCTATGGGCATCTAGATCGTGGAAACATATATCCAACGAGCTGCATTGGGCGCTTAAGCTGCACTGAAATTTCAGCAGTTTTACTATAGAAGTCATAAAATAGATAATCATCTACCTTCTTTCCCAAAAAATAATCCAAATTCAATCAACTAACTCTTCCCATTTATCAAGATTGTTGTCCAAAGACTGTACCTATGCCAACTTTTATCCCCTAGAACTATAGCGTGCTCCCCCTTGAAGTTGAGGGGTTATTATCTATTTTTTTTCTTTTTTCTATCTTAGGCCCGCCGAAACCCATATCCAGCCCGCATATACCCTTATATACAGATATGATACATATACGACGCGTTTGAAAATATAAAAAAAGTCACGTGACCAGGAAACGATCCTACCTTCCTGGTCCACGTCATGCATGCGATGTTTTCAAACTATCAGGTGCCGCTTCTCCCGCATCGATATTAGGTTAGGCGATGGCGCGCCACCAGCGGACGGATGGACTCGGTACACGCGGCTGTCGTCTCTGTCTCCGGTGACTTAGTGGCTGCATAAGGTTTCCAGAAGCACGGAGGGTACCCTCTATTCCTTGTGAGGCTAGTGTTAGGGGAAACCTAGGGTTAGGGTTGGCTAGGGTTAGGGGCTCCACCCCACCGATCCAATCGAGGTGTTGGGGAGATTTCATCTTGCGGCCACGGTCAGGTTCTCCCGTCGTGCGTGTGGGGTTCTTCATCCACCGCTCTTCTTCATCCGGCGCATCGACCAGTGCGGTGGGGTGGGCTTATTTCGTCGGCACATCTACCAGCGTGGTAGTTTGATTCGTTCTTCGTTAAGTTCATGACCAGTATTCTTGGTGACATGTGCAAAAATATGATTAATAAATCTTTTGTTTGTATTATTTGTTGATATACTGAAGTAATGTACTGTTGTAGGAAATGGCGGAGTCTAGGTCAGGTATTTTTGAGGTAGAGAAGGAACCTAGGTTTGAGTTTCCTGCAGATGGGTCAGATGATTCTAGTGAAGGTGTTGATGATTGGGTAGATGAATCTATGTCAGCGAGTGAAGAATTATCTGTAGATTCAAAGTCAAAATGGTGGGGATAGCTCTGAACATGTGAGCACATATGTTATTAATGTAAGTTATTTTATTTGATTCAATTATTAGGGATAGCAAAATAATGATGTTAAGGTTAATGTTTCAACATTATTCATGATACCAATTTATATAGATGGACATAGACAATGATAAGGAGGAAAGCAATTCCGAGTCTCTGTTCGAGGAATACATTAATGAGGTACATAGAGTGTACTAATTATATCTGTAGCAACAAAGTAAATGACCATTAGTGAATGAGTAATTGTGTTATTGTTTTGTGCAGGAAATAGTTGGTCTTCAAAACATGTACGACTATTATGGTGAGTCGGACATGGAGAGTGCTATTTTTGATTGAACAGATTCTAGGGAGTCAAAGGAGGCGAACATTATGGAGGTAAGATTTATGGTTATATTTATTGTGAAAAACAAAATGTCTGATGAACAGAAAATTATTTAGGTTTTCATTGGTTTTCTCTACATGTGCAGGCCCCGGTTGATGATGGGAACTGGAATGTCAATGATGTTTGCAAGACTGAGGATAAGATGGATATGTTCATGAAGATAAATGAGATGAATTTTTCTTGCGAAGCAGCTGCTTTCGTATTCTAGAAAAACTACGCTAAGGATAATGGATTTAGCATTAGAAAGGATAAGGTCAGATATAGTAAGAAGTGTACGAAACATTTGATTTACAGACGTTATTTATGTTTAAGGGAAGATGAGCGTGATAAGAGGTTGATGACCGGTGAGGGACGAAGTCAGAGGCTCAGAGCTCTGCCTCGATGCAAGTGTGGGGCTCACCTGACAGTGAAGCTTAATGCAAAACTTGGTGTATGGTATGTTGAAAGTTTTGAGCCCAATCATAGTCATGTGTTAGCAAGACCGGATGAAGTACCTTTTCTTTGATTGCATAGAAAAATAAAAGAGTACTAGAAGACTGAGATATTAGCTATGGGAGCCGCAGGAATTAGAATGCACATCATAATGGATTCCATGATCAGCAAAAGTGGATGGTACTTGTGTTGGGTACGTCAGGAGGGATATGTACAACCTTTGCAGCAAGGAGAAGAGAAAACTACTGGCGAAAGGTGATGCTACCACGACCATTGGCATTATGGCTAGCAGGAAGGAGAGGGAGCTTTTTTTGACTACGAGTTAGATGAAGAAGGACGGCTGAAAAGAATATTCTCGTGTGATTCCCAGTCTGTACAGGACTATCAGGACTATGGGAATGTCCTTCTGTTTGACAGCACGTACAAGATGAATCACTATGGAATGCCAGTCATACCTTTTGTTGGTCTGAACAAACACCAGAGGACTACTGTTTTTGGTTGTGCCATAGTTTCAGATGAGACAGAAAAAACATATGTGTGGCTGTTTGACAAGGGGTAACCTCGGCAATGCCCATGGTGATGGACTTGGGGTTTTACGAAAAAGAGAACGCTGGGGATTTTGTTAGATGTGAGGAAAACAATAAAGACAAAGTCCCCTGAATATTAGGAAAACACTCTATTACAAGTTGTCCTCTAGATTTTGGTACCCTCGCTTGGGCTTCTCCCGCCCTATATATAATAGGCCAGGTCTCAAAGCTGCATGCGGATAGGTTTCATACACGCGTGATTACAATACCAACATAATGTCGGTTCGTGGTTTCTTTCCTAATACAACAAAGGGTCTCTGTCAGTTGCTTCCTTGGGCTTTTATCTGGAATCTCTATGGGCCGTAGGCCTTTTAGCCAATGTAGGATAGCGAATAGTGAGCATCAGAGTAATCATACCCATGTCAGTAGCCCCCGAGACTCTACCTAAATCCGCAGTTTTCAGGTTGAGTCTCAGAGTTTTCTTTCTTCTCTCTCTCATTCTGTTTGATTTTATCTTTTGTAGGGATTTTGATACAACGAGTCCGATGTTTCCAATGGATCGGGAATCAGTTAATTGCTCCTGGACAAAAACAAGGTTGACCTACCTCAGACTCAAGTCCTCAGGCTCGAATTCGGAATTTGTAACTGGTGTAATTTAGTTCGAGCCGCTGAGGTCTTACCGAATACTGAATTCCAGTTTCTATTTTATCAGGTACCCAACGCGTCCGTCAGGATTTTTCATCGCTGTTGATACGGATTTTTACTGGCAGAGCGCATTCTTGTGCGATTACCAGGCCACACAGGACGAATCTTAGGGTCTTACCTTCATGTTTCTGAACACGGCATTCGAATTTTTTCCCGCGTCTGAGCGTGATCCGAGTGTTTCATTTTTTACTTTTCATATCCTGCTCCTGATAGGAGTATTTATCGTCGAATGCTTCCGTTATTTTTTATTTATCAGGTGCGCACCAGCGCTCCTAATAGGAGTGGTCCCCTAGGCTATGTTTGGATACGTGTATCAAAACATAGGCTCGAAAAACGTGTCTTTGTTTCTATAAATTTTATCGGGTGCATGACTAGTGCTCCCGATAGGAGTAGCCCCCGAGGCTACAATCATAATGTTTGCACATTCGAGTGTAGTCTCAAATCTTCTCTTAGAGAAATTTACTTCGACTCCAATTTTGAATTTCCTCGGGTCATACCCTAAAAACAGCCGCAATTTTTGCTGTGGTGCGTTTTTGTGACGTCAGTGATGATGTATGTGATGCTGTTCGTTTTACGAAAAACACGCCATGATAGGACGTGTCGAACGTGGGACCATATGCAGTAATGATGAAGCGTGATGGCGTTCTTAGCGGAAATTCTCGACTGCACGTCCCCTCGCTGTGCAAGAATCGAGGCATCATGCGCTGTCCTCTGTTTTTACCATAGTCATTGCTTCTTTTATTTTTTTCTTATCGAGACCCTTGTAAACGCGTGTCGTCATCTCGTAATCCTCTATCGTTTTGATTTTGCATCAAACAGTTAGGTCCTTGCGTTGTTGCTCTTTATAAGGGAAGGGATGTGCTTTTTACTGTTTCACCTAGCCTCCCTCCGCTCCTTCTTCCTCCTTGCGCTCTTGCCCCTTGCGAACTTTGATTTTCGTGCCTCTCGTTCTTTGCTCCGCCGCCATGGGAAAACGCAAAGCTGTCGGGACCTCCGCTGCCGCTGCAAAGGCCACCAGGAAAAGGGCCGTCGGGTGGGCTCCCACCAAGTGCACGACGCGGGAGCTCCGCGAGGCGCGGAACTCCGGCCTTCTGATGGAGGGCTCCTTCAAGCTCCCCGGTGATGAAGCTACTCCCATCCCTGAACTTGGCTGGAGGGTAATGTTCCTCTCCTTCCTCTTCCGTGGTCTTTCTCTCCCCGTCCATGAATTCCTGCGAGGCCTCTTGTTTGTTTATGGCGTGCAGCTTTATCAGCTCACGCCCAGTTCCATCCTCCATGTTGCTTGTTTTGTCACTCTTTGCGAGTGTTTTCTTGGGATTCATCCCTATTGGGGCCTTTGGAAATACTTCTTCTATGTTCGCCATAACGCCACTAACACCATTGTACATGATGTTGGTGGCGCCATTTTCTCTGTCCGTTCCGACGTTGAT
The DNA here is from genome assembly GCA_916181665.1 of Avena sativa. Lineage (NCBI taxonomy): Eukaryota > Viridiplantae > Streptophyta > Magnoliopsida > Poales > Poaceae > Avena > Avena sativa. The sequence goes on along the minus strand of OV702289.1, from coordinate 284,751,276 downwards.
TACTTAGACTTCAAACTCATGGATTTTGTCCAAGGTTGTAAGTCTAAGTGGTTTTATGTCAAGGACCAACCACTCAAAGGCCAGTCTTTCGGGTTAGCCCCCTTTGAACCTAAAAAAGTTTGTCATAGAGTCAACTCCTGGGATCAGCGTCCCTCTGCCGAGGAAATGGCCGAAATCCAGCCCTTTGTTGATCGTATTTCCAAGCTGCGGCATGAGGTTGGCAAAGAATTGTCGAGTCTCCAGGTCCTGGCATATTTTTTGCGGATCCGTTTCTAGCCGCTTCAAGCCTGGTTATCGAGTATGTGGGCGTATATTGGGAAGAAGGACCCGATGAGGATTTCCTCGGAGGACCTCACCCTTAAGTTGTATGAGAAGAGAGTCCGGAGCTTGACAACTTTAACGGCAAAGAAACCTGTTCCGTTGACTTGCCTTGTAGAGCCTTACGGCAAGAAAAACGTCTTCCCGAGGTACATTTCTTTCGCCTTTGTCTTTTCCTTGCCTTCTTTTTATAGATATACTTTTTCAATTCTTCCGCTTTCTGTAGGATTTTGATCACCTGAGCTCTCTTTCTCCCCTTCCTGAAAGTGGTGAGCACCCTGTCCACTCATCCGCATCTGACGATCTCCCTATGACTGGGACTGCCGCGGATGAGGAGGGGGATACTTCTACGTCGAAGATGCAGTCTCTTCCTTCGGCTAGCTTCGGGAATTTTCGCGTGGAACGCGCTGGTGAAAAGAGGAAGCACCCTTGTGCCGTGGAAAGGGTTGAGGATTCGGATGACTCGACTGCTTCCAAGCCCTTTGGTACTTCTCCGATCGCAGCTGCTTCTGCCCGGATGGATTTGTTTCGCTTTGTGCAGGATGTGTCTTTGTAAGTATTTGCTTTCTTCTTCTGTTTTCACCGGGTGTTTTTACTACGGGTGCTTACTCTTGGTCGTGTTATTTGTAGCGATAACGAAGATCTTCCTGCTTCTCCTATTCCCACATATGTGGGATGCTCCACGAGGAAAACCCCTCCGCTGTTGGTGGAGCCGAAGGAGAAGGTGATGTCTCCTGTGGAGAAAGAGGTCCAGAAGGATGTCGCTTCTTCGTCCAAGCCGCCACCGCAGAAAAGAAGAAAAATGGCGGGTAAAGGGGTGGTGATATCTGAAGCACCCACTGATGTGGACATGAAGGATGTAAGTTACTTTTGACGTCGGACTTTTTCCTTCCCCATATATTTACTCTGCTTGACATCCCTTTTCCTGTGTTTTTCCTTACTCAGCCTTTGATGCGTGAGATGGTCGGTATGGCCACCTGCTTTATAAGGATCCGTGATGACGCCAAAGAGCTGAAAGGTATGTGCTGGTCGCTTTTTGTAATTTTCTTGTAAACATGTTCATCCTCATTTTTGCGTTTCGCTCTTGCAGCCGCTGCCAAGCAATCCGCGATTATTCGGGATGAGGCGATGAAGCATGCCGATGATCTGGAAGGCAGGCTCCGAGCTACCGAAGAGGCCAATCAGAGGGCAAAAGCTGATGCTGAGGGAGTGGCCAGGCAAGTCGCTACTCGAGATGCAAATCTGCGGCAGCGCCTGGAGGCCTTAAATAACTCGCTAACCCATAAGTTTCGATTTGTGCGTGTATTTGTTGTTTCGTTTCTTTCTTTTTGTTTGTCGACCTCTTCTTCTCTTTTCGTTTGTCAGAGCTGACTAGCCAGAACCTGACATTGGACGATGATAAGAAGGTTGATCCTTTATCGGATGCTGTTAGCACTTTGGAGGCTAACAATGTCCGTGGGTGCAATCTTCTTGTCCATTTGTGCCACGCCTTTAAGAAGCTCCATGCCAAAGTATTTCCAACCACGGATGTGCCGGAGGACTTGAATGATCTTGTCGCCATTTTTGGTGCTGATCCCGTCCCCCTTGTTGGTTATAGTCTGACGCAATCAAGGAGCGGTGCCGAAACTTCGATGGCTCTGGCTATGGCGCATGGCAAGAAGGTCGACTGGGAGAAGGTTAGCTCCTCTGTCCCGGTCACCTCCAGTGGCAAAGCAGTTGACTTGAAGCCGCATATTAAAAGGGCCAGAAAATATTCTCGGCTGCTCCTGGATCTGTTCTCGGGTTCAGGGAAATTGGCAGCCCCTTCCTCGACTCCTCTTACTATGTCCGGCGCTCCTTCTTCGGCTACCCCTAGCGATGCTGTAGCTAGTGCTCCTTCTGCTAGTGCCACCTTATATTTGAAGGACGCAGCCCCATAGGCCCTTATTTTGTAATCGTTTGTCGTGTCTTCCCTTACTGTAATGAATTCTGAACTTGTCTGGCTTCCTTTTGCTTCTTTTTGCGAGAAAGCAGCTTGTGAATATATGCGTGTGACCTTGACTTTGTATGTTAAGTGTTTCGTATACTTTTTTGTCTTGTCAGATGTTGAGTGATTCTTCGGCTTCTTCTGGTTCTGTGCAACCGTCAGATGTTGTTGCACCCTCTACTATAGCGGGTGCGATCGGTCCTGTCGTCGTGCGTACGGTGGACCCACCGATATATGCTGAAAAGATAGAACAAGTAAAGAAACTTGAAGGAAAACTGCGGGTTGTTCAATCGATAGTTGATGTCTCCCAGTCAAAAACACGCCAGACCCTCAACCACAAGGCTTTTTTCTTGGAAGAGGTCTCCAGGGTGAGTGAGAGGCTGTTGTGTAAGTACTTGTGGCTTCTCTTTTTTTTCTTTGGTTGCCTCTTCCATCTTGCAGGGGATTGATTTTTTGTTTTCTTGATTTCTAGGCATCCGATTGTGCGAGAGGGATGAGACCCAACATCTGCGCAACCGAATACAGGCTCTTGTATCTGCTTCCTGAAGTTCTGAGACGGACTTTTAGACTGATCATCGCCGCGCCTATACCGTAGCATTGCTTCAGGACCGCCTGTCAGAGTTGGAGCAATTCGTCGAGTGCTGCCGCAGATCTCAGGCCATTACTTATAATGCCATGTTTTCTCGGGATCCTCAGCCTCAAACCTTGGTGGATTTGATTGCAAAATTTCAACAGGGTGAGAAGATCCATCATTTTGTGAAGCTTCAGCTTGTGGCGGGTGCTAAGCTAGTGCTTTCCTAGGTGCATGTGCATCATCTGACGCTAGACTTGGATGATGTATCTTCATGGCTACCTTCTCCTTCCGATGGTGGTCTTATTGATATGGTGCCTCATTATGCTGCTGCTCGTAGACCTGCAATTAGGATTGCCCGAAAGTGTTTGGAGGCAGATGAAGATTTTTTTGTAAATTTCCCTATGTGAGTATTTACTTGCTTTGCCTTTGTACTTTGTGTAGAAACACTTTATACTTGTCAAAAAGGTAGTATGTTTTATATGAGATTTTGATTATATGCTGTATTCTCATACGGGGGAAACTGGCAAGCTATTGTGCCATAGGAGTTTGTCGTGGAATACTTTCTTTAGTTATTCATATCAATGGGTGAGAGTACATTGTGGTGGCGCGATCGCCTGACCGTTGGCCTTTACCGAAAATAAGGTGTATCTAAGTAGAAACTATCTCAAAGGGACTTCGGCTTCAATCAGTGGGTCTTCTGATGCGAGACCGTTATTGGAGGCCACATACGTTGCTTTTTGCGAGGCTGCTACGTGCTTGCTCTTCTAATGTTTTCTTCTTGCGGGTGTGTCCTTCGTGTGTCGACCCCTCATCCGCCAATTTTTGCTGTTCAAGCTCCGCCTCCATCCTGAAAGATTCCGAGATTTTGTTGAATTCTCGATCGCAGCTGTCTGCACGACTAAAGCTGCCTTTGACTATGATGACCCCGTTGGGGGCTGGCATTTTCAACACTAGGTATGCGTAGTGAGGTACTGCCATGAACCTGGCGAAAGCTGGTCACCCTAGGATCGCGTGGTATTGAGATGGGCAGTCCATAACTTCAAATTCCAGCTTTTCTCGTCCGAAGTTGTTTTTTGACCCGAAAACGATGTCAAGGTGGACTTTGCCCAATGGAATTTCGGATTTTCTAGGAACTATCCCGTGGAAGGTTGTGTCAGTTGGGGTTAGGTTCGTCATGGACCAGTTCATGGCCCGCAGAATTTTGGCATAAATTAGTCTGATGCTGCTTCCTGCATCCAAGAAAACTTTGCTCATGTCGAACCCGCCGATTTGCGCTTCCACTATCAATGCTGACTGATGACCCACAAGTATAGGGGGTGTATCGCAGTATTTTCGATAAGTAAGAGTGTCGAACCCAACGAGGAGCAGAAGGTGTTGGCGAGTGGCTTGGAGCAGGAATTCTCTGTAAATACTTAGCAAACGGGTTTTTAGGGGTTTTTAATAATGCAGATAAATAAAGTACGAGTAAATAAAAGACAATAATAATAAATGCAGCAAGTGGCCCAATCCTTTCTTTAGCAAAGGAGAAGCCGGTTGTATTACTTAAGATGACCAAACGTTCTCGAGGACATACGGGTATATCGTCAAGTGCTTTCGCTTCATATAGTTGATTAATCTTCTTTAGTTTGACAAGTGTTGTGTGGGTGAACCTGTGCTAATGTACCGACCTTCCTAGGACTAATACATACTTGTGATTACACCCCTTGCAAGCATCCGCAAGTACAAGAAAGTAATTAAGATAGAAACCTAACCATAACTTTAAACTCTAAGACCCTGACGTCCCTTGTGCAAAGGTTTCCTAACGGGGGTTCAGGTTTCTGTCACTCCAGCAACCCCTACGATTAGTAGCCAAATAGATAATGCATTCCCCTAGGCCCATAAAGGTGAAGTGTCATGTAGTCGAAGTTCACATGACACCACTAGAAGAATAACACCACAACTTAAATAACAAACTATTGAATCTTTCTCAACACAATTCCACTACTAACAAGATGACTTCTCCCATGTCCTCAAGAACTAAACGAACTACTCAAAATACATCATATGGATCAAGACCAGAGATGGAATAATGATAAGTAACAATCTGAACATAACAATAATTCAATGGTTCACTCATTAGCATCAACTATAAGGAGTAATCAACACCGAGAAAGTTTCCCCTAAGAACTATTCCAGATTCAACCCAATTGTTACAGCGGTATGGAGTGGTGATGATGGTGCTGGTGGAGATGGTGATGGTGATGATGATGATCCTGATGAAGTCTAGCTTGATGGTGGTGTTGATGGCGACAATCTCCCCTCTCCGGGAAGGAATTCCCCCGACAGAATTCTGTCTGCCGGAGAGATCTTTCTCTCTCTATAGTTTTCCGCCCCACAGAGGCGGCGAAATCTTTCTATGGTGGCTCCCTAGGTATTAGGATTTCTTAGTGATAATATACGCCAAAGGGGAGAGCCAGGAGTGGGCTAGGGTGGCCACACAACCTGGTGGCGCGGCCAGGGGTGGCCCGCGCCAGGGGGTGGTGTGGGCCCCATGTGGCCCATCTCCACTCCCCCTTCTGGCGACCTTCGTCTTCTAGAAAAATAGAATTTTCCATGTATTTTCCCGGATTTTCTGATCTTCGAGAATTTCGCCTCCAAACAGCACATTTTCCATCAGAATCCTGACTAAAGTGGTCCATGCTCCAAAAGTCATCAACCATGCAAAAACAAATGAAATAACATAAGTATCATATCTTAATATGAAATATATCAATGAATAACAGTAAATTATGATATAGAATAGTGATACAGAATGGACGTATCAACTCCCCCAAGCTTAGACTTTGCTTGTCCCCAAGCGAAAACTAAGCTTAATAAACATGCCCTCAGGTTTATGGAGTGAAGAGTCGATAAAAGAATACAGACAAGAATCATCACATTCTTCAATACACAAATAATAATAGAAGACAACTCACTATTATATAACTTAACTTGCAATAAGTAAAGGAAACACAATAAAGATACACAAAGTAAATCATAATTGGTAATGGCAAACTTTGCTCTTGGTCAAAGAATAGTTAACAAATTGCAGGAGTTCACACATAAAAGGTTTTCAATGATAGCTTTCAAAGTAGTATTCACGAAGATAAGAGCAATGTGCAAAACAAGGAACATAAGAAACATGATTTAATAAATCATCATATGAATGAATGAAACACAACAACTCAAAATACTTGCTGAGATAGAAGGGAATAGGTTTACTGACTCAACTAAAAGGTAAAAGATAGGCCCTTTGTAGAGGGAAGCAGGGATTTCAAGTTTCATAAAGAGCATCCAAAAATTATGGTACTTATTAGCTTTCAGCTCTCATTGCCCCTATCATAGGCATCTTTAGGTGATTAAGGTTAAAGTGATCAAATATGAGGATATGCTTGACAAGTTGTAAGTTGAAAATCTCATGTCCCTTGAATACGAGGGCCGCTCCTCATGCTACTCAAGTTTAGTTACCGGTAAGTTCTTGTCATAGTAAGTATATGTGTATCATAGAGAACCGCTAACGGGGTACCCCTTGCCCGATGATACGGAAGAATCCCCATATCAAAATGACATGGCAAGCAGACAACGAGCATCTCAACAATCTTCTTATTTACCATGGGAAAATGGTGCTTTTTTCTCATCGCTTTTTTTATTTTTTCTCAATCTCTATCTCTTTTTTTAAAGAAGAATGCTTCATAGATTTCCCATTATGGTTATGCTGCAGGTTTCCACCATGATTAGGCATGGATTAGACGAGCGACCCAGGCGTTTCTCTAACACACATACATAACTCCATGGACTTACAAGCTCCCCTTTCATTTCACACCGACGACATCCATAAACAAAACATCATGATATCAACTAAATAAAGTGCAATGTTGAAAGCGTTCCCCATGACAGCATGGTTCTGCTAATTCACAACTTACAAAGTGCAAGCATATACGCAACATAGATGGGCACAATGGTTCAAGTTTATTAAGTGCAAGAAAGTAAAGTGTGCCATCAAGTTTGTGAGAGCTTTAATCACTAATTTTCACATAACAAGTTTAATTTGGAAGGTAGATAAAAACATGAATTTACTCGGAATAGCAATAGTGCAAATAGGTAGGTATTGTGGACACAAATGGCATAGGTTTTGGTTTTAACGATCGGATGCACGAGGAGCATTCCCTCTTAGTACAGGTTTTTCGCTAGGAAGGCTGGGTAGCAAGCATAAGAGTTGAAGGAAACAAACAAACATACAAGTGATAAAAACAAACATGCAATCTTCCCTGGAAGCACAAAAGATCTTAACTAGAGAATACAAAGCTTATGAGTAACTCAAGAAAGATGATGATGAAGTTATATTTCTTTAGAGTACTTTTATGTTTTCATTCAATTCTCAAAATAGTTGCTACTGACCGAGCTAGGTTTGCCAAAACCAACTAAATTTACTCAATGACCCCAAAGTGATACCAATACTAATAACAAGATAAATCATATAACAGAAATTGAAAACTAATATAAGATATGCAAAAGAGTAAATGAAAGAACTTCTCATTAATATTTCATAACGGCAACTCACACCAAGGGATACAAGATATCTAACTAGAGGAGAGACACTTCCATAATGCAAACCATCCTACATGATAACTTCTCTATTCATGATATGACTCTACTAAAAAGGTAAAAAGATAGAATATAGTGATGTGATACCGCGGCACTCCCCCAAGCTTGGAACAAACCAAGGGGATGCCAAAACCTGATGACGAATTATTCCTTCGGTGATGGTGTTCTCTCGATGGGCACGAGGAAATCTTCTAGTATCTTGCGAAGCCAGTTATTCTCCTCTTGAAGCATATCCACCTTCCTCCTCGAGACTTGGTACTTGCCGCAGCTCATAATCCTTTGAAGATGGACCCCTGAACGACATCTAAACAAAACAGATCGAAACAAAAATCACGACGAGAACACGATATACGAACCTCTTGGGATCCGAGGGATTATATATTACGAAGTTTAACAACAAAAGGAAGGTACTGGGAGAAAACGGGTCAGAGACGGACTCCGGGGCAGCCACACCACCTGCTGGCGTGGCCAGGAGGGCCCGCGCTAGGGGGTGGTGTGAGCCACCCTGGCTCCGTTTCTGTCCCTCTTTTGCTTCGTTGCTTTCCTTGTTGGATAAAAACTGCAAAAATATAACTTGATAGATTTTTCGCTGACTTTTCCTTACCAAAACTGTTACCTATTCGAAAATGGACTCTGTAGGTCTCTAAACTTGGTCTTTGATAAATTTTTACGGAGTTACCATTTGAATAGCATCAATATCCTCATTGTAAGAATCTCCAGAAATATAATGCTTGAGTCTCTGACAATTCACCACTTGTGTAGTATTATCTTTTAAAGAAGAAACTTTTATTGCGCCTGAACGATACACTTCTTCAATAAAAAAGGTCCTTCCCATTTTGAGAGTAGTTTCCCTACAAAAAATCTGAGACGAGACCTATACAATAGAACTTTCTCACCAACATGGAACTCTCTCTTAAGAATTATCCTGTCATGCCATCTTTTAACTTTTTCTTTAAAGAGTCTAGCATTTTCATATGTTTCACTCCTCCATTCATCCAACAAACTCAAGTCAAATAATCTTTTCTCACCAGCAAGTTTGCAGTCTCTATTAATTTCTTTCACTGCCCAATAAGCTTTGTGTTCTAATTCTAAGGGCAGGTGGCAAGCTTTCCCATAAACCATTTTGTAAGGAGACATTCCCATAGGATTTTTATAGGCAGTCCTATAAGCCCATAAAGCATCATTCAACTTTTGAGCCCAATTTTTTCTAGATCTATTAACAGTATTTTTCAAGATGGATTTAAATTCTCTATTTGATAGCTCTACTTTCCCACTAGTTTGGGGATGATAAGCTGAAGCAATTCTATGATTAACGTCATATTTAGCAAGTGTCTTTCTAAAACCACCATGAATGAAATGAGAACCTCCACCAGTCATAAGATACCTAGGCACTCCAAACCTAGGAAAGATAATATCCTTAAGCATTTTTAAAGAGGTCTCCCCATCAGCACTTTTTGTAGTTATGGCTTCTACCCACTTAGTAACATAGTCAACATCAACAAGAATATGAGTATAACCTTTTGAAGGGGGAAAAGGACCCATAAAGTTGAATCCCCAACAATCAAATGGTTCAATAACAAGAGAGTAATTCATAGGCATCTCATTGCGTCTAGAAATATTACCAACTCGTTGACACTCATCACATGATAAGACAAATTTCTTGCATCTTTAAAAAGGGTAGGCTAGTAAAAACCTGATTGTAGCACCTTTTGTGCGGTTCTATCTCCCGCATGATGTCCTCCATAGGCACTACCATGACATTTCCGAAATATCTCCTTTTGTTCATATTCTGGAACACATCTTTGCATAATACCATCTATTCCTTCTTTATATAAATGTGGGTCATCCCAAAAATAATGCCTCAAATCATAAAAGAACTTCCTTCTTTGCTGGGCTGTAAGAGTTGGAGGAAAATACTTGGAGACAATAAAGTTAGCATAATCAGCATACCAAGGGCTCCCTCGCGAGCTTACCCCTACTGCAGCCAACTGTTCATTTGGGAAACTATCATTAACAGGCATAGGATAAAAAGAGATGTTTTCTAATCGAGATAAATTATCAGCAACAGGATTTTTAGCACCCTTCCTATCTACAATATGTAGATCAAACTCTTGTAAAAGCAGCACCCATCTAATAAGCCTAGGCTTAGCATCTTTCTTTGTCATAAGGTACTTAATAGCAGCATGATCAGTATGAATGGTAACTTTTGAATCAACAATATAAGGTCTAAACTTATCACAAGCAAAGACAACAGCTAAGAATTCTTTTTCAGTAGTAGCATAATTCTTTTGAGCAGCGTAAAGAGTCTTACTAGCATAATGGATAACATTTAACTTTTTATCTATTCGTTGCCCAAGGACAGCACCTACAGCAAAATCACTAGCGTCACACATGATTTCAAAGGGTAAGTTCCAATCAGGTGGTTGGACAATAGGAGCAGTAGTTAAAGCCTTCTTTAGAGTTTCAAAAGCTTCCTTACAATAATCATCAAAAACAAAGGGTACATCCTTTTGAAGAAGATTAGTGAGGGGTTTTGATATCTTAGAGAAATCTTCAATAAACCTTCTATAGAAACCAACATGACCAAGGATACTACAAATACCTTTCATGTCTCTTGGACAGGGCATTTTCTCAATTGGTTCAACTTTAGCTCTATCAACTTCTATGCCTCTTTCAGAAATCTTATGTCCGAGGACAATCCATTCATTGACCATGAAGTGTCATTTCTCCCAATTAAGAACAAGATTAGTTTCTTCACATCTCTGCAAAACTTTATCAAGGTTGTGCATACAATTATCAAAAGAAATTCCATAGACGGAAAAATCATCCATGAAAACTTCCACAATTTCCTCACAAAAACCATGAAAGATAGCAGACATGCATCTTTGAAAAGTAGCAGGAGCATTACACAAACCAAAAGGCATACGCCTATAAGCATAGGTTCCATAAGGACATGTAAAAGTAGTTTTTTCTTTATCTTGTTTAACAGCAATTTGAGAAAACCCAGAATATCCAGCAAGAAAACAAAAATGGGTCTTTTTAGACAACCTTTCCAACATTTGATCAATAAAAGGAAGTGGGTAATGATCTTTCTTAGTGACTTTATTAACCTTTCTGAAATCAATGCACATCCTATAACCTACTACTATTCTTTGGGGAATAAGCTCATCATTATCATTAGGCACAACGGTAATCCCCCTTTTTTAGGGACACAATGAACAGGACTAACCCATTCACTATCAGCAATAGGATAAATAATACCAACATCAAGGAGTTTTAATACCTCATTTCTTACTACTTCCTTCATCTTAGGTTTTAAACGATGTTGATGTTCTACCACTGGTTTTGCATCTAGTTCTATATTGATAGCGTGTTGACATATAGTAGGAGAAATCCCCTTTAAATCATCCAGAGTATAACCCACCGCTCCTCGATGTTTCTTCAATACCTCCAATAATCTTTCTTCTTCCTTCCCTGAAAGTTTAGAACTAACAATAACATGATATATTTTATTATCATCAATGTAAGAATATTTAAGATCATCAGGTAATGGTTTTAGATCAAAAACCGGATCCGTTTTAGGTGGCAATGTGGTACCCAAATCTTCCATAGGCATGTTATGCTTAAGCATCTTAGGTTGACGATGGAGAATCTCGTCAATCTCATTTCTTTCTTCCATGAAGATTTCACTTTCGTGGTCTTCCATAAATTGCTGCAAAGCATTGTTAGGAGCAAGAGAAATAGAAGCAAGTTGTTCAACTCTAAAATCCTCATTAGGGGTTTCATTTTCACAAGGAACTTTAGTAAATTTTGAAAAATTAAACTCATAAGATTCCCCATCAAATTTAGTTAATATTTTCTCCCTTTTGCAGTCTATAATGGCTCCACACGTGTTCAAGAAAGGTCTACCAAAAATGATAGGATATGTTTTACTAGCAGCCGAAGCAAGTACTAGAAAATCAGCAGGATATTTAATCGTACCACAAAGAACTTCCACATCTCTTACAATACCAATTGGAGAGATGGTCTCCCTATTAGCAAGGTGAATAACCACATCAATCTCTTCTAGTTCACAAGGACTAATTCCATGCATAATTTATTTTGAAAGCTCGTAAGGAATAACACTTTAACTTGCACCAATATCACATAAACCATAATAGCAATGATCACCCATTCTAACATAAAGCATAGGGACACTAGCCTTTTTAGTTCTATTTGGATGTGAGACAATATTAGAAGCATCCTCACATAAGACAATGTGTCCATCTTCTACACTTTTAGTTACAAGGTCTTTCACAATTGCTATTGTAGGTTCAATATTTATTTGTTCATCAGGTTTCACAGTTATCTTTGTACTTTTATTAATTACACTAGTTATCATAGAATGCTCTTTTATCTTAACTGGGAAAGGCATTTTCTCAATGTAAGGTTCGGGTAAAACATGATTAGCAGTATAAACTTCAGTATTTCTAGCAGGAACACAATCAACAATATCTTTATATGGTGCATGATACTTGTTCCTTTCCTTTTTCGGAATTTCAATATATGAGGAAAAAGCCTTAAAACAATTTGCAATAACTTGAGAATCAAGACCATAAGCATTACTAATATTGTGAAAGTCATCAGTTCCCATAAAAAAGATTCAATGCATTCATAATCATAAATTATACCTGACTTTCTTCCTTTATCATTCTCCGATGCTTCAGCATTGTCTTGAATACGGTCTAGAAGATCCCACTTAGCTTCTTCTTCCATGTGTGTAAATGATCCAGCACAAGAAGCATGCAATAGATCCTTATAATGAAGAGAAAGCCTTGCATAAAAGTTATTGATAATAATATTATTGGGGAGCTCATGAATAGGACATTTGAGCATTAGTAACTTTAATCTCCCCCCAGCTTGAGCTGCACTCTCTCCATCAAGAAGCCAAAAGTTGTATATTTGATTCTGATCTTTATGAATCTCACTAGGAGGATAAATTTTTTGAATAAAAGAGAGGTACTAATTCCTCCCATTCAAGAGCTTGACCATTCTTCAGCAGCTTTTAACATTCTTCGGCTCTTCTTTTCAGTTATAATAAGAATAACTTCTTCTTGACTTGATAGGTTGTAATACCTACACACTTAAACAACCCGCATAATTTGTGTATAAAGAGCAAATGATCACTGGGATGGACAATTCCATCTCCAAAATAGTAGTTATCCATAACACGATCAACAATTCTTGTAGGTATTTTAAAAGTATCATTCTCAGCAGGCGTAGGTTCATCTACTACCTTAGCAGTGGTATTAGCATTATGAAATAAGAAACTAAGTGAATTATCCATATTGAAAATAAAGTAACTAACAGAAATAAACAATACTCATAGTAGAAGTTTCCTTTACTAGTTCCACTCTCCAATAGCGCTTTACTCCCCAGCAACGACGCTAGAAAATAGTCTTGATGACCCACAAGTATAGGGGGTGTATCGCAGTATTTTCGATAAGTAAGAGTGTCGAACCCAACGAGGAGCAGAAGGTGTTGGCGAGTGGCTTGGAGCAGGAATTCTCTGTAAATACTTAGCAAACAAGTTTTTAGGTGTTTTTGATAATGCAGATAAATAAAGTACGAGTAAATAAAAGACAATAATAATAAATGCAGCAAGTGGCCCAATCCTTTCTTTAGCAAAGGACAAGCCGGTTGTATTACTTAAGATGACCAAACGTTCTTGAGGACACACGGGAATATTGTCAAGTGCTTTCACTTCATATAGTTGATTAATCTTCTTTAGTTTGACAAGTGTTGTGTGGGTGAACCTGTGCTAATGTACCGACCTTCCTAGGACTAATACATACCTGTGATTATACCCCTTGCAAGCATCCGCAAGTACAAGAAAGTAATTAAGATAGAAACCTAACGACAACTTTAAACTCTAAGACCATGACGTCCCTTGTGCAAAGGTTTCCTAACGGGGGTTCAGGTTTCTGTCACTGCGGCAACCCCTATGATTAGTAGCCAAATACACAATGCATTGCCCTAGGCCCATAAAGGTGAAGTGTCATGTAGTCGACATTCACATGACACCACTAGAAGAATAACACCACAACTTAAATAACAAACTATTGAATCTTTCTCAACACAATTCCACTACTAACAACATGACTTCTCCCATGTCCTCAAGAACTAAACGAACTACTCACAGGACATCATATGGATCAAGATCAGAGATGAAATAATGATAAGTAGCAATCTGAACATAACAATAATTCAATGTTTCACTCAATAGCATGAACTACAAGGAGTAATCAACACCAGGAAAGTTTCCCCTAAGAACTATGCAAGATTCAACCCAATTGTTACAGCGGTATGGAGTGGTGATGATGGTGCTGGTGGAGATGATGATGGTGATGATGATGATGATCCCGATGAAGTCTAGCTTGATGGTGGTGTTGATGGCGACGATCTCCCCTCTCTGGGAAGGAATTCCCCCGGCAGAATTCTGTCTACCGGAGAGATCTTTCTCTCTCTGTAATTTTCCGCCCCGCAGAGGCGGCATAATCTTTTTGTGGTCGCTCCCCAGGTATTAGGGTTTCGTGGGGATAATATACGCCAAAGGGGAGAGCCAAGAGTGGGCCAGGGTGGCCACACCACCTGGTGGCGCGGCCAGGGGTGGCCTGTGCTAGGGGGTGGTGTGGGCCCCCTGTGGCCCATCTCCACTCCCCCTTCTGGCAACCTTCGTCTTCTGAATTTTCCATGTATTTTCCTGGATTTTCTGATCTTCGCGAATTTCGCCTCCAAACAACACCTTTTCCATCAGAATCCTGACTGCAGCGGTCCATGCTCCAAAAGTCATCAACCATGCAAAAACAGATGAAATAACATAAGTATCATCTCTTAATATGAAATATATGAATGAATAACAGTAAATTATGATATAGAATAGTGATGCAGAATGGACGTTTCACTGACTGGCCTGGCTAAGGGACCCGTAACGGATGGTCAGCTCTGTTGAAAGTGATTTCTTGCTCGGACCAATGTAGATACTCTGGTGTAGGAGGCAGCTTTGTTACCGCCAAATTTACTTGCCTAGTGATCAGTTTTTGTGTTCTATTGGAGGGTGGCCCCTTCTAGATCATTGACATTGCTCCCTTTGATCTGGGATATTCGTTGTCTTGGTATACTGTGCTTTGCGGCTATCCCGCTGGTGGAGGCCCCTGTGGTGGTGGTGGGGCGCCAATGGCCAGAGTGCCAGGTGTAGGGGTGTAGTTTCTATTTGTTGCTTCGGCTGCCTTTGCATTGCATAGTTCTTGCATCTTTAGGAATGTTCGACAGTACTTTAGGAGGTGGTTTGATCGCCTTTTCCCTGTTGAGTCAACGTAGTAGTGCATATTTCAGGGTCCTTCCAACATTTGCCTGCTGACATTGGTGGGTCTTGGTTCGTCGGCTGGTATCGTTGTCGCGGCTGGATTTCATTGATGTTATCCCTACTGCCACAATATCCACTGTTGTAGTCGTAATTTTTCGGTTGTCTGTTCCAGAAAAACATAAGTGGGTGAGTGGTATCCGTCATTTGTTCGTCGCCTACGGTCGTTGTTACGCCAGTCTCTTTCGTCGAGTGAACGAGCCCTTTTGTTGTGTACTGCATCCTCTCCATCAGCCCAACGGTTGGCTATTTCCATTAGTTGTGAAATTGTTTTTGGCTTTGATCGTCCTAGTTCTTCAATGAATTCCTGTCGACGAAGACCATCATTGAAGGCGTCGATCGCCCTTTCGTCGGATATTGCTTCAGCCGAATTTTTGGTAATGTTCCATCATTGGATGAAGGCTTGTATTGATTCTCTTGGATTTTGCTTGCAGGCTCGTAATTGCTCTAAAGACGTGGGTCTCTTGAATGTGGATTGAAAATTTCTGATGAATTTATCTTCAAGATCATTCCAACTGCTGATGGAATCTTCTGGTAACTGCTTTAGCCAGGAGCATGCCGCACTAGTTAGGTGGAGCTGTAGGCTTTGCATTGTCGTGGCTTTGGATCCTCCTTGTAATCTGACAATCGCTAGATAGTCTGTCAGCCAAGCTTCTGGTTCTTGGAGGCCGTCGTATTTTTGTTGATCTTGGGGTAGCTTAAAATCTTTCGGTACCGGGGTTTTGCGAACCCGTCGGGTAAAGCAGCTGGCTCCGCATAATTCTTGTTCGTCCTCACTTTCGCCGTCACGGTATCTTTGGGTGCTGCGCTCTTCTCGTGATCGATCAATCCTTCACTGGGTGATGTTGTTTCTTGCATCGTTGCGTGGTCCTTGTTCGGAAAAGTGGACCCGATGTGGCGACCGTGATGGTCGGGTGTGACCTCCTTGCCGAGGGCTGTTGCGATGGTGTGGGGATCAGTCACGTTGCCTCGTGGTTTCTTTATCTGCTTGCGCAAGAGTGTCTCCCACCAAACTGAGATTCATCAGGGAAGATCGGTGGAGGGCTGCACGGGGATCGTCGGGTGCAGGTTGTGTCGTGATTAGATATGTTTGCGCGGCCACGATAGCTGCCTGGGCTGTCTTTGCTTTGATGTTCCCATCTTGATCTATCGACATAAACGAGAGATCAAGGTCCCGAATTAATCCGCTCCTCTCTTCTTCAAGTATACTTCTTAATCTGGACGTTCCTCTTCTTGGCGATGCTCCTCCTGTGATGCTTCTTTATCCTCGGGTGGGGCTTAGCTATGCCCTTTGTAAGCTAGATTCGTCGGCTACCCTCTTCCTTTCGTCGAGCTGCCTTTGCATCCTAAGGATTTTTCTCATTTTGCAGTGCAGCAGATACTGATATGCCAATAGATCTTCATGGGTGGCATCTGTTGCCATTGGGGTCGCACCCTAAATTGTTGCTCTCGCTTTCTCCCATGCACTAGCTGGTAGGCTAAGGGTTCACCTCTCATCTTCACGTGGTTGCTCTTCTTCCCTATTTTCTCGGTCGACTGTTGGATCTGCTCCGTTTCCTCAACTTCCTTCATTGTCATTGCTTCCTACACTATGGCTTGAAAGGATATCATCGGGGTTAAGGATTGGGTTACTGTTGGAGTTTTGCTGGGTCGTGGCGTCTCTGATGATCACGCATACTTGGTGCTGAGTGGCGTACAGACTGGTAACATCGTTGTTTTCGCCGATGGAGACACTATCAGATGAGCCAGTGAAGTCCATTAGCTTTTGCTCTGGATAAATTTCCGCCATCCGAATTCCAAAGTCGATGCTTTCGCTACTTTCTTCGGGTTCTGAATTGGCTGGGCTTGCTTCACGTGGTGGCATGAAAGGTGGGTCTGATCTGAAGGAGAGATTGTCATAGAGACCATCAAGATCCCCCAGATTCGTCTTGACTTACCCGCCTTTGTTGCCTTCTTCGATCTGCACCTCGACTTCCATTGAGGATTCAGTGGGAGGTTCCTGTACTTCTATTGATTTGCGGGTAACTTTACGGGTGGGTGGGCGTGGGTTTGCTTTCGTCGATTTGATGCTTGGTGGAGAGCGTTCCACCGAATCCGTGTTTCCAGCATTCAAGTTTCCCACAGACGGTGCCAACTGACGAGGGGTAACCTCGGCAATGCCCATGGTGATGGACTTGGGGTTTCGCAGAAAAGAGAATGCTGGGGATTTCGTTGGATGTTAGGAAAACAATGAAGACAAAGTCGCCTGAATATTGGGGAAACACTCTATTACAAGTTGTCCTCTAGATTTCGGTACCCTCGCTTGGGCTTCTCCCGCCCTATATATAATAGGTCGGGTCTCAAAGCTGTATGCAAATAGGTTTCATACACGCGTGATTACAATACCAACATAATGTCGGTTCGTGGTTTCTTTCCTAATACAATAAATGGTCTCTGTCGATTGCTTCCTTGGGCTTTTATCTGGAATCTCTATGGGCCGTAGGCCTTTTAGCCAATGTAGGGTAGCGAATAGTGAGCATCCGAGTAATCATACCCATGTCACTGTTGCAAACATTTATCAAGGCAATGTGTCAGAAGATGCCTCTGAGTGTAATCACGGATGCTGACTCGGCGATGATTAGGGCAATACATAGAGTATTTCTAGATGTTTGGCACGGAATATGTACTTGCATATTGAGAAAAATATGAAGGTCCATCTTAGTAGCAAATCCTTGGGAGAGTTTCGGTCTATGTTGTACTACACTACATCGAAAGCCGTATTTGAGTAGAGATGGCATGCGTTCTTAAGGAAATGGCAGTCAGAGAAAACCAAAACTTGGTTAAGGAGGATGTATAGGAAGAGGGGCATGTGGGCTGTAGCGTATCTGGCGGATGGTTTTGGCTTGGTATGAAAAGCAACCAGCATAGTGAAAGTCTAAATTCCTGCCTTCACATGCACCTTGATGGAGAGATGAATTTAGTGGATATAATATTTCATTATGAGAATTGCATCAACCGCATCTGTGAGAACGAGGCGCGAGATGACTGCACAGCCTCACAAACTATACCGGTGTCCATAACTAGATGTAGGGAACTGGAGGTAGCTGCTTTGCACAAGTTCACCCTGGTTAACTTCTATATGTTGCAGGATGATCTTAAGAAAGTTGGTGGCATACTGACTATTGAAAAGAAGCTGGGATCTAGGTCAGAAATATTTGTCATCGCATGGCATGATAACCGAAAGAGGCAGTTCATCGTGAAATATACACCGGAAAATCCAAAAGGATCTATAAAGTGCAACTACAGAAGAATGATTATAAAAGGTCTACCATGCAAGCATATATTCCATGTTTTGAATGAATTGCATATATCTAAAATTCCAGAGTGTCCTGTTCTTCGTTGGTTATCAAAAGACACAAGGCATGGTCTTCCTGCAAGGCGCACCAGTGATTTGTTCGGAGTAGGATGGTTAGGGGCTGGGGAACGATTAAAATATAGCCAGGTTAGTATGCTAGCCTCAGAAGCTATGCATGCGGCATGCAAACACCCCTCTCTTTAGGATCAGTTACAACAAAGTTTGAAGGCTGTGATATCTAAGGCTGTTGAGTACGATTAGAAGGAGGAGTTGACTGTTGTTGCAATTTGTCTGTAACACCCCAAATCTTTTAATCAATATTATCAAGTTCCCACCCAATTTAGGGTTAACAAAAACTTTTATTAAGAAAAATGGATATGAATGCATGTGAGTTTGCATTAGTATAGAATTGAGTGTATATGCCATGCTTGATTGTTCGAAATGTTGTGAAATAGTCTAAAGGTGAATGCCACATAATTTAGACAATTTGCAAACAAAATACAAAGAAAAAGAAATCAAATAAGAATAAATAAAGCAAATGGTCATATTGACCATTTTAAACCACTAGGCCACTTTAGGTGTTCCTAGAAGAAGATTTCTAACAGAAACAATTCTACTTCTTTTCACCCCTTGCTAGACCAAGTAAAAGTGTATCAAGGCCCACTTTACAAACTTACAAAAACATCTAGAAAATCAATTAAATGGACAATGGAAAATTGAATCTCATTCATATGGAAAGATCACACTTTTTCAAAAACCTACCAAATCAATTCACCTTGACCTCTCCAAGCAAACCTAGTCTCTCAAGCTTAATTCAAGATCACTCAAAAATTCCAAACTTCATCTCATGCGGCCATTTCATCAAACACCTGGTTAGCACAGATTAAGCTTCTGCCTAACTTCATTGTTTTGTATAGTGATCATCGACCAAATGGTCCCCTATTTACTTCCCTGTCTCCCCTAAGCCTAACCTAGCCCCAGACCAGCTCCCCCTTGACCGTTTGCATAGTGGAGCGCCGCTAGTTTGTGGTCATCGCCGGCCGACCATGGACAGCTCGCACCAGATAGCCCCGCGCCCATCCAGGATGTCCAGTAGCCTCGCCGCAGCCTACCGCCACCCCCTGTCCAAGCCACAGCCCTAGCCGAGCCATGGACCACCCTAGTCGCGCCGCGCACCGCCTCTCTGCACAGTGTCTAGAGCGCGCTGGTGCGCCGTGCCCAACCAGCCCCGCTAGCTCGCGCCTTGCCCTCACTGCGCAAGCGCAGCCCCGCCATGATAATGCAAACCCGGCAGACACCCTCGTTCGTCGCCACGCGACCCGCAGCTGCCGCACGCCGCCGCAAGCACCTCTGCCTCCACGCGGAGCGTCGCACGATCCCCACCAAACCACACTGCCCCACGCCGTGCCTTTAAGTCCGAGAGAACCGCCAGGAGGCACCGCACCTTCCTACACCCTCGCCCATGCCGTTAGCCGCCTATAGCGACGCCACCGTCGAGCTCACTGCCGCACCGCTCGGTCCCCCCGCCGCGCTATAAAAGGGGGCCACCCCGTCTCCATTCTTCACACCACTTCACTCCCCACTCCTCACTGACCTTCCCCAATTATTCCCGGAGCAAGGCGAGCAGCACCGTGCCAGAATTTCACCGGAGCCCGTCGCTGCTGGAGGAGAAGGGCGCCATCGATTCCGACAACCCCAAGCCATGCCATGATCGCGCCTCGCCCCACCGCCGTCTACCAAGTCGTTTGCCCCCGTCGCCGACCCTAGCAGGAGCCCAGGTGAGCCCCGCGAGACCCCCACCATCGCTCTAGGTCTTTTCCTTGCCGGAGCTGTTCGTCATCGATGACGACCCTTAGCCGTCGATCTTGCTTCTAATCATAGGGCTCAGGTTAAACGATACCGCTTCACGTTGTTAGTCTCACTGGCGAGTGGACCCCCTCTGTCAGCCGCGTGCTGCGCTATGCTGTGCAGTTGGGCCGACCCGTTTAGCTTTCCCGCATAGCCCAGGAAATTCAAATATTGATTTTCCTTTTTAGATGAAATCCTATTCTGTCCTTAGATTCAAAAATCAATCCAGAGAGTTTCACTTAACTAAATTATGTGATTCCAATGTTGCTACAAAGGTAATTAAATTATCTATCCAATCCTGTTGGATTTAAATCATTTGGAGTTAGAGATAATCTTTAGAAAAAATAACAAGACAGAGACTTTTGCAACTTCAAACATTTTATAAAAATCAACCTTATAATAGCTTTTGAGTTGATTGCAACTCTCAAAAATCACATTTGATAATATCTATCTGAATATGTAAAAATATTTAGGTTTGCATGCAGTGACATTGGACTAGTACCAAAATAATGCTATTAGGGCATTTCTAGTCACTTTAAATCAATTAAATAATATTCTTAAACTTTATAAATTATGACCAACCTTCTTAAATCACATTACCATGTATTAGAATATGTGGTGATGACATGTGTCAACATGATCCCATATTTTATTTGGAGAATATTAAATCTTAGTTAATTTCAATGAGTAGAAATTACTTTTCTCAAATAAACTAAATAAAACTAGTTCTTTAATTCTTTTGATGATTGTGATGATGCTAGATCATCAAGTGTGATCCTTAGTGTTCTAAATAGACTAGTTAAGTATTGTTTGGTGACTGTGTACCCTGTATTCATTTATTGACGATAGTGCCGACCAAGGATACGAGGAGGAGGAGTTCTACCTCAAAGAAGACGAAGAAAACTTCAATCACTACACCAATCAAGGCAATCCATCACTAATTGCAAGATTAACCCAAGCAAGATGCATTAGGCATGCTTTGATTATATACCTTTGATTATACACTTTGATTTATACCCATCCCAAGTTTTACTTGCAAGCTTTCCTCTTTTACTTTAGTAAAGTTCTTTACTTTTAGTTAATGCTTTGTGAGGATTTGAAAGATATTATAGATAGCATAAAGATTATAAAACTAGGCCTATACTAGATTTCATTCTATGGCATGAGATTGAGATTAGCATCCCTCATTAGTGCACACTCTTAACTTAGTGGCTAGTGCTAAGCATAAAACTTGATTACTTTAGATGGGAATACTTGGTGAAAATGATTGTGAAAACCTTGGAATGATGAGTCATTATATTGAAATGTTTTGACATGTGTCGGGAAACACAAATGGATTTGATGATGAAAAAGTCGAGGCATGAGCCTTAGCCATTTTACAAAAACTAATGGTTGGGTTCAGATGCGATACCATTCCAATTTTACCGTACAACCACAATACCTGAATTGGGTAAGGCTTAGCTGGAAGTTTATATCCATTAGTATGGGTTCCCTCGCAGAAGAGGTTTGAGCTGAGGCTACCTCTTGATGATGTCCACCTATGTAGTGCCCAAGATGGCAGATGGCCATGGCTGGGAGGCCAAGCTCATAGGAGAGGTGCTTATACTAGAGTGTGTAAAGGAAAGGTTATGATTGATTATCCGCATACTAAGTATGATGATTCAGGGTTATCCTGACGGATGTATCGAATTTTGTGGTGAAAGTGTACCACCTTTGCAGGGTGTCAAACTATTCGAATAGCCGCGTTCGCGGTCATGGACAGTTGGAGTGGTTATACTGTTCCATCGTTAGATGTTTTCAAAATGACTTGTGAAGTGAACTATGATTTTGACTTGACCACAACAGGGTTGTGAATATGAAAACTAGGTTCCCAACTTAAAGTGATTTAGAACATTTACTTAGTTTTCTTTACTTCTAAACTCAGTTTTGATAAATTTGGCTTTTTGCAAATAAACTTAGAGCTTAGGATTCCTACTAGAACTACCTTACTTGTTAGTGATAGTTTGTGAGTACTTAAAGAGTACTCATGGCTTTGTCGCTAGCTATTCCTGTGGCCAGATACGAGGAGGACTATCAGGAAGATGGACCACAGGACGGCTACGACAACTAGGATCATCTCCCATTGTCTGCATTGCCTATGACACTGAAGATGGAGCCAGCTGCTACGCTTATTATTCCGTTGCTTGTTTGTATTAAGACTGGATCATGAGATCCCCTATTTGTGTAGGACCTTATTATGGTTTGTAATGGATGATGTACTGTGATATCCAATCTGTTATGTCTTGCAAAATTGGTAATCCTGGGATTCCGATGTATGGCATAACAGGCATCTGGGATTAAAAATCTGGGTGTTGACAAGTTGGTATCAGAGGCATCCTGACCATAGGAGACCCTAGTTAGAATGGACGTCCAAACAAAAACTTAGTTTCAGAACAAAATAAGTGAGTACCGCCGCGCTAGGTCTTTTTCCTCGTCGGAGCTGTTCATCGTTGACGATGACCCTTAGCCGTCGATCTTGCTTCTAATTATAGAGCTCAGGTTAAACGATACCGCTTCACGTCGTTAGTCTCACTAACGAGTGGACCCCCTCTGTCAGCCGTGCACTGCGCTATGCTGTGCAGTTGGGCCGGCCCGTTAAGCTTTCCCGCGTAGCCCAGGAAATTCTAATATTGATTTTCCTTTTTAGATGAAATCCTATTCTGTCCCTAGATTCAAAAATCAATTCAGAGTGTTTCACTTAACCAAATTACATGATTCCAATGTTTCTAGAAAGGTAATTAAATTATCTATCCAAGCCCGTTGGATTTAAATCATTTGGAGTAAGAGATAATCTTTAGCAAAAATAACAAGACAAAGACTTTTGCAACTTCAAACATTTTATAAAAATCAACCATAATAGCTTTTGAGTTGATTCCAACTCTCAAAAATCACATTTGATAATATCTATCCAAATATGAAAAAATATTTAGGTTTGCATGCAGTGACATTGGACTAGTACCAAAATAATGCTATTAGGGAATTTCTAGTCACTTTAACTCTATTAAATAATATTCTTAAACTTTATAAATCATGACCAACCTTCTTAAATCACATTACCATGTATTAGAATATGTGGTGATGACATGTGTCAACATGATCCCATATTTTATTTGGAGAATATTAAATCTTAGTTAATTTCAATGAGTAGAAATTACTTTTCTCAAATAAACTAAATAAAACTAGTTCTTTAATTCTTGTGATGATTGTGATGATGCTAGATCATCAAGTGTGAGCCTTAGTGTGCTAAATAGACTAGTTAAGTATTGTTTGGTGATTGTGTACCTCGTATTCATTTATAGACGATAGTGCCGACCAAGGATACGAGGAGTAGGAGTTCTACCCCGAAGAAGTCGAAGAAAACTTCAAGCACTGCACCAATCAAGGCAAGCCATCACTAATTGCAAGATTAACCCAAGCAAGATGCATTAGGCATGCTTTGGTTATATACCTTTGGTTATACACTTTGATTTATACCCATCTCAAGTTTTACTTGCAAGCTTTCCTCTTTTACTTTAGTAAAGTTCTTTACTTTTAGTTAATGCTTTGTGAGGAATTGGAAAGATATTATAGATAGCATAAAGATTATAAAACTAGGCCTATACTAGATTTCATTCTATGGCATGAGATTGAGATAAGCATCCCTCATTAGTGAACACTCTTAACTTAGTGGCTAGTGCTAAGCATAAAACTTGATTACTTTAGATGGGAATACTTGGTGAAAATGATTTTGAAAACCTTGGAATGATGAGTCATTCTATTGAAATGTTTTGACATGTGTCGGGAAACACAAATGGATTTGATGATGAAAAAGTCGAGGCATGAGCCTTAGCCCTTTTACAAAAACTAATGGTTGGGTTCGGATGCGATACCATTCCAATTTTACCGTACAACCACAATACCTGAATTGGGTAAGGCTTAGCTGGAAGTTTATATCCATTAGTATGGGTTCCCTCACGGAAGAGGTTTGAGCTGAGGCTACCTCTTGATGATGTCCACCTATGTAGTGCCCAGGATGGCAGATGGCCATGGCTGGGAGGCCAAGCTCATAGGAGAGGTGCTTATACTAGAGTGTGTAAAGGAAAGGTTATGACTGATTATCCACATACTAAGTATGATGATTCAGGGTTATCCTGACGGATGTATCGAATTTTGTGGTGAAAGTGTACCACCTTTGCAGGGTGTCAAACTATTCGAATAGCCGCGTTCGCGGTCATGGACAGTTGGAGTGGTTATACTGTTCCATCGTTAGATGTTTTCAAAATGACTTGTGAAGTGAACTATGATTTTGACTTGACCACAACAGGGTTGTGAATATGAAAACTAGGTTCCCAACTTAAAGTGATTTAGAACATTTACTTAGTTTTCTTTACTTCTAAACTCAGTTTTGATAAATTTGGCTTTTTGCAAATAAACTTAGAGCTTAGGATTCCTACTAGAACTACCTTACTTGTTAGTGATAGTTTGCGAGTACTTAAAGAGTACTCATGGCTTTGTCCCTAGCTATTCCCGTGGCCAGACTACGAGGAGGACTATCAGGAAGATGGACCACAGGACGGCTACGACAACTAGGATCATCTCCCATTGTCAGCATTGGCTATGACAGTGAAGATGGAGCTAGCTGCTACGCTTATTATTCCGCTGCTTGTTTGTATTAAGACTGGATCATGAGATGCCCTATTTGTGTAGGACCTTATTATGGTTTGTAATGGATGATGTACTGTGATATCCAATCTGTTATGTCTTGCAAAATTGGTAATCCTGGGATTCCGATGTATGGCATAGCAGGCATCTGGGATTAAAAATCCGGGTGTTGACAAGTTGGTATCAGAGGCATCCTGACCATAGGAGACCCTAGTTAGAATGGACGTCCAAACAAAAACTTAGTTTCAGAACAAAATAAGTGAGGACCGCCGCGCTAGGTCTTTTTCCTCGTCGGAGCTGTTCGTCGTCGACGATGACCCTTAGCCGTCGACCTTGCTTCTAATCATAGGGCTCAGGTTAAACGATACCGCTTCACGTCGTTAGTCTCACTCACGAGTGGACCCCCTCTGTC
Organism: Avena sativa; assembly: GCA_916181665.1. Taxonomy (NCBI): domain Eukaryota; kingdom Viridiplantae; phylum Streptophyta; class Magnoliopsida; order Poales; family Poaceae; genus Avena; species Avena sativa. The sequence continues at coordinate 284,726,119 of OV702289.1, read as the reverse complement.
AGCCGTGCACTGCGCTATGCTGTGCAGTTGGGCCGACCCGTTAAGATTTCCCGCGTAGCCCAGGAAATTCAAATATTGATTTTCCTTTTTAGATGAAATCCTATTCTATCCCTAGATTCAAAAATCAATTCAGAGAGTTTCACTTAACCAAATTACATGATTCCAATGTTTCTAGAAAGGTAATTAAATTATCTATCTAAGCCCGTTGGATTTAAATCATTTGGAGTTAGAGATAATCTTTAGCAAAAATAACAAGACAAAGACTTTTGCAACTTCAAACATTTTATAAAAATCAACCATAATAGCTTTTGAGTTGATTCCAACTCTCAAAAATCACATTTGATAATATCTATCCAAATATGTAAAAATATTTAGGTTTTCATGCAGTGACATTGGACTAGTACCAAAATAATGCTATTAGGGCATTTCTAGTCACTTTAACTCTATTAAATAATATTCTTAAAATTTATAAATCATGACCAACCTTCTTAAATCACATTCCCATGTATTAGAATATGTGGTGATGACATGTGTCAACATGATCCCATATTTTATTTGGAGAATATTAAATCTTAGTTAATTTCAATGAGTAGAAATTACTTTTCTCAAATAAACTAAATAAAACTAGTTCTTTAATTCTTGTGATGATTGTGATGATGCTAGATCATCAAGTGTGAGCCTTAGTGTGCTAAATAGACTAGTTAAGTATTGTTTGGTGATTGTGTACCTCGTATTCATTTATACACGATAGTGCCGACCAAGGATACGAGGAGTAGGAGTTCTACCCCGAAGAAGTCGAAGAAAACTTCAAGCACTGCACCAATCAAGGCAAGCCATCACTAATTGCAAGATTAACCCAAGCAAGATGCATTAGGCATGCTTTGTTATATACCTTTGATTATACACTTTGATTTATACCCATCCCAAGTTTTACTTGCAAGCTTTACACTTTTACTTTACTAAAGTTCTTTACTTTTAGTTAATGCTTTGTGAGGATTTGGAAAGATATTATAGATAGCATAAAGAGTATAAAACTAGGCCTATACTAGATTTCATTCTATGGTATGAGATTGAGATTAGCATCCCTTATTAGTGAACACTCTTAACTTAGTGGCTAGTGCTAAGCATAAAACTTGATCACTTTAGATGGGAATACTTGGTAAAAATGATTGTGAAAACCTTGGAATGATGAGACATTCTATTGAAATGTTTTGAAATGTTTCGGGAAACACAAATGGATTTGATGATGAAAAATTCGAGGCATGAGCCTTAGCCCTTTTACAAAAACTGATGGTTGGGTTCGGATGCGATACCATTCCAATTTTATCGTACAACCACAATACCTGAATTGGGTAAGGCTTAGCTGGAAGTTTATATGCATTAGTATGGGTTCCCTCGCGGAAGAGGTTTGAGCTGAGGCTACCTCTTGATGATGTCCACCTATGTAGTGCCCAGGATGGCAGATGGCCATGGCTGGGAGGCCAAGCTCGTAGGATAGGTGCTTATACTAGAGTGTGTAAAGGAAAGGTTATGATTGATTATCCGCATACTAAGTATGATGATTCAGGGTTATCCCTGATGAATGTATCGAATTTTGTGGTGAAAGTGTACCACCTTTGCAGGGTGTCAAACTATTCGAATAGCCGCGTTCACGGTCATGGACAGTTGGAGTGGCCATACTGTTCTGTCGCTAGATGTTTTCAAAATGACTTGTGAAGTGAACTATGATTTTGACTTGACCACAACAGGGTTGTGAATATGAAAACTAGGTTCCCAACTTAAAGTGATTTAGAACATTTACTTAGTTTTCTTTACTTCTAAACTCAGTTTTGATAAATTTGGCTTTTCGCAAATAAACTTAGAGCTTAGGATTCCTACTAGAACTACCTTACTTGTTACTGATAGTTTGCGAGTACTTAAAGAGTACTCATGGCTTTGTCCCTAGCTATTCCCGTGGCCAGACTACGAGGAGGACTATCAAGAAGATGGACCATAGGACGGCTACGACAACTAGGATCATCTCCCATTGTCAGCATTGCCTATGACACTGAAGATGGAGCCAGCTGCTACGCTTATTATTCCGCTGCTTGTTTGTATTAAGAATGGATCATGAGATCCCCTATTTGTGTAGGACCTTATTATGGTTTGTAATGGATGATGTACTGTGATATCCAATCTGTTATGTCTTGCAAAATTGGTAATCCTGGGATTCCGATGTATGGCATAACAGGCATCTGGGATTAAAAATCCGGGTGTTGACAAGTTGGTATCAGAGCCATCCTGACCATAGGAGACCCTAGTTAGAATGGACGTCCAAACAAAAACTTAGTTTCAGAACAAAATAGGTGAGTACCGCCACGCTAGGTCTTTTTCCTCGTCGGAGCTGTTCATCGTCGATGATGACCCTTAGCCGTCGATCTTGCTTCTAATCATAGGGCTCAGGTTAAACGATACCGCTTCACGTCGTTAGTCTCACTGACGAGTGGACCCCCTCTGTCAGCCGCGCACTGCGCTATGCTGTGCAGTTGGGCCGGCCCGTTAAGCTTTCCCGCGTAGCACAGGAAATTCAAATATTGATTTTCCTTTTTAGATGAAATCCTATTCTGTCTCTAGATTCAAAAATCAATTCAGAGAGTTTCACTTAACCAAATTACATGATTCCAATGTTGCTAGAAAGGTAATTAAATTATCTATCCAAGCCCGTTGGATTTAAATCATTTGGAGTTAGAGATAATATTTAGCAAAAATAACAAGACAAAGACTTTTGCAACTTCAAACATTTTATAAAAATCAACCATAATAGCTTTTGAGTTGATTCCAACTCTCAAAAATCACATTTGATAATATCTATCCAAATATGTAAAAATATTTAGGTTTGCATGTAGTGACATTGGACTAGTACCAAAATAATGCTATTAGGGCATTTCTAGTCACTTTAAATCTATTAAATAATATTCTTAAACTTTATAAATCATGACCAACCTTCTTAAATCACATTCCCATGTATTAGAATATGTGGTGATGACATGTGTCAACATGATCCCATATTTTATTTGGAGAATATTAAATCTTAGTTAATTTCAATGAGTAGAAATTACTTTTCTCAAATAAACTAAATAAAACTAGTTCTTTAATTCTTGTGATGCTGCTAGATCATCAAGTGTGAGCCTTAGTGTGCTAAATAGACTAGTTAAGTATTGTTTGATGATTGTGTACCCCGTATTCATTTATAGACGATAGTACCGACCAAGGATACGAGGAGGAGGAGGAGTTCTACCCCGAAGAAGACGAAGAAAACTTCAATCACTGCACCAATCAAGGCAAGCCATCACTAATTGCAAGATTAACCCAAGCAATATGCATTGGGCATGCTTTGGTTATATACCTTTGATTATACACTTTGATTTATACCCATCCCAAGTTTTACTTGCAAGCTTTACTCTTTTACTTTACTAAAGTTCTTTACTTTTAGTTAATGCTTTGTGAGGATTTGGAAAGATATTATAGATAGCATAAAGAGTATAAAACTAGGCCTATACTAGAAGTCATTCTATGGCATGAGATTGAGATTAGCATCCCTCATTAGTGAACACTCTTAACATAGTGGCTAGTGCTAAGCATAAAACTTGATCACTTTAGATAGGAATACTTGGTGAAAATGATCGTGAAAACCTTGGAATGATGAGTCATTCTATTGAAATGTTTTGACATGTGTTGGGAAACACAAATGGATTTGATGATGAAAAAGTTGAGGCATTTGCCTTATCCCTTTTATAAAAACTGATGGTTGGGTTCGGATGCGATACCATTCCAATTTTACCGTACAACCACAATACCTGAATTGGGTAAGGCTTAGCCAGAAGTTTATATGCATTAGTATGGGTTCCCTTGCGGAAGATGTTTGAGCTGAGGCTACCTCTTGATGATGTCCACCTATGTAGTGCCCAGGATGGCAGATGGCCATGGCTGGGAGGCCAAGCTCATAGGAGAGGTGCTTATACTAGAGTGTGTAAAGGAAAGGTTATGTTTGATTATCCGCATACTAAGTATGATGATTCGGGGTTATCCCTGACGGATGTATCGAATTTTTTGGTGAAAGTGTACCACCTCTGTAGAGTGTCAAACTATTCGAATAGCCGTGTCCGCGATTATGGACAGTTGGAGTGTCCATACTATTCCATCGTCAGATGTTTTCAAAATGACTTGGGAAGTGAACTATTATTTTGAATTGACCAGAACAGGGTTGTGAATATGAAAACTAGGTTCCCAACTTAAAGTGATTTAGAACATTTACTTAGTTTTCTTTACTTCTGAACTTAGTTTAGATAAATCTAGCTTTTTGCAAATAAACTTAGAGCTTAGGATTCGTACTAGAACTACCTTACTTGTTAGTGATAGTTTGCGAGTACTTAAATAGTACTCATGGCTTTGTCCCTGGCTATTCCCGTGGCCAGACTATGAGGAGGACTATCAGGAAGATGGACCGTAAGTTCTTGAACATCCTTTTTTGTGTTTCAAATCTATGTAATTTATGCAATATCTGATATTTTGTATTTTAGGATGTTGATGAGGGCCTGTTGCCCCAGTTTGTTGATTCTTTTCTGCAATATGAGTATGATCCTGTGTACAATGGTATTGAGCGCAACACGAAAAATAGGTGCAGCCACTCAGTGTTCCCTGCTCGTCGTGTCCGCAAAGATGGTTGTGATGCTGGTAGACGTTTTTTGTGTTTTCCATATGAGGTTTTTTCCTAAATCCTTGTGTTATGTACATCATTGACAATATACTAAGATATCATACAAAAAAATAACTTGAAGTATTTATTATTTCAAGAATTACATAAGTATGGATATATCGAATGGATAGAAGATGAATGGAAAGGAAGATAAATATACATGATAGGGCAACTAGTCGAAAAGAACAACAAGATACTAATGGCAAAAGAAGAGGCTGAGAAAAAAGTGAAGACGCATTTGAAAATGCAAATAAACTTTTAAAATGTAAGGAGAACATTATTTGTTTTCTTGCAACAATCTGTGTTGCAATGTTTGAACTTTTGGTAGCAATCATGTACAAGTGGCAAGATGCAAAGTAGTGAGTTGTTACACACTTTTAGTAGCAAAAGAAGGAGTTGTTCCGCACTCTACTTATGAACAAATGAGGCATTTGGTATCTAGCTTCTGATTAATAAATTGTACAAAACATGAACTTCCGATTAATTAATTCGTCACATAACAATATATGAGTAGCCATAAGTGCATATAATAAAACAAAATAATTGAGGTCATTATGTTACATAGTTGATAGAAGAAAACAAGTTATAATGGCCAGGAAACCTTCTTCGGGACTAAAACCTACCCACTCTAACTTGATACTTCTGATCATCTATGCTTTCATAACTTGTTGATCTTAGAAGTGATCTCGTGAACTTTCTTTTTCACGGTATCTAACTTGTTGGACGGCGACAACATCATTTTTGCGATGACACGTCTCCTACTTGCGTTAACCGTGGCCTACAAATTAGTACAAAACGCGGTGAGTTGGACTTAAGTTAAGATGGGACGTTTATTTCATAAACAAACTTGGGAAAATTCTCCTGTCATCCTTTCACCATCCCAATGCTCCATGCATTTGATGAAAAGTAATCCACAAGAGTTCCTCTTGTAAAGGTATAACATTAGAAAGGTGAATACAGTGCTTATGTTCATTCTATCCTTCTGAATATGATGTAACATTTACTCACCCGTCTCGCTGCTACGGCATCTCATACTCTTTAATTGGCCACTTTGAAACATCTGGATATTTCCCATCTGTAGTTGCATTTGCCACTTGCATGTCTTGTCCAATTTGGCGATGCTATAAAGAGATCATGGTTAAATGCGCAACATATTTTGTCAAAAAAATCTGGACAATATATTCTACATATACTAGTGCCTCGATAGCCTACAAAGTTAATTTCAAAGGATATAGCGAGTCCAGAACTTGGAACTCTTGCTTTGGCATGTGCATGACCACTGTCATCCAGTGTGTATTGCCGATATTCAAGGGAAAATAAGTCTACAAAAAATCTCATATTAATAAATATCCGATGGATTTTTAGATGTTTAATCATAACATATAATGATTGAATGCAAACATAACATAACATACCTCATTATGAACTGTATATTCCTCCAACACTCTACAAACTATTCCAGATTTTAGCATCTCATGATCCATGTTCATGGTGGACTCCTCTACTTTGTCTCCAAGAATTGCGCGGTCTACTAGAAATTTAGATCTCTATGTTGGGCATAGAAAATGGTCATGCCCAACACGGAGGGATAAATGTCCAATTTACCCATCTATTACCTGCAACAAACATCATTGAATTAAGTGGTTGCAACAGACAATCCATAAAATTAAAATAGTGGCATAAAATTAAAGTATTGCCGGTAAGTGCAGTTAGCACTTACATCATCAGACAACCATTTACGGTCTAGAACGACACGTAGTCTTTCTCCACTGACTTCGTCTCCATGGGAGTTCTTGCACAAACTTTTATTCTTGTGATGATCTGACCGAGATACGAGCTCAAGAAATATGATGACAACATCTATTTGTTCTGGAGTCAAATTAGTAGATGAATAAGTCTTCGAATTTCCATCTAGGTCGGGTTTATCATCTAAATTGAGAACTGCATATAAAATGAAAAACTGAATTATTATATTTGAATGCGAGACATGTTTACAAATTTTATTAAACAAATCAAATATGAACTTTACCTTTTGTAGTAGATCCACGGACTAAACGCTTGATGGGTCTGTGAAGAGCATAAGGAGACTGATTTTTTTTGGAACTGTCCGCTTGCGTTTTCTAGTTATCTCATCTTCCTTTCGGCTATTAGCTGGTTGACAGTCATTTGATGCACCTTTATTTAATTGAGCCATAGATATAAACTTATTAACAGATACATCAGAAATATCAATATCAGATTCTTCTTTTACTGGTTCTGCATTATCAATAATAAAAGGGTTATCCGGTGTGCTGCCAAGGGCACCAATCCTCTTGTCCGATATACTAACATTCACACCATTCACCTTGCAAAGTGGTGTATGGCCATTTACGCTATTCTGTCTAAGCGCCTTCTCATGTGTGTCGTGGTCAACAACTTCGTCAAGCGCGGTCGCACCAATACACTCGACCTCTCCTTCAGAATCACTTTCTTTCTTGTATATGAACTTTTTTTTCACAAGGTCCATTCTGAAAAGAACCAGCATCTTCTTCCTCTTCTATGTCTGCTGAAGCCGCTGCATCCATAGGTTTGTACATCACACCTTCCTTGTTGAACAGTTCCAATCACTACAAGAAAAGTTGGCTTTTATATCGGACGATTTTCGTGGTTGAAGGCCCATTTTTCATGGCTGAAAACTCTTCTTTGACGGATGCCCTTCTTGGTAAAAGCCCTGTCACAAAAGAATCTACCATGTTTTTTTCTGACCGTGGAGGATCACACCCTTTAGCCACGAAAACTTGTTCCATCATAGATCCGTCCGCCAACCGTGTTGACTGCTGACGTCATGCAAAATGCCATATGGCAAACACTGTTAACGCCCAGTTACCACCGTTAACAGCCACAGAAACCGTGGTAGAAGCCAGGCCAAGCCAAGGCCTGCTAATAATTAAGTGGGCCAGCCCATTAGTAGAATAGAATAAGACTATGGCCCGTTACTGTTTCATCCGACACTGTTTGAAATGGGCCCAAACCTGTGGCCAGCAGTGACCCACGAATGTCAGGCCCATTACTGTTTCCTACAAAAGCCCACATTGTTCAAATAGTGCGCGACCCGTTAACATGCTGCGTCAAGTAAGCCTGATACTGTTAAGTCCCACTTTCAGCCTGTCACTATTCTCACAGCTCGTTCTGGGCCGCCTACGAACGGCCCACTTTTGAGAAGGTCCGATACTTTTCTAGCCTTTTACCGTACCTTCCGTCAACTTCTGGGGCTCACCGACGGCCTGCAACTGTTCTGGCCTGCCAATATGTTTGGCCTGTTACTGTTCCTGTATGGTAATATTTTTGGCCTGCTACTGTACTACCCCGTTACTATTCTGGCCATCTACTGTTTAGGTCCATTACTGTTGTGGTCCTATACTATTCTGGCCTGCCACTTTTCTGGTCAGTTACTAATCTAGCCCGTTACTAAGCTGGGTTGCCTCTGTTCTAGCCTATTAGTGCTTTGGCCTATTACTACTTTGGCCTGTTACTGTTTTGGCCTGTTACTGTTCTAGCCTGTTACTAGTTGCCACCTAACGGTAGGCGTCGAGGACACCTACAGTTTCGGCCTTTCTAAAGCCCAGGCAAATATCTTAAAAGGAGTACAATTAGCGAACATCTTTTACTATTCATGGTAGGCCCAATAACAAAGACCTAAACTCTTACCTAATCGACCTGACTGGCGCAGTTGTGATACCGATTACCGCCTTGCATGGACGGGGTCGACTAAATGCCTACATGGCCCAACTCAAAAAAATGCCTACATGGCCTATGCGAGTTATCTAGATATTACATTAGCTGCAAACTTCTTAAAAATATTACATAATATCAACACTCGGGAAGGAAAATTCAGAATTTCAGTTGAAAATCAAGTTGATTGCATTGTCCTCAATTTGCTTTCTCAATCCATCAACTGCATCTCCTTTTGAGTGTGATAGCTACATTGGAAAACCACCCTGAGACATGATCTTGCAGCCCCCTCTTTGGTGGGAATAGCAATAATTGTAGTCTGAAACTAAGTAATAACAAGTTAATAGAACAAATAGGACAAACTACTCATAGATTAGAATGAACCAAATAGAAATTATAATCGCATCATACGAGAACTTGTATATCAGGAATGAAAATGAGGAATGAACTATATATTGTAGAGGATAGTTATTTTGTTGCTTAGGACGAACCAGAACGAGATGCAAGATATAGTACCATCGCACGTGAACCTGTAGAACAAGACAAACAATCATTAGACAAGTGTGCCTATAATGAAATGAGTAATCAAACAAAGTGTTTTTTAGAGTTTCACCAAATATAAACTAGGCAGGTCATATAAGCAAATATAAATGGAAGCAGTGGTATTTTCTGGAATGCAAGAGACGTACGGTGACTCAAAATTTACGGTGAGATACACAATGTCATGCAGTTTCTGTCATAGCTAAGAATCAACCATATAGAAATATGGCATCATAAGATAACTTCTAGAGCAGGAATGCAAACCACGAGTGAACTACATAGTAGAGGACAGTTATGCCATTGATTAGGATGAACCAGCACCAGATAAGGAAATAATGGCATCGCTTGTGAACCTGTAGAAGAGACTATGCAAACCATCATGTTCATTGTTCCATTCTGGGCTCTATGCAAGAAAAAGAAAATAGTTACTGTTGTAGCTTTTGAAGAACCAGATGGCAACAACAAATTTATAATCGAATTAGTATGAAGAGTCTAAACGGGTACTACCGGACAACATAACGATGCCAAAGAGGAAACAATAACAGGAACTTATCTCAGGACGAACCAGATAGATTCAGTAACTGTGGAGCAGGGAATCCAAACTAATATTTTCCACTGATTTTACATTTTGCAAGAACTACACGATAGCAGGCAATTACTGTTGGTCGGAGTAGCTAAGAACATGTGCATGACTTCAAAATTTGTAGAGCAGTGAATGCAAACCAACATGTCTAGTGACCTACTCTGTAGTATCTAGCACGAAGAACAGGCGTGTGCTTTGACTGGGTGTACAAAACGATTAGAAAAATGCAGTTCACTGCGATAGGCTTGAACCTGCTGTACTACTGCCAAAACAAAAAAAGAGTTGGTGATTTGTTTACCATGGTCGGATAGGCTTCTAATCATCATCCGTACCAGCACGGGTGACATCCTTGTCACACAGGGTGCTTTGGTTGCGCCGACTGTTTGCGTTGGGGAAGCAGATCTTGGGCGCTCGACGCCGGCTTGACCACGGTGGACAAGGTTGAATCGGTGCACTGCACGATGGTCAGGTAAGGTACGGGCGGGGAGGATGCTGCCGATGTTGATGCAGATCTTGGGCAGTCATTGACAGATTCGGCGCCATGGAGGGGAAAGTGGGAAAAGGAAATCAGGTGCGGTGGACGACGATGGACTCGGTGACCAAGGTTGGGTGTGGTGGACGTCGGTGAAGCGGCAATGATGCTTTGGATGAGACGGCATCTGATGCAGCTCCAGTATACTGTTGGCTGAGGAGTGCATGGTGTCGAGTTCCAGCGGGCAAAGCCAGCTGCGGAGAAGTGCCACGGGAGGTTCCGGGTACGAGAAATTTTGTAGTGTTTGAAATGGAGGGGCGCGAGAGAGTGGGGACCACGTGATTTTGGTATTGATTGAAATTGAGGGGCGCCAGAAATTTTGCAGTGTTTGAAACGGAGGGGCGCCAGAAATTTCACAGTATTTGAAACGGAGGGGCACCAGAAATTTCGCAGTGTTTGAAATGGAGGGACGCGAGGGAGTGGGGACCACGTGATTTTGGTATCGTTTGAAACGGAGGGGCGCCATAAATTTCGCAGTGTTTTAAATGGAGGAGCGCGAGGGAATGAGGACCACATGATTTTGGTATCATTTGAAACGGAGGGGCGCCAGAAATTTTGCAGTGTTTGAAATGGAGGGGTGCGAGGGAGTGGGGACCATGTGATTTTGGTATCGTTTGAAACGGATGAGCGCTAGAAATTTTGCAGTGTTTGAAATGGAGGGGCGCGAGGGAGTGGGGACCACGTGATTATGGTCGTCTAGAAATCTTGTCCATCCATCCCAAATCAACAGGCCATATGGGATACCTTCCCTTCGAAGACTCTGGCGCGGACACCTATGCAAACAATCGCTGGGTGTCCCAGAGTAGACTATAGGGGTAGATGTGTAGGTTACTATAGTAGCAGACCATAATCGGGCTAGCTGGCGCGATGTCATTTTGGCACTCCACGAGTTCAAACTTTTACTTATGGTGTTCAGGAGTGAATGCATGCAGAAAAAAAAGGTAGTATACTTACGTGACTAGTAAACTGTACGTGCTTCACACGACTATTTTATTGCATGCACTCCAATAACTTACCTTATTAAAGCATAATAATATCCTGCATAATTTAGAACTTTGGTGCAATACTTGGTCGACTTATTAGAACTAAACATCTCTCGGGTATTTTAGAAATACTCCCAAACATGTTTCTACCTTACCAAGATATCATGTATTTTTTAATGGATGCAGTACTATGGATGGTTTTGCATGACTGTCGACATACACAATTTTGGTTTTGCATTGTTCATATTTGACATCCAGGCAGATAATGTACATATACCTATCTATGAACATCGATATGTTTCGTCGTTTTTTCCCTACTTTCTAAATGTTACATTAAACTACCATCATTTCCAATCATGCATGAAACAACCAAAAAGAGTTGTGAAATTTTTTTAGTATCTAAAAATATTTTCATTATTAATAATTATTTTTTACCATTTTATAGAGCATTCCGTAAAATGAAACAATGTTTTCACCATTAGGGGAAATGTTTCCATTACATGACAAAAAATAATGTCTTCATCACCAAGAATATATAGCACAAAAAATGAACTCCAACACAATAACCATATGCAATGACCTAATGTGTATAAACCTTAGTGACCGTCTAATTTGTAATTAGAAGTGTCAAGGAGGGAGCATTCTAGATTCATTTGTGGTGGCTCGGTGCAAATATTTAATTCAATAAATGTACTACATTCTTTTGGACACTCACAAAGACAATTGATCTCTTGTCTTTGGAGACTTGTGATAAATCTTTTACTAGTAGTTCGGAAATAAGTGACATAAAATTTATCTAGATTCGTATGTGTCACTAAATACGTCTATATACTCGTGAATATGATCTATATACTCGTGAATCTAGACAAATCTAAGTTTCGTATTGAGGGAGTACGACAATATTATAAATTTGCTATGCTGCCATGATAAATAATGATATTCGCTACACTCCATAAACTAAACCACTTCTTTTCTTCCTTCAAAGTTTTACATATTTGTACTGAAGTATTTTTACTATAAACTAATGCACGAAATTAGTTACACGTTAGTGATTAAGTACTTCTGCTAATTTGTATTTACATACAGAGGTAATACTACACACCCAATTAACATCATAAGTAATTTCTCTTTCTCTCTTTTTAGAGGAGTTTTCTAGGTTGTCAGTTTGAAGAATCATTTATCAGATACGGAGAATTGAACACTTTAAATTATATAATGAGTGATTAGATGGATGGATGATTAGTGCATAGAGGCAGTCGAGCTGGTAAAATCCTCACATTTAATGGTAGATTTGAGCACAATTGATTGAGTGGCAAATCTTTTTTTTGTGCGGTCGAGGCCCCCATACGCTGATGACCATCGCTAATCAACGCAGCTCACACATAAGTGTTTTTTTACGTAGATAGTCGAAACATCATCCAGGGAGACAGAGTTTAGCGTCTAGCAATCTTGACCATCCAATTCGAAATTAACGGGTCAAAGCGGATACCTTCCATGCGTAAGCTCTGGCGGGAATGCCTATGCAAGGAATCGTTGGTTGTCCGTGGGTAGACTATAGGGATAGCTGTGCTTATGACCAAAGTACTCCAGAGTCCAGACAATAGCTAGGTGTCCCAGACGCTGACGGTGCATTTTCTTTTCTAGACACTGGATCTGGATCCCTACACATCTGACAAAGTAGAAACATTGACCAAATTTAAAGATCACTCATTGACGATTTAATTATTTTTGATTTATCAGACATACTCTCCCTCTAGCCTAATTTTTCTGAAAATGCCCTCCAACCTAATTAAAAAGGATGTCACATATTTGACTAAATTTGAATGTAATATGTACACTAAACAGTGACTACTATATGACAAGTATATCATTACAAAAGCTCCACAGGGCACATTCAAATGCTAAAGAGTGCAATATAATTATGCGCAGACGGATGAGAAAAAACGATTCATGCACCCAAAAGAAAGAAAAGGAGGGCCACGTAGGCAAGTCCTCCCCCTTCCTAGTTCCTACTCCAAGATTTGGCGATTGCAACACTGTCGCCGCTCTGCGGAGGTACGGCCTCGACGACCTCCGCAATGGTCGCGACCTCGACGGCCAACATGAGATGGCTTCTCTCTTCCTACTTAGCGGGGCATGACCTGGACGATCTCCGCAATGGTAGTTGTTGGCTGCGGAGCACCGTGACTTCTTTCTTCAAATTTTCGCACTCGGCACAAAGCATGGAGGAGTCACGCTCGTAAGATCGTGCGAGCTTCATTTGAAAAGACAAATCGGCTCGGAGGCGATCACACTCTAGGTTGAGCTCAAAGTTTTTCCTGAAGAATATTGATGTTATGGCTGTAGATTTCATCTACTTTGGCCGAAATTCTCGCCCTGACTACAGTACCTCGCATGGAAATGTGTCATAAGTAAGAGAGCATGGAGTGCATGCAGAGAAGAACATAAAATGTCAATACATGTATAGTGACTACAGTACCTCTCTTCTTTGACTGAGAGTGGGCATGAGGGCATCGTACGCGTCAGAGATATCCGTCGTGCTATCGACCTGTGGGGTGAAAATTCGACGCTCAAGCCGCCTTCCCTGGAAGATGTACAGAGACAGTTCAATAGTAGGAACAGAGAGCCCAGGAATCAACGGAAGTACAAACCTACCCGGACTCTTGGTCCCCATGATAGCCACTCTTCGGATACATGCGCGAAGACGAGCCCTCGTGTCAACACCCAGATTTTTAATCCCAGATGCCCGTTATGCCATACCTCGCAATCTCAGGATTACCATTTTTACGAGACATAACGGATTGGATATCACAGTACAACATCCATTACAAACCATACATAAGGTCTTATACAAATAAGGATCTCATGATCCAGTCTTAATACAACAAGCAAAGGAAATAAAAGCTAAGCGTAGCGGTGGGGTCCATCTTTAGGGGCACATGCAATGCTGACGAAGGCAGATAGTCCTAGTTATCATAGCCGTCCTGCTGGTCATCATCTTGATAGTCTCCTTCATAGTCTGGCCATGAGAATAGCCAGGGACAAAAGCCATGAGTACTCTTTAAGTACTCGCAAACTACCTCTAACAAGTAATACAGTTCTAAGTCAAGTACTAACTCTATGTTTAACTATAAGGTTAAGTTTGAAACCTAAGCTGAGTTCAGAAGCAAAGAAAGATAAAGTAAAATTTTAGAATCACTTAAGTTGGGAAGCTAGTATCATAAACACAACCCTGTTGTGGTCAAGTCAAGATTCATCTTTCATTTCAAGTTATTTGGAAAACATCTGACAACAAAACAGTATGGCCATTCCAACTGTCCATAACCGCAGACGCGGCTATTCGAATAGTTTGACACTCTATAGAGGTGGTATACTTTCACCACAAGATTCGATACATCTGTCAGGGATAACCCTGAATCATCATACTTAGTATGTAGATAATCAAACATAACCTTTCCTTTACACACCCTAGTATAATCACCTCGCCTATGAGCATGGCCTCCCAACCATGACCATCAGTCATCATGGGCACTGCATAGGTGGACAACATTGAGAGGTAGCCTCAGCTCAAACCTCTCCATCGAGGGAACTAATACTAATGCATATAAATTTCTAGCTAAGCCTTACCCAATTCAGGTAATGTGGTTGTACGATAAATTTGGAATGGTATCGCATCCGAATCCAACCATCAGTTTTATAAAGGGTTAAGGCTGATGCCTCATCATTTTCATCGTCATAAACCATTTGTGTTTCTCAACACATGTCAAAACATCTCAATAGAATGACTCATCATTCCAAGGTTTTCACAATTCATTTTCACCAAGTGTTCCCATCTAAAGTGACTCAAGTTTTTGATCTACTCTAAACTACTAAGTTAAGAGTGTTCACTATGGTGGAAGTGATGGGTTCAATCTCATGCCATAGAATGACATCTAAAGGTTTCTAAATAGGTCAAGTTTTATACTCTTTATGCTACCTTCAAAACAAGTAAAGAAATTTGTGTAAACTAAGGGAGGTAAAACTTGTAAACAAAGACTTGGGGTAACTAATAGTTAAAGGGGTGTGATCAAAGCATGCCTAAAGCATCTTGGATCAAGTTAACTAGCTTAATTCCACTTTACTACAACAACTTGCACTATTAATGGTGGCTTGCAAGTACAACTTGCAAGGATAACTTGGATAGGGCTAGCTTGCCTTGGTTGGTGCAATGGTTGAAGTTTTCTTCTTCTTCTTCTTCTTGGTAGCACTCCTCCTCCTCATAAGCTTGGTCGGTACTATCTTCTATAAATACATATGGAGTACACAATCACCAAACAATACTTAAATAGTTTACTTAGTATTCTATGGCATACAATTGATGATCTATTATCATCACAAGCATCACAAGTTTTATTCAATAGTTTCCTCCTTTTTATTTTAGAAAAGTAATTTCTACTCATTGAAACATTAACTAAGATTTAATATTCACCACTTAAAATATGGGATCATGTTGACACATGTCATCACCACATATTCTAACAGGTGGGAATGAGATTTAAAGGTTGGATCATAATTACTTTGGTTTAAGTTCATTATTTAATGATTTATAGTGACTAGAAATGCCTATATAGCATTATTTTGGTACTAGTCCAAAGTCACTGCATGTAAACCTTAATATTATTACATATTTAGATAGATATGGTTAAATGTGATTTTTGAGAGTTGGAATCAACTCAAAATCTAACTTGGTTGATTTTATAAAAATGCTGCAAGGTGCAAATGCTTCTGTTTTGTTATTTTTTTAGGATAGATTTGTAACTCTAGTTGAATTAAATCCAACGTGCTTGGATAGATCATTTCAATACCTTTCAGACAAAATTGGTTTCATGCAATTTGGACTTACAAAACTCTCTGAATTGATTTTCAAACTAGGGGACAGAACTAAGATTTAAACTAAAAAAAATCCAAATTTGAATGGCTGGGCTAGCGCGGGAATGAACATGGGCCGGCCTAGTGGCGCTCCACGGCGCGGGGCTCAGCTGACAGGGGGTCCTGCTGGTCAGTGGCTCTTAACACGCGAAACGGTACACGCGCTGTGGGCCGTAGGATTAGAACTGGGATCTACGGCTGGGGGTCGTCGTCGACGACGAACAGGTCGCCGGCGAACTCGAACCCTAGCGGCTCGGTGGGGGTTTATCAGGGACGTACCAGGGCTCCAGCAAGGTCGGCGAGGCGGGCAAATGAACTGGAAGACAACGGCGAGGCGAGGCGCTGTTGCGGCGGAGCTTGGGGTGCCCTAAATCGCAGGCGCCCTTCTCCTCCTGCTGCGGCGGCTCTGGCTCCAATTCTAGCAAGCTGCTGCTCCCTTGCTCCGGCTAGAGGTGGGTGAGGTTCAGTGAGAGGTGGGGAGTGAGTGGGTGTGGATAAATGAGGCTGGGGAGGCCGGTTTATATAGGCCCGACGGTGAGACTGAGCGGGATGGGCAGGCGACGGTGGCGACATGGCTACGGCCGGCTAGAGGCATGGCGGAGGGTGGCAATCAATAGGCAGTCTCTTGGAGGTGCTCTAGGAAGTGAATGCGGGCTTAGGGGCGGTGGTATGTGGTCGGGGCGAGCTGGCGCTCTGAGCGACAGAAGCGGCAATGTCCACGGCGAGCGGTGGCTGTGGTGCGTTGGGCGGCGAACAGGGGTGTCTGGGGTGTTCCCTGGATTGTGGTGGAGCGGTGGGCGCGGGCTGCAGTCGAGCGGCGGCTGGTGCACGCGTGCCGGGTGCGGTGCTCAGCATGGTGCGGTGGCACTGGGCGCGGGCTTTCCTCGGTGGTCCACGGCAAGGCTCGGCTCGGGCAGGGGACAGAGGGTGGCGGTGAGCTCCTGGCTACCTCCTAGACATGGCGAGGGAGGGGGAAGTGGTCTGCTGTAGCGGGGCAAGGTTTGGCCGGCGACTAGGTGCTCGGTTTGACATGGCATGGTGGCTAGGGACAAAGAAGAGGGGTGCTAAGGGCCTGGTTAGACCAAGAGGGGATAGAGGGATTAAATGGGGATCAAATGGGGGCAAAACCCCGTGCAGAACAGTAAGCTAGGTTTAGAGTTAGATTCTAATATTCATACACATTTTAGATTCCAAAATGACCATTCACTTCTAATATTCATTTTGAGTTATTTTTCTTTGGGAAAAGTTTGGGAATGACTTAGATGATGTTTATTTCACCTAAGAAACATTTTACAAGCAAAGGATCATAGAACCATGGCAATTCAAATCAAATCCTAAATTAAATGCACATACACATGAATGCTTTCATTTTTACTTTGGAAAAGTTTTTGTTAACCCTAATTTTGATGATTTGGATCTTGATAAGCTTGGATTGAAGTTTTGGGATGTTACAAACCTTCCCCCCTTAAACAAAATCTCGTCCCGAGATTTACAAAGAAAACCAGGAACTAAAGAGATCTGGGAACTCTGTCCTAATCTTCGTGCTCCCAAGTGGCTTCCTCTTCGGTATGGTTGCTCCATTGAATCTTGAGAAACTTGATGCTCCTGGTCCTGGTGGTTCTGTAGGCTTCTTCTAAGATACGTATGGGTACTTCCCGATAGGTCAGGTCATTGTTGATTTCCACAACTCTGTGATCGATGTTGTTGAAAACTTCAGTCTTCTCAGGCACTTCCAAGCATTTGCGAAGTAACGAGATATGGAACACATTGTGGATGGCTGACATCTCTTCAGGTAGTTCTAGCTGATACGATACTTCTCCTTGATGGTTCAGAATCTTGAAAGGTCCGATATATCTGGGGGCTAACTTTCCCTTCAGACTAAAGCGTTGAGTTCCCTTCAATGGTGAAACCTTGAGATATACAAAATCTCCGACATTGAAAGTCAGGTCTCTCCTTCTCTCGTCAGCATAACTCTTATGTCTGGATTGGGCGGTCTTGAGGTGCTCACGGACTTTGTGAACTTTCTCTTCTGCTTCTCGGAGAATGTCGGGTCCAAAGATCTGACTCTCTCCTACTTGCGACCAATTCAAAGGGGTACAACACTTGCTTCCGTATAGGAATTCAAATGGTGCCATCTGCAAACTAGTTTGATAACTGTTGTTATATGAGAATTCTGTGAAAGGCAGGCAGTCTTCCCATTTTGATCCGTATTCCAACACACAAGCTCTAAGCATATCCTCTAGGATCTGGTTGACTCTCTCAGTCTGTCCATCGGTTTGCGGGTGATAAGCGGTACTGAAGTTCAACTTGGTTCCTAATCCTTCCTAAACTTTCTGCCAAAATCTCGAGGTAAACTGGGTTCCTCGATCTGATACGATGGTCTTGGGGGTTCCATGCAGACTAACAATCCTAGCAATATACAGCTCTGCTAACTTTGCACTCTGGTAGGTTGTCTTGATAGGTATGAAGTGGGCTACCTTGGATAGTCTATCAACTATGACCCAGATTGAGTCATTTCCCCTACTGGAAGTAGGTAAACCGGTGATAAAGTCCATTCCGACGGAATCCCATTTCCATTCCGGAATCTGCAATGGTTGCAACAGTCCTGCAGGTCTCTGATGCTCTGCTTTGACTCTTTGACATATGTCAGACTTGGCGATGTAGCTTCCGATTTCTCTCTTCATCTTGTGCCACCAAAATTACTCTTTCAAATCCTGATACATCTTTGTTCCTCTAGGGTGGATAGAATAAAGAGTATCATGAGATTCCTTCATGATCACTTCCTTCAGCTCCGAATCTGCTGGCACACAGATACGTCCTTTATACCACAGTACTCCTTCTTCGTCTTAAGTGAATCCAGGTACCTTTCCTGCACCAATACGACGTTTGATTCTGTCGATACTTTCATTCCCCTTCTGGCTTCCTTGATTTGGCTAATCAAAGTGGGTTGAAGTTCAATGCTAGCCAAAAATCCTTTTCTAACTAATTCAGTCCTGAACTGCTCCAACTCTTCGTACAAACTTGGTTGCTTCTCCTTGATCATGGTGTTTAGCCTACACGGCAATCTGCTAAGAGCATCCGCTACTACATTGGCTTTGCCAGGGTGATAGTGAATGTCAAGGTCATAATCCTTGATTAACTCTATCCATCTCCTTTGTCTCATATTCAGCTCTTTCTGAGTGAAAATATACTTCAAGCTCTTGTGATCTGAGTAAATCTCACAGCGATTACCCATCAGATAATGACGCCATGTCTTGAATGCCAAAACTACGGCTGCTAACTCAAGATCATGGGTAGGGTAATTCTGCTCATGCTGCTTCAGTTGTCGAGACAGATACGCGATGACTTTGCCTTCTTGCATCAATACACATCCTAGACCAATCTTGGATGCATCACAATATACATCAAACGACTTCTTGATGTCTGGCATGACCAATATTGGGGCTGATATCAATCTCTTCTTCAGCTCCAGAAAACTGGCTTCACACTTGTCAGTCCATTCAAACTTCTTGTCCTTTTTCAACAATTGGGCCATGGGTCGGGCAATGCTTGAGAATCCTTCTACGAACTTGCGGTAGTATCCTGCTAATCCGAGAAATGAACGGACTTGGGTTTGAGTGGTTGGGGCGTCCCATTCTTCAACATCTTTGATCTTGGCGGGATCAACAAATACTCCTCCGGCAGACACAATATGTCCTAGGAATCCTACTTCTTTCAGCCAAAACTCACACTTGCTGAACTTGGCATATAACTGATGCTCTCTCAGGGTTTCTAGGATAACTCTCAGATGTTGCTCATGCTCTTCTTCTGACTTGGAATAGATAAGGATGTCGTCGATAAACACAACTACAAACTCATCTAGGAAATTCATAAAGATCTTATTCATGAGATTCATGAAATAAGCAGGGGCATTGGTTAATCCAAAATACATAACCGTATACTCGTATAAACCATAGCGAGTAGTAAAGGCGGTCTTCGGAATATCTGTTGCACAAATCTTAAGATGGTGATAACCAGTCCTAAGATCAATCTTTGAGAATACCTGGGCTCCAGTCAACTGATCAAATAGATCCTCTATCTTTGGCAAGGGGTACTTGTTTTTGATGGTGACATCATTGAACTTTTTGTAATCTGTACACAGACAATTGCCTCCATCTTTCTTGTCGATGAATAACACGGGTGATCTCCATGGTGATGTGTTTGGTTGAATCAAGCCTTTCTGTAACATGGCATCCAACTGCTTCTTCAGTTCCACTAACTCTGAAGGGTTCATTCTATAGGGTCTCTGGGATATGGGTCCGGTTCCGGGGATTAGTTCGATGATGAACTCAATATCCCTATCCGGGGGCATACCTGGCAATTCATGTGGGAATACGTCGGGGTATTCACAGACTACTCTGACCTGGTCTATGGTGGGCAGGGCTACACTCTTGTTGCACTTGAATTGATGGGGTAAGGTTTCAGAGATATGCTCTACTGTTACTCCAGAACTACTGGTCATGGTGATGGCTTTCTTAGCGCAGTCTATCAGTCCTTTATGCCTTGACATCCAGTCCATACCTAGTACTACTTCCAATCCTTTGGTTCCAAGTACTATTAGGTTGGCATAAAAATCTATCCCATGTATTCTGATAGGCACAACTTTGCAAATTTTTCTAGCTTTAGTTGTTGAGCCAGGGATTTGAACTATCATGACATGCTTCTGGTTGGTTGGGTGAATCTTACTAGTGCATGCAAATTCTTCGGTGACAAATGAATGCGATGCTCCTGAATCAAACAACACTCTTGCTAAAACGGAGTTGACAGAAAACATACCCAACACTACATCTGGCGCTTCCTAGGCTTCTTCTGTGTTCATGTGGAAGAGGCGACCGTTGCAGTTGTGAGGGTTCCCTGGGGCAAATCTTCTTCCTGGTTGAACACGACGTTGCTCTTGAGCTGGGGCATTCATAGGGGCATTGGCAGCAGTCTTCTTGGGACACTCATTGGAGTAGTGACCCTTCACTCCACACTCGAAACAAGTGATCTGAGACTTGTCCTTGGCTGCGACAGGCACAATATTGCTACCGGTTCTGGGTGCAGTGTTGCTGTTGTTGTTGTTGTTGTTGTTGTTGTTGTTGTTGTTGTTGTTGTTGTTGTTCTTGGGAGGTGCACGGTTGAAATTGTTGGCATTGCCGGAGTTGTGATTGTTTCCTCCGGACTTCACATTGCCTCCGCTACGGTTGGGGTAACTTGGGCGAGACATTGGGGGTCGGTTGTTCCTTGGTGCATACCCTGATGAGGGGTTGGGACGGCACTTCTGGTGACTGCTGGATCCTGATTGCTGCATCATACGACATTTGCGGTTGTCGTTTGCCTGGTTAATCTTCCCTTCCATCTGAATGGCAGAGTCGACTAGCTCTTAGAGATCCTGAAAACGGATGTTGATGAGGACAGTCTGCATCTCATCATGCAGTCCGTTCAAGAATCTCTCCTTCTTCTTGGCCTCCGTGTTGATTTCATCAGGTGCATATCTGGCAAGTGACAGGAATCTGTCACGGTACTCCACCACAGTCATTCTTCCTTACTTTAATTCGCAAAATTCATCTCTCATCCTGTTGACTAGACCGTGCGACACGTGGGTGCGGCTTAACTTGACTTTGAATGCTTCCCATGTCATCACTTGACCATGGTTCAGATTGCGGATACTATTCCACCAAGCTCTTGCATCTCCCGCTAGATAGTGGGTGGCGAAGAGAACTTTCTCATTTTCATCAACTCCGCAACTTCGAGGTTGTTTTCCATGGTCTGTAACCAGTCGTCAGCATCTAATGGGTTTTCAGATTGGTTGAAGATTGGGGGATTGGTATTCTGAATTTTTTTGAGTTTGGATCCATGGTGATCCTGATTTCCATGCCCTTGGTTGTTGAGGGCCATTTGGGCGATCTGCTGCAATGTTGCTAAGTTGGCTTAGCGCTCGGCCCTGCTTGCTTCATGGTCTGCGATGAGATTCTGCAAGATCTGCAGCATTGGGTCTTGTGACGAGCTGCTCTATCCTTGGTTTCCACGAGTCATCTGAAGATTGAGATAGATATAGGGGTAAGAGGGAAATTCTAAGGTTCATGGTTTTGGGTTTTTTAATGCTAAAACTTTGAGTTAGACTCATGTTTTTCAACTAACTTCATTTTCATTCATGCAAGTAAGCACACGATACAACACACACCACAACAAACAAAGAAAAGCAGATGGTTTGAGGAACCATTCTACAAGCTACGATATAGTGGGACCGATACAACTCATGCTACGACAGTGCTCTCGTGCATCTACTCATCGTCGATGAAGTCGGAGTCCTCATCATCAGTGTAGAAGTCCACGACATCCTCCTCCAGAAAGTCATCATCATTGCTGAGGTAAGAATCCATGTCTCCCTGGATGTCTTCACCCTCATCTTCTTCTTCCTTGGCGGTAAGCTGAGCTTCCTGCTCCTTGACGGTCTTCTCGAGGTCGGCCACCTTCTTGCAAAGACGGGCGATGGTGCGATCCTTCTTGGCACGCTGGCGGCGAAGAGACTGGCGATCCTAGACGAGCAGTGCAAAAGTCTGGGCCTTCTGGTCGGCAATGGCACGGTTCTAGTTGGCTAACTCTCTGGCATTGTCCAGTTCCTGCTGTCTGTCGTGAAGCAAGAAGTCAAGGTTCTCCACTTGACGCCTCAACTCAGGATGACTTGGCATCTCCATCGGCATTCCCATGAAGTCACGTCTTGCATAGTGAGAAAAACGGGTTCCTTGGATCTTGTTGACGCTGAGGGCACATAGACGTGCGAGAGCTTCATGCATTGCCCTGGCTAATCCATCTAACCAGTTGTTCTCTCTCACGGAGAACTGAATTCCCCCGGAAGTTGGTGCTTCGATGCTTCCTCTAAGATCCGCGGTGACTAGCCACTGTAGGTCTCCTCCTAGGGGTCCTGGAAGTTGACCTCCAAGAAACTCCAGATGTGGGCGTCCCAAGAACTCTGACAGTGAATCTAGATCCCTCTCGAAGATCAGCTGACCTCCGTTTCCCAACTGGTAAAATTTGCTGAACTAAGTCTCCATCTACAAGAATTAAGGATGAGGAAATTAGTGAAGTGATCAAGTGTGTCAAGTTTTAAGTAGTAATGTAAGAATTTTGAGGAACATGAATTTTTGAGAAAGAATGAGTTCACAAGGATAAGAGAGGAAATAGTTTTTCATAAATACTCACTTTGGTTTTGAAGCTAAGTTTTTGGTTTGGACGTCCATTCTAACTAGGGTCTCCTATGGTCAAGATGGCTCTGATACCAACTTGTCAACACCCGGATTTTTAATCCCTGATGCCCGTTATGGCATACCTCGCAATCCTAGGATTACCATTTTTGCAAGACATAGCGGATTGGATATCATAGTACATCATCCATTACAAACCATACATAAGGTCTTACACAAATAAGGATCTCATGATCCAGTCTTAATACAACAAGCAGCGGAAATAAAAGCTAAGCGTAGCGGTGGGGTCCATCTTCAGGGGCATAAGCAATGCTGATGAAGGCAGATAGTCCTAGTTATCATAGCCGTCCTGCTGGCCATCATCTTGATAGTCTCCTTCATAGTCTGGCCATGAGAATAGCCAGGGACAAAAGCCATGAGTACTCTTTAAGTACTCGCAAACTACCTCTAACAAGTAATATAGTTCTAAGTCAAGTACTAACTCTATGTTTAACTATAAGGTTAAGTTTGAAACCTAAGCTGAGTTCAGAAGCAAAGAAATATAAAGTAAAATTCTAGAATCCCTTAAGTTGGGAAGCTAGTATCATAAACACAACCCTGTTATGGTCAAGTCAAGATTCATCTTTCATTTCAAGTTATTTGGAAAACATCTGACAACGAAACAGTATGGCCATTCCAACTGTCCATAACCGCGGACGCGGCTATTCGAATAGTTTGACACTCTATAGAGGTGGTACACTTTCACCACAAGATTCGATACATCTGTCAGGGATAACCCTGAATCATCATACTTAGTATGCAGATAATCAAACATAACCTTTCCGTTACACACCCTAGTATAAGCACCTTGCCTATGAGCATGGCCTCCCAACCATGACCATCAGTCATCTTGGGCACTACATAGGTGGACAACATTGAGAGGTAGCCTTAGCTCAAACCTCTCTCGCGAGGGAACTAATACTAATGCATATAAATTTCCAGCTAAGCCTTACCCAATTCAGGTAATCTGGTTGTACGGTAAATTTGGAATGGTATCACATCCGAATCCAACCATCAGTTTTATAAAAGGGTTAAGGCTGATGCCTCATCATTTTCATCGTCATAAACCATTTGTGTTTCTCAACACATGTCAAAACATCTCAATAGAATGACTCATCATTCCAAGGTTTTCACAATTCATTTTCACCAAGTGTTCCCATCTAAAGTGACTCAAATTTTTGATCTACTCTAAACTACTAAGTTAAGAGTGTTCACTAAGGTGGAAGTGATGGGATCAATCTCATGCCATAGAATGACATCTAAAGGTATCTAAATAGGTCAAGTTTCTCTTTATGCTACCTTCAAAACAAGTAAAGAACTTTGTGTAAACTAAGGGAGGTAAAACTTGTAAACAAAGACTTGGGGTAACTAATAGTTAAAGGGGTGTGATCAAAGCATGCCTAAAGCATCTTGGATCAAGTTAACTAGCTTAATTCCAGTTTACTACAACAGCTTGCACTGTTAATGGTGGCTTGCAAGTACAACTTGCAAGGATAACTTGGATAGGGCTAGCTTGCCTTGGTTGGTGCAATGGTTGAAGTTTTCTTCTTCTTCTTCTTCTTCTTGGTAGCACTCCTCCTCCTCATAAGCTTGGTCGGTACTATCTTCTATAAATACATATGGAGTACACAATCACCAAACAATACTTAACTAGTTTACTTAGTATTCTATGGCACACAATTGATGATCTATTATCATCACAAGCATCACAAGTTTTATTCAATAGTTTCCTCCTTTTTATTTTAGAAAAGTAATTTCTACTCATTGAAACATTAACTAAGATTTAATATTCACCACTTAAAATATGGGATCATGTTGACACATGTCATCACCACATATTCTAATAGGTGGGAATGAGATTTAAAGGTTGGATCATAATTACTTTGGTTTAAGTTCATCATTTAATGATTTAAAGTGACTAGAAATGCCTATATAGCATTATTTTGGTACTAGTCCAAAGTCACTGCATGTAAACCTTAATATTATTACATATTTAGATAGATATGGTGAAATGTGATTTTTGAGAGTTGGAATCAACTTAAAAGCTAACTTGGTTGATTTTATAAAAATGTTGCAAGGTGCAAATGCTTCTGTTTTGTTATTTTTATTAGGAGAGATCTATGACTCTAATTGAATTAAATCCAACGAGCTTGGATAGATCATTTCAATACCTTTCAGAAAAAATTGGATTCATGCAATTTGGACTTATAAAACTCTCTGAATTGATTTTCAAACTAGGGGACAGAACTAAGATTTAAACTAAAAAGAAAAATCCAAATTTGAATGGCTGGGCTAGCGCGGGAACGAACATGGGCCGGCCCAGTGGTGCTCCGCGGTGCGGGGCTCAGCTGACAGGGGGTCTCACTGGTCAGTGGCTCTCCTCCTGCTGCGGCGGCTCCGGCTCCAATTCCGGCGAGCTGCTGCTCCCCTTGCTCCAGCTAGAGGTGGGTGAGGTTCAGTGAGAGGTGGGGAGTGAGTGGGTGTGGAGAAATGAGGCTGGGGAGGCCGGTTTATATAGGCCAGACGGTGAGACCGAGCAGGATGGGCAGGCGATGGTGGCGACATGGCTACGGCCGGCTAGAGGCATGGTGGAGGGTGGCGATCGACAGGCGGTCTCTTGGCGGTGCTCTAGGAAGTGAATGCGGGCTTAGGGGCGGTGGTATGCGGTCGGGGCGAGCTGGCGCTCTAAGCGGCAGAAGCGGCAATGTCCACGGCGAGTGGTGGCTGTGGTGCGTTGGGTGGCGAACGGGGGTGTCTGGGGTGTTCCCTGGGTCATGGTGAAGCGGTGGGCGCGGGCTGCGGTCGAGCGGCGGCTGGTGCACGCGTGCCGGGTGCGGTGCTCTGGCGCATGCTCGGCATGGTGTAGTGGCACTGGGCGCGGGCTTTCCTCGGTGGTCCATGGCGAGGCTCTGCTCGGGCAGGGGACAGAGGGTGGCGGTGAGCTCCTGGCTACCTCCTAGACATGGCGAGGGAGGAGGAAGTGGTCTGCTGCAGCGGGGCAAGGTTTGGCCGATGACTAGGTGCTCGGTTTGACATGGCATGGTGGCTAGGGACAAGGGAGAGGGGTGCTAAGGGCCTGTTTAGACCAAGAGGGGACAAAGGGATTACATGGGGATCAAATGGGGGCAAAACCCTGTGCAGAACAGTAAGCTAGGTTTAGAGTTAGATTCTTGCCTGCCAAGTGTTTGATTAAATGGCCGCAAGAAATAAACTTTTGAATTTTGGTTTCAAATTTTTTGGGTGATCTACACTAGTGCTAGGTAGCCTCTGGTTGCAAGGGTTTTGAAAGTGGAGCTTGTTTGAATGGTTTTTGAAAAAGTGGGATCTTCCCATATGAAATAGATTCAATTTTGAACTATCATTTAAAATTAGCATTTGAAAGATTTTTGCAGATCACAAGGTGGGCCTTGGTACCTCATTATGTGTACTATCAAGGGGTGTAAAGATCCAACATGTTTCTGTTAAGTTTTGAGTACTAGGAATAGCCAAAGTAGGCATGAGAGTTAATTTGGCCAAAATGACCATTCACTTCAAATATTCATTTGGAGTTATTTTTCTTTGGGAAAAGTTTGGGAATGACTTAGATGATGTTTATTTCACCTAAGAAACATTTTACAAGCAAAGGATCATAGAACCATGGCAATTCAAATCAAATCCTAAATTAAATGCACATACACATGAATGCTTTCATTTTTTACTTTGGAAAAGATTTTGTTAACCCTAATTTTGATGATTTGGATCTTGATAAGCTTGGATTGAAGTTTTGGGATGTTACACCTCGCCCCATGGCTGGTCTCATTTCTCGGTCCGAGCTGGCAGGTCACCCGACCAGAGGGATTTCTCCACGGCTCTAACCACCGCATATCTTGCTATTCTTCCGACGAGATAGGATATTTTGTGACATCGCTGGATGAAGAAGTAGAGAAGAAAGGGAGGAGCAGTGGAAGAAAATGGTTTCTGCGAAGGCGGAGCGAGGTAGTACTAGTAGGAGGAGAGAGGAGAGTGAACAGTGGAAGAAAAACATCAAGTACTAGGTCTCGCTTGTTGAAAAAAAGTACTGGGTCACGTCGCCGGCCTACGAGCAATCTCGTTGGTCCATCAGCGATCAGTCTTGGACATGAGCTAAGAAAATAACTTAGCCGTGAGTCTAACAAAATTAAAACTGCTCAACAGTTTAGGTCTCTTGCGTGGGTCCCATGTAGCAGCTTTTTTTTTTCAATTTTTCTCTCCAAACTACTAGTTTTCTGGCCAATGAAAATGCCTCAAAGTACTATGCCAAATATTTTAATCAACTAGCCTCTAGGTCTTGTACTAGACACAAGTCCAAGAATATTTTCCTTAGACCCATCTTCTCCACCATTTAGACAAAGGTGTAAGAGATAAAAAGTTTTCTTAGCCACCCCATTTCCGGACTGAGCTTCAGTGACTTTGTGAAGCTAAGTCACCGAGGCCAAGTCACCAATCTCAGCCCTTGAATTCTGCTCCAATGCACCAGATTGACCCATATTTACACATAAAAGTTCAAACATTTTAGAAAAAAAGAAAAAAATCCAGTGAATCATAAATGTTTTGTTCTATAATCTAAGAAAGTTGCAATCCATTTGCATTACTGGTTTGTGATTAAATAGATTTTTTACTTTTCAAACATAAAAGGCTATTTAATCGCACACCACTAAGCCGAATGGACTGAAACTTTCTCAGATTATAGAACTTAACCATTATGATTCACTGGAATTTTTTCAATTTTTTCTAAAATGTTTGAAATTTTTGAGTGTGAATCTGCATCAATCTGGTTCATTGGATCAGAAAGGAAGGGCTGAGATTGGTGATGACCCACAAGTATAGGGGGTGTATCACAGTATTTTCGATAAGTAAGAGTGTCGAACCCAACGAGGAGCAAAAGTTGCTGGCTAGTGGTATGGATCAGGAATTCTCTGCAAATACTTAGCGAACGGATTTTTAGGGGTTTTCGATAAAGCAAGTAAACAAAGTACGAGTAAATAAAAGACAGTAGGAATAAATGCAGCAAGTGGCCCAATCCTTTATGCAGCAAAGGACAAGCCGGTTGTATTTCTATAGATGACCAACCGTTCTCGAGGACACATGGGAAGACTGTCAAGTGCTTTCGCTTCATATAGTCGATTAATCTTCTTTAGCTTGCTAAGTGTTGTGTGGGTGAACCTGTGCTAATGTACCTCCCCATCCAAGACTAATACATACTTGTGATTATACCCCTTGCAAACATCCGTAAGTACAAGAAAGTAATTAAGGTAGAAACCTAACCACAACTTTAAACTCTAAGACCCTTACGTCCCTTGTGCAATGGTTTCCTAACGGGGGTTCAGGTTTCTGTCACTCGGGCAACCCCTACGATTAGTAGCCAAATACACAATGCATTCCCCAAGGCCCATATAGGTGAAGTGTCATGTAGTCGATGTTCACATGACACCACTAGAAGAAGTACACCACAACTTAAATAACAATCTATTGAATCTTTCTCAACGCAACTCCACTACTAACAACAAGACTTCTCCCATGTCCTCAAGAACAAAACGAACTACTCACAAGACATCATATGGATCATGATCAGAGATGGAATAATGATGTATAACAATCTGAACATAAACAATAATTCAATGGTTCACTCAATAGCATCAACTACAAAGAGTAATCAACACCAGGAAAGTTTCCCGTATGAACTATGCAAGATTTAACGCAATTGTTACAGTAATATGGATATGGTGATGAGGGTGCTGATGGTGATGATGGTGGTGATGATGGTGATGATGATCCCGATGAAGTCCAACTTGATGGTGGTGTTGATGGCGACGATCTCCCCTCTCCGGGAAGGAATTCCCTCGGCAGAAATCTGTCTGCTGGAGAGATCTTTCTCTCTCGGTGTTTTCCGCCCCGCAGAGGCGGTGGAATCTTTCTGTGGTCGCTCCCCGAGTCTTAGGGTTTTGTGGGGATGATATACGCTAGAGGGGAGAGGCTGGAGTGGGCCAGGGCGGCCACACCACTCCCAGGCGTGGCCTAGGCCTGCCCGCGCCATGGTGTGGTGTGGGCCCCTGTGGCCCACCTCCACTCCATCTTCTGGCATCCTTAGTCTTTTGGAAAAATAGGATTTTCCATATATTTTACCGATTTTCCGATCTTCGCGAATTTTGCCTCCAAACATCACCTTTTCCATCAGAATCCTGACTCCAGCGGTCCATGCTCCAAAAGTCATCAACCATGCAAAAATAGATGAAATAACATAAGTATCACCTCTCAATACGAAATATATCAATGAATAATAGTGAATTAAGACATAGAATAGTGATGCAAAATGGACGTATCAACTCCCCCCAAGCTTAGACTTTGCTTGTCCCCAAGCGAAACTGAGCTCAATAAACATGACCTCAGGTTTATGGAGTGAAGAGTCGATAAAAGAATACGGACAAGAAACATCACATTCATCAAATACATAGATCATAATAGAAGACAACTCACTATTATATAACTCAACTTGCAATGAGTAAAGGAAACACAATAAAGATACATAAAAGTGAATCATAATTGGTAATGGCAAACTTAGCTCTCGGTCGAAGAATAGTTGATAATTTGCTGGAGTTCACAAATAGCTGGTTTTTCAATGAAAGCTTTCAAAGTAGTAAACATCAAGATAAGAGCAATATGCAAAACAAGGAACATAAGAAACATGATTGAATAAATCATCATATGAATGAATGAAACACATCAACTCAAGATACTTGCTGAGATAGAAGGGAATAGGTTTACTGACTCAACTATAAAGTAAAAGAAAGGGCCCTTCACAGAGGGAAGCAGGGATTGCAAGTCTCATAAAGAGCTCCCAAAAATTATGATACTTACTAGCTTTCAGCTCTCATTGCCCCTATCATAGGCATCTTTAGGTGATTAAGGTTAAAGTGACACAACTAAGAGGATATGCTTGACAAGTTATAAGTTGAAATCTCATGCCCCTTACTTATGAGTACCGATCCTCATGCTACTCAACTTCAGTCACGAGCAAGCTCTTGTCATTGTAAATACATGTGTATCATTGAGAACCGCCAACGGGGTACCCCTTGCACATGACACAGGAGCTATCCCATAATCAAAATGACAAGGCAAGCAGACAGTGAGCATCTCAACAATCTTTTTATTTGCTATTTGCATAGGTTTTTATTGAGGATGCTTCATAGAATGCTCACTATAGTTATGCTGCAAGTTTCCACCATGATTAGGCATGGCTTAGGCTAGCGGCCTAGGCGTTTCTCTAACACACATATAAACTCCATGATCTTACAAGTTCCACTTTTATTTCACACCGCTGGGATACATAAGCAAAAGAACATGATATCATCTAGGTACAAGTACCAATGAAGTGTTGAAAGTGGTCCCCATGATACATGGTTCGGCTAACTTCAACTCATAAAGCGCAAGCATATACACAACAAAGAAGGACCCAATGGTTCAAGTTTATTAAATGCAAGAAAGTAAAGTGTGCCATCAAGTTCGTGAGAGCTTTAATCACTAATTTTCACATAACAAGTTTCATTTGGTAGGTAGACAAAATAGGAATTTAATTGGAATAGCAATAATGCTAATAGGTAGGTATGGTGGACACAAATGGCAAAGGTTTTGGTTTAAAGGAGGTGGATGCACGAGAAGAATTCCCTCTCAGTACAGGTTTTTGGCTAGCAAGGCTGGGTAGCAAGTATAAGAGTTGAAGGAAACAACCAAACATACAAATGATAAAGACAAACATGCAATCTTCCTTGGAAGCACAAAAGATCTTAACTAGAGAATACTAAACTTATGAGCAAATCAAGAAAGAAAGATGATGAAATTATTTTTGTTTAGAGTACTTCTATCTTTTTCTTTCAACTCTCAAAAATACTGTTGCTACTGACCGAGCCAGGTTTGTCAAAACCAACTAAATTAACTCAATGATCCCAAAGTGATACCAATACTAACAAAAAGATCAATCATATAAGCACGAATTGAAAACTAATATAAGCTATGCAAAAGAGTGAATGATAGAACTTCTCATTAATATTTCATAACGGAAACTCACACCAAGGGATACATATCTAACGAGAGAGGGGACACTTCCATAATGCAAACCATACTACAAAATAACTCCTCTATTCATGATATGACTCTACTAATAAGGTAAAAAGATAGAAGATAGTGATATGATACCGTGACACTCCCCCAAGCTTGGAACAAACCAAGGGGATACCAAACCTGATGACGAATTACTCCTTTGGTGGTGGTGGTATCCTCTCGATGAGCTCCTTGATCAGTTTCCCCAAGTCCTCAATCTCGAAGGTGAGATCACGAATCAGCTGTGAGTTTTGCTCAATGCGGCTCATGATCATGTCGTGTTGAGAATTCCAACTCTTGCTATTCTTTCCCCACTCTTCCTCCTTGAAGTCTTCTTTTCCTGCATAGCTAGAACGAGGCAAATCCCAATTGGAGGGTAATTTCTCCTCGGGCATATTCTGGTATTGATGCTCATGGATAAGGGTATGTAAAGGATTTCTGATGCGTGGAGGAAGTGACCGTGGAGCCAAACTTTGACGAGGAGCTTTCCCCTAGTCTGCATCCGTGCCATCCTTCTAATCTTGGCAGGTTTCACCACTCCAATGCTTGCAATGGTAGTGCCGGTGTGCAGAGGTTGGCCTTGCTCCTCTTCACCTTCACTCTCGATCTCCTTCTCCTTCCCGGGGTCTTGGAGGTCTTCCTCCATGGGCTCCTTCCCTTTATCCTTGGCAGACACCATTGTGCTTCTAAGCCTTCAAAGAGTATGTCCTGGCAGAAACAGATCGAAACAAAAACATGACGAAAACACGATATACGAACCTCGGGGGATCCGGGGGGTTATATATTACGAAGTTTCATATCAAAAGGAAGGTACTGGGAGAAAATGAGTCGGAGGCGGAGTCCT
This sequence comes from Avena sativa, assembly GCA_916181665.1. Lineage (NCBI taxonomy): Eukaryota > Viridiplantae > Streptophyta > Magnoliopsida > Poales > Poaceae > Avena > Avena sativa. The sequence goes on along the minus strand of OV702289.1, from coordinate 284,693,909 downwards.
GGGTGGCCTCACCACCTGGTGGCACGGCCAGGGGTGGGCCTGTGCCATGGGGTGGTGTGGGCCACCCTGGCTTCGTTTCCGTCCCTTTTTCGCTTCGTAACTTTCCTTATTGACTGAAAACTGCAAAATATAGTTGGATTGTATTTTCGCGGAACTTTTCTTACCAGAACTGTTACCTAGATGAAAACAGACTCTACAAGTCTCTGAATTTGGTCCTCAATGAATTTCTCTAGAGTTATAACTTGAAAGGCATCAACATCTTCATTGTAAGAATCTCCAGCAATATAGTGTTTGAGTCGCTGTCCATTCACTACTTGTGTAGTATTATCTTTTAGAGAAGAAATTTTTATTGCTCCTGAATGGTATACTTCTTCAATGATAAAAGGTCCTTCCCATTTTGATAGTAGCTTACCTACAAAAAATCTGAGACGAGACCTATACAATAGAACTTTCTCACCAACATGAAATTCTCTCTTTAGTATTCGCTTATCATGCCATCTTTTAACTTTTTCCTTAAAGAGCCTAGCATTCTCATAGGCTTCACTCCTCCATTCATCTAAAGAACTTAGGTCAAATAATCTTTTCTCGCCAGCGAGCTTACAATCTCTATTTAGTTCTTTCACTGCCCAGTAAGCTTTGTGTTCTAATTCTAAGGGTAGGTGACAAGCTTTCCCATAAACCATTTTATAAGGAGACATTCCCATAGGATTTTTGTAAGCAGTTCTATAAGCCCATAAAGCATCATTCAACTTCTTAGCCTAGTTTTTCCTAGACCTATTAACAGTCTTTTGCAAGATAGATTTAATTTCTCTATTTGATAACTCTACTTGCCTGCTAGTTTGGGGGTGATAAGCTGAAGCAATTCTATGATTAACATCATATTTAGCAAGGGTCTTCCTAAAAACACCATGAATGAAATGAGAACCCCCATCAGTCATGAGATACCTAGGCACCCCAAACCTAGGAAAGATAACATCCTTAAGCATTTTTAGAGAAGTCTCTCCATCAGCACTCTTTGTAGGAATAACTTCTACCCACTTAGTAACATAATCAACGGCAACAAGAATATGAGTGTAGCCTTTCGAAGGAGGGAAAGGACCCATAAAGTCAAACCCCCAACAATCAAAAGGTTCAATAACTAGAGAGTAGTTCATAGGCATTTCATTGCGTCTAGAAATATTACCAACACGCTGAAATTCATCACAAGATAGGACAAATTTTCTTGCATCCTTAAAAAGGGTAGGCCAGTAGAAACCTGATTGTAGTACCTTTTGTGCAGTTCTATCTCCTGCATGATGTCCTCCATAAGCACTACCATGACATTTACGCAATATCTTCTTTTGTTCATATTCTAGAACACATCTTCGCATAATACCATCAACTCCTTCTTTGTATAAGTGTGGGTCATCCCAAAAATAATGCCTCAAATCATAGAAGAACTTTCTTCTTTGCTGAGCTGTAAAAGTTAGAGGCAAATACTCGGAGACAATAAAGTTAGCATAATCAGCATACCAAGGGCTTCCTCGCGAGCTCACCCCTACTGCGGCTAACTGTTCATTTGGGAAACTATCATTAACAGGCATAGGGTCAAAAGAGATGTTTTCCAAACGAGATAAATTATCAGCTACAGGGTTTTCAGCACCCCTCCTATTTACTATGTGTAGGTCAAACTCTTTTAAAAGCAGTACCCATCTAATAAGCCTAGGCTTAGCGTCCTTCTTCGTCATAAGATATTTAATAGCAGCATGATCAGTATGAATGGTTACTTTTGAGTCCACAATATAGGGCCTAAACTTATCACAGGCAAAAAAACAGCTAGAAATTCCTTTTCAGTAGTGGCATAATTCCTTTGAGTAGGGTCTTGGGTCTTACTAGCATAATGGATAACATTTAACTTTTTATCAATATGTTGCCCAAGGACATCCTCTACAACAAAATCACTAGCATCACACATTATTTCAAAGGGTAAACTCCAATCAGGTGGTTGAACAATAGGGGCTGTAGTTAAAGCCTTCTTAAGAGTTTCAAAAGCTTCCCTACAATCATCATCAAAAACGAAGGGTACATCTTTTTGAAGAAGATTAGTGAGAGGTTTTGATATCCTAGAGAAGTCTTTAATAAACCTCCTATAGAAACCAGCATGACCAAGGATACTACGAATACCTTTGATGTCTCTTGGACATGGCATCTTCTCAATTGCCTCAACCTTAGCTCTATCAACTTCTATGCCTCTTTCAGAAACCTTATGCCCAAGAACAATCCCTTCATTAACCATGAAGTGGCATTTCTCCCAATTAAGAACAAGATTAGTTTCCTCACATCTCTGCAAAACTTTATCAAGGTTGTGCAGACAATTATCAAAAGAAGTTCCATAGACAGAAAAGTCATCCATGAACACTTCTACAATTTCCTCACAAAAACCATGAAAGATAGCAGACATGCACCTTTCGAAAGTAGCAGGAGTATTACATAAACCAAAAGGCATACGTCTATAAGCATAAGTTCCATAAGGGCTAGTAAAAGTAGTTTTTTCTTGATCTTGTTGTTTAACAACAATTTGAGAGAAACCAGAATAACCATCAAGTAAACAAAAATGGGTCTTTTTAGACAACCTTTCCAACATTTGATCAATAAAAGGAAGCGGGTAGTGATCTTTCTTAGTAACTTTATTGACTTCCCTAAAATCGATGCACATCCTATAACCTACCACTATTATTTGAGGAATAAGCTCATCATTATCATTAGGGACAACAATAATACCTCCCTTTTTAGGAACACAATGAACAGGACTAACCCATTCACTATCAGCAATAGGGTAAATAATACCAGCATCAAGGAGTTTCAATACCTCGTTCCTTACCACTTCCTTCATCCTAGGATTTAAACGTCGTTGGTGCTCCACTACTGGCTTCACATCTGGTTCTATGTTGATAGAATGCTGACATATAGTAGGCGAAATCCCTTTCAAATCATCCAGAGTATAGCCCATAGCTCCTAGGTGTTTCCTCAAAACCTCCAATAACCTTTCTTCTTCCTTCCCTGAAAGTTTAGCGCTAATAATAACAGGATATATCTTTTTATCATCAATATAAGCATATTTAAGATCATCATGGAGAGGTTTTAGATCGAAAACCAGATCCTTCTTAGGTGGCATCGTGGTACCCAAGTCTTCTACAGGCAAGTCGTGCTTAAGCATCATAGGTTGATCACGAAGAATCCTGTCAATCTCATTCCTTTCTTCCATGAAGATTTCACTTTCATGATCCTCCATAAATTGTTGCAAAGCATTGTTAGGAGTAAGAGAAATAGAAGCAAGTTGTTCAACCCTAAAATCCTCATTATGGGTTTCCTCTCCGCAAGGTTCTTTAGCAAATTTCGAAAAATTAAACTCATAAGATTCCCCATCAAACTTAGTCAAGATTTTCTCCCTCTTGCAATCAATAATAGCTCCACAAGTACTCATGAAAGGTCTACCAAAAATGATAGGGTACTTAATGTTACCACAAAGAACTTCCACGTCTCGTACAATACCAATTGGAGAGATGGTCTCTCTATTAGCAAGGTGAATAACCACATCAATCTCTTCCAACTCGCAAGGACTGATTTCATGCATAATTTCTCTATAAATCTCATAAGGAATAACACTAGAACTTGCACCAATATCACATAAACCATAATAGCAATGATCACCAATTCTAACAGAAAGCACAGGAACACTAGCCCTTTTAGTTCTATTGGGATGTGAAACAATATTAGAAGCATCCTCACAAAAGACTATGTGCCCATCTTCTACGCTTTTAGTGACAAGGTCTTTCACAATTGCTACCACAGGTTCAATGTTTATTTGTTCATCAGGTTTTACAGTTCTTTTTTCACTTTTGGTGATTACATTAGTTATCATAGGATGATCCTTTACCTTTTCGGGGAAGGGAATCTTCTCGATATAAGGTTCAGGTAAAATGGGGTCAATAATGCAATACTCAGCACTTCCAATAGGAGCATAGTCAACAATATCTTTGTAAGGTGCATGGTATTTGTTCCATCCCCTTTTTGGAATTTCGATATAGGAAGCAAAAGCTCTAAAGCAATTCGTAATAACTTGCAAGTCAAGACCATAAATATTACTAATATTTTGAAAGTCATCAGTTCCCATAAAAGATTCAATGCATTCATAATCATAATTTATACCTGGCTTTCTACCTTTGTCATTCTCCCAAGCTTCAACATTATCTTGAATACGGTCCAGAAGATCCCATTTAGCTTCTTCTTTCATGCGAGTGAATGATCCAGCACAAGAAGCATCCAATAAATCCTTATCATGTAGAGGGAGCCTTGCATAAAAGTTATTGATAATAATATTGTTGGGGAGCTCATGAATGGGACATTTGAGCAGTAGTAACTTCAATCTCCCCCAAGCTTGAGCTGTACTCTCTCCATCAAGAGGCCAAAAGTTGTATATTTGATTCCGATCTTTATGAATCTCACTAGGAGGATAAAACTTTGAATAAATGAGATGCACTATTTCCTCCCATTCCAGAGCTTATACCATTCCTTAGGTCTTCCTTTCAGTGATACTGAGAATAACTTCTTCTTAACTTGATCTATAGTAATACCTGCAGACTTGAACAACCCGCATAATTCGTGTATAAAGAGTAAATGATCACCGAGATGGACAATTCCATCCCCAACATAGTAGTTATCCATAACACGATCAATAATTCTTGTAGGTATTTTGAAAACATCATTCTCAGCAGGTGGTGGCTTATCTACTACCTTATAAGTGGTAGTAGCATTACCAAATAAGAAACTCAGCGAATTATCCATAATGAAAATAAAGCAAATAACAGAAGTAAACAATACTCACAGTAGAAGTTTCCTTTACCAGTTCCACTCTCCAATAGTGCTTCACTCCCTGGCAACGGCGCCAGAAAATAGTCTTGATGACCCACAAGTATAGGGGGTGTATCGCAGTATTTTCGATAAGTAAGAGTGTCGGAACCAACGAGGAGCAGAAGGTGCTGGCTAGTGGTATGGATCAGGAATTCTTTGCAAATACTTTGCAAACGATTTTTTAGGGGTTTTTGATAAAGCAAGTAAACAAAGTATGAGTAAATAGAAGACAGTAGGAATAAATGCAGCAAGTGGCCCAATCCTTTATGTAGCAAAGGACAAGCCGGTTGTATTTCTATAGATGACCAAACGTTCTCGAGGTCACATGGGAAGACTGTCAAGTGCTTTCGCTTCATATAGTCGATTAATCTTCTTTAGCTTGCTAAGTGTTGTGTGGGTGAACCTGTGCTAATGTACCGCCCCATCCAAGACTAATACATACTTGTGATTATACCCCTTGCAAACATCCGTAAGTACAAGAAAGTAATTAAGGTAGAAATCTAACCACAACGTTAAACTCTAAGACCCTTACATCCCTTGTGCAATGGTTTCCTAACGGGGGTTCAGGTTTCTGTCACTCCGGCAACCCCTACGATTAGTAGCCAAATACACAATGCATTCCCCTAGGCCCATATAGGTGAAGTGTCATGTAGTCGACGTTCACATGACACCACTAGAAGAAGTACACCACAACTTAAATAACAATCTATTGAATCTTTCTCAACGCAACTCCACTACTAACAACAAGACTTCTCCCATGTCCTCAAGAACAAAACGAACTACTCACAAGACATCATATGGATCATGATCAGAGATGGAATAATGATGTATAACAATCTGAACATAAACAATAATTCAATGGTTCACTCAATAGCATCAACTACAAAGAGTAATCAACACTGGGAAAGTTTCCCCTATGAACTATGCAAGATTTAACGCAATTGTTACAGCAATATGGAGATGGTGATGAGGGTGCTGATGGTGATGATGGTGGTGATGATGGTGAAGATGATCCCGATGAAGTCCAGCTTGATGGTGGTGTTGATGGCGATGATTTCCCCTATCCGGGAAGGAATTCCCCCGGCAGAAATCTGTCTGCCGGAGAGATCTTTCTCTCTCGGTGTTTTCCACCCCGCAGAGGCGGCAGAATCTTTCTGTGGTCGCTTCCTGAGCCTTGGGGTTTCGTGGGGATGATATACGCCAGAGGGGAGAGGCTGGAGTGGGCCAGGGCGGCCACACCACTCCCAGGCGCGGCCTAGGCCTGCCCACGCCATGGTGTGGTGTGGGCCCCCTGTGGCCCACCTCCACTCCATCTTCTGGCATCCTTAGTCTTCTGGAAAAATAGGATTTTCCGTATATTTTCCCGGATTTTCTGATCTTCACGAATTTTGCCTCCAAACAACACCTTTTCCATCAGAATCCTGACTGCAGCGGTCCATGCTCCAAAAGTCATCAACCATGCAAAAATAGATGAAATAACATAAGTATGACCTCTCAATACGAAATATATCAATGAATAATAGTGAATTAAGATATAGAATAGTGATGCAAAATGGACGTATCAATTGGTAACTTAGTCTCAGTGACTTAGCTTCACAAAGTCAGTAAAGCTCAGTCCCCCATTTCCTATATGCTGCACACGTTCACCGTTTAGACAGTGTCTAGCAATAAAGCTTGCCAACTCAATAACGGAGCTAGTAGAGCAAAAATGGTTGCACTGGTTAGCCACCTCAGTAGAACCCACAAGCCCAGAAAAAGGTAGTACCTTTTCTGCCCACTTTTCTGCCATCAGCGTTAGGATAATATGAGGCTGATAGTGGGCCTTTTCTGCCTTTTGTTTCCTTAGACGCTGGGACTAGTACTAGACACGTGCCTAAGAATTTTTTGGTTAGACAGAGGTACTCCACCGTTTAGACTCAAGCTAAGAAACAAAAGGTTCTCTTAGCCACTACAATTCTCTTACGCTGCGCTTGATCTTACGATCCACCCAAAGTTTATGGAGAAATTTGGCTAGATATATAGTGGTGCAATCAACTGGCTTATGCTGTACTAAGTGTGTCTCATCTTTAGGATTGGTTTTTGCCGGCCAATCTAGTAAATTTCTAGTAGATTCGGAAAAATAAGTCTAGTACGTACATTTCTTAGCCACGTTTCATGCTGTGCTTGCTCGTAGTAGTCCCTCCCATCCATATTTACTCGTCGCTGAATTGGACGTATGTAGCAATTAATCGGAGGGAGTAGTAGTAGTAGTAGTAGTAGTAGTAGTAGTAGTAGTCACATTGAATATACTTAGGGCTTGACGCATAAGCATCACAAACGGTCGCCAAAAGATCAAACGACAAATTTAAACATAACTTTGGGCTTCTTTGGATAATAGGATTTAAAAACATAGGAATTTGACTCGGTCACAGGTACAAAACAATGGATTGCAAAACAGAGGAAATAGCTTTCTTTGGATCTCTGAATTTCAAAACACAAGATAACAGGGTCAGAGGTACAAAAAAAAGGAAATATGCTAGCTTAAAGTCATTTCAATGAAACACAGTAAATGCGGAGGAAAATTGCCTCAATCCTACGCGAATGAGTGTAAAAAAGTGGATGTTGAAATTCCTATGGGATTAGGGTGTAGAAATGCAATCTATATGAATTTTGGAAGTATGATTCCTTTCATCCAAAGGGCTTCCTTATGAAAAAATACTATGGGTCGAATTCCTCCAAAATTCCTTTGAAAATCGTTCGATCCAAATTGGCACTTAAACAAGATGTGCGTGTTCACGACAGACGAACACCTTCTGGCAGGAGGTGATGCGGTCGTAGATTTTCATCTTGAACCCGTCTACGGTGACCTTGAACATAAGGTAGTCACCTTCCTTCAACCCATGGAAAGCAGCAAAGGTAGCCCACTCTTTGTCCAGGACGATCTGGTCATTGTTGCGGTTGGCATGGACAACCCACTCGCATTCCTCGCATGCTTGGACCACCACTAGTTGTGGGTAGGGGCGTCCCTTGAAGTAAGGCTTGAAGTAAGTCGGGATGATAAGCATATACAAGTCATGCTGGACTAACTGGATGTAGAAGTGCCTAGGACGATGCGTCGTGGCATGGTGTCCAACCGAGCTAGGGCGTCTTCTCGGTTTGGCAGAACTAGTGACCGACCTGGCAGCACTTGCCCTTGCCAAGGCCTCCACTCTCCTGCCCGGTAGCTTCAACTCCCTTGGTATGATGGGGAGAGCATCTTCATAGCCACCTGGAGCTGGAGCATTCCGGTCAAGAATGTAGTCTAAGTTCGGCATTACAACTGGGTCGTCCTACATGAAAATTACCATTGTGTCAGTCCTTTCGAATTACCAAAACACCACAATGCATTGTATAAATTGACTAAAGATCACAATGAGTCATTGCACCATCAAAATTACCTAAACAGCACAAGGTATCAGGTAAATTAAATTGCCTACACAGCACAATGCATCATCAGAATGACCTAACCCTATGGATCCTCAAAATTATCTGAACATCTACTAGAAGGCATGACATTTAATTAGATTGATTAAACAACACAATGCATATCCTCAGCAAAAAAACAGCACAATGTATAATCTGAATGGCTAAACAGCACAATGCATTATCTGGATAGACAAAACAGCATATATGCAGTGCATCATCAAAAATACCAAAACAACAAAAGGTATTATGTAATTAAATTTAATAAATAGTGTCTGCACAATCAAAATTACCTAAACTGATGGGTTATTGAAATAATCTGAATAGATAGAAGGCATATCATTTAATCCTAAACAGCAGAACGCAGATCAAAATGGATGAAACAACAAAGTGAGGAGACAAGACATAATGCATCATACAAAAAAAACCAAAACAGCACAACACGTCATGGAAAATTCCTAAACAGCACAATGCATCATCTAAGTACCAAATCAGAACCCTACATCATCGTCATCAAGAATATTCCATAACTAAGAAGAACAACACAAAAGAAAAATATAGATGTATTCAAATCTAGGCAAAGTCAAGTCAGTTATTTCTGGACAGAGGGAGTATAAAGAACAACACAAAAGACAATTATCAAGAATATGACATACAACTCAGCAGTTCAACAAAGGACCTGCAGTACACGTTGCAAAAATGTAACTAGATGCACGTCAGATTTGCGTTAAAGCCCCAATGCTCCAGATCTAACCTCGTTGGAGTTGGGGGCCGCGAACTTGGATAGGGGTCGATGAGTTGAGCAGAAGAACAAGGCACCACTGACGAAGAACCAGCCACATACACCGAAGAAGCACAGACAATCACTGATGAAGGGGGGGGCAACGATAGGGATTTCACCGTGTACACTCTAAAATTTGGCACATTGGGAATGAGAGGTCAACCTGTAGACGAAAAGGACGCGTGCGCCGCCGCACGAGCATTCGTTCCCAATGCATGCGGCGCCAGAGGCTTGGACGATCACTCGGCGGGCGACGAGGGTTTCGGCGCGAACGGCCGAAACCCTAAGGGGGACAAATGCCTCACCTTGGGCACGACCCTCACACATGCGAAAGACGAAGGACACTCCAGAGAGGGCGCTGAGGCCGTCAGAATCGAACAAGCCACCTGCAGCTCCAAAGCAGATCTTGATGGGGACCCCAGCTCAACCACAGACAAAGGTTTTGGCATTAGTTTCATCGAGGCAATGGCTGGGTTAACGATCGAGAGTCGTGAAGTGAGTGCGGGAATGTGATAGCGAGAGAGGGAATGGTGGGGGAGGAGTTATTAGAGAATGGTAGTGGGTAACCCTCTAACCGCTTTAGTAGTACCGTACTACAAAAAAACTATATTTCACATATCATCACTTTTGGACGAACTAGTTCATTTCTTTGAACCGACTAAAATAGTGGGTACCCTTTAGGTTTCAAACTTCCATATGGTACCTATTTTTCTAGTAGTAAGTACAGTACAATACTTTGTATTACCCTCCATCCCAAAATATAAGGCGCCTGAGGATTAGTCAAAGGTCAACATTTTTTAAGTTTGACCATGATTATGCACAAAAAATATAAAATTTATAATACTAAATTAATATCAATAGATTCGCCATAAAGTATATTTTCTTATTATGTCCATTCAATATTGTAGATGTAGATATTTTTTTCTAAATATTTGGTCAAATATAGTAAGGTTTGACTTTTGACCAATCCTTAGACACCTTATATTTTGGGACGGAGGAAGTAGTATAAAACATTTTTTTAGATAGAGGAAATTACACGATCCACCATCTTTTAATCGCACTTTTGCACAAAGCACTTGGTGGACGTCATTTTTGCACATTTTAACAGTTTTTTTAGTGTAATATGCACAAATTTGACCAGTTAGTCTTGTAATGACCGATTTAACCTCATTGGTAGCAAGACTGACAAGTGTTTCCTGAATGCCATTGCTCCCATTCACACACAAAGATTTGAATGATGCTAAAAACTAGATACTAACGATATTTATCACCCGTAATACTTTTTGGATGCATGTAGCTAGTATGTAAGAGACTTATTTCATATGAAACGTCAATATTTACATAAAGGTACCAACATAACAGTTCGTCGCACATTGAATTAGCGAAGGCTTTATTTGGTCGTAATAAACTTGTTCTTGAACATAACTTGTTTGTATATAAGATTTGACGTTTCATTCACATATTGAAATGTCCATCGAAGAGTTTGGTTTAAAGTGTAGGACTAACTGACATGGTTATACCCTACGGGTACGTAACTTCGGCATACCTAGTCCAGCCCAAGGAAGGCCCACGACAGACATACGCTGGTCCATGAAGATTTTCGGGTGGCCAAGGCCCATGACGACTTTGGATCCTTCGAGAACAAGACTAGAGGAGATAGGAAATTCAAAGGGGTAAAACCCTAGAACTTGTAACCGACTAGGACTACGCCCGGGACCTGCCTAAGTCTATATAAAGGCCAAGAGGACACGTCCTAAGAAAACTCGACTCATACTTTCGCACACGCATCCACGCCAGATCGAATCTGCGCACCCTGTAACCTTCGGTTCCGCCGTAATCAAAGAGCAGACAAGCAGGAGTAGGGTTTTCCCTCCGGGGGCCTGAACCTGGGTAAATCTCGTGTCCCCTGGTTGCTTGTCTGTTAACCGTGCCACGATCTCCAGCATCCCCATCTTCTCCAAAACCCAAGTCCATAACAATGGGCATTGATGAGATTAAACCTCGTCAATTGGCGCCGTCTGTGGGAATTGGGGCTGCTGATTGTGCGGTCATGACGATTCCGACCCGATCGATCTACAACTCCGCGGCAACGGAGAATCACCTCCTCTTCGGCGCTTTCGACTTCACCGCCCACTCGCCGGATACCATGAAGGATTTCGAGCCCGTAGGCGACGAACTCGAAATCTTGTTCGGGAGCTTCTGCTTCTAGGTGGGACAAACTGGCACCCTCCGCCTCCCTGAGCGGGTTCCCGTGCCGTCAATCAGGCCCGCTTCGTGGACTCCACACCCCGTGCTATGCACGTCACCATCAACAGATGAGTTCTACAGCAGCAGCAGCTGCAACTCCGATCTGTGCGATCCACCTTCGGATGAAGGGACCTACGGTTCCGGATCCGAAAGCTGCAGCAGCAGCCAACCAATCTGCAGGTGCTATCTGTGCGCCGCAGTCATCCAAACCGACGAGGAAACGCCTAACCCGCCGCCCAACCCCAACCCGCAGGACAGAAACGGCGAAAACGGTGGAAACGGCGAAAACGGGGAAAACAGGGGCCACCTCATCCAACTTAGCAAAGAAGGATGGGTCGAAGCACGCCGCGCCGTCGCAGGCGAAATAGTCCTACCTCTGGACTCCTCACGTGACCTACTGATGGCATACCACTACCTCCTCGTCGAGGAGCACAAGAAACAAATCAAGATGCAGGAGACGCTCGACAAACGCAAGCAAGCAGCCTCCGAGTCCAGCGCGCGACGAGCTGCGCTCTCCGCCATGGCACCCGGCTCCAGCACAAACGGAAACCAGGGAAACAAGCACCACTCTCGGGTGGAAAACATGGACCCGAAGGAGCGGCGTGACGTGACCCGAACTCTCCATACATCGTTCATGGATATGGACGCCGACGGCAACATCATCCCAAAGACGCCACAAGGTGCGATCATGGCAGCCACTGCGTATCTCGCGGCTCACCCACCTCCGGAGGGGGACCCGAAAAGGGCCATGCATAGGTCCGCACTCACCGGACTAGGACTAATCGGAGCTGCGCTCCACGAAGACGCTCCTACGGAGCCAAAGAAGAAAGCTCCGGCCAGGCGCGACCGGAGCCCCACTCCCTCATCCGAAGATGAAGAGGAACACGATCTTCCTCTAAGGAAGAAGAGCTCGCACCGCCATAAACGCGACTACGACGCCAGAGATAAGCTTACACAACGCAAGATCGACAAAGCACGCGCTAAACGCGCATGCTCGTCTGAATCTGAGATGGATGAAGACGAAGGAGAACTCTGCGGGGCTTGATGCTTCAGCAGATCCGTTCGGCGAACACAGATGCCACGCAACTTCAAGCTTCCTTCGGATACTCCGAAGTTCAACGGCACGCAAGATCCAGTCCTGGCTCAGTGATCATCTGTCATCCGTCAAGCTTCACGGAGGCAACAAAGAAACCGCCATGCAATGCCTTCAGCTGCAGCTGACAGGCGCGGCGCGGGTTTGGCTTAGCAGCCTATCATCAGGATCCATCCGAAGCTGGGAGGAGCTCGCTTATAGCTTCATCTGAAATTTCAAAGGCACCAGCAAGAGACCCGCCTCAATCGAAGAGTTGCGAGCCTGCACTCAGAGAACGGGTGAATCTATTCGCTCGTACATACTACGCTGGTCTACAACCAAGAACTCCGCAGCACACATCTCCGAAGAAAGGGCCATCGATGCCTTCCGGGACGGCGTCAAGCGCCCAGACTTCAAGGAGGAACTTGGGCGTGTAAAGCCCAAGACACTCGACCACCTCATGGAAATCGCCAACAGTTGGGCAGACGGCGAAGATTGCATCCAGCGGGCGCAATCATATGAAGAGGACGACTATGGCCGAAGACGTGAACGCCGTAGCAAGAGGAGATCGCGCGTCTACGAGGACCGCGACAGACCCGACATGGTCGCAGCCGGCTACGCCGACCGCCGTAACGACAACAGCCGCAACAACGGAGGATACCGCAGCGGAAACTTCCGCGACAACGGACGACCAACGTAGTCGTGGCAACGCCGCGACCGCGACAACGGACCCTCAGCATTCGACAAACTTTCGGGTCCATGCACCATCCACTTCTACATCGACAAACAAGATGGCAAAAATAAAGCTAGCCACATGCTCAAGGACTACCGCGAGTTCCAGAAACTCAGCGAAGGCATGGTGCAGATGAGGCAACAAGCTCCAATTCCTGCGTTCAGAAACGCACCTGCGCCAGGTGAAATAGCACACGGAGCTCCTCCACCGCCGCCTATTGGAGGCCCAAATCAACCAGTCGCACCAGCGCAAAACAACGTCGGGGTCGCATACCCCCCACCAAAGGGAGCACTAAATATGATCCAGAAGGGACGCCCCACCAACAGGGTGCAGAAGAAAATCACCCGACAAATCAACTTGGCCGTGGCAACTCCGCCTGCAATCCCTAAGTACCTTAGCGGATCGGAGTCCTGCATCACATTCACTCGCGCGGATCACCCTTGCCAGATCCCTCACCCAGGTCATGCTGCCCTGGTACTGGAGGCGCAGATCGGAGGCTTCGAGATGAGTCGCTTCTTCATGGACGGCGGCAGCCGCATCAACCTAATGTTCGCAAGCACTCTAGCAGCTATGCGGATCCCGCAATGCAGCCTGGAACAATCAGACACAACGTTCCACGGCATTGTCCCAGGGAAGGGCATCTTCCCCCTGGGCAAAATAGGGCTCGACGTCATCTTCGGGAAGCCGGACAACTTTCGGCAGGAGCGCCTAGAATTCGAAGTGGTGGACTGGCCGTCGCAATACCATGCCATCCTAGGACGTGTAGCATTCGCAAGGTTCCTGGCCGTCCCACACTACGCATACCTACTACTCAAGATGCCAGGACGGAGGGGCGTCATCACAGTCCACGGGAGCTTCACCCGATCGGACCAATGCGACAGGGATTTCAACAAAATCTCCCAGTCTTTCGGCATGCAAGATGAGCTTGTAAGGCTCCGCGAGGTGACGGACAATGGGCTACCCCCAGTCACAAAGCAGAACGCACCTGACATGTCTTTCGACTCCACCATCAACACCAAGAAAGTGCAGGTCCATCCAACGGATGCCTCCAAGACGGCGCTGATCGCCAACAACCTCAGCACCGCATAGGAAGGCGCGCTCGTCGAATTCCTCCGTGAGCGCTGGGAAATCTTCGCCTGGTGTCCTGCGGACATGCCAGGAGTTCCCAGGGAATTCGCCGAGCACGCACTCAATGTCTTTCCAGACACCAAGCCAGTCAAGCAGTCCATCCGAAGACTGTCGGAGCCACGAGCCGAAGCTATCGGCAAGGTGATCAACAGATTACTCGCAACAGACTTCATCCGAGAAATCAAGGAAAGCGAGTGGCTGGCAAACACGGTGATGGTCCCGAAGAAGGACACAGACATCCTGCGGATGTGCGTTGACTTCACGTCACTAAATAAACACTGCCCTAAGGACCACTTCCCTCTTCCTCGGATTGACCAGATCATCGATTCGACTGCAGGTTGTGAGAAACTCTCCTTCCTCGACGCCTACTCAGGCTATAACCAGATTCGACTCAAGGTCGAAGATCAAGAGAAAACGGCGTTCATCACACCGTTCGGAGTATACTGCTACAACACAATGCCCTTCGGGCTAAAGAACACGGGTGCCACGTACCAGCGATGCATGCAGGCCTGCCTCAAGGACCAGATCGGTTGCAACGTCCAAGTCTATGTCGACGACATAGTCATAAAAACCAAGGAGGCAAGAACACTTATCGACGATCTCCGTGAGACGTTCGACAACCTTGATCGCTACAGGATGAAGCTCAATCCAGAAAAGTGCGCCTTCGGCGTCCCCTCGGGTCAGCTGCTCGGGTACTTCATCTCTCAATGAGGGATCGAAGCGAACCCAAAGAAAATCAAAGCTATCATGACAATGGAGAAGCCGAAAAACCTCAAGGGCGTTCAGCAGCTCGCAGGGCGAGTAGCGGCACTAAGCAGGTTCATCAGCCGCATGGGCGAGAAGGCCCTACCATTTTACTAGCTGCTGCGCAAGGCAGACAAGTTCGAGTGGACACCAGAAGCCAACGACGCATTCGAAAGCCTCAAGCGGCTCCTCTCCATCTCGCCAGTTTTGGTCACGCCAAAAGAGTGCGAGCCCCTGTTGCTGTACATAGCAGCCACACACCAGGTGGTCAGCACAGTACTCGTGGTCGAACGACCCGAAGAAGGCAAGACCCACGGGGTACAATGCCCAATTTACTACCTCAGCGAGGTGCTCACTCCAACAAAACAGCGGTACCCGCACTACCAGAAGCTGGCCTACGACGTGTTCATGACGGCTCGACGACTGAGCCACTACTTCCAGGAGCATCAGGTGATGGTCGTCAACGAGGCACCCCTAAACAGCATCCTGAATAACCCAGAGGCCACAGGACGCGTGGCCCTGTGGGGCATTGAACTATCACCCCTGGACATCATCTACGAGAAGCGACACGCAATCAAATCTCAAGTCCTTCCGGACTTCCTGGTGCACTAGATGGAGCTGCAGCTGCCTGACACCCCAGACATGTCACAGTCCTGGACAATGCATTTTGACGGCTCCAAACGCGAAGCCGGAGCAGGGGCAGGAGTCATACTGACCTCCCCGCAAGGTGACAAAATGAAGTACGTCCTTCGGATGAAATTCAGAGCCTCCAACAACGAGTCCGAATACGAAGCCCTCATCCATGGCATGAAGATGGCAAAAATATGCGACGCAACGCGCCTGGTCATCTACGGTGACTCCAACCTTGTCGTACAACAGACGATGAATGAGTGCGACGCACACGCCGAAAACATGATCGCGTACCGCGCGCTATACAACGCACTCGAAGGAGAATTCGACGGCTGTGAACTTCGGCATGTTGGAAGAGAGAGCAACGAGGAGGCCGATAGACTCGCCAACATCGGCTCCACTTGTGCAAAGGTACCACCAGGTGTGTTCCTCGAATAGATCTGCGTGCCATCCATCAAGCGAAAATTCCCCAAAGGATCACCCGAAGAAGCAGAACACTGGGGGGCTACGCTACCCGAAGGTCATGAAGGACCCGAAAAGTTGGATACCGAAGTTGCCATGGTCAACCTGATGCAGGTCATGGCAGTCGACGAAACTTGGACACGTCCATACCTCCAGTTCCTGATAAACGGAAAATTGCCAGATAGCCCGACAGATGCCCGACGCGTATCTCGTCGGTCAAAAGCCTTTACCATCATCAACAGCGAGCTATACAAACGCAGCATTACGGGCGTACTACAAAGGTGCGTCACCATCAATGACGGCAAGGCCATACTCCAAGATATCCACGAGGGCATCTGCGGCCACCACGCAGGTAGCCGCTCCCTCGTCGCCAAAGCTCTGCGAGCAGGATTCTACTGGCCAACGGCCATGAGCGACGCGAAAGACATCATCCGAAGATGCAACGGGTGCCAACGGTTCGCCGACAAACCGCACGCACCTGGGTCCGAACTTCGACCCATACCCATAGCCTGGCCTTTTGCCCAATGGGGCCTTGACATGATCGGCAAACTGCCAAAATCCTCGAAGGGAGGACACGTCTTCCTCCTGGTCGCAGTCGACAAATTCACCAAATGGATCGAATCCATGCCAGTCACCAACCAGAAGGGCAAAACCGCCGTCAAGTTCTTCGAATCCATTGTCTACAGGTTTGGCGTACCGCACAGCATCATCACCGACAACGGATCGAACTTCATCTCTGAAGAATTCCAGGACTTCTGCGAAGGCCTCGGGATCAATATTACGTATGCCTTAGTGGCACACCCGCAAACAAACGGGCATGTGGAAAAGGCCAACGGCCTAATCGGCGTCGGCATCAAGAAGCGCCTCATGAGCTCACTCGAGCACAAAGCTGGAAACTAGACGAAAGAGCTACCGTCTGTCCTGTGGAGCTTACGGACAACGCCAAATAGCTCCACCGGCTACACACCATTCTTCATGGTACACGGAGCCGAGGCAGTGCTACCAGCCGAAGTACGCCATCAGGCTCCACGAGTCGTCGCATACAGCAAAGCCGAATCCACGGCTGCACTCGAAGACGCCGTCGACACACTCGATGAAGCGCGGGATATAGCAGCCGCTCGATCAGCGGTGTACCAGCAGAGTCTCCGCAACTATCACAGCCGCCGGCTGCGCCCAAGGTCCTTCGTCGAAGGAGACCTCGTCTTGTGACTCAAGCAAAAGCGACCGAACAAATTCGACTCACCATGGGAAGGACCATATGTTATCACCGAAGTCATCCCAGGTGGCGCCTATCACCTCAAGCACGTGGAGTCTGGAATCGCATACTCCAACCCCTGGAACGTCTCGCACCTGCGACGATTCTACCCGTAGCAACCTACCCCCCTTTTTACATTCAATAAGGCTTCCAGCCAAGGCTACTCAGCCGAGTCATGTACCTCCTCCACTACGATATAAATAAAGCTAAGTACCTCACCCCCAACCCTCGGTTGACTATTTTCTGCAACTTTACTACATGCTACATACGCACTCGGGGGCTCCCCCCACCTCACGATTTCATCGACTGAGGACAAAACGTGTACACCTGAGTAGCTGACCACGTCAGGCAAACAAAAAGGGCACGTACTAAATCAAAGCACTGCGTGCTCGCAAACAAGCAAACCTTTACAACAAAGGGCACATACACGCCCAGCCGCAATATACAAATTTTACATCTATCTGTTTATTTTCAGGTCCTACCTATTATGAAGAATAACCTGAGCATGCTGCTCAAACAAATCTACAATCTGTTCGGCATACTGCCTTACAGCCGCGTAATGCGGACGCATATTCCACTCGCCACCATCTGGTCGAGGAGGTGGCCCAGTCGCCACAGCAGCCAAATCTACGTACGGGCGGTGCACCCTCACAAGAGACAAGGAAGCCTTCACCCCTGCGACGAGCTGCTGCCGCACCAGCTCCTTGACATTGCTGGCACTCCGAAACTTCGTTAGAAGACCTGCAAGGGTCGTTGGCACGGCATCCAACGGAAAGATGACGTGCAGCACCGAGGAAAGCGATGTCTGCACCTGGCGGAGCACCCGCGAAACCTGGTAGACACGATCCTCCACCGTCGCCAGAACTATGGCACGATCACGATCCATCCAGAAGAAGCCGCCGGCCTCCATGTCCTGTTGAGTTAAACAATTGTCTCGAACAGCAATACGCTCCTTTTCTTCCCTCGGAGCAAGATTGGCACCTGCGACAACCACACAAAACAAGAGTAAGACCGGCAGGCTCACCCGAAAAACTGAGCTACAGCCCGAAAGAAGGATCAACTTACATTGCAGCTGCTCAGACAGCCGACCCAGCTCCGCCATCAAATACTCCTCTCTGGCTGCACCACGGTCTGCTTTGGACTTCCAAACGTCAGCGCGACCGCGTAACCCAAGAAAATCTCTCTCCAAGCTGCGCACGCGATCTCGAAGAAAAGCGAGCTGCGAGGAATCATCCAATGATGCTCGCAAGGGCCTTTCGGATGAAGTGTCAACTGGGTCAGCACCCGACGGAACCTATAGCAGAAGAAAAAAGAAGGCACACAGACATTCAGCCAAGGACAGAGCACAACTCGGAGAAATTCATTAAAGTATATAAGGCCACTACGTGGCACAAGGATGGTACTACAAAAGATATTTACAACAAAAATAGACTACAAGCTACCCTACGTCTACTATGCCTAAGGCGGAGGGCACTGAGTCGCCTCAGAACCAGACTGCCTAGCTTTGGCCTCGCCCTGCTGCCGCAATGCGTACTCAGATAGCAAGTCAATGAGCTTGGGCCCATATCGTCTGCAACGAGCGGAGTAGGCGGCGAAGGCTACCTCAGATCCATCTGCAGCCTTCGGCATCCGAGAAGTAATCTGGGACAGGTCCAGCTCTGCCCCAGCCGCCATGGCCATCGCTAGCCCGACGGACGCGCCGATGCCCTTCTGCTTGCGCTTGTACGCTGCAGGCGCTTCGGCTGACAGAGCCTCTGCCAGGGCATCCACGTCTTCAAGAGACGCGCCCTTCGGGAAGAGCTCCTGGTAGAAGCGACCAAGGACCTCTTTCGCCTTGGCAAGGGAGTTGACGACGGTGCTGCAGCGGTCTTCGACCACTACAGTGGCATCATCTAGAGCACTCCCGTGCTCCAGAGCACCGCGGTCAAACTCGATGCCTGCAGCATCTGAGACAAAAAAGAAGAAAACATGAAGAAAGGCAACATAGAAGAAGATCCGCAAAAAAAGAAGCAAGTACAAAAGCTAGCGCTCACCCGAAATAGCCTTGGCAGCAGCCATGAGCTTCTCCGCCACCCCTTTTTCACGAGCAGCCGCAACGGTGGCCAGCTACTCCTCACGATCTGCGGCCTCCTGCTGCAGACGCTCTTTCGCTTCGGCTGCCTTCGTCAGCTCCAGCTCAAGGCGCTCTCTCGCCCCAGCGGCAGCTTCGGCCTTCTGCTCCGATTGGCCAAGGCTCTTCTTCAGAGCATCGACCTCACGGAGAGAGTCGTTATGCTCCTCTGTATTTACAACAAGCAAGTGTTAAAGAACAGGACCAGGATAAGCAAGAGAAGTACCACAAGGCAGACGAATACCTTGAAGCTGCCGCAGTTTCGCCTCCAGCGTCAGGCGTTCCTCCACCAGCCGCTTGGCCTGTTGGACAAAGGGCTGCAGCAACAGGCAATAGTAGTAAGAGCAGGACTTGGGGGCTACGCCCAACACAAAGTAGCATAAACAACATCAGCATACAAAGACACTTGGGGGCTCCCCCCGTAACATCAAGCAGAAAAACTTACGTGCTTCGAAGGCGAACCCGCAGGCCCGCCTGCGAAATTCTGAGGCGCAACCACCAGCCTCTCCTGCACAGGAGGAACTGGCGCAGCATCACCAGAAGTCGCCACTGTATGAGGCGGAGGCGACGCAATGTTCGACTCCCCCATCATCTCGCGCGCACCATCACTAGAGCCGTCGGAGGATTGCCTGCATACGAACCAATCAACACAGGCGCAAAAATAACAAGGGAACAAAGGACAACAGTGGCAACAAGAAAACTTACGAGCCCAATGCGCTCAGGTCGAAGATAGGAGAAGCCCTTCGGGCCCTCTTCTCCTCCTTCTTTTCTTCCCTCTTCTCCTCCTTCTTTTCTTCCTTCTTCCGCTTTGCTGGCGGGTGCGGAGCAACAGCCCGCACAGGAATGGCAGGAAGGGGAGAGGAAGAACCCCAATGAACATCATCATGACGCTCAAGGCCCAGAGGATTTCTGGGAGTCGGAGGCGTCGAGGCATCTGACGACTCGCTAGAGCTCCGTGATCGCTTGCGCGAATGGTCCTCACTCGATTTGTCGGCATCCTCCGCTGGGGATCGCGCTGACGGTATCTCGAACACGGAATCCACCACTTCATTATCCGGGGCATTCGGATACCTTTCGGGCAACGGTGGTGCCATGCCCGACACTTTGAAGCTCTGCAAAAGGAAAAAGAACTTTGTTAGCAAACAAAGGAAAAAGTACACACCTGACAAAAACAAAAGGGAAGCACTACGTGCGCAAATCTACACCTTCGGTACGACCAACGTCGAAGAAAAGGGAGGAGTCAGCGACTTCCCCGGGATTTCTTCGTCGGCCTTGAACTTCAACAGCGCGCGAAGAGCCTTGTCAAGTTCCACCTCGGAGATTTTCTCACTCGAAACCCTCGTCGGATCACGGCGCCCAGAGTAAAGAAACATCGGGTGCGCTCTCGCTTGGAGAGGCTGCACCCGACGCTCAAGAAACGTCCGGATGATGTCGACACCGTTCACCTCCTTCTCAGGAATCAATTGGAGATCCTCCACCCGACGGTACAGGGCCTCTATCTCCGCCACTTCACCGTCTAAGATTTGGTTTTTCCAGGATCTTTTCTTCTCAATCAATTGGGAGGGATCAAAAGGAACGAGACCAAAATCTTGCCCAGGCAGTACGGAATCACGGATGTAAAACCATTTCCTCCGCCAGTACTGGACAGATTCGGACATGGAAAAGGAAAAGAATTGCACATTGGGACTGAGGGAGATGATGAAACCCCCAATGGGATACACACCATTCGAACCAGACTGCCTCTTCACGGAATAAAGCTTTCGGAAGAGGCCAAAGTGCGGCTCAATGCCAAGCCAACACTCGCAAAGCGTGATAAAACACGCAATGTGGAGAAGGGAGTTGGGAGACAGATGATGGAGTTGAACCCCATAGAAAAATAGCAGTCCACGAAGGAAGTCATGGACCGGAAAAGAAAACCCGCGAATCATGAAGGCAACAAACATAACCCGATACCCAGATGGGGGACGGGGGATTACCTCATTGCCGGGGAGTCTCACGGCCGTCGTGTCTTGCGGGATCAGGCTCCGCTCGCGCAGTTTGCGGAGATCGTTCTCCCGCGTTTCTGATCGCCGCCAGCCACCGTCGGTGATGCGAGCAGTGGCGGTGCCTTTCTTGCCTCCGGTGGCGCTGGTCCCAACTGCAGATGAGGAATTCTTTGTTTTCTCCATGGCGCTACGGCGGTGGTGGCGTTGCCAACGAAGAAAGACAAAGGAAATGTGGAGGAAACTCTCAGCGCGCAGCAAGAATAGCTCAAGAACGAGGGGGCAGTGAATAGATGAACTGCTGCGGTGAAAAACAAACCACGATTTCACCAGGGATTATAACAGCGAAGACGACGCACGCCGGCCGTCCATCGAGAAGACCAAACGCCAACGGTAGATCTGGCCGTACACGTGTCAGCACCAAAACGAACCGTCGTTACCACGCCGTCCACTACGTGCGGAAATCGAGGAGACGCCGAAATCATCTCCACGCCGCGCGTGACCGGTCAATTCAAAGTCAGCAAGTGGGACCCACGCTTCGTCCAGTCAAGTCATCTCTGGTGTAGCAGACGCTTGAGGTCATCGATCGTAAGCACTGACGTCATCAAAAGCTATACTAGCACCACTTCGGCTCCACAGCTAAAAGTACTCACTCGAATCTACAATTCGACTAAATACTTGGGGGCTACTCCTATCAGGAGCGCTGGCCGCGCACCCGACAGACAAATGAGGACAAAATTATTTCTCTGAGTGCTACGTCGAGTTTACGACTCCACTATGGACTTGGGGGCTACTCCCATAGGGAGGATGGATTTAAGCATCCGAAAATTTTCGAGTCCTGCGGACCTAATGATTGAAACAATGTTTGAACTAAAAGTCTCCGTTCGAGTCTATGACTCGAACATACACTTGGGGGCTACTCCCATAGGGAGCGCTGGTCGCGCACCCTATGAAATCTTCGACTGTGATCTTTCGGATCAACACGCAAAAACTTTTTGGCAACTCTGCCCCAACAAAACGCTGAGTGAGCAACAATCTCCTTGGCCACCCGAAGCACCTCCGAGGTGATAAATGTTCGGTTGCTGCGTCTGCGACGCAAAGATAAGACCTATAGATATCATCTGATGGCCTGGCAACGCACCTGACTGCGCTCTGCTAGTATGAATCCGTACCAGCAGGTACGATGAAAAATCCTGACGGACGCGTTGGGTACACCAATTAAAATCACTTTAATTCCACTCCTATAAGTCCTCCGCGGCCTGAGTTGAATTACGCCAGCATATGTTCCAGGCCCGGGTTAAGGGACCCGAACCTGAAGAAGATCGTGTTGTTTCGTCCTAAGACAGTTAACTGACCCTGATCTGTCGGGTGAGTCAGGCACACGCATCAATAATCCCTACACACATATACTATTAACATATAGCTGCTCCCGAAGGATGGAAGAGTCCTCAGTCGAATCTACGATTCGACTGATCACTCGGGGGCTACTGACATGGTTATACCCTACGGGTACGTAACTTCGGCATACCTAGTCCAGCCCAAGGAAGGCCCACGGCAGACATACGCTGGCCCATGAAGATTTTCGGGTGGCCAAGGCCCATGACGACTTCGGATCCTTGGAGAACAAGACTAGAGGAGATAGGAAATTCAAAGGGGTAAAACCCTAGAACTTGTAACCGACTAGGACTACGCCCGGGACCTGCCTAAGTCTATATAAAGGCCAAGAGGGCACGTCCTAGGAAAACTCGACTCATACTTTCGCACACGCATCCACGCCAGATCGAATCTGTGCACCCTGTAACCTTCGGTTCCGCCGTAATCAAAGAGCAGACAAGCAGGAGTAGGGTTTTTCCTCCGGGGGCCTGAACCTGGGTAAATCTCGTGTCCCCTGGTTGCTTGTCTGTTAACCGTGCCACGATCTCCAGCATCCCCATCTTCTCCAAAACCCAAGTCCATAACAATGGGCATTGACGAGATTAAACCTCGTCACTAACGATATATGTCTGTTTATTACATCTCACACAAAAAACACCCCGATTGATCATAAAATTTAAGCAGATTATTATTTTCCTAGGATTTAATTTCCTGAGAGCAAGCACGATGAATATGCCTCGGAATGCCATAAGCCTAGTTTCCAGACAAAGTTTATGCATGTTTCACTTACTATTACGAACTTTTTGAGTTCTCAAGGTTTCCTAGTGAACTTCACATTATTAAACTAATTTAAGATGATTTATCAATGTTAGATAAAATTTGAACTATGAGTAAGTAGTAGATTGCTCTTAAAGTTATACAAGTATGTTTTGAAGGTACCCACACCCAGACTGTCAATATATCGGAAACCAATGAATTTGTTGGATTCAACTTCTTGCTAAGCATTTTCATGTACAAAATTTGTTTTTTATTTGAAAACAATAAAAAAAACATTGCACGGTGACCTCTAACTTGTCCTACTTGCTGTGAAAAATGATTATTATCAAGAGAGTTCGCATATAAAAAACCATGTAATTAAAAATATGGCCTGCCATGTATGAACATATCCTTAGGCTTCAGGCCGAAAGACAAGCTAAATGGCCTTATATATGTACAATATACTTTATGGTAATGTTCCCATATTTGGTAGATGAGTGCATCTTGGCATGGTGAACAATAATGCTACTAGTACTGGGAGTTTCCAAAATTTAGGAATAAAAAATCATTTTCAAATTTGAACTACAAGTAAACATGATAGAATTCTCTTAAAAAGTTACAACATCCTTTGAGTCTTTATGGTACCGAGGCGGTCAATACTTCAAAAACCAACAAGAGTTCTGTAGGATTAAAATTCTTACTACGAATATGCATGTTGACAATTTGATCCTCACTAGCTATGAACAAAAATAATGAAAACCTAAAAAAGAATCCTTCTTCATGGCGTCCTCTTGCATGTACTACTATTTGCACTAAAAAATAATTAATAACCGTGAGTCATCATAAATTACAAAAAAATAGTTACACAATATATGGCCCTCGGTGCATGAACACCCTTGGGTTTCAAGCCAAACGACAAAGGTAACAACCATATGCACATCGTATTGTATTGTAATGTTCCCATATGTGGTAGATATGTGCATCTTGGCAAGGTGAAAAATGGTGGCAACCACAGGTTCCAACTTATAGGAACAATGAACCTAAAAGCGACAGGATTTTTTCTGTAAGCAAGTACGAAGAAAAATGGCTTAGAGTACCACAAGAAAAACCCTAGTTTTTAGACAAAGCGTGGACCTTGATACACTTACGATTGATTACCAAGTTTTATGAGTTCTCAAGCTTCCCAGCCAACTGTTTTCCTTGCTTAATTTTAGGGTGCTTCGTGCTAAATGTATGGACATCGATGTAATTTTACCTTTTTTAGGTCCTTGATGTAAAATATACTTGCACCGTTCGTGTAAAATTCGAACCTAGAAGCATGTGGTAAAATTTAAATGTATTTAAGATTATTAGTTGCTAATGAGTATGAACATTCTTGGAGTTTCAAGCCGAACGACTAAGGTCATGGCCATATCAACATCACACTTTATGTTGATGATGATCCCATATCCTAGAATTTGCATGCCACCAAATTTGGCCATATATTTAGAAAACAAATGAATAGGAAGTAGCGGTATGAAGAGTATGGCTCGATCAGCTCCTCTCTTGAGAATGAGGCGAACCCGACTGTTTTATTTCTTTGCTTAATTTTGGGGTAGTTCATGCTAAATGTAAGGATCTCGATGTAATTTCCCCCTTTTAAGGTCCTTGATGTAAATTATACTCCCACCATCTGTGTAAAATTCGAACCTAAAAGCAAGTGGTAAAATTTTAAACATATTTAAGATTATTAGTTGTCGATGAGTATGAACATTCTTGGGTTTCAAGATGAACGACCAAGGTCATGGCCATATCCACATCATACTTTATGTTGATGATTCGTGATCCCATATCCAAGAATTTGCATGCCGCCAAATTTGGTCATATTTTGAAAACAAACAAAGAGGAAGTAGTATGAAGATTATGGCTTGATCAGCTTCTCTCACGAGAAGGAGCAAAACATGACTGTTTCGCTTCTTAAATTTAGGGTGCTTCGTGCTAAATGTATGGACCTTGTTGTAATTTTACCTTTTTTAAACGTATTTAAGATTATTTTTTGTCGATTGGTATGAACATTCTTGGATTTCAAGATGAACGACCAATGTCATGGCCATATCTACATCATACATTATGCTGATGATGATCACATATCCTAGATTTTTTATGCTGCCCACATATTTTGAAAACAAACCAAGAGGAAGTAGTATGAAGAGTATGGATCGATTAGCTTCTCTCTCGAGAAGAAGCCAAACATGATTGTTTTCCCTGCTTAATTTTAGGGTGCTTCGTGCTAGAAGTATGGACTTTGATGTAATTTTGCCCCTTTTTAGGTCTTTGCTGTAAAATGTACTCCCACCGTCCGTGTAAAATTCAAAGATAAAAGCAAGTGGTAAAATTCAACTATTCTTTTTAAATAATACATTTTTTAATAATTTCCACGAATAATACACGAATTGAAAGATTTGCAATTCTAGCATGGTGTCAGCTTTTGAATAGCCGACTAGTCCCTGTCTGCTTTTGAAAAGCTGATAAGTCCCTATCTGCTTTTGAAAAGCCGTAAGTTATAGGGTAATGTGAAGAATAGGGGGACTAGTCAGCTTTTTAAAAGCAGACAAGGACTAGTCAGCTTTTTCAAAATAGACAGGGCCTAGTCGACTGTTCAAAAGCCGATAAGGACTGGTAGGATTTTCAAGTGTCGACACCGCGCTAGAATTGCGAATCTTTCAATTCGTGTATTATTCATGAAAATTATTTAAAAAATGTGTTATTTAATTTTTTTTAGCTAAAATTCAAACGTATTTCAGCTTAGTTGTGAAAGAGTATGAATAATCTTGGATTTGAAGCCGAACGACCAAGATCATGGCCATATCTACATCATACTTTATATCGATGACTCATGATCCCATATCCAAGAATTTGCAGGCTGCCAAATTGGGCTATATTTGGAAAACAAACAAAGAGGGAGTAGTATGAAGAGTATGGCTCGATTAGCTTTTCTCTTGAGAAGGAGTGATACGTTGCAAACGTATCCATAATTTTTGATGTTCCATGCTTGTTTTATATCTACTTTCTTATGTTTTGTCCACACTTTGGAGTACTTTTACACCATTTCTGGAACTAACCTATTAACAAGATACCACATTGCTAGTTGCCTATTTTCTTCTGTTTTTGGTTCTAGAAAAGCCAGAAAATGCATATTCTCGGAATTGGACAGGACAAAAGCCAAAGTCGATATTTTACCGGAAGACTCACGGAGCCATAAGACGAGACGGAGAGGGGCCAGGGGCTGGCCACATCATGTGGTGGGGCGGATCCCCCTGGCCATGCCACCAGGTGGTGTGGGCCCTGGTCCACCCTCTGATATAGCCCTTTCGCCTATAAGAAGCCTATGATGCAGAAACCCTAAATCATCTAGCCTCCAGCCAAGAAAACTTCCGCAGCGCCGCCACCACCTAAGGGGAGATTCGGGGGATAGAAAGTCTCTATTCTGGTACCCTGCCAGGATGGGGAATTGCCCCCAGAGCCATCTCCATCGATCTCCACCGCCATCTCCATCGCCATTGCTGATTCCCATGATGATGAGGGAGTAGTTCTTCCTCGAGGCTAAGGGTTCTACCGGTAGCTATGTGTTCATATCTCTCTCTATGCATGATCATATTATGATCATGAGCTTTGTAATCAAGTAGATCTACCTTGCTACTCAAATGCTTTAATAGATCTCCGGCTCTCCCCACGTGTGTGAAAGTGATAGCGTGCACACCATGGTGGCACTTAGGCTAGAGATTACAAATACTTGTTATGAGTTATATTTGGAGTTGGATGTCTATGAAATTGTGGTGTTTGTTGGAACCATCTAGCGCTCAAGGTGATAGTGTTGGGTTATCTAGATGGGGAAAGCGAACTTTAAGGAGTGTTGTTATAGCCCTACCATGGATTAAAGTGTCCAACCGGAGAGTAGTTCATAGTAGTATCATGAAGAGAAGATATTTATATGAGAGTGTTCACTAGCGAAAGTATGATCCCTAGGCCTTGTTTCTAAACATTGAAACACTATTTGCAACTAGATCTGTTACATATTTGCTTGCTTCCACACTACAAGGAATGTGCTAACTAGTGACCCCAAATATTGGTCATACAAAGGTCATAGTAATTCATCTATGACCTTTGTATGACCAAAAACAGTAGGTCACATACCGAGGGTCACTATAGACAACTAAGGACCTTTTTTCTGAATTGGTCGTGGACTTCTATGACCAAAATAGATGGTCATAGTATCCATGACCAAAAATTTTGGTCATGGGTAATTTGGCATGTCCATGTCAGATCCAACGTGGCCAATCCTACGTGGCAAGTTCTAGATTGAAATCAGCCCGGTCTAGTATGGTACTCTACATGGGTTGAGCTCGACAATTCTGGCCTTTTTATTGTTTTTTCCTTCTGAAATTCGGGTGAGATACATGGGCTAAGCTCAACATTCTGGCCTTTTTATTTTCTAGGATTCAGCATTTTTACTTTTCATTGCTTTTTAATTTTCAACCTTTTTTTAGAATTATGCATCATTCGGGTCCAATATTTTTTGGGCCCTGGCCTTTTAAAAGCCCAACTACCATTTCATTTGTTTCAAACATCCAGTAGTAGAAAACAACCAATATTTCAGTAAGCAAATCCCAAAAAACATTAGTTTTCAAAAATAACAACAATTAGAATATATATTACAATCAGGACATAGTTCACGTCAGAACATATATTACTGTGGTGTATTATTACAACCATTACATAGTTCAGATCACCCAGGAACATATAACTAGCTACAAGAAGATGACTTTCTACCCTTTGCCGAGTATGAATCCCTGAAGTCTTTGCTTGTTCCAACTTCTTCAGCCTAGAGCTCCTGAAAAAGAGAAGAGATTGTTAATACAACGTATACTGGCAAAAGAAAAAAGAAATCATTATCAATCTGCAGGAGCTATACAGTCAGAAAAGTCTCGT
Organism: Avena sativa; assembly: GCA_916181665.1. Taxonomy (NCBI): domain Eukaryota; kingdom Viridiplantae; phylum Streptophyta; class Magnoliopsida; order Poales; family Poaceae; genus Avena; species Avena sativa. The sequence goes on along the minus strand of OV702289.1, from coordinate 284,665,336 downwards.
TTGGGAATCTGCAAGTAACATAAACCTGTTGTACAGAAAGTGGCCAAGTTGGACTCTCGAACAAGCAAAAACAAGCAATGGACACTTCTATTCGAATAAATACAGATTTATAGATTGTTAATGTAGCTATGGTAAAAAAAGATTGGTAATGTAGCAGATTGTTCGAGGCCGTCACAACAGAGTAAGTCTGAGCGGCACGGACAACTGTAGTTTGTTATCACCAACCTTCATGCAAAGATTCACCACTTTACAGGCTCCTTTGCTCTGCAAATTGGCTTTGTGTTTCCATTTTTTTAAACAAAGTTAGAATGACTCAACAGAGAACCGCATGCTAGAAATCATAATGCTAATAATCATAAGTAATAAGCATGTGGAATGAAATCTTGGTAAGTACTATGATTAGACAATCAGACACATAAAAGATTGATTCAAATTAATAAGCAATGCAACTTGAGGTGAAGTAATATTGATTACAAGATTGGCTGGGTCAGACAAAATATATGCTTCAAAAGGTTTTAGCTCATAAGGTGACCCCTCGTACATCCAGTAGATGTTTTGTGTGTTTTTAGCTCTGTATTTCCTGTCGACCTCTCAAGCTCCAAAATATTAAATTCCAATACAACAAAAGCTTACTACAGAGTTCAACTGAATATGTCGCAGACCACTCTAAATAATACCAATCTATATCTACCAAATTAGGAGGTTTAAAATTAGATGTAGTGCTGTTTATTTCAGGGCATGCAATATTTACGAGCATGATGTAGTACTTCTTTTTCGAGCCGCAAAGAAACAAGCTCATGAGTAAATAACAAATATTATCATTTCGCCAGCAAACAATTGATCGACAATCTTTCACACACTTCCAGCACTAAAAGGAAAGTAAGAATCCCAATAAATACTGCTCGGAGAAGAACACATGCTTACCCAGTGTTATCAGCACACGATCAGGCAAGTCACCTTCGTGGTTGCTCGACCCCGTGGACCGAGTATGCCACCTTCGTCCCACGCTCGCTCACACTACGCAAGTAGCCTCCCCGACCGATCGGACCTTCCTAAGGGTGTCGCGTACTAACCCTTGTTGAACGAGGCCAATGTATGATGGGGTTGGAGGCAGAGGCGCAGCACGATGTGGGGCACATGATGGTGTCCGGGACGCGCTTGTTTAGGTCGTGTAGGATCTCGATGAGCGGGCGCATGATACCTGATGGCGCGGCATCCAGCGACACCATGTAGATGCTCGTCGAGGTCGCTGCCATGCCCGACGGCCTCCTGCTCTGCACCGACACGACCATGATGGAGACATGCATCCGGCGGGCGTGGGAGGTCGTGGATATCCCAACGCGTGCATCGCTGCTCCTCCATGCTAGATGCAGAGAGAGGTGGGCGCAGGATCTGATGTCCATCGCCGCACCATCTGCTGCTATGGGGGAAGGTGAGGGATCTGGCGGCGAAGCGGAGCAAGGAAGAAGTGGCAGCTGCAGTTGGGATCTCATGATGAGGGGATTAGGGTTTGGGGGCAATTGTGGTCTTGTGAAGGAGGATTTCATGCTAATACCCCTGATTATTTTTGTGGTGAAGTAGGAACTGTAGGGCATTTTAGACTTTCGGCAGGGTGACGGGACCTGTGGAAATTTTGGGCGTTGGTGGATCCAACATGGACGGCTGAGATCTATTTCATTGGGGTAATATGTGGGTAGTCTTGTTCTCTTTTCTGATTGGTTGCTTCTTTTTTTATTTTCCAAGTGGCAAAAATGGGATTTTTTGAACCAACTAGCAAAAATAAGGTGAAACATTGTTCCACCCTATTTTTCTAAAATACTATATCACATTACACATACTATTGACCATATGGCTTATCTAAAAACCTTTCCGTCCACCCCTCACGAAAAAGACAAATATCTACCGAATCGTCAAAAATTGTCCAATTTGAACTACATGTATATGATCTAATGCTCGTCATTTTTTGCAAAAATCATTTTTAGGTTCAAAATAAGATGTTTTATCAGAGATCTAATGCAAATTTAGCGAGGCTCACACCCTAGCTAAGAACCTTCATGCCCACCGTTTTGACCATAGTTTGAAACGCATATAAGAAAATTCAAAAAAGGTCCAAACAAGGTAAATCCTCTGCGTGGTGTCGTATTATGTTACATAGTTGCAAGGAAAAATACCAAACTTGGTACATTGCAAATATCTCAAAAAAAACCTTCACAGAAATGACCTATCATGTTCAAGATTTCATGAATTTCAGGTCAAACGACCAATGTTATGGCCAGAATCATGGAATAGTTTGTGATATTGTGCCCATATTGTGCCCATATTGTGCATGCATGTGCATCTTGGGATGGTGAACAATATTTAAGGAGGAAATTGTCCTTTTGGTCGCTCGAAAAAATGCATTTTCCATTTTTCGACTGCCAAAAACAGGGCCTTTTGTGGTAGAAGGAGGTCATTGGTTCGAAGCCCCTGGCAGCCTAATTTTTTGCCTTAATTTCCGGGGCACTGCAGGGTACCACTTGTTTAATATCAAAATGATAGGTAGACCCCACTAGTCAGTGATACTATAATAAAATACCAGATTCACTTATAGACCCCACACAAATGGACATGTCACATGAGACATAGACGAACTGTTTAGGTGGCGGTCTAGTCACCCTCTTTATACTTTAGAATATATTGTTATTTTATGATATGACCATACAAATTGGTCGTAGTCTCCTAGATAACTGTCTTTAGACCAGTCATATCCATCTATGACCATTTCGTGCTAGGACATTGTGACCTTTTTGATAAAATTAGTCGTTATTTTTCAAGGTTTGAACCCTCCCAAATTCCCTACGACCAACTGGTTTAGAATGGTCATTTATCTATGACCAAATAATCCATGGTCATTATTAAAAGGTCACTAGTGAGAAGATTTCTTGTAGTGCCATCTTTTTTCCTTTAGTCTTTTCCTCCTGTTAAGCTCTTTTCTGGCACCGTTGTCTTATATCCATACCACTTGTATTTCACTATATCTTCGCTGAACTAGAGCACCTATACACCTGGAAAGTGTATTGGGGACACAAGAGACTTCTTGTATCTTGATTGCAGGGTTGTTTGAGAGGGATACCTTTTACCACTTCCTCCCTGAGTTCGATAAACCTTGGGTAATCCACTTAAGGGAAACTTGCCGTTGTTCTACAAACCTCTGCACTTGGATGCCCAACAACTGTCTACAAGAATAGAAGTGTGTAGACATCAAGCTATTTTCTGGCGCCGTTGCCCGGGACTAAAAGAAGGAGAAGCTCCCACGTCAACAACGTGCCATCAAAGCTATTTCCTGGCGCCATTACCGGGGAGGTAAGGTAAAAGGTCCTCACATCTTCTGGCTACTAAGCTATCTTCTAGTATGGTTGCTGGTGTGTGAGTGCTCGAAGTTATTTCGTTTAGGTTCTGCAATTATATCTTTTTGTTCTTGTTTTTATTTTCACTAGTTAGGCTTAATGGAAAACAACAAAAAAATTAGAGAGCTTTATAGTATTTATCTTGAGTTAGGACATGATGTGTTTGAAGAGAAAATTAAAAAACCTATGGAACTTTATTTGCGTGCTAATAGCAATGTTATTAGTATGAATTCTTTGAACACCATTATTGCTAATGCTATGGAAAAGTCTAAGCTTGGGGAAGCTAGTTTTTATGAAAATGATCTTTTTAGTCCCCCAAGCACGGAGGAGAAAATTTACTTTGTTGATACTATGCCTCCAATATATGATGATTACAATGATGAATATGATATTTTTAGTCCACCTCTTATTGAGGAGAAAATTAATTATGATTACAATATGCCTCCTATATTTGATGATTATGGTGATGAGAATAATAATGATAGCTATTTTGTTAAATTTGCTCCCACTACGATTAATAAGAATGACTATGCTTATAGGGAGAGTAATAATTATTTTATGCATGTGGTTCATGATAAGAATGTTTTATGTGATAGTTATATTGTTCATTTTATTCATTATGCTACTGAAAGTTATTATGAGAGAGGGAAACATGGTTTTATGTATCTCAACAATATTAAGTTTCCCCTCTTTATGTTGAAAGTTTTGATGTTGCACTTGTTTTGCTTTCCTATGCTTGTTGCTTTGTGCTTTCATGACTTGTTTCTTTACAATATTCCTATGCATAGGAAGTGGGTTAGACTTAAATGTTCTTTGAATTTGTTTCTTGATGCTCTCTTTTACTTCAATTCATATTTCTTATGTAAGCATCTTCTCGAACTATCATGCCTAACTTAACAACGTTAAAGAAAAGTACTTCTTGGGAGATAACCCAATAATTTTTCTTAAGTCTTGGAAGTTATTACTTCTGTAATAACCTCTCCTTATCTTTTCTTATTTTGATTTTTGTGCCAAGAATAACCTCTAATGAGAGGGAAGTAAGATTTGGGGAAGTGCTGTCCCAAAACAGATTTTTGTGCTTCACTGTAAAAATTTGAGAAAAATATCTATATGTCAGATTGAGCTGTAATTTTATGAATAAATTCCCCAGGTTGTTAGATAACTTTCGTTAGTTCAACACTTTTCGATTTTAGCAACATAAGGTCTTCGAAAAATTCGGTTTTCACCTGTTGGTCTGTTTTGACAGATTTCTACCATTATTTGCATTTCCCACTTTATCGATTTCTTTTTAGGTTCTTTTTGGTGAATTGAGATTTTTGAAGGAATTGCTACAGTAGCTTGTGTTTTTAATAAAAGTTTTGCTGTTTTAAAACTAAAACCAAAAGGTTTATTATCTTTTGAATGCACCAATGTTGCTAATGAAGATTGTGTGAAGTTTTGTATGAAGGAAATTTCAAGTGTAGGGAAGAATAATGTGATGAGATGAAGTATGGACAAAAGCTCAAGCTTGGGGATGCCACACGTGTCACCCCAAGAAATATTCAAGAAGTACAAGCGTCAAAGCTTGGGGATGCCCAAGGCATCCCCTTCTTCATCAATAAAAATTTCAGGTATCTTCGAAAAACTTCATTTTTATCGTTTCATACACAATTGTGTTGTTCTTGGAGCCTCTTTGTTTTCATTATAGTTTTCGGTTGCTTAGTTTGCTTGAATAAGCTGGTTGGATCCCATCACTTTTTTTGGGGAGAGACACAATCTGCTTTCATTGTTTAGAACACTCTAGTTTTCATTCTTATTGTTTTGTGAGTGTTTTCTTTTGCTAGCACTGTGTTTAGCCTTAGTTTTCTTGTGTTTTCAGCTTAGAACTTTTTAGTTCTTATTTTTGGATTTGTGAGACAAGCTCACTGATCTTTATTTATTATTATCTTTGTGAGTTCTTTCAAATAGGTTGATTTGGATTGGAAAAGAGTAGGAAAGTTCATGCTTATAAGTGGTAAAAAGGAGCTTGTTTTTTACTCTGGCCTATGCTTTGTCATGTCATGCTTGATATTGTTTTGGCTTTATGCTTAGTGATTTTTGCTGTAGCATGACATGTTACAAATAATTGAGATTACTTAATGTGCCTTGAAAGAATCATGCGTTATTTTAGCATATTAAAGCATAGTATTGTGGTATTCTCATTTGATGCTTTATTTGGGTTGACTTGGCGCATGCTCACACCATGTTATGACTATACCAAGTCACCATAGCCTCTATGATCCTTTAGTTTTCGACTTGTAATATCACTTTATGCTTTAATTAATGATGTTTTGTCGTTTTGCATGATTATGGCCATTATCGCTCTCTTAGTTGGTCGCTCCCAGTCTTTTGCCAGCCTCCACATGTACCAAGTAGGAGTTCCACTCGTGCATCCAACTCCAAATAAAACCAAGTCATTCCAAATAGTCCACCATACCTACCCACTAGCATTTGCTATTCCAAGTATATTCATGTTTTTATCTACCTTCCGAATTAAACTTGTTATGTAAAAATTAGTGATTAAAGCTCTCACGAACTTGATGGCACACTTTACTTTTCTTGCCCCTAATAAACTTGAACCATTGTGTCATCTATGTTGTATATGCTTGCACTTATACATTGGGAATTAGTAGAACCATGCTGTCATGGGGAACACTTTCAGCATTGCACTTGTACATTGTACCCAGTTGATATCATGCTCTTTTGTTTATGGACGTCGTCGGTGTGAAATGAAAGGGGAGCTTGTAAGTCCATGGATTTATGTATGCGTGTTAGAAAAACACCTGGGTGGCTGATCTAATCCCTGCCTAATCATGGTGGAAACCTGCAGCGTAACCATAATGAGCAATCTATGAAGCATTCTTCTTATATAAAAAAAGATAGAGATTGAGAAAAAAAGAAAAAAAAGATGAGAAAAGAGGAAAGAGAGAAAAAGCAACATTTTCCCATGGTAAATAAGAAAATGCTGAGATGCTTATTGTCTGCTTGCCTTGTCATTTTGATATGGGGATTCTTCCGTATCATCGGGCAAGGGGTACCCCATTGGCGGTTCTCTATGATACACATGTACTTACTATGACAAGAACTTACCGATAACTAAACTTGAGTAGCATGAGGAGCGGACCTCGTATTCAATGGACATGAGATTGCCAACTTATACTTTGTCAAGCATATACTCCATAGTTTGTGCACTTTAACCTTAATCAGTTCAAGATGCTTATGATAGGGGCAATGACAGCTGGAAGCCAATAAATACCATAATTTTTGGAAGCTCTTTATGAGACTAGAATCCCTGCTTCCTTCTATGAAGGCCTTTCTTTTACTTTTATGTTGAGTCTCCATCTTCTATCTTTATGCACCAATTAAGAGAGCATAGTTGTCATTCTTAGTTCTATGTGCACTGTCCCAAAACTTATTGATTGATTCATAATGTTGATATTCCTTGTTCTTGAACTATTTGTATCTAGTCACCCTTATGAACTTTGAAGGCGTCCTTTGCATTTATGTTTTGCTACTCCATGAGGGACAAGCTGAATGCCACTATGCTATGTTTTATATATGTGAAACAAACAAACGTCTTTAAATGCATTGTTATTCATGATCTTTGTTTATACCTTTTCATGTTACAACATAGTTAGTATGTCTTATTGTTACAACTATATCTTTCATGCTTTGTTAAAGTACTATGACCCTAGATATCAATGTTTTACAAATACTTTGATCAAGCTTGTGATGGTGCATGTCACCCCAAAAATAATTCTTTCTTTTTATCACTTACCTACTCAAGCACGAGCAGGAGTTAAGCTTGGGGATGTTGATATGTTGCAAACGTATCTATAATTTTTGATGTTCCATGCTTGTTTTATATCTACTTTCTTATGTTTTGTCCACACTTTGGAGTACTTTTACACATTTTCTGGAACTAACCTATTAACAAGATGCCACAGTGCCAGTTGCCTGTTTTCTTCTGTTTTGGTTCCATAAAAGCCATAAAATGAATATTCTCGAAATTGGATAGGACAAAAGCCAAATTCGATATTTTACCGGAAGACTCATGGAGACAGAAGACGAGACGGAGAGGGGCAAGGGGCTGGCCACACCATGTGGTGGCGCGGGTCCCCCTGGCTATGCCACCAGGTGGTGTGGGCCCCTGGTCCACCCTCTGACATCGCCCTTTTGCCTATAAGAAGCCTCCGATGTAGAAACCCTAAATCATCCAGCCTCCAGCCATGAAAAGTTCCGTAGCGCCACCACCACCTAAGGGGAGATTCGAGGGACAGAAAGTCTCTGTTCCGGTACCCTGCCGGGACGGGGAATTGCCCCCGGAGCCATCTCCACCGATCTCCACCACCATCTCCATCGCTGTTGCTGATTCCCATGATGATGAGGGAGTAGTTATTCCTCGAGGCTAAGGGTTCTACCGGTACCTGTGTGTTCATCTCTCTCTATATGCATGATCATATTGTGATCATGAGCTTTGTAATCAAGTAGATCTACCTTGCTACTCAAGTGCTTTAATAGATCTTTAGCTCTTCCCACGCGTGTGAAAGTGATAGCGTGCACACCATGGTGGCACTTAGGCTAGAGATTACAAATACTTGTTATGAGTTATATTTGGAGTTGGATGTCTCTATGAAATTGTGGTGTTTGTTGGAACCATCTAGCGCTCAAGGTGACAGTGTGGGGTTATCTAGATGGGGAAAGCAAACTTTGAGGTGTGCTATTATAGCCCTACCATGGATTAGAGTGTCCAACCAGAGAGTAGTTCATAGTAGTATCATGAAGAGAATATATTTATATGAGAGTGTTCACTAGCGAAAGTATGATCCCTAGGCCTTGTTTCTAAACAATGAAACATCGTTTGCAACTAGATCTATTACATGTTTGCTTGCTTCCATCTTTTTGCCTTTAGTCTTTTCCTCCCGTCAAGCTCTTTTCTAGCACTGTTGTATTATATCCATACCACTTGTATTTCACTATCTCTTCGCCGAACTAGTGCACCTATACACCTGACAAGTGTATTGGGTGTGTTATGGATACAAGATACTTCTTGCATCTTGATTGCAGGGTTGCTTGAGAGGGATACCTTTGACCACTTCCTCCCCGAGTTCGATAAACCATGGGTAATCCACTTAAGGGAAACTTGCTGCTATTCTACAAACCTCTACACTTGGAGGCCCAACAACTGTCTACAAGAATAGAAGTGCGTAGACATCAAGGAGCAAAACATGACTTTTCCCAGTTTAATTTTAGGGTGCTTCGTGCTAAATGTATGGACCTCAATGTAATTTTACCTTTTTTAGGTCCTTGATATAAAATGTACCTCCACCATCCATACGTGTAAAATCCGTACCTAAAAGCAAGTGGTAAAATTTAAACATATTTAAGCTTATTAGTTGCCAATGAATATGAACATTCTTGCATTTCAAGTCGCAGGGTCATGGACATATCTACATCATACTTTATGCTAATGATTCATGATCCCATATCGAAGAATTTGCATGCCACCAAATTTGGCCATATATTTCGAAAACAAATGAAGAGAAAGTAGTATGAAGAGTATGGATCGATCAGATGCTCTATCGAGAAGGAGTCGCACCCGACTATCGAGAAGGACCATATCATGCTAAATGTAAGGACCTTTATATAATTATTTTCATCTTTAGGTCCTTGATGTAAATTGTACTCCCACCATCCGTGGTGGTCCCATATTTGGGCGTAAAATAGGTGTGAATCATGGCATGGTAACAATGTTGCCACTCGGAGTTTCCAACCATGAGGAAAGGAAAAAAAATCAATTTTCCAAGTGAGAGGAGTGTATACTCCCTTCGACCAAAATTAATTGACTCAAGTTTATCTAGATTCGGATGTATCTAGTACTAAAATACATCTAGATACATCCGAATGTAGAAAAATGTTGCGACCTCGGATCGTTAAGGATCCTAAGTCCCTGTGAATAACATGCTAGTCCCTGGATCAATAGCTAGCACTTCATAGTCGATGAATATCATGTAAAACACAAGTCATTATTACACGAATAATCCAGAGTATAATTATTACAACTTGCATAGCTTATAGCTAGCTCAAATAAAACAGCGGAAACTAAGTAAAACTTGAGTCCATCAATGCCTCAAGCTAGTTGCGTGAAGACCGGCGATCCCTACGCACCTTTCAGTCCTCGGATTCTGCACATAAGACGTGCAGCCAACAAGTTGGGTCAATATTTGGAATGTATTGGCAAATTACACAAAGGAAAGAGTAAGTCTATCTCTACATGCAAGGCTAAGAGTAGGCTTTGGGGTTCATTTGCATAAAGCCAGTTTTCTCAATGTAATAAGAAAAGAGGAAGAGATTACCCTACTTTGTAAACTTTGCTAAGTAGTATAGGGTCGAATGGAACACGTGGATATTACTCACCAAGTGCCCAATCAACCTAGCACTTGGATATTACGCACCAAGTTCCCAAAATCCCACCCAATGGCGATATTACTCACGCCTTAGGGTTTATAAAACTTTAAGTTTGGAAAAGAGAGAGGAAGATCTTTCAGAGGCTCCATCCTTCAGATGCTCAATGTTGTTCTGTCTCCGTGAACACGGCCGATCGATCAGATTTTAATACTCTCAAGAGGTTGTGCACTTTCCCCACAATCCATGATCAAGTCCTTTTACAGACAAGATCATGGCGAAGCCTTCCCTTAGTAGCCCCTCTACCAACTGGATCCAACAGTGCCAAGAACCTCCAAATGTTGGTACCCCGGTGAGGTTTCCCACTAAGTACTAAGCCAAGACAGAGCCCATATGTATTGTGGTTGCACTGGAAGCTTCTGAATTCTGAAACATGACAGACTTCTTTGATTCCTGGGCGGCCGTCCTCCACCAAATATCCACTCGTTGACCCGACAACCATTCCGCCTAGAAGAAAACTTAGTTTTATTTTGAAGGGGGTTTTGAGAAGAAAAGTTCGCTCGAGAGAGCTCTCATACTTAGAATTTTTTTGAGTCTTTAGAACCCTCCAACGGTACTTTATATATAGCATAGCAAGCAGTACTTAGCTAAAACAGGGATAACCTACTAGGAAGGAAAATCCTAAGTATAGAACTGTCATGGCATACTACAAAATCATCGCACTTGCAAAATATTTTGAAGTAGATCTACCAAGACAATCCTACACATGCATACTACTATTTTGAAGAAAAAAACATGCACAGTATTCAAAACTGGGACATAAACATGAACAAGTGGTGTAACTTGCCTTGATCCGAGCAGCACTCTACACAACAGTACTCCTCAGCGCACTCCGAGCAATCTAACAAAACACAAACATAGATCCAATCACAATTTGCACAAAACAATGTCACGAAGGTGAATATGCATGCATGCGACATGGTAATGTGCAAGGATGGATTCAAATTTGAGCAAGGGTTTTATTCGGGGGTGTTGTTGAGTTGGGGATGTCATTAGAATCGATTCCCCATAGATTTTAAGTATTTTGGGTTAATACCTAAATAAACAAGCTCATAAATAGATCTACAACTCCAATCTACCTTGAAACAGATCTGAACACTCTAAGTAAGCTATAACAATTTTCTACAGAAGGTCTCGTAGATACAAAGCCAACACAACAAGAATCAACTAAAATGGATCTACGGATAATTTTCTAGAATTAAAATACTCTAATCTAAACTTTAAATCCTACTGCAAGATTGCTGTAATAAAACAGCAATATTATTGTAGATCTGTGTTCTACTCAATTTGAAAAATCCAACAGTATATTATACGCATATTTTGGCCAAGTAATCGAATTACTATGAATTTTACAAGGTTAAAGTAATTTCTGCCTATTAAGAAAATAATTACAGGTGGGCGGCCACGCAAGCGACAAGTGGCGGCTCGAGATTGGTCCAGCGGGGGCGCGCGGCACTGACACGGCGTGCCACACGGAGGAATGCGGTTGGGCGATACCCCTTCGCGGGGACAGGCCGATCTGCACCGCCGGATCGAGATCTGACGGATGGGAACGGAGGAACTCACCGTGGCGGCGATGGCTTGACGACAACGACGACGGACGGCGGCGGCGCATCTGTGGCGATGCTCGGCGGTGTTCCGGCAAGCTCCCGGCTATGCGAAGCAGACGACGATGTGGCCCTCCTCCTCGCGGTCCCTCTGGTACAGACGGCGTCGGGCCTCCCTTCCTCTTCTTGCGGTGGCTCTCCGCCGACGTCCTCCGTCTCTGGCAGAGCTCCGGTGTGCAATCGTCGTCGATTGACTGCGCTTTAGAGAGGGAAAAGATAGGGGGAGACGCAGGTGTTAGAGGCGGTTCCGATTTTGGAAGAAAAGGAGGGAGAGGAGCTCGATATCGACGAGGGAGCAACCTCCCGAGGCGGAGCTTCGGCGGCGCGTCGGTCTTGGCGTAGGCGGCTCTAGGGTTTGCGATTTTTTTGGGAAAAGGGCCAGGGCTCGATGGGGAGGCTTATATGAGGGTTTTTACGTGCGGAAGGGGTCAGATTAGCCTCCGAATCAACGGATTCCGTTAGGATTGCGTCGGTCAGAGGAGTTGGGGACGAACACGGTGAGGTCGGGGATGACAGGTGGGGCCGCATTGTTAGTGAGAGGCAGGGGGGGGGGGAACGGGCTGGTGGCTGGCGGCTGGTGGGGCTTGCTCGGCCGGCCTGCGCGGCTGCTGCTGCGCTGCACCTAGCGCGCGGTAGATAGGAGTGGGCCGGCTCGGCTGGCCCGGTTAGGCTAGGCTCTTTTTTCCTGTTTAATCTTTTATTTTCTATTTTTCCTATTTGTATTATAACTTTTGCAAACGGACTCCGAATGAAGTGAGACCGATCTCTAAAATTTTGTAAAAAGGAGAAGATTAGGAGGGGTTATCAAATAACACTTTTGCAAGGATTTGGAAAGTTAGGTTTTGTATAACCCCCTTTTTGTCTTTATATGACTATAGGGTTTAGGGAAAAGTATCTGATGCAGTTTTTATTGTATGATGCCAAGATGCAAAGATATGATGCATGCTTCTAGTAACATCTGCAATCGTAAAATTTGGGATGTTACAAACCTACACCCCTTAAGAAGAATCTCATCCCCGAGATTCAGGTTGGTTAGCAAATAGGTGTGGGTGTTCTTTCTTCAGGTCTTCTTCACGTTCCCACGTGGCCTCTTCCTCGGAGTGGTGATTCCATTGAACTTTGCAAAACCTGATAGTCTTGGTACGAGTAATTCTCTAAGCTGTTTCCACAATCCTGGTGGGTTTTTCTTCATAGGTGAGATCGTTTTCCAGTTGAACCTCGTCCAACGGAACCGTATCCTTTAGTGGTGTTTCAGCCATTTCTGGGTGACACTTATTTAGTTGTGACACATGGAAAACATCATGAACAGTTAACACTACGGGGAATTCCAACTGATAGGCAACCTCCCCTCTACGGCCCAAGATCTTGTAGGGCCCTATGAATCGGGGTGCTAACTTACCCTTGATTCCAAATCTCTTAACTCCTCGTAGTGGTGAGACTCGGAGATATGCACGGTCTCCCACTTCATAAGTCACATCCCTGCGCTTGGAATCAGCATAACTCTTTTGCCTGGATTGGGCTACTTTTAACCTATATTGAATCTGTCTTACTTTTTCTTCGGCATCCTTGATCAGTTTAGGTCCAAACAAACTACGTTCTCCAACTCCACTCCATAGCAGCGGGGTTCTACACTTTCTGCCATATAGAACTTCAAATGGAGCCATCTTGATACTAGTTTGGTAACTGTTATTGTATGAGAATTCCGCATATGGCAAGTTATCATCCCAACTAGACCCATAGTCTAGCACACATGCTCTTAACATGTCCTCCAAGATCTGATTAACTCTTTCCGTTTGTCCATCTGTTTGTGGGTGGAAAGCAGTACTAAACTCCAGTCATGTCCCTAGAGACTCGTGTAGCTGTCGCCAAAACTTCGAGGTGAATTGGGTACCTCTATCAGAGACAATCCCCTTGGGTACACCATGAAGGCTTACGATCCTTGACATATAAATCTTAGCAAGTTTAGCACTTTTATAGGTGGTCTTTACGGGAATAAAGTGGGCCACCTTTGTGAAGTGATCGACCACTACCTAGATGGAGTCATACCCAGAACGAGTCCGGGGTAGTCCTGTGATAAAATCCATGCCTACCTTGTCCCACTTCCAATCGGGCACAGGTAATGGCTGTAGCAGCCCTGCTGGTTTTGATGTTCGGCTTTGACTCTGTTGCACACGTCACACAAGGAGATGTATTCAGCAATTTCTCTTTTCAGGTTATTCCACCAGAATCTATCCTTCACATCCATGTACATCTTCATATTACCAGGATGAATTGAGTATCGCGAATCGTGAGCTTCCTGAAGAATTAACTTCCTGATATCAAGGTCATCGGGAACGCACAAACGCTTCTCATACCAAAGTGTCCCTTGTTCATCCATATGAAACCCTTTTGCTTTACCCTTGCTTATATTAGCTCTTATCTCCTCCAACTCTTTGTCCCCCTTCTGGGCCTCTTTGATTTGGTCCAGAAGCGTTGGCTCTATCTCCATAGTCGCCAAGTACCCCTTAGGAACTATCTCCAACCCGAGGTCCTTGAACTGTCCACACAAATCCTTTGGAAGTTCTCCCACGGTAAGTCCATTTACATAGACCTTCCTGCTTAGGGCGTCAGCCACAACATTGGCCTTTCCAGGATGGTACTGCAGGTCCAAGTCATAGTCCTTGATGAGCTCAAGCCATCTCCTTTGCCTCATATTTAATTCCTTTTGAGTGAAGATGTATTTAAGGCTTTTGTGATCCGTGAACACATCACAATGTTTGCCCATGAGGTAATGTCTCCATACCTTGAGCACATGCACAACTGATGATAGTTCCAAATCATGCGTGGGGTAGTTATTCTCATGGTTCTTAAGTTGCCGAGAGGCGTAAGACACTACTTTTCCATCTTGCATCAGTACACTACCAAGTCCTTGTCGAGAAGCGTCGCAATAGACTTGGAAATCCTTTTGGATGTCAGGGAGACACAAAACTGGTGCTGTTACTAGGCGCTTCTTTAATTCTTGAAAACTTGCTTCACATGCCTTGGTCCATTGGAACTTCTTTTCTTTCTTCAACAATTCTGTCATAGGCTTTGCTATCTTGGAAAAGTTTTCAATGAACCTTCGGTAATATCCCGCAAGGCCCAGGAAACTCCTGATATCACCCACATTCTTAGGGGACTCCCATTCTGACACAGAAGCTACCTTACTTGGGTCCACGGCAACTCCTTTAGCTGACACAATATGACCAAGGAATCCCACTTCTTTCAACCAGAACTCACACTTGCTAAACTTGGCATACAACTTGTGTTCCCTTAACTTTTCCATGATTAAGCGTAGATGCCTCTCATGTTCCTTCTCGTCCTTGGAGTATATGAATATGTCATCAATGAATACCACAATAAACTTATCCAAGTACTCCATGAACACCTTGTTCATCATAGTCATGAAGTATGCTGGGGCATTGGTTAAGCCAAACGACATCACGGTGTACTCATACAATCTGTATCTTGTGGTGAAGGCTGTCTTGGGTACATCCTGTTCCCGGATCTTTAGCTGGAAATAACCTGATCAGAGATCAATCTTAGAGAACACACTAGCTCCCTTTAATTGATCGAATAGGTCGTTGATATTGGGTAGAGGGTACTTGTTCTTGATTGTCACTTCATTCAACGACCGGTAGTCCACGACTAGTCTCTTGGTTTTATCCGTCTTCTCCACGAATAAGACAGGCGCTCCCCAAGATGACGAACTTGGTTGAATGAAGCGTTTGTCCAATTGCTCTCTAAGCTATTTCTTAAGTTCCTTCAACTCATCCACATCCATCTTGTACGGTCTCTTTGCTATCGGTCCAGTACCAGGCATCAGGTCAATGATAAACTCGATGTCTCGGTCAGGAGGCATCCCTGGCAATTCTTCCGGAAACACATCTGGATACTCCTTCACAATTGGCACATCCTCCAAGCTAACCCCCTTAAGAGAGTTCACCATACTTCCTTTGAGTGCGAAAGCTGACTTAAAGCGGATCCTTTTCTTATCCGGAGTCGTGAGTGCGATAGTCCTTTTGGCACAATCTATGACTCCCTCATATTCGGTCATCCAGTTCATGCCCAAAATTATGTCTAAGCCTTGTGACTCCAGAACGACTAGGCTGGTGGGAAAGATGTGTGCCCCAATCCTTAGTTCTAACCCACGGCATCCAGAGTTTGCCACTATTTATCCACCAGGAGAACTTACCCTTAGGGGAGTACTAATAGTCTCTATAGGTATCTTGCCTCTGTCCACAAATACCCTTGATATGAATGAATGAGATGCACCAGTATCAAAAAGAACAACTGTGGTGGTGGAGTTAAGCTTGAACTTACCAATCACGGAGTTAGGTACCTCACGAGCATCCTCCATGGAGACATGATTCACCGTGGCTTTGACGAATGGATTCGGCTTCTTCCCATTTCCATTACCATTGCCATGGTTGTGTCCGTTGCCGTTCCCATTACCATTCCCATTCTTTATCTTTTCGGGGCAAGTAGTTGCATAATGCCCTGTCTTGTTACACTTGAAGCATGTCACTTCACTCAGATCCTTCCCATTTCCATTTCCATTGCGGTGTTTATGGCCATTGTGGTTATGTCCTCCATGACAATGACCATTATGGTTGTGGCCATTGTGGTTATGGGGTGGTGGTGATGAAGTGCGTTGCTTCTGATATGGGGCTGAGTTGTGCTTGTGTGAGGTGGACTTTCTCTTTCGGTTCTCTATACTCCTTTGCTTTGCTTCAACCACAACTGCCCTGTCCAGAAGTTCCTGATAGTTATCAAACTTCAGAGCCACAAGCTGAATGGATATCTCATCATTAAGTCCCCTTAGGAACTCCTCCTGTCTCTTGGCATCAGTGGAAACATCATCAGGTGCATAGAGTTCCATCTTGTTAAAAAGGTCCCCATACTCGGAGATAGAGTGATGCAGCTGTTTCAAGTCGCGGAACTCACGTCTCTTTAGTGACATGACACCCGCGGCTACGTGATGAGTACGAAAGGCCGCCTCAAACTGGTTCTAGGTGATAGCTTCAATATCAGGGTGGGTGACCTGGTAATTATCCCACCATTTAGCAGCTGGTCCCTCAAGTTGGTGCGTGGCAAAGCGCACCCTGTCAGCTCCCACAACTTGGACGGTGTCTAACTTCTTGTTGGTGGTGCGGAGCCAGTCATCTGCCACAATTGGCTCAGAACTACTTGAGAAAATTGGAGGGTTCAACCTCAAGAACCGAGTCAGGCTATCCTATTGGGGCGGTGGAGGTGGTGGAGGCGGCGGGTTGTTGTTGTTGTTTTGCATGTTTTGAGTGAGGAGTTGGATCAGCTGATTCTGGGAGTTCAGAAGTTGCGCTATCTCTGGGGGCATGTTGTTGTTGTTGTTCCCACGTCTCGCCATCTGTGGGGTTTGGGAAACAAGTTAAGAAATAGATAGAAAACCTAAGGAATAAACTCCTACCCTTATGTAAGCATGAGAAAAACACACGAGAAAAACAAGGCACACATAGCACAAAGTTTAACACAACTCAATCAAGTTTAACTAAACCAAAATAGTTTTGGTACTCATTACAATCGCGAACAACGTTTGACTATAGCACTAAGGGTGGTCCAACTACTCTACTCATTGTAACATCCCAAAACTTTAACCCAAGCTTATCAAGATCAAATCATCCAAAAATAGGGTTAACAAAAACTTTTCCAAATTTAAAATGAGAGCATTCATTTGTGTGTGCATTTAAAATAGGAGTTGTTTGAATTGCCATGATTGAATGATCCAATGCTTGTAAAATGTTTCTTAGGTGATTTAAACCTCATCTACATCATTCCCAAACTTTTCCTAAAGAAAATCAAATCAAAAAGAATTAAAAAGAAGGAATGGTCATTTTGGCAAATTTAACTCTCATGCCTACTTTGGCTATTCCTAGTACTCAATTCTTAATAGAAACAATTCTTGATCTTTGTACCCCTTGATAGTACACATAATGAGGTACCAAGGCCCACCTCTGGATATGCTAAAAACATTCTGTTAGCTATTTTAAATGACAATTTAAAATTGAATCTAGTGCATACGCATAGATCACCCCTATTTCAAAAACCATCTATTTGAGCTCCACTTTCAAAACCCTTGCAACCAGAGACTACCTATCACTAGTGGAGATCACTCAAAAATTTTGAACTCAAAATTCAAATTTTTTTCTCTTGCGGCCATTTCATCAAACACATGGCAGGCAGAATCAAACACAAATAGCTAGCTCACTGTTTCTATAGAGTTTAGCCACCCATTTGACCACAAAACACTTCCTCTGTCTCCACTTGAACAAACCATGCCATTACCACCCCAACCTCTACACCCTAGTGGCCAGGCCAAGCCATGCCGAGCACCAACTCGTCGGCGAAAGTTGCCCTCACCCCAGCAGACCACCTCCTCCTTCCTCTCCATGTCTAGGAGGTAGCCAACACCTCACCGCCCCTCTCTGTCCCCTGCCCGAGCCAAGTGCTGCCGTGGACCACCGAGGAGAGCCCGCGCCCAGTGCCATCGCACCATGCCAGTGCCGCCTCCAGAGCGCACCTTGTCCCTGCGTGCAAAAGTCACCGCTCGACCTCAGCCCGCGCCCGCTGCTCCGCCTCGACCTGGAGAACACCCCAGACATCCCCGTTCGCCGCCCAAAGCCTCACAGCCACCGCTCTCCGTGGACACTGCCGCTTCGGCCGCACAGAGCGCCACCTCTCCCAGACCGCGTGCCACCGACCCTACGGCCGCATTTAAGTCCTAGAGCACCGCCAGGGAACCGCCCATCGATAGCCATCCCCCGCCATGCCGCTAGCTCGCCGTAGCCATGTCGCCACCGTCGACCGCCCATCCCGCTCGGTCTCACCATCGGGCCTATAAAAGGATCCCTCCCCAGCCATTCTTCTCCACACCATTCTACTCCCCTCACCTCTCTGAACCTCACCCACCTCTAGTCGGAGCAAGTGGAGCAGCAGCTCGCCGGAATTGGAACCGGAGCCGCCGCCTCTGGAGGAGAAGGGTGCCGTTGATTTCGACCGCCCCAAGCTCCACTACAACCGCGCCTCGCCTCGCCTCGCCGTCGTCTTCCACTTTGTTTGCCCGCCTCGCCGACCCTGCTGGAGCCCTGGTACGCCCCCAGTAGACCCCCACCGAGCCGCTAGGGTTCGAGCTCGCCGGCGACCTGTTCGTCGTCGACGACGACCCTCAGCCGTTGATCTCGCTTCTAATCGCACGGCCCACAGCGCGCGTACCGTTTCACGTGTTAAGTGCCGCTGACAAGCGGGACCCCCCTGTCAGCTGAGCCCCGCGCCGCGGAGCGCCACTGGGCCGGCCCATTTCTTTTTCCGCGCTAGCCCATAGATTCAAATCTGGTTTTTCCTTTTTAGTTAAATCTAGTTTCTGTCCCCTATTTCAAAATTCAATTCAGAGAGTTTTATAAATCCAAAGTGCATGAAACCAATTTTGTCTGAAAGGTATTGAAATAATCTATCCAAGCCCGTTGGATTTATTTGAATTAGAGTTATAGATCTCTCCTAACAAAAATAACAAAATAGAAGCATTTGCACCTTGCAACATTTTTATAAAATCAACCAAGTTAGCTTTTGAGTTGATTCCAACTCTCAAAAATCACATTTCATCATATCTATCTAACCATGTAATAATATTAAGGTTGACATGCAGTGACTTTGGACTAGTACCAAAATAATGCTATATAGGCATTTCTAGTCACTTTAAATCATTAAATAATGAACTTAAACCAAAGTAATATTGATCCAACCCTTAAATCTCATTCCCACATGTTAGAATATGTGGTGAGGACATGTGTCCACATGATCCCATATTTTGGTGGTGAATATTAAATTTTAGTTAAAATTTCGATGAGTAGGAATTACTTTTCTAAATTAAAAAGAATGAAACTATTCAATTAAACTTGTGATGCTTGTGATGATAATAGATCATCAATTGTGTGTTTTAGAATGCTACTTAGCCTAGTTAAGTATGGTTTGGTGATTGTCTACTCCCTATGTATTTATAGACGCTAGTACTGACCAAACTTTCGAGGAGGAGGAGTTCTACCAAGAAGAAGAAGAAGAAAAAAACTTCAACCACTGCACCAACCAAGGCAAGCTATTGTTAGCAAGCTAGATTTAAACTAGATGGTTTAGCAAAGATGCCTTAAGCATGCTTTGATCACACCCCTTTAACTATTAGTACCCCAAGTCTTATTG
The DNA here is from genome assembly GCA_916181665.1 of Avena sativa. Lineage (NCBI taxonomy): Eukaryota > Viridiplantae > Streptophyta > Magnoliopsida > Poales > Poaceae > Avena > Avena sativa. The sequence goes on along the minus strand of OV702289.1, from coordinate 284,645,616 downwards.
ACAAGTTTTACCTCCCTTAGTTTACACAAAGTTCTTTACTTAATTTTGAAGGTAGCATAAAAAGTATAAAACTTGACCTACTTAGAAACCTTTAGATGTCACTCTACGGCAGGTGATTGAACCCATCACTTCCACCTTAGTGAACACACTTAACTTAGTATCTTAGTATAGATCAAAAAATTGAGTCACTCTAGATGGGAATACTTGGTGAAAATGAATTATGAAAACCTTGGAATGATGAGTCATTATATTGAGATGTTTTGACAGGTGTTGAGAAACACAACTGGTTTATGATGATGAAAATGACGAGGCATGAGCCTTAACCCTTTTATAAAACTGATGGTTGGATTCGGATGCGATACCATTCCAAATTTACCGTACAACCACATTACTTGAATTGGGTAAGGGTTAGCTGGAAATTTATATGCATTAGTATTAGTTCCCTCACGGGAGAGGTTTGAGCTAAGGCTAACTTTCAATGTTGTCCACCTATGCAGTGCCCAAGATGACTGATGGTCATGGTTGGGAGGCCATGCTCATAGGAGAGGTGCTTGTACTAGGGTGTGTAAAGGGAAGGTTATGTTTGATTATCTGCATACTAACTATGATGATTCAGGGTTATCCCTGAAAGATGTATCGAATCTTGTGGTGAAAGTGTACCACCTCTGTAGAGTGTCAAACTATTCGAATAGCCGCGTCCCCGGTTATGGACAGTTGGAATGGCCATACTATTTCGTTGTCAGCTGTTTTCTAAATAACTTGACATGAATGATGAACTTTGACTTGACCCCAACAGGGTTGTGTTGATGATAATAGCTTCCCAACTTAAGTGATTCTAGAACTTACTTTATCTTTATTTGCTTCTGAACTCAGCTTAGGTTTCAAATTTAACTTGATAGTTAACTTAGATTCAGTACTTTAACTTAGAATTATACCCCTTGTTAGTAGTAGTTTGCGAGTACTTAAAGAGTACTCATGGCTTTTGTCCCTGGCTATTATCATGGCCATACTATGAAGGATATTATCAAGATGATGGTCAGCAGGATGGCTATGATAACTAGGACTATCTGCCTTCGTCAGCATTGCCTGTGCCCCTGAAGATGGACCCCACCGCTACGCTATCGTTTATTTCTGCTGCTTGTTGTATTAAAGACTGGATCATGAGATCCTTATTTGTGTAAAACCTTATGTATGGTTTGTAATGGATGATGTACTGTGATATCCAATCCGTTATGTCTCACAAAAATGTTAATCTTGGGATTGCGAGGTATGGCATAACGGGCATCTAGGATTAAAAATCCGGGTGTTGACACTCATCATCCACTTCCTCATCCTCAATAATGAACCCTTCCTTCTCCAGCAGTGACTTGTATAACTCCATGTCTTTCGTCGTGGCTTCAAGCTTCTCCTGAAGTTCCTCACCTCCTGCGGCTCCGGTGTAGCAGCTTTGAGCCTCTCTTGAAGTTCCTTCACCTCTTGCAGCTCCTGGGTAGCAGCTTCGAGCTTCTCTTGAAGTTCCTTCTTCCCCTTCTGCAGATTCTTGATCAAGCTTGACCCCATAGTCACGGGTGTGATCTTCTCCTCCAAGCTCCTCTTGGCTGCTCGCAGGTCCTTCAACATGGTGGCAAAGTTCTTGAACTCCATCTCGTTTTTTGCGAGCACAAGACTTTGTTCCCTAATCCTCTTGTTCTTATCCTGCACCCTCTTCTCTTGATTAGCGAACTTCTTGTCTTGGGCGGTGAGCTCCCCTCCTAGGGAATTGATCTTCTCTTCTAGATCCTCAATCTTCTGGTCCTTCTCCTTGACTAGGACGCATAGTTCGCCATTCCTCATGATCTCAAAGCATCTCCCCTTCTCAAGATCATTGATGTGGGACTCGAAGTCTTGATATTGGATCCTTCGACGCTTGCATGTCTTCCTTTCCTCTGGGGTTAACTCGATTGGTACTCCCTTCTCATCACGTCTTCCAAAGAGTTTGATGTAGTGGCCTTCAACCTCTTCATAGTGGCATCCACAAATGCATCCAATGAGCCCCTGCATGCTGATGCTAAGTCCTTTCTCCTTAGAGTCGCTGGTGACGTTGAGTACAATGGCCTCTGTCTTGGGTTCTGACTTGCTGCACCCCAGTTGGATGACTTCAATCGCCCAGCATCCTTCCTTGTGCATCTTCCTCAACTCGCTTCCCTTGATTGACGGCATGGGCAACTGCAACGTCTTGATGATGTCCAAAAGGCATTCCCCAAAGCGCAGGCAATTGATGTCTTCGGCGGTGTCGTAGTAGAAGGGCGTCATCTTTATGTTAGGAGAAGGAATATTAGGCACAAAGTGATAAGGAAGAGAATTACTAGAAGGGCATAAATAACTAAGAAGAATATGGAAAGCAAAAACACACAATGGTAAAGGTGGTTTCCAATCCTAGGGGTCACGTCCTATAGGCAACTTTGTGCTCTGATACCATCTGTTGCGACCTCGGATCGTTAAGGATCCTAAGTTCCTGTGAATAACATGCTAGTCCCTGGATCAATAGCTAGCACTTCACAGTCGATGAATATCATGTAAAACACAAGTCATTCTTACACGAATAATCCAGAGTATAATTATTACAACTTGCATAGCTTATAGCTAGCTCAAATAAAACAGCGAAAACTAAGTAAAACTTGAGTCCATCAATGCCTCAGTCTAGTTGCGTGAAGACCCGCGATCCCTACGCACCTTTCAGTCCTCGGATTCTGCACATAAGACGTGCAGCCAACAAGTTGGGTCAATACTTTGAATGTATTGGCAAATTACACCAAGGAAAGAGTAAGTCTATCTCTACATGCAAGGCTAAGAGTAGGCTTTGGGGTTCATTTGCATAAAGCCAGTTTTCTCAATGTAATAAGAAAAGAGGAAGAGATTACCCTACTTTGTAAACATTGGTAAGTAGTATAGGGTCGAATGGAACACGTGGATATTACTCACCAAGTTCCCAATCAACCTAGCACTTGGATATTACGCACCAAGTTCCCAAAATCCCACCCAATGGTGATATTACTCACGCCTTGGGGTTTATAAAACTTTAAGTTTGGAAAAGAGAGAGGAAGATCTTTCAGAGGCTCCATCCTTCCGATGCTATGTTGTTCTGTTTCCGTGAACACGGCTGATCGATCAGATTGCAATACTCTCGAGAGGTTTTGCACTTCCCCACAATCCACGATCAAGTCCTTTTACAGACAAGACCATGGCGAAGCCTTCCCTTAGTAGCCCCTCTACCAACTAGATCCAACCGTGCCAAGAACCTCCAAATGTTGGTACCCCGGTGAGGTTTCCCACTAAGTACTAAGCCAAGACAGAGCCCATATGTATTGTGGTTGCACTGGAAGCTTCTGAATTCTAAAACATGGCAGACGTCTTTGATTCCTGGGCGGCCATCCTCCACCAAATATCCACTCATTGACCCGACAACCATTCCGCCTAGAAGAAAACTTAGTTTTATTTTGAAGGGGGTTTTGAGAAGAAAAGTTCGCTCGAGAGAGCTCTCATACTTAGAAATTTTTTGAGTCTTTCGAACCCTCCAAAGGTACTTTACATATATAGCATAGCAAGCAGTACTTAGCTAAAACAGGGATAACCTACTAGGAAGGAAAATCCTAAGTATAGAACTGTCATGGCATACTACAAAATCATCGCACTTGCAAAATATTTTCAAGTAGATCTACCAAAACAATCCTACACATGCATACTATTATTTTGAAGAGCAAAACATGCACAATATTCAAAACTGGGACATAAACTTGAACAAGTGGTGTAACTTGCCTTGATCTGATTAGCACTCTACACAACAGTACTCCTCAGCACACTCCGAGCAATCTAATGAAACACAAACATAGATCCAATCACAATTTGCACAAAACAATGTCACGAAGGTGAATATGCATGCATGCAACATGGTAATGTGCAAGGATGGATTCAAATTTGACCAAGGGTTTTATTCGGGGGTGTTGTTGAGTTGGGGATGTCATTAGAATCGATTCTCCACAGATTTTAAGTATTTTGGGTTAATACCTAAATAAACAAGCTCATAAATAGATCTACAACTCCAATCTACCTTGAAACAGATCTGGACACTCTAAGTAAGCTATACCAATTTTCTACAGAAGGTCTCATAGATACAAAGCCAACGCAACAAGAATCAACTAAAACGGATCTACGGATAATTTTCTAGAATTAAAATACTCTAATCTAAACTTTAAATCCTACTTCAAGATTGCTGAAGTAAAACAGCAATATTATTGTAGATCTGTATTCTACTCAATTTTACGAATCCAACGGTATATTATACGCATATTTTTGCCAAGTAATCGAATTACTATGAATTTTACAAGATTAAAGTAATTTCTGCCTATTAAGAAAATAATTACAGGTGGGCGGCCACGCAAGCGACAAGTGGCGGCTCGGGATTGGTCCAGCGGGGCACGCGGAGCTAACACGGCATGCCACGCGGCGGAACGCGGTTGGGAGATACCCCTTCGCGGAGACAGGCCGATCTGCACCGCCGGATCAAGGTCTGACGGACGGGAACGGAGGAACTCACCGTGGCGGCGATGGCTTGACGACGATGACGACGGACGGCGGCGGCGCGTTGGTGGCGATGCTCGGCGGCGTTCCGGCGGGCTCCTGGCTGTGCGAAGCGGATGACGACGTGGCCCTCCTCCTTGCGGTCCCTCTGGTACAGACGGCGTCGGGCCTCCCTTCCTCTGCTTGCGGTGGCGCTCTGCCGACGTCCTCCGTCTCCGACAGAGCTCCGGCGTGCAATCGCCGTCGATTGACTGTGCTTTAGAGAGGGAAAAGACAGGGGAGACTCATGTGTTAGGGGCGGTTCCGATTTTGGAAGAAAAGGAGGGAGAGGAGCTCGATATCGACGAGGGAGCAACCTCCCGTGGCGGAGCTCCGGCGGTGCGTCGGTCTTGGCGTAGGCGGCTCTAGGGTTTGTGATTTTTTTTGGGAAAAGGGCCGAGGCTCGATGGGGAGGCTTATATGAGGGTTTTTACGTGCGGAAGGGGTCGGATTAGCCTCCGAATCAACGGATTCCGTTAGGATTGCGTCGGTCAGAGGAGTTGGGGACGAACACGGCGAGGTCTGGGATGACAGGTGGGGCCGCATTGTCAGTGAGAGGCGAGGGGAACGGGCTGGCGGCTGGCGGCTGGCGGGGCTTGCTGGGCTGGCCCACGCGGCTGCTGCTGCTGCGCTGCGCCTAGCGTGCGGTAGATAGGAGTGGGCCGGCTCGGCTGGCCCGGTTAGGCTAGGCTCTTTTTTTTGTTTAATCTTTTATTTTCTGTTTTTCCTATTTGTCTTATAACTTTTGCAAACGGACTCAGAATGAAGTGAGACCGGTCTCTAAAATTTTGTAAAAAGGAGAAGATTAGGATGGGTTATCAAATAACACTTTTGCAAGGATTTGGAAAGTTAGGTTTTGTATAACCCCCTTTTTGTCTTTATATGACTATAGGGTTTAGGGAAAAGTATGATGCATGCTTCTAGTAACATCTGCAATCGTAAAATTTGGGATGTTACAAAAAATCAGAGTCAATTAATTTGGGTCGGAGGGAGGAAGAATATGTATTTCTGTAGAAAAGAAACAAAGAGACAGAAAAGAAACTTTGGGCACAAAGGAAGCAACTCGAGAGAGCAGTGAAGAGGAAGAGTTGAACGCGGTGCAATTTGAGAGCAAAGCTGTGATAGCTTCCTGACACGAGGTACAGGGTACAGTCACCTAGTAGTACTAGTAGTACGGAACTAGTACTAGTAAATTTCAGGACCTTTACTATATACTGCTGTATGCACGCAAAACAAATTGTGTTTTCTCTCTCCTTCAGTGCCTCATCACCATCCCCACACCCTGGCTAGGTGATCTCTCCCTTGTCCAAAACGTGGCGCTGCGCACGTATGTCGACCTGCCTTGTCGTCGGCTCTGTGTCAGTATCAGGCGTGCTGCATAGAAGGAACCATTTTGGGGCTTGGCGACAAAAGGGACAATACTAATACTATTATTAGAGTCGGAGTTCAAACTTTCACAGTTTCGAAATTTTCACTTCCTTCCCAAACATCCGTAGGGAATATTATTCAAAATATTAAAAAGATAGTGGCGCATAAGGGATTGTTTATACTGTTTGGTGTCTGCAGTATGTCCCATCGCATTTGATACGCTTCATTATGATCTGACCAGCTATACCTCTACTCCGTAGTACTCCATTGTCGTTCCATTTCACACCCTGCGAAGACGAAGCCACCAAGCACACCCACAACACGCTAGATCGAAAGTACAGTAGCATTAGTACGAAGGGTATGGCTCGGCCGCTTGCTCGAGAAGGACCCGCCCCCGACTGTTTTTCATTTCTTAATTTTAGCGCCCTTTGTGCTAAATGTATGGACCTCTATGCAATTTTCTATTTTTTGAGGTCTTCGATGTAAACTATACACCCACCGACCTTCTCAAATTTTAACTAAACGTAAGCACGATAGGTTGCTCTTAAAATTTTCCAAAAATCTTTTGAAGCTAAGCAGGAATTTGGTACATAGAAAAACCACCGAAAGTTCTAAAAAATTCATGTTGCTGCTATGCATCCGCATCCCGAAAAAGTTGACACGGTTTTCATAACATTTCAAAAAAAGGATAAGAAGTGTAATTTTTTTTGTGTCATCATGTTACATGAATCTGGAAAAACGAGTTATAAAAGTATAATACAAACATTATTAATTATTCTTTTGTTTCGATAATACTTTATGTTAATGAAATTAGGTCAAACTTGAACAACAAGTAATAAATTGTAGGTTTCTTTGAAAGTTTTATGAAAAAAAGCTTTTGGAGGTACCCATCGAGCAATTAATTAATATATTAGAAACCACCGAGAGTTTTGACGAGTGGTTTGACTTCTAGCTAAGATTTTGCATCATGAAAATTTTGAACACCTTTTGAAAACGATCACATGAAACAGGGAGAGAGGGGAAATGAATTTTCTATTCTCTATGGGCAACACACAAGCTTGAGTTGCACCTTATTAGGCTTAAAGATATAAACTCTATTTTCTCCACAATGTATATGGTGAACCTTAGCGGATGCCACATACTAGGCCTTAAGGTGTGCTTTTGTACACATTGTTGATGCCCTTATTAGGGAAAAAGCAAATAGTACTCCCTCGATCCAAATTAGTGTTCTCACATTTGTCTAGATTCGGATGTATCTAGTCATGTTTTAGTGCTAGATACATCTGAATCTAGACAAATCTGAGAACATTAATTTGGGTCGGAGGGAGTAGTATATTAGTACTTTTTTTGAGGAAAGTATATTAGTACTAGTACACTAGTATAGTACTAATACTCATTTCTTTGCTTAGACATATGCTCACCTCTGTCCACGCGTTGTACACGCTGAGAGAATAAAATGTAGGCAGGGAAAAAGAGGGCATCAACGAAGATGTGTTGAATGCGGTTTGATGTCAGAGGAAAGTTATGATGGGTTGAAGGCGGTTCGATGTCAGAGGAATGTTATGATGGGTTCTTGACACGAGGTACTCCTGCTGCCACTCTACTAGTAGTAAATTTCAGGACCTATGCACGAAAACAAATTGTGTGTTTTATCTCTCCTTCGCTGCCTCTCACCATCCATCCTCCCTCTCTCCTACCCTTTCCCCTTGCGCACCGGCCCTGATGATCTCTCCCTGGTCCACAGCGTGGTGCTGCACACGTGTGCCTTGGTACGGCAGCTCTGTGTCTCTGGCGTGTTTGGCAGCTGCGTTGGCGTGGAGTAGGGACAAGGAGTACATAGGAAGGAAACCACTTTGGTCCTTGGCGGCAAAAAAAATCAAACTTTTCCGGTTTTCAAAATTTTTCACTTGCTTCCCAAACATCGGGAGGGAAGGTTACTCAAAAGATCGGCCATTCGCAGTACTTCTTATCTTATCTTTATCTTTTCTTAAATCTTATAATACCATACCATCCCACTATATAATGTATGGATAACTTCGAACAATGACCGTTTGATCAAGACCGGGAAATCCAAATAGTGTCGTCGGTGTGATTTTCCAACTATATCAGGAAAGAACATTCAATTATTCTCAATTTCCGATTGGATGACGAGCGAGGTTGTGCTTTTCCGTTTAGGAATGTCCGAAGAATATTGGATCTGAATGCCACAAGCCAAGTTTACCAACATGTTGTACCAATGATTCCCATGTTTTATTTATGAGTTTTCAAACTTCCTAGCTAACTCTGCCTATTTGACCAAATGACTTTATGTCGATTTATCAAATTAGGTCAAATTTGAAAATACAATTAAATTGTAGGTTGCTTTGAAAATTTTACGAAAAATCTTTTGGAGTTACCCATCGAGGGGTCACAATTAACATATCATAAAACACTGAGAGTTTTGATGATAGGTTCAACTTCTTGCTAAGATTTTGCATCTTGACAATTTAACTAAATTAGGTCAAACTTGAGCTACAAGTAAGCGCGATAGATTGCTCTTGAATTAAATGTATTTTTGGAGGTAGATGGGTACATCTCCTTGTAGTAAACAATGTCGTTAGTGTGAGTTTCCAACTATCAGGAAATAAAATTCTCAGTTTTCCGAGTTTTGATGACGAGATGGTTCTTTTCCGTAAAGAAAGCTCAAAGAATATGGATCTCAATGCCATAAGCCAAGCTTCTAGACATATTAAGTGGACCAACATGTTTTACTTACGATTCCCATATGTTTTTTGAGTTTTCAAGCTCCCTAGCTAATTACTCTGCCCACTTGAATGACTACATGCCGATTTATCGAAATTAGGTCAAACTTGAACTATAACTAAATTGTAGGTTGCTCTGAAAGTTTTACGAAAAAGCTTTTGGAGGTACCGTACTGATCGGGGGGGGGGGGTTACAATCCATATATGAGAAACAACCAAGAGTTTTGACAATAGGTTTGACTTCTTGCTTTTGCATCGCATGAAACTATTTAACGAAATTGGGTCAAACTTGAGCTACAAGTAACCGCGACAGGTTGCTGTTGAAATATATGACTTTTCAGAGAGTTAGATGGGTGCATTTTCTTATAGTATACAGTGTCATCGGTGTGATTTTCCAACTATATCAGGAAAGAACATAAAATTATTCTCAATTTTCCGAGTGCTGACGAGCGAGGTTGTTCTTTTTCGTAAAGAAATGTCCGAAGAATATTGGATCTAAATGCTAGAAGCCAAGTTTACCAACATGTTGTACCAACAATTCCCCTATTTTATTTATGAGTTTTCTAACTTCCTAGCTAACTCTACCCATTTCATCGAATGACTTTATGTCGATTTATCGAAATTAGGTCAAATTTGAAACTACAGGTAAATTGTAGGTTGCTTTTAAAGTTTTATGAAAAATCTTTTGGAGGTACCCATCGAGGGGTCACAATTAATATATCATAAAACACCGGGAGTTTTGATGATATGTTGAATTTCTTGCTAAGATTTTGCATCTTGACAATTTAACGAAATTATGTCAAACTTGAGCTACAAGTAAGCGCGATAGATTGCTCTTGAATTAAATGTATTTTCAGAGGTAGATTGGTGCATCTTGTTGTATTAAACAATACCGTCAGTGTGAGTTTCCAACTATCAGGAAAGAACATTCAATTCTACATTTTCCGAGTGAAGACGAGAGAGGTTAGTTGTTCTTTAATTTTCTATAAAGAGAAGTCCAAAGAATATTGGATGTGGATACCACAAGCCAAGTTGAAAGACATATATAGTGGATCGACAACATGTTGTATTTGCGATTCCCATGTTTTATGAGTTTTAAGCTTCCTAGCTAACCCCGCCCATTTGAATGACTATGTCGATATCTCGGAATTAGGTCAAATTTGAAACTACAAGTAAATTGTAGGTTTTGCTTTGATAGATTTATGAAAAAGCTTTTGAAGGTACCCATCGAGGAGTCAAAATTAATATATCATAAACCAGCGAGAGTTTCAAAGATAGGTTCAACTTCTTCCTAAGACTTTGCATCTTGACAATTTAACAAAATTAGGTCAAACTTGAGCTAGCTACAAGTAAACGCCATAGATTGCACTTGAATTAAATGTTTTTTCATAGGTAGATCATGGGTGCATCTTCTTGTAGTAAACAATATCATCGGTGTGAGTTTCCAACTATCAAGAAAGAACATTCAATTCTACATTTTCCGAGTGAATAATACGAGCGAGGTTGTATTTTTTCCTAAAGAAAATCCAAAGAATATTGGATCTGAATGCCACAAGCCAAATTTACATACAGATATATTGGACCAACATGTTGAACCAACGATTTCCATGTTTTATGAGGTTTCAAACTTCCCAGCTAACTCTACCCATTAGAATGACTTTATGTCGATTTATCGAAATTAGGTCAAATTTGAAACTACAAGTACTAGTAAATTTCACGTGCCCTAGACGTGAGACTCAGATAATAGACATCTGGCATACCATCACTATATAAAATTGTAATAGGTAAAGCAGAAAAATATAATAGGTAAAATCTGAACTACCATAAGTAAACTGTGTAGGTTTCTTTGAAAGTTTTACGAAAAACCTCTTAGAGGTACCCATCGGAGGGGCACGGGGGGAGGGGGTCAATTAATATACTATCAGAAACCATAGAGAGTTCTGACGAGAGGTTCATCTTCTTTCTAAGATTCTGCGTGTTGATAGTTTAATGAAATTAGGTCAAACTTGAACTACAAGTAATAAATTGTAGATTTCTTTGAAAGTTTTATGAAAAAAGATGTTGGAGGTACCCATCGAGTGGTTAATTAATATATCAGAAACCACAGAGAGTTTTGACGAGTGGTTCGACTTCTAGCTAAGATTTTGCATCATGGAAATTTTGAACACCTTTTGAAAACGATCACATGAAACAGGGAGAGAGGGTAAATGATTTTTCTATTCTCTATGGGCAACCCACAAGCTTGAGGTGCACCTTATTAGGCTTAAAGATACAAACTTTGTTTTCTCCACAATGTATATGGTGAACCTTATAGGATGCCACATACTAGGCCTTAAGGTGTGCTTTTGTACACATTGCTGAGCCCTTATTAGGGAAAAAGAAAATAGTACTCCCTCGATCCAAATTAGTGTTCCCATATTTGTCTAGATTCAGATTTATCTAGTCATGTTTTAGTGCTAGATACATCCGAATCTAGACAAAACTGAGAACATTAATTTGGATCGGAGGGAGTAGTATATTAGTACTTTTTTGAGGAAAGTATATTAGTACTAGTATACTAGTACAATACTAGTACTCATTTCCTTGCTTAGACATATGCTCACCTCTGTCCACGCGCTGTACACGCTGAGAGAATAAAACGTAGGCAGGATAAAAGTGGGCAGCAGCGAAGAGGAGTTAAAGGTGGTTTGATGTCAAAGGAAAGTAATGATGGTTTCCTGACACGAGGTACTCCTGTGGCCACTCTACTAGTAGTAAATTTCAGGACCTATGTACGCAAAACAAATTGTGTGTTTTCTCTCTCCTTCGCTGCCTCTCACCATCCATCCTCCCTCTCTCCTACCCTTTCCCCTCGCGCACCGGCCCGACTGATCTCTCCCTGGTCCACAGCGTGGTGCTGCGCATGTGTGCCTTGGTACGGCGGCTCTGTGTCTCCGGCGTGTTCGGCAGCCGCGTTTGGCATGGAGTAGGGACGAGGAGTACATAGTAAGGAAACCACTTTGGTCCTTGGTGGCAAAAAAAATTCAAACTTTTCCGGTTTTCGAAATTTTCACATGCTTCCCAAACATCGGGAAGGAAGGTTACTCAAAAGATCGGCCATTCGCAGTACTTCTTATCTTTATCTTTTCTTATCTCTTGCAATACCATACCATACTACTATATAGTGTACGGATAACTTCGAACATTGACCGTTGGATCAAGATTGGCAAATCCAAACAGTGTCGTCTGTGTGATTTTCCAACTATATCAAGAAAGAACATTCAATTATTCTCAATTTTCCGAGTGGATGACGAGTGAGGTTGTGCATTTCCATTTAGGAATTCCGAAGAATATTGGATCTGAATGCCAGAAGCCAAGTTTACCAACATGTTGTACCAACGATTCCCTTGTTTTATTTATGAGTTTTCAAACTTCCTAGCTAACTCTACCTATTTGACCGAATGACTTCATGTCGATTTATCGAAATTAGGTCAAATTTGAAACTAGAAGTAAATTGTAGGTTGCTTTGAAATTTTTACGAAAAATCTTTTGGAGGTACCCATCGAGGGGTCACAATTAATATATCATAAAACACCAAGAGTTTTGACGATAGGTTCAACTTCTTGCTAGGATTTTGCATCTTGACAATTTAACAAAATTAGGTCAAACTTGAGCAACAAGTAAGCACGATAGATTTCTCTTGAATTAAATGTATTTTCGGAGGTAGATGGGTGCATCTCCTTGTAGTAAACAATGTCGTCAATGTGAGTTTCCAACTATCATGAAATAAAATTCTCTATTTTTCGAGTGATGACATGGCGTGCTATTAAATGAGGAAAGAGATGGATGTAGTAACTAGCTAAGTTACCATAACATCACACTTTTCAAGTGAAAATGAGTCTACAAGATAATTAATATAGTCTTCTATGTCACTACCTACTAGTTACTATGCACTATGAAGGTGGTACCTTAGGCTAGTGTTAGGTGCATGACACTAGTTGAAGTTACTCCCCACTATGACTAGCCTTAGCATGTACACAAGTAAGGGCAATTGATTGCTATTGAATTAAATGTATTTCCAGAGGTAGATGGGTGCATCTTCATGTAGTAAACAATGTCCGCGGTGTTAGTTTCCAACTATCACAAAAGAACATTTAGTTATGAATTTTTTGAGTGATGACAAGATTGTTCTTTTATGTAAAGAAACACCGAAGAATATGGATCTGAATACCACAAGACAAGTTTTCAGATATAAATGTATGGACGTCGATGTAATTTTACCCTTTTTAGGTCCTTGATGTAAAATATACTCGCACTGTCCTTGTAAAATTCAAACCTAAAAGCAAGTGGTAACATTTAAAAGTATTTAAGATTATTAGTTGTCGATGAGTATGAACTTTCTTGGATTTCAAGCCAAACGACCAAGGTCATGGCCATATCTACATCATACTTTATGCTGATGATGATCCCATGTCCACGAATTTTCATGCTGCCAACTCTGGCCATATATTTTGAAAACAAACAAAGATAAAGTAGTATGAAGAGTATGGCTCGATGAGCTTCTCTCTCGAGAAGGACCCAAACATGATTGTTTTCCCTGCTTAATTTTAGGGTGCTTCTTGCTAAATGTATGGACCTCGATGTAATTTTACCCCTTTTTAGGTCCTTGCTGTAAAATGTACTCCCACTGTCCCTGTAAAATTCGAACACAAATGCAAATGGTAAAATTTAAACGTACTTAAGCTTATTAGTTGTCAATGAGTATGAACATTCTTGCATTTCAAGCCGAACCACCATGGTCATGGACATATGTACATCATACTTTATGCTGATGATTCATGATCCCATATCGAAGAATTTGCATGGCGCAAAATTTCACCATGTATTTTAAAAACAAACAAAGAGGAAGTAGTACTACGAAGAGTATGGCTTGGTCAGGTTCTTTCTTGAGAAGGAGCCAAACCTGACTATTTTCCTTTGCTTAATTTTAAGGCGTGGTTCGTGCTAATTTTTTGTTTGTCGATGTAATTTTCCCCTTTTAGGTCCTTGATGAAAACAAACAAAGAGGAAGAAGTACTATGAAGAGTACAGCTCGATCAGCTGCTCTCTCGAGAAGGAGCTGAACCAAACTGTTTTATTTGCTTAATTTTAGGGTACTTGATGTAATTTCCATCTTTTTAGGTCCTTGATGTAAAATGTACTCGTACCGTCCGTGTAAACTTCAACCTACAAGGTAGTGGTAAAAGTTAAATGAGTTTAAGGTTAGTTGTGAATGAGTATGAACAATCTTGGATTTCAAGCCGAGGGGCCAAGGTCATGGCCATATCAACATTATACTTTACATCAATGATTCATGATCCCATATCCAAGAATTTCATGCCGCGAAATTGGCAATATTTTGAAAACAAACAAAGAGGGAAGTAGTACGAAGAGTATGGCTCGACCAGCTGTTGTCTCGAGAAGGAGCCAAACCTGACTGTTTTCCCTGCTTAATTTTAGGGTGCTCCATGGTAATTAAATGTATAGACCTCGATGTAATTTTACCTTTTTAGGTCATTACTGTAAAATGTACTCCCACCGTCCCTGTAAAATTTGAACATAAAAGCAAGTGGTAAAATTTAAACGTAATTAAGCTTATTAGTTGTTAATGAATATGAAAATTCTTGCATTTCAAGCCGAAAGACCAGGGTCTACATATTTACATCATACTTTATATGCTGATGATTCATGATCCCATAGCGAAGAATTTTGATGCCACCAACTTTGGCCATATTTTGAAAACAAACGAACAGGAAGTAGTATGAAGAGTATGGCTCGGTCAACTTGTCTCTCTAGAAGGAGCAAAACATGACGGTTTTCCCTGCTTAATTTTAGGGTGCTTCATGCTAAATGTATGGACCTCGATATAATTTTACCTTGTTTAGGTCCTTGATGTAAAATGTACTCCGACTGTTCATGTAAAATTCGATCCTAAAACCAAGTTGTAAAATTTAAACATGTTTAAGATTATTATATGTCGATTGGTATGAACATTCTTTGATTTTAAGACGAACGACCAAGGTCATATCCATATCTACATCATACTTTATGCCAATGATTCGTGATCCCATATCCAAGAATTTGCATGCCCCCAAATTTGGCCATATTTTGAAAACAAACAAATAGGAAGTAGTATGAAGAGTATGGCTCGATCAGCTTCTCTCACGAGAAGGATCAAAACATGACTATTTTCCCTGCTTAATTTTAGGGCGCTTCATGCTAAATGTATGGACCTCGATGTAATTTTACCTTTTTAGGTCCTTGGTGTAAAATGTACTCCCACCGTCCGTACATGTAAAATTCGAACGTAAAAGCAAGTGGTAAAATTTAAACGTATTTAAGATTATCAATTATCGATAAGTATGAACATTCTTGGATTTCAAGATGAACGACCAAGGTCATGGACATATCTATATCATACTTTATGCTGATGGTTCCTGATCCCATATCCAAGAATTTGCATGCTGCCAAATTTGGCCATATTTTGAAAACAAATGAAGAGGAAGTAGTATAAATAGTATGGCTCGATCAGCTTTTCTCTCGAGAAGGAGCAAAACATGATTGTTTTCCTGATTAATTTTAGGGTGCTTCATGCTAAATGTATGGACCTCAATGTAATTTTACCTTTTTAGGTTCTTGATGTAAAATGTACTCCCACCATCCGTACGTGTAAAATTCAAACCTAAAAGAAACTGTAAAAATTTAAGCATATTTAAGATTATTAGTTATCGATAAGTATGAACATTCTTGGATTACAAGAAGAACGACCAAGGTCATGGGCCTCATGGCCATATCTACCTCATAATTTATGCTGATGATTCATGATCCGCTATCCAAGAATTTGCAAGTCACTAAATTTGGCCATATTTTGAAAACAAGCAAAGAGGAGGTAGTATGAAGAGTATGTCTCGATCAACTTTTCTCTCGAAAAGGAGCAACACATGACTATTTTCCCTTCTTAATTTCAGGATGCTTCGTGCTAAATGTATGGACCTCGATAAAATTTTACCTTTTTAGGTCCTTGATTTAAAATGTAATCTCTACATCCTTACGTGTAAAATTCGAACCTGAAAGCAAGTGGTAAAATTAAAACGTATTTAATTTTATTAGTTGCCGATGAGTATGAACATTGTTGGATTTCAAGCCGAATGACCATGGTCATGGCCATATCTACATCATACTTTATGTTGATGATGATCCCATGTCCAGGAATTTTCATGCCACCAAATTTGGCCATATATTTTGAAAACAAACAAAGAGAAAGTAGTATGAAGAGTATGGCTCTGCTCTCTCGAGAAGGAGCCGGACCTGACTATTTCCCTTGCTTATTTTAGGGTGCTTCGTGCTAAATGTAAGGACCTCTATGTAATTTTATCCATTTTTAGGTCCTTGATGTAAATTGTACTCTCGTCATCCGTGATGTTCCCATACTTGGAAGTAAATGGGGGAATCATGTCATGGTAATAATGTTGCCACTCGGAGTTTCCAACCATTAGATAAATCTAGCATGAAAACATGACTATATACATTCTAATCTAGATAAATCTGAGAACATTATATGGATCAGAGGGAGTAGTATATATGCATTCAAAACAAATTGTGTTTGCTCTATCCTTCAGTGCGGCATCACCATCCCCACACGCAAAGCAAATTTGAGGATATTTCGAACTTTTTTCTTCGGCACGGTGTGATTTGCTGTCCCTAGCTACCTATCGAAAAAATAGTAGCGCCTCAAACTAGGGGCTAGCGTTGCGGGCTGGAGTGTTTAAGAAATACTACTATATCTAATTTTCTGTTATTATTCCTGTTTTGCATAAGCATCTATGTTAACGTCCCATGTTAGTTTTGCACTAATATACCGGGTCGAAGTAGTCGATCCGAGAAACGAAGGAGAATCGCCCCGCGCCCCTCACTGTCTTCCTCTGCCGCTCCGGCCGCTTGTGCACCATCGTAGCCCCTCTCCACCCTTGCAGAAAGGTAGAAACCACTAACCCATCCCGACTAATCTTCCGCAGTACTCTTCCCCAGAAGGACATTTGGAGCAATGAAGCGTAAGATATTTGAGCGCTATAGCCAGACAATCGGATTTGGCAACCTCCTCTACGGACCGCTGAGCAACATCACCGGTTGCGCCGATCTTCTGAGCACCGCTCGCCTGGCTCGCGGCATGGTTGGCATGCGTCAAGGGATTGCGGAAGATCCTGGTCTCCTGTTTGGTTTGCCCTGCCTACTTCACTCTGACCCATAGACATGGCCACTAGACCGTGATGAGCAGGTAAAAATCAGTTTTCCATGATTTTTGTAGGACTCGAATCCTTAGATTCTTTCTTATGGATTGAATTTCGATCAAAGGAATCGTGGTACGCAAATTCTTTTGAATTGCAACCCCCCACCCATGCTTAAATCCTGTAGGAATTGGAACATCTACTTGAGGCTCAACTCTCATCGTGCCAATCACGTAGGTAGCTTTCCTACGTTTTATAATCGCCTATTTTTTACCGGCAAACCTGTGAAATCCTTGTTGTCTCAATCTTGCGATCGAAAGAGGCCCAAGACTTTTGCTTCAGTGTCCCCCCTCTCCTCCAAATATACTAATCTGAAAACACAAGAACAACCAGAATTGTTGATACCTGTAACGGAAGGTGTATTGGCCAATCAAGGCTGGCGTTATATTTTAAGTTTTATGTGTTTTACAAACACAAGATTTCTATAAAAAGTTGGCTCTTTGGTTTACATGAATACAAAAACATAGGATTACTTTAAAATATGGTAAATTCAAAGTCAAACCTCACGGGAGAGTATATTTATGATGCTATCGTGTCTCTTGGGACCTCATTCTTGTTCTTTGCGCGTGTAGGAATTTGAAAATGAGGTCCAAGTTGGATATGAAGAATTGCATATGAGTTTTGTAGGATTCTAACCCATAGGTTTTTGGAAGATATCAAATTCCTATAGAGTCACTTCTTAGTTCCTATGCCCTCCATTCCATAAGAATCTAAACACGAGCTCCAACCTCATTCTATTTCTCCTTTGAGAAGTCCAATGTGCTTACACTATATTCCTGCAAAACTCTTGTGTTTATTTCCGATTCACCATCCAAAGACACCTGTTACAAAATTCCAGCGTTTTTAATTCCTAATATGAATTTACTATACCTACCATGCCAATCTTGTGTTTTTCCTATTCCTACGTTTTTTAAAACCATTGATCAAAAGAGGCCCCTGATCTTGTTAATCAATCATAGGAAAATTGCCTGCTTTTATTCCTATGGTCCATTCCTCTAATAGTGCCAGCATAGGAAACTTAACTATTCCTACACTTTTTCTTTAATGCAAATAAGACCTTATTCCTTGGTGTGTTTGTCTACATGCATTCATGATTTATTCAACACGTTTCTGTGTCTTTTAGATAGTAATTTTTCCACAAAGCTAGCTAGCACTACCCCCTTTTTCAAACACCTTGCATGCCCCTAGATATGAAGAAAATTTGTTGCAGGGCATTGACGCGTTGCTGGTGCCACTAGACAATCCAACAGTAGAAGCATTTGTACTAGTTGATGATGACATACCCAGAACATGGGATGATGAAGGATTTGAAAACAAGGATCGCTGGGTTGGTGCCAACGGAGAATGGATTGCGATTGCAAAGCAGCTGGGCTCTAGTACCACCAAAACATCTATAGTATGGCACGTATCGAGCTGCCACATGTGTAGCGTGTTGATATTTATCCATCGGGTAACCAGTGTTTCCCCGGCTCCCCATGCACTTACCTCTACAAGCACGCGTATATCGAGCTGCTGAAGATACAAATAGCAAAGAATCCGTACAGATTTGACAACCAATGCCACTACAGCGCGATGGCGGTGTTTGACAAATTCATTGCTACCATAGATTTTCCTTGTGACAGGGACTGTATTATCCTTCGAAACGACTATCTTGCACCAGCAACGTATGTCGATGCCATTGCCAAGTGTCTAATCAATGGTTCTATTGATCGCATATACGCGATGACAGAACCACGAGGAGATGTTCTTGTCTAGGAACCAAACAAGTGGAGTGAGTCCCGTTATTTAAAAGTAAAATTTATAAATTACTTACAACTACATTGTTCGTCATACTTTTGCTAACTGAAATGCACACACTGGTATACTTGCAGGCCCGCGTGTCATACAGGCTCCCGTAATTGAAGAGCCGGCAAACGTCCAAGCCGATGACGATGCCGAGGCTGAAGATATTGCATTACGTAGTTGGTACTTGGCAGAGCTTGGCTGGAATATCCTGTAGATTCACACCAGGGGTGCACGAACCAGCAACCATGGTAATCCTTTATCATACATGGGTAGAGAACTGCTCACTTATCCCTCGCTCCGCTGCCACGTTTTCCAGAGGGCCCTTAATTTGGATGACCCTGTAGCACCGGACTGGACCAGAAGGGATAATCTTGAAGGCAGGTCAGTGTTTGTGGGAATCAACCATCCATTCATCCTTGATCCCCCTACAAACTCCGAACCTGGTGCTGCCGATGTTGAGGAAGCTCTGCTAGTGTTCAGGGAAGACTATGTGTTTGCTACGCACGTGCGCTGCCAACATTGCCCACAGCCAGTTCCAGATTGGAGCCGCATGCACGTCAATGGGCGAGCTGCCTTAGGTTTATCACTTAACTACACTAGAGCGGAACATAGAGAGAAAATGTTTGAGGCGCCAATGTTGTTCGTGCCAATCCTGCCTCGTTAGAACTATGTGAAGTTTAACCAAAATAGCGAAAAACTGATTATCAGCACTCGCAACATCATTTTTGTAGCTAGTACTTGTCACCATGTAATGTACAGTACTATGTATGTAGTACTTTCATACTGAACATCATTTTCACTATTGCTTGTACTAGGCACCATGTATGTAATGATATATTTTCATAGTATGTGTTTAATGTTTCCCTATTCAAGCACTCAAGCTGCCGTGCGCAATTTTCTAGGCAATATTTTTGCATGACAATTAGTAGTACTGTATTGGTGGCAATGTTTGGTTTGTCCACAGCATTCGTGTAACGTCCCCACATTTATTCCCTCACCAGCCCACGCCCTAGCCCTCTCTCACACAGCACTCCTTAATCGCCATTGCGCTTCCCTCCATTGACGACCACCACCGCCGCAACTTACTCGTCTTAGGCTGGTCGGCTGCGGGCGGCGGGCCCTGCAACCTCATCTATAGAGTCGTCGCATCCCTCGGACATCACGACGGCAGTGCCGTATGTACATAATCCCCGGAACCCTTGATCTTGATGATGAGATGCGGTCAAGCTTTTATTAGCGCTTGGTTAACATTGGTTTGGTGTTGAGTATAGTTCTCATCTAGTGCATTTAACCCGTCTGTATACTATAGTTCAGTTTTACACATGCAAGCTAGTTTCGGGGCTAGATCTACGGTGAACTGTAATAATAAGTTCAAATTTTGTATTGATTGATCCTCGGCTGATGATGATTTGGGAGGCCACTCGGTATGTTTTGCTTTAGATTTGTCTCAGGGGCGGAGGTCCCTTTAATTTGGGCAAGTTAGGACGGCTACTGCCCTACCCTAATTTTTGCCAAATTTTGAGTATATGTATGCATCTCTAGCATCGGTAGCAGATAGAGCTCATCATGGTCGTCCGCTCGTCTGTTCCTAGGTGTTCGGTATCTGTACTACTCGATAAAGAACTGCACTAATGTGATGCCTAGACTTTGGAAGTATTACTAATATAACCGGCGTTCATGCTAGCTAGAGTTAAGACTTTAATTTGTGTACTTCGATAAGAAAATTGCTGCACTTTACTTTCTTAACTAATCTTGTATTGTACTCTATCAGCTAATACTGTACTATTTCACAACTATTGATAGCTGGTAGAGACATTATCTGTCCATGGGATTTTTTTGC
Organism: Avena sativa; assembly: GCA_916181665.1. Taxonomy (NCBI): domain Eukaryota; kingdom Viridiplantae; phylum Streptophyta; class Magnoliopsida; order Poales; family Poaceae; genus Avena; species Avena sativa. The sequence continues at coordinate 284,624,983 of OV702289.1, read as the reverse complement.
AGTGTTCGGGCAAGAAGAGCTTGACTAGACTCATCATTAAAGAAGACAAGAGAGCCATGTACAGTCTGGATGGAGGGGCTAGCCAGGAACACCCACGTGGAGAACACCAGTGACGAGTTCTGCAAGATGTCGTTAATATCGGGAGGGTTAGACATGCGGAGCATACCCAACTCCTTTTTGCCAACGTTTGGTGTCAGGGGGATGACCCCCGGGTACGCCAAGACAGGACCAACCGGCTGGCTCCAAGGAGCATGGGCCATCTGGACCCAGATCAAGGAACCACAGCCGGGTGGAATCCCCACCTGGTCCGCATTCAAGTTTCTCCGGCTGGCCCGTCTAGACGGGTAGCCAGAAGAACCGGCTGGGATGCTGCTCCTAGCCGGCCGCCTCGGATCCGCTGGTCACGGTCCGACAGGGGTGACGCTCCTTGCTGAGCGCACGCTTGACCGGACAGGCTGGCGCTACTGGACAACTGCGCCAAAGCTCGAGGCTGACGAGCAATGCAAGGGCTGACGAGGAAAGCCCCGACTTACTTATAAAGAACCGGCTGACGGATAAAGAGTCGGATGACGAGTAAAGTAGGGGCGCTGGACACTAAAGCATGGTCCTCCCCTATACTGGAGGCTTGACTGGACCCGGGCCTACCGTTTGGCGCTATCCAGCCAACCCACTTTGTAAGGCCCAAATCCAAACAGTAAACCCTAGAACCCACCTTGTAAGCTACCTCCTCAACCTGTATATAAAGGGGGTAGCGCTAGGGTTCTAGGTAAGCAAAAATTAGACACCAGAAGAAGGACTTAGACAATTCCGAGCAAGAAGTAGCTAAGGAAACAACTCAAGGAGCACCTGTATTGGGCATTCGCCCCCTTTGATAGTAGATCCTTGCAGGAGTAGGAGTTTTACCTCAGCAAGAGGGCTCCGAACCTGGGTACATCGCTATGTTTGTAGTATCTATGCCCAACCTGTTGCGAGTAGCCACCGATAGCATCCTGATTGTCCCCTTCAAGCCATCCCTGATGGTACTGTCATATTCCACACCACGACAGTTGGCGCCCACCGTGCGGCACAGTGCTTCAGCTGGGATCATCTTTCGCACGGGAATTCCACTCGTCGCAGGTGAGCGAGTAGCCTCTAGCCTCGTCCTCACTCTCGGCTCCTACGACTGCGTCCTCAACAACGCGTCCTGCTTTGCTGGGGGGACTTTCCCAAGCGGGGGCTCCATCATGCGCTTCGGCGAGCACCCCGTCTACGTTGTCACCGTCCATGAGGCCTTCCCTCGTGAGGTCGTCACCATCTTCGGCACGCCCCTGGCTTCTCCGCCTCGTGCATCGCCAGCGGTAGCATCGAGGTCATGATGGCGGGCTCGGTGGAGAACCGCCGCCCACCTCTGGAGCGCAACATGGACGGCTGCACCACTAACTCACGCCTCCCGAACCCGGACTTGATCAACGCATCCATCGAGCACCTCTGCAACCCCATCACCCCCATCGAGGCGGATCCAATAGCAGCTGCGGTAGCCCTAGAGACCACCCGCCAGAATCCTCTGGAGGAAGCTGGCAAGGTGGCGGCCGCCCAACAGAGGATGAACGCCACCATGCGGGAGTACAACATCGTGCACGGCTTCACGCGCCTGCCCGGCACCAGCCGCCTAGCTCAGCTGCAAGGCCGGAACCTGGGTTCGGAGATGGATCGTGCCGCTGATCCGCGTACGCCCGTGGTGCAGCCGGTCTACAACACCCCCACCAAAAACATGAGGGCCGTGGAGGCGACAGTTGCGGAACTAAGCCACCTGAAGGGCAAGGAACTGCTCCGTCAGCAAGCACGTGTCTAGCTCCTCGTGGTCACGGCGAACAAGCAGCAGGCCGAGGCAGAACTCAGCATAGCTGGCAATAGTAGAACTGAACCGGCTCGCCGGATGGAGGACCCGGCTGCGGGCGGTAGCAAGGCAGCTTCCCCAAATGGAGCAAAGCAGAGCAACCGCCCACACGGTGGATCTCCAGGCCATGGGCACAATGCCCGTGACGCGGCAGCTGTTACCAGCAAAAACCGTGAGCCAGCCGACGAAGCCGGAAAAGGCCAAGCGCTCCCCAAGTCCCGCCTATATGGCCGGCTGGGACCGCTCGAGCTAGTCCAATCATGCGCCCTGGAGGAAGAAAGTCCAGCCGGACCAAGATCCTTCGGACCGTGCATCCGGAACGAACCGTTTCCAAAGGGATTTTCGCTCCCAAGGGATACGCCAAAGTACAACGGCTCGGTCAAGCCGGAGGACTGGCTGGTGGATTATACCACCACCATGGGTATCGCCAACAGCAATCACCGGGTAGCAGTACGCTACGCCCCTCTCATGCTCCCCGACTCAGCCAGAACGTGACTAAATAGTCTCCCCGACAATAGCATCAACATTTGGATCGATTTCGAGCAGGCGTTCATTTGCAACTTCACCGGCACCTACAAGCGCCCAGGCCGGCCTGGCGAGCTTGCTCTCTGTGTGCAGGGCCCGGATGAATCCGATCGCTCCTACATCACCCGATGGACGAGCATGCACAACTCCTGTGAGGGGGTATGCGAACATCAGGCGGTTGATTTCTTCATCAACGGCTGTAGAGACGGCACTATGCTCAAGCATAAGATTTACCGGGTGGAACCCACAACCATGGCACAGACCATGGCCATCACGGACAAGTACGCCACGGCCGACGTGGCAATGAAAACATCCATCCGGGTGGACGACCAAGGGCAAATAATCATCGACGTCGCTGTAGACCGGTGCCAGCCAGAAGGGAATGGCCACAATTCCAGGCGGCACGACAACTGCCACGGTAAAAGGAAGGACGACCAGCCGGATAACCAATATGGCTCCAGACAGGTGGTGGCGGTGTAGGAGGATCCGACTGCAGGTGGAAGCCGGAGACAGAAGCCTGATGACCGGCCTTCGAGGCCCAAGTACACCATTGAGTCGATGCTTAATGGGCCATGCAAGTTCCATAGCGGGGGCAACAAGCCGGCTATGCACACCACACGCGAGTGCACCTGGATGAAGAAAATGGTGGAGATTGCTGGCGCACCGGCTGGACAGGCGCCACCTCCTCCAGCCGGCGGGTCGCCAGGCGATCGCAATAACCAACGCTGAAGGGAAGATGATGATAACAACTACCCTCGTTTGGTGGGAAACTACCACATCCTCACCACGGAGCTGGATACTAAGCACAACAAAAGGCGTCGCGAGGCGGAAGTGAACGCAATCGTTCCTCCCGTTCCCCAGTACCTCAACTGGTCGGAGCAAGAAGTTGCATGGAGCCGGAAGGACCAGCCAGCTGAGCTGCCTCACCTAGGCACCTACACGATGGTTCTGGATCCTATCATTGTCCCCCAGAAGCATTCCTGCAGATTTTCTTGCGTCCTCGTAGACAGAGGCAGCAGCATCAACCTCATGTACCGCAGCTCACTCGACCCGCTCGGTATTAGTGAGTCGCAGCTGGAGCCGTTAAGCACCTCCTTCCACAGAGCCATCCCAGGCCCGTCGCACTCCCCCATTGGAAAAATCTGGCTGGACGTCATCTTCAGCATGGAGGATAACTTCCGTGACGAGCCCATCTGGTTCGAGGTGGTCAACCTCTACAGCGCGTACCATGCAATCCTGGGGCGCCCAACGCTCACCAAGTTCATGGCGGTACCACATTACGCCTACCTCAAGATGAAGCTACCAGGGCCCAAGGGCGTCATCACCGTGGCCGGCTGCTACAGACGGTCTGTGGAATGTGCCACAGACGGATCCAAAATAGCGGAAGTCATGATCATCGTGGAAGAAAAACGCGTAATCATGCAGAACTTGGCGGCCCTGCAGAAGGACATGCCGGCTGGCAAGCCCAAGACAGCCGGAGAGGCACAATTCAAGCCATCTAAGGTCACAAGGAAGATCCTGCTGAATGAGGCCGAGCCGAACAAGTTCATCCTGGTCGGAGACGGCCTTGACAGCAAATAGGAAAGCGCGCTCGTCGACTTCCTCCGTGAGAATCGGGATATCTTCGCATGGTACCCCAAGGACATGCCAGGTGTTCCGAGGGAGCTTGCCGAGCACTCTTTACATGTCAGGCCGGATGCAAAACCGGTCAAACAGTCACTGTGCCGCTTCACGGAAGAAAAAAGAAGAACAATTGGGGAGGAGATCACCCGGCCGCTCGCAACCGGATTCATCATGGAGGTTTTCCACCTGGAATGGCTGGCAAACCCAGTACTCGTGCTGAAGAAGAACAAGACTTGGCGCATGTGTGTTGACTACACCAGTCTGAACAAAGCATGTCCCAAAGATCAATTCGCCTTGCCAAGGATAGACCAAGTAATCGATTCCACGACCGGCTGCGAGCTGTTGTCATTTCTGGAAACATATTCCGGCTACCACCAGATCCAGTTGAACCCCGCTGATCAAATAAAGACATCATTCATCACTCCTTATAGAGCCTACTGCTACACCACAATGCCATTCGGACTGAAGAACGCTGGAGCAACATACCAGCGCTACATGCAGAAGTGCTTGTAGACTCAGATTGGTAGAAACATACACGCCTACGTCGACGATGTGGTAGTCAAGACCAAGGAGCGTCAGACGCTCCTTGAGGATCTGAAGGAAACATTCACCAACCTCTGCCGGTTCCAAATGAAGCTAAACCCGGAGAAGTGCGTGTTCGGCATCCCAGCCAGCCAGCTACTCGGTTTTCTCGTATCTGAGCGAGGAATCGAGGTGAACCTGGTGAAGATCGGCTCAATCGAGCGCATGCAGCCGCCCAAGAACTTGAGAGATGTCCAGAAGTTCAACGGTTTCTTGGCCTCCCTCAGCCGGTTCATCAGTCGGCTGGGCAAGAAAGCACTCCCACTGTACCAACTCAAGAAGAAGACGGACAAATTCATCTAGACATCGCAGGCGGATAAGCTTTCCGCGACCTCAAGCGCATGCTCACCTCGCAGCCTATTCTGGCAGCACCAGCAGCAAAGGAACCCATGTTGATGTACATCGCACCAACAAACAGGGTTGTCAGTGTGGTGTTGGTAGTGGAGAGGCTGGAAGAATGAAAGGCGCAGCCGGTGCAACGACCTGTGTATTACCTAAGTGAGCTTCTCTCGCTCTCGAAGCAGAATTACCCTCATTACCAGAAGCTGGTGTACGGCGTGTACATGGCCGCCAAGAAACTGAAGCACTACTTCCAAGAACATTCCATCTGGGTGGTGGCGCTAGCGCCACCTCTCGAAGATCATCGGCAACAGAGACGCCACAGGCTGGGGGGCGAAATGGGCCATAGAGCTCACTACCCACAACATACAGTACGAAATGGGCAAGAATGGGGATCAATTCTCAGGCCTTGGAGGATTTCCTCATCGATTGGGCAGAAACACAGTACCTACCACCTTGCCCTGACTCCACGCATTGGAAGCTACATTTTGACGGCTCCAAGATGTATGGAGAACTCGGAGCCGGAGTGGTCATCACTTCTCCAAAACGAGACCGGCCAGAATACGTGCTACAGATCCACTTCCGCGCGTCCAATAACGTCACTGAGTATGAGGCGCTCATCCACGGCCTCAATATGGCAAAGGAAATAGGCATCCGACGCATCCTATGCTTCGGCGATTCTAATCTGGTGGTGCAGCAAGTGTCAGGCGATTGGGATGCCAGAGATGCAAACATGGATCTATACCATTTTTTCGTACAGCAGCTATGCACCTGTTTCGAAGGGTGCGAGTTTCACCATGTTCCAAGGGAAAACAACGAGGCCGCAGACACGCTCTCCCGCATCGGGTCGACAAGACAACCAATTCCGCCTAGAGTTTCCCTTGAGCACCTCTGCAAGCCATCAATCACACCGTCTCCAGAATCCAACTCCATAATATTGGACGCGGACCCGGGGACTGCCGGCTCCAAGACCTTCGCGGCGGCTGCACCACACCCGGGGACTGCTTCGCCGCACCCGGGGACTGTCGGCTCCATGACCTCCATGACGGCTGCACTGCACCCGGGGACTACTTCAGCGCACCCGAGGACTACCAACTCCAAGACCTTCGGAATGGCTGCAGCGCACCCGGGGACTGCTTCGCCACACCTGGGGACTACCGGCTCCAAGACCTCCACGACGGCTGCACCGCACCTGGGGACTGCTCCTCCGCACCTGGGGACTGCCGCCTCTAGCCTAGAGGCTGCCGGCTCCGCCGCCCCACCCGGTCGGCCTCCGGACGAGCCTGACCTAGCCATCCGGGCAGAAGTGAATCTGCTAATGCAGGCGGTATGCGCCATCCGGGAAACCCCAACATGGGCCAAGCCATTCATGGATTTGCTGGCCAATGGAGAGCTGCCCGAAGAGGTGGTACAGGCAAGACAGGTGAAGCGTAGAGCCAGCGCATACACCATCATCAATAGCAAGCTCTACAAGCGCAGCGTTGGTGGTATCTATCAATGATGTGTGAGCCAAGGGGAAGGAATCCGACAGCTGGTCGACATCCACCAGGGCGAATGCGGACACCACGCGTCGTCACGAGCCATAATGGCAAAGGCATTCTGCCATCGGTTCTACTGGCCCACAACATTAGAAGACACTGAGCAGATTGTCAAGGCGTGCAATGGGTGTCAGCGGTTCAGCCAGCCGAAGCACACTCCATCCGCAGCACTCAAGATGATTCCCATCACCTGGCCGTTCGCCGTTTGGGGGCTGGACATGGTCGGCCCTTTCAAAACGGCTAGATCCGGCATGACCCACTTGCTGGTGGCGGTGGATAAGTTCACCAAGTGGATAGAGGCAAAGGCAATAAAGAAGCTGGATGGGCCAATGGTGGTCAAGTTCTTCACAGACATAATCACATGCTCTGGTTAAGCCAGTAAAGAAGCTTTCGCGCGATTCTGCGGAGATAAGGGCATCCGCCTAGACCTCGCATCTGTGGCACACCCCCAATCCAACGGGCTGTGTGAGCGAGCAAATGGCTTGGTCCTAGCCGGAATGAAGCCCCGGCTGATCGAACCACTGATGCGATCCCCTGACTGCTGGATTCAGTAGCTGCCGGCTGTACTCTGGAGCCTCCGCACCATGCCAAACCGATCCACTGGCTACACTCCTTTCTTCGTCATTTACGGGTGGAGGCGGTTCTGTCCACTGACATCGAGTTCGACGCACCCCGCAAGCTTCTCTACACAGAACAGCAAGCCAAAGAAGCACGGGAAGACAACGTTGATCTCCTAGAGGAAGCAGGCGAACTGGCTTTGTCCAGGTCCACCATCTACCAGCAGAACTTGCGCCCCTACCACGCCAGCCGGATACGCAGCGTCTCGTTCCGCGAGGGCGACCTGGTGCACCAGCTGTCTCCACCTTGGGAGGGCCCATTCATAATCAACCGGGCACTGCAGAACAACTCATACTACCTCATCGACGCCCGCAGGCGGGAAAAGAACAAGATGGACCGCTCAGGCGAAGAAACTGAATGCCCATGGAACGCGAGCCCGCTCCGCCCCTTTTACACTTGAGCAAGAAGTGTATGTACCTTACTTTCATGTAATGAACAAGCATAGGAGCCTCGATACAGTCTCGGGGAATCCGCAATAAATAAGCAAGTCATGCTGCATAAATTGGCTTTTCCGGCTACATCACTCTAACCCCAGAGATGGCGATCCATCTCGGGGACTCGCCAGTTGGCCCAGATGGCTGCGCGATCCACTCGGTAAAGTACTATACGCGGTTCCTAAGGCTTCCTCTTCGGTTCCGGCTGCAGACCGCAAGCCGGATGACAGATCTGGCAAGAGAAGAACGCTCAAAGGCCCCTACACGAAAATGCCACGAGGAAAACAAAAACGTATGGACGACCCGGATGCGCTCGCTCGCTCAAAGCCAAACCCGAAGTATCGTCTAAAAGCCAGCAAGGGAACAACATTGAAATTGGCCAATGCTCACTGAGAAAAGGGCAAAGACATTGGATTTGCGTGAAACAGCAAAATTTTCAAAAACTAGCCAACCTAAGATTACAGTTTGAACTTGCATATGCTTAACCAGGCAAACAACTTGTTTGTTTCTTATGTTTGCATGAGCGAAAGTTAAACGACGAACGCCGTCAAGACGGAGGCAGATAGCTTCTAGGCGGCAGCAGAGCAGGTCAAGGAGCTTCGACCCGGTTGTATTCTCCAGTCGGCCCGAACCTCGGGGACTACACCCTGTGGGTGCGCTCGTGCACCCCCCCACAGAAACCTGCAACCAAAAACACAAAGGAGCTTCGACCCGGCTGTATTTTCCAGCCGGCCCAAACCTCGGGGACTACACCCTGTGCGTGCGCTCGTATGCCCCCACAAAGAAACATGCATGCAAAAGATGCAAAACAGAAAGTGCAAACAAAAGAGCACGAGCAAATAGATGAAGGGAGGCGATGCTCCCACAAAAGTTCAATGATCATTAGATAGACAATTGTTCACATGGCGCAAAGAAACGATAAGTGTTTCAAGCCACAAATACTCCCGGCATACCGGGGATCAAGTTCATTAAGGGGCAAAAGGGCCGGAGGCATCAGCTGGAGCACGGCTGGTAGAGGCGACGTCCGTTGAGGCGGTCTGCGGCGCAGCCGGAGCATCAGTGTGTGGCGCATCCGGGCTGTGGAAGTACCGTTCCGTGCCGGCTGGGTCGCTGAAGTCCCTGTCCAGCGCAACGAAGCTCCCGATCGTCACGCCACAAGAGCGGATATCAGTAACCTCAGCGCGAAGCTTGTCATAACTGGTCCCTTGGAAAAATCTGCGGGAAAGGCTCCACAGATCCACATCCGGGTACCAGGACTTCAGCAACGCCAGCACCTCCCCGCCACCGCGAGCCACCCACTCCCGGGCCACATTCATGAGCTCCGGAGCGCCCTAGAGATGCTCGGCCAGGACATCCATGGTGGCAGGCGGGACGACCTCGGGCCAGACGTAGTCAAAGACCTCGAGAGCGGCGGCGTGTAGCCGGTTCGCCTCCTCGCTAATGACCGCCACCAGCTCCCCCAGGTGAAGATCCCGTTCCGGATTCGTCTCGGGAATCCGGCCCAGCACCTGATCTATTGCCTCAGGGTACTGAGCTGTAGCCGGAAAAGGAGGTAGCGATCAGTATTGACCACAAAGGACAAATCCACAAAACTGGCTCAAGTCAAGGGCACTTACTGACAACAATCTCAGCGATCTGGCAAAGCTCCGACAGCGTCGCCGCCTCCTTGGCCTTGGAAGCCTTGAGGGCATCCGCCTGGGTAGCGAAGAGCCCCTCTAGGTTCTTTAGCGACTCGGCCCGGGTATCCGCGGTCTTCTTGGCCCTACCAGCCTTGATCTCCATCTGCTGCTGTTGCATAGTTAGTTGGGCGATCTGGTCTTGGCGGATCTTGTTAGACTCCTCCAGCCGGGCGACCCCCCTTCAGCCGGGCCACCTCGCGGTCCCGGTCCGCCAGTAGAGCTGCAGGAGGGTAACCAATACTCAACAAGAAGCGCGAGAAATCGCGCAATTCGGAAGATATGGCAGAGCGAGCAATCTTACGGCCCAGGTCTCGCGAAGTCTTGGCGGCATTAGCAAGAGCCCTCTGTGCAAGAAAAGGGAGATAAGAACCAAAAGAACTAGCTACGCCGCAAGATGGTGACAAAACAACAAGATTGGCGATAGAGTACATACCTCGACGGAAGCCCCCAATGCCCGGGCTTGGCTGAACCCCTTCTCTAGCGCCCCCACCAACTGGCGGACCTGGCCAACGGCCAGAGGTGCCACCTCCGACAACTACGCCAGGAGAGCATCCACCGGCGGCGTGGCCCGCGCCAACGTCCAACGGGTGACCTGGAGGTCATCTTCGCTCACCAAAGCCGCGGAGGGACCAACCTCCGGCTAGACAGGGACAACCGGCAGTGACACCTCCACCGGCTCCTCCACCCGGTAGGTGCTAGATACAGTGCCCACCGTCGAGCCGGAGGGAGGCACGGCCGTACCGGCACACCCGAAGAGCAAACCCTCAGCAAGCCGGGAGACGGCCCTGGCCCGGTGAAGTGTCGCGGGCTCAGCTGGTGGCACCACCTCCGTCGCTGCCGCCTGCGGGGGCAGAGTCGGCGCAGCCTCGGGGGCTGGAGCCGGCGCAGCCTCGTGTGCCGGAGCCAGTGCAGCCTCGGACGCCGAAGCTGGTGCGCTCCCCTCGATAGAAGGCGGAGGGGCGGACGCGGTGGCGACGGTCATGGAGCCGGGCAAGGACATGGCCTCGCTGCAGAAACACTAGGAGTGAGCAACGCAAATACGAATAAGTCAATATCCGCACCAAGAAGACAAGGGTAGCTACCCGGAAACGCTTGGCATGGTGGCCGCAGGGCGGGGGCGGAGCGTCTTCTTGCCGCCACCTCCGGCTGGGGCGACGCTGGTACGGGTGGCCCGCTTCCCCCTGTCCCTAGGCGCGGCGAGCTCGGCCAAGTCCACATCCTCGCCATGGGCGGCTATTCCAAGTGCAAGAAAAACGTTAAGATTATGACTACTGGCATAACAAGGGCAAGCATAACAAGGGCAGAGAATAAACGCTCACCTGGTCAGAACTCGCAGCCCTCGTCGGCCCGCATGGGGAACCGCTCCGCCTCTGCCGGCGGAGCCTTCGCCGGCTTAAAGTCCGCGGCAAAGTTGGGAGGTTCGGTGTCCCCCATACCGTCCTCCGCTAGCTGCACTGTGAAAAGCTACTCAACAAGGGAAGATAAGAGGCACGAAACGGGAGTCCCTCAGGAAAATCCACCTGGTGAAGAGCAAGGAAAACATACCTTCGGTGCAAGCCGGCCGCGGTGGTACAGCTGGAAGGAGAACTCCCACTCCTCCTCCAGCGCCTCCTTCAAGATGGTGGTGAGCCATTCGTGGAGGGCGGCGTATGGCACATCCAGCCGGGATACCCGGGTGGGATCCAGATGGACAGAGAGGTGGCACATCTTGTGCGATCGGTGCTGCAGCAGGAGCACGCGAGTCGCCATCCAGGACAACCGAATGTCCCGGGCAGTGAGCCGCTCATTCTCCGTGAGGACGACCAGCCGGGCGCCCATCCGATCGATGTCGCCCTAGGCGCCCAAGTGCTGGACGCTCCAGGCCTTCCGGCTGGAGGGGACGTTGGCGAAGGCGGGGATCTTGATGAAGTCCACCTCCGTGTTGTTGTGCATGTAAAAATACAAGCGCTGCCAGAGCTTGACGGTGTCGGGGAGCTCCAAGCGGGGTATGGCGCTGATGGCCATGGGTAGATGGCGCAGCAGCCCGTCTCCGTCAACGGGCCGCCCTTCCCCACCACCGGAACCTTGAAGTGGAAGAACTTCAAGAAATTCGCGGTGTCAGGGCAGACACCGAGGAACGCCTCGCAGCAAGCTGCATGATGCAACAGCATCAACACGGCGTTGGCTCCGAGGTGGTGGAGCTGCAGATCAAAGGTGACCAGCAGCTCCAAGATGAAGCGGCTCAGCAGCAGCCCAAGGCCACGAGCGAAGTGGGAGAGGAAGACGACGGCCTCGCCAGGCTGGGGGTTGGGCACCCGCTCGCCCTCCAGCGCGATGCGATGTTTCACCAATCGCTCCGACGGCAGCAACTTCCCCCGCCGGTACTTCTTCACCAACTCTTCAGTGACATAAGAGCCGCACCAGCCGCCGGCGACCTCGGGCAGTATATTGCCTGGAAAGGTAGTCGTGATGGAGGCGCGGGGTCCCGTTGTCGAGGAAGAGTAGCGGCACCGGCGACCAAGAAACGGTGGCATAGAGGAGCAGAGAGAGGCTAGAGCGCGAGGGAGAATAAGGACGACATACGCATGGAGGCGAAGTGAGGAACCGCTGCTCCTTGCGTACGTATTTATCGGTGAAAGATAACTATGCCGGTGCCCCTTCCTCGGCACCACATGGCAAGCAACGGCCCTGCTCCACTATGACAGTTCCCCTTCCTCCGCGCCACGTGGCAAAGCAACCACCCCACTACCCCGCGACGGTTCGGGGCGGATCGCATGCGTTAACACTGCACGCATAGAGTATCCCGCGGAAGTTACTGCGGGAGGCAAAACGCGCCCACGATCTCCAAGGAGACACAATGATGAAGGCATGCGCACAGTTACCAAAAACTGTAGCGGCAGACCAAGAAGTCAAACTGACGCGACACGCACCAGAAACGGAAGGCATGGCTTACGCAAGCACCAACAACAGCAAACTGGCGATCCCCCTCCCAGCTGGGTGCGGCAGCCGGTCAAGAAGATCACCGCTCACACCCTATGGGTGGGACCATCGGCTCCATAGACGGTGAACCCCAGCCGGGAAAACAACACAGAATCTCAAGCCGGTACAGGACAAAGACTACAAGACAAAGGCTACAAGACAAACGAAAATGACAAGGCATCTGCATCATCAATCATTTCAAATGAGCATGCAAGAACTTCTCCACGAGGCCAAGTCCTAACGCGCTCGAGGACTAGTGTCAGGGGATGACCCCCGGGTAGGCCAAGACAGGACCAACCGGCCGGCTCCAAGGAGCATGGGGCGTCTGGACCCAGATCAAGAAACCACAGCCAGGTGGAATCCCCACCCGGTCCGCATTCAAGTTTCCCCGGATGGCCCGTCTAGCCAGGTAGCTAGAAGAACCGGCTGGGATGCCGCTCCTAGGCGGCCGCCACGGATCCGCTGGTCACGGTACGACGGGGGTGACGCTCCTTGCTGAGCGCACCCTTGACCGGACAGGCTGGCTGGCGCTACTGGACAACTGTGCCAAAGTTGCAGGCTGATGAGCAAAGCAAGGGCTGACGAGGAAAGCCCCGGCTTACGCATAAAGAACCAGCTGACGGATAAAGAGCTGGATGACAAGTAAAGCAGGGGCGCTGGACACTAAAGCATGGTCCTCCCCTGTACTGGAGGCTTGACTAGACCCGGGCCTACCGTTTGGCCCCGTCTAGCCGGCCCACATTGTAAGGCCCAAATCCAAACAGTAAACCCTAGAACCCACCTTGGAAACTACCTCCTCAACCTGCATATAAAGGGGGTAGCGCTAGGGTTCTAGGTAAGCAAAAAATAGACACCAGAAGAAGGAATTAGACAATTCCGAGCAAGAAGTAGCTAAGGAAACAGCTCAACGAGAACCTGTATTGGGCATTCGCCCCCTTTGATAGTAGATCCTTGCAGGAGTAGGAGTTTTACCTCGCCAAGTGGGCTCCAAACCTGGGTACATCGCTGTGTTTGCAGTATCTGTGCCCAACCCGTTGTGAGTAGCCACCGATAGCATCCTAATAGTATCTGTCCCCTTCAATCCATCCCCGATGGTACTGCCGTGTTCCACACCACGACATTTGGCGGTGAATATCTAGAGGCCATCAAGCTGAAGATATGCAAAGCCTGCAGCTGGGAGGTCGAGCTGAAGAAGCAAGAAGGAAAGGTAATCCTTCAAGAAGGATGGCTAGATTTTGTGAAAGCACATGACTTGAAGGTAGGATACTTTCTGGTATTCAAGAAACTTGCCACCACTTCCTTTAAAGTGATATTATTTGATCATGATAACTGCGAGAAGGTGGACAATTTACTATATCGCAGGTGTATTAATGTAGTGAATGGTCGCTTCTAATTATAACTATTCTGTAAAGAGGTGCTTGAACACCTTCCGTTATCATGCATCCTGTTGGAACACCGTGGTACTTAATCGCGCTAGGCTCCAATGTGGAGGTATTTATTGTACTATGTTTGCAACAAAGCTGCAAAACAAACATCTAGTGTACTACTGCTAGTATTGTAATACCTCTTGTTCCAAAGTATTAGGGCTGGACATAAAACTCGAAACTCGACGAGTTTAATGAGCACTCGTTTGCTTAGCTCATTCAAAATCGACTCGTTTCCTTAACGATCTGAGCTGAGCTGCAGTTTTTGCTCGATATCCTTAACGAGCTAAACGATCGAGTTAATGATGTTTGTGAGCTACACGTTAAGGTCGGTAACAACCAAGGTAAGGCCCACTTATGTTGCTACATGTCTAATCTGGAAGCCCATCTAAGGCAAACATCTAGCCCATTGAGTAAGACTAATCAATCCAAGAGTGAGACCGACCGACCAAAAACCTTACCCTAGACTCTCCTGATCGATTCAAAATATTTCTCATGTGTCTCATCAACTCGTCATCTCCCACTGCATACCCCATCTCCATCTTCTCCATCTAGATCTGCTGACCGCGACACTGACCGAACCCTGCCGACTGTCATTTTTAATTATCGGTATGCCTATGTCTAAGGCTGATACATTTTCATAACGAGCAAGTTGTGAGCGCTCATTAACATCTAATGAACCGAGCCAAGCTATAATTTTTGCTTGTTATCCTAAAGGAGTTTAATGATCTGAGCCATAATGAGCATGACCCACTGCATGATGTCTGGAGCAAGGTCGGCGATGATGTCGCAATCGACGCACAACCCACTGCACGACGTCTGGAGCAAGGTCGGCGATGACGTTTTCAACGAAATCGCTATGCGTCTACACACTACCAGCACCGCCCGGCTGGTCGCATGCTCTAAGGAGTTGTACCGCCAAGTCTCGGAAGAAGGTAGCAGATGCCCCAATGACCACTGTGGGTCATTCGTCCCCTACAACAACGTCTACGACCACATAATCTGGTGCTTTCATGGCCAACAAGTCTGCATGGAGCTTGGATGCGAGTTCATCACCTCGTCGGTAGAGATAACACCTATGGTAGAGCTCGTTCGCCACCTCAGAGTTGCCTACTCGAGGACTGCACCCATAATGCCCTATAGCCACAAACACTTGGAGCTGTCTAAGCCGGTGCCCATAGGGGGCTCGCGAAGAGCGGATATCATCGGCATCGGGAAAGAGGGCACCGTGTTCGTCGCCCAAATTGATGGCCACACCATGGGCATCGTCATATCCCCAGGTTCATAAGTTCAGGGGTGTGCGAATCGCCGTGGTACAAGGTGAAGCTTTGGTCGCTGTCTCTGTGGTACAAGGTGAAGCTTTGGTGGTGACATCTGAGCTGACGAGGAGGCCATCATCAGCCGAAGTCACCCTGGAAGGGCTCAGGTCGTACCTGTCGCAGCCGCAATGTTACCTGGAAGCTTCTGAACCGTTCGTCAGAATTCCCTGTGGATTAGGAGTATTGCATCAACAAGTTTCAAAAGTGAGATAAAACATCTAAATATTCTTTGTGATGATCCCAATGTTAAGATATGTAACATCGTACTAATTAATTAATACTTTATGTTGGTGAAAGATTCAATTTGTATGGGGAGAGGTGGAACAAGTTTGCGACAATGTATACCTATTTCGAATGTACGCTGCTAACATACTGGGCTCACAGGCGATGGTGTGACAAGGAAAGGGTAACATGTAGGAAAGAAAGTGCTATCTGGCCAGCACTTGACACACTCTTGCGTTATGCCGAGTATTTTGTATGGAGGTCTTAACTTGCTACTGCTAATCTATTTTGTAGTATCCATATGTAGTGGTACTTGTTCAGATAGACCGATCGAGTGCTGAATATGGACTCTCTTTCCTTATGAGTCATAGCCTTGCTACAACTATTGAATTTCAATGTCTGCATTGCTGAATCTGTCATTTCTTTTGGCCATTGTCTGTATTGCTGAATCGGTCACTTTGAAATGCTGCTAAATCTATCAAGTGGTGCTGAATATGAACTGGGAATCTGTAGATATTTTTTATATCTTATTATGTACTTCTCAAGCTTCAAATGCTACTCAATCTATCAAGTGTTATGTCGTTACTATTACTAAGGTATTTTCTAGAACTAATACTGATGTACTGGTACTTGTTTAGATCAAGTGCAGTAGATGGTCTTGTTTTCATTTTTAAACTTGGCTTTGTCACAATCTAGATGAGGCTTGCGCATTTTGGGATGCATATATATGGGGGTCACACTAGTATTAATGTGAAGAGGAGGTATGCACACAAAAGTATACTTGATCGTCAGTTATGCTTGCTCCAATGATCGAGTGTGTTTGGAGAAAATGGCAAACTTATCGTGCGACAAGGTTTTATAAGCTGAAACATGAACGGGTTCTCTCTGTACTGCTATTGAGTTTTAGTGTCTATATAGATGAAACAGTCACTTTGGAATGCTGCAGAATCAGTCAAGTGCTGCTGAATATGAACTAGGAATCTGTCGATATTTTTTTTGTCTTATTCTGTACTACTGGATCTTTCAAATGCTACTGAATTTGTAAAAAATTTATGTCGCTACTGCTGGGCTACTTGCACTAGAGCTTTTGCATGTGTGTCATCGGAACCGTTGGATGTGTTTTGGACAGAAATGAGAGGGTACCAAGTGAGGTCATTGGATACTAGTCCAGTTTTGGTGCACGCAGTGTGTGTTCCTTGTTCTTTAGATATTTTTACACGAATATATGTCAAAAGAATTATCGTTTCTTTTTTCCTCCGGTAGTGAGGTCTGTGTTCCGAATCCGTCCGAGCCACAGCATAATGCAAATTTTACTAAAGAGGAGGTAAAATCTAGCCCATTCGACCCCTCTTTAGCCCAGAACAGTTTAATTCGGCCTTGTAGGGGTCAGGGGACTTGTTGACGACAGCCCATTTAAATATTTATCAAGGAGCCCATGGATAATAGCGCATGGAGTATAGCCCATTGAGTATAGTAGATGTAGAATAACCCAAAATGTTTAATTCAGTGTTTTTGGAATTGCCCTTTAAAACAAAAAAAACCACCTACCCATGTTTTTAAGAAACTACTCCATTATCTAGCATTTAATAAATTGAGATGCCAGGATCGCTTCCCTTTATTTTAATAAGTGAGATAACATGGACACATAAAATCTTTTTAAGAATGCTAATATATAAGTTATAGGTACTATAAAGCTTTTTAATGAGAATATTCATCTATGTTATTTGGTTGTGGCAACGCACATGGCTTATATGTGTTTTGAAGTCTTGAGTCCAATTCACTGTGCTTGACATAAAATTATCTTGGGTTTACATTTTTTCTGCTAGCAATTTTGCTTCATGGAGAGTCTGACATCACGGACCCACCAGTCTTCAGCATCCCTCGAGTTTAATGGTCGGGTTTGAAAAAAAGTTAAATACTTGTACAGAGAGGCTAGCATCGGGAACCCACCTGCCAGAACATACGAGGCTGCATATGGGACCCACAAGCCAGAACATACCAGAGAGGCTGACATGAGGGGCCTAAGCAGCAAGACCATACACGACTGCCACATCGAGCAACGTTGCCAGGGTCAAAACAGCGGACGCGTGGCCAAAAAAATGTCCATCATACGTAGGTTTAATTTACAGAGAGAGTGGCATGTAGGACCCAGTAGCGCGGCCTTATACAGGTTCTTCCTCGAGCGACATTGCCAAGTTCGAAACAGGGAGGTGCGAGCGAGAGAAAAAGTCCAGCATGCACACGTTTCTTCTATTGAGAGGCTCACATGGGGGACCCAGCAGCCTGGAAAAACAACAAAAATTCCATCATACACACGTTTCTTCTAATGAGTAGATGACATGTGGGGCCCTGCATCATGATTAAACGATAGATGCAGCGAGCAACGCTATCAAGTTTGGAACACGGAGGCGCGACCGAGGGAAAAAGTTCTACCATACACATGTTTCTTCTAATGAGAGGATGAGATGTGGGGTCCAGGAGTTTTATTAAACGGTAGATGTATCGAGCAGCGCTATCAAATTTTGAACAGGGTAGCGCGAGCGAAGAAACAAATTCCATCATACACATGATTCTTATAATGTGAGGCTGACATGGAGGACCCAGTAGCGTGACTAGATGGAAGATAGATCGAGCAACATTATCGAGTTGAAATCATGGAGGCAATAGCCAAGGGAAAATACAAGGCTGCATCAGGGACCCACCAAACAGAACATACAAGGCTGCATCGGGGACCCACAAGCCAGAACGTGCCAGAGAGGCTAACATAAGGGCCCCAGCAGTAAGACCATACACGGCTGCCACGGTGAAAATAGCGGACGCGGCCAAAAAAATTCCATCACACACACACGTTGCACTTACAGAGAAGTTGACATGTCGGACCCACCAGGTCCAAGCATAGCTCATGAAATTAGCCTATCAGCCCCAAGCATAGCCCAATACCTTATAATTCGGCCTTTTCGTGGTCTTGTGGCCACCGACCATAGCCCATTCAGTTTAGGAGTGAGCCCATGGAATATAAGCCATGACGAATAGGCCATCCGCCCCGAGTTAGCCTAGAATCTTTTTAATTTGGCCTTTCTGAGCATTTTTTGAACTCTAAGGCTGACATTTGGGACCCGAAAAAACAGTCCAACATACACACGTTTATTTCAAAGAGAGGCTGTCAGCTGGGACCGAGCATAGACATGTTTCCTGCACAGAGGTGGTTGACATCTAGGACCCAACAAGTTGCCAAGGTCAAAACAGCGGATATGGCCAAAAAAGTGCATCATACGCACATTTTACTTACAAAGAGGCTGATATGTGGGACCTAGTAGTGCTACCTTATACAGATGCTGCATCAAGCAACGTAGCCAGTTCGAAACAGGGAGGCGCGAGCGAGAAAAAAGTTCAGCATGTACATGTTTCTTTTAATGAGAGGCTGAAATGGGGGACCCAACAGCGTGAGCAAACGACAGATTCATCGAGAAACGCTATCTCGTTAAGAACAGGGTAGCGCTAGAGAAGAAAAAAATTCCATTATACCCACGATTCTTCTAATGTGAGGCTGACATAGGGGACCCACCAGCCTGAATAAACGGTTGATGCAGCGAGCAATGCTATCAAGTTCGGAACACGAAGGCGTGATAGAGGGTAAAAAATCCATCATACACACGTTTCTTCTAATGAGAGGATGACATGTGGGGCCCAACAGTGTGATTAAACGGTAGATGCATCGAACATCGCTATCAAGTTCAGAACAGGGTAACACGAGCAAAGGAAAAAAACCATCATACACATGTTTCTTCTAATGAGAGGATGACATGTGGGGCTCAGGAGGTTGGTTAAACGGTAGATGCGTCGAGAAGCGCTATCAACTCGGAACGGGGTAGCGCTAGCAAAGGAAAAAAATTCCATCATACACACGTTTCTTTTAATGAGAGGATGACATGTGGGGCCCAGTATCGTGATTAAACGGTAGATGCATTGAACATCGCTATCAAGTTCGGAACAGGGTAGCGCGAGTGAAGGGAAAACAAATCCATCATACACACGTTTCTTCTAATGAGAGGATGACATGTGGGGCTCAGGAGGTTGGTTAAACGGTAGATGCGTCGAGCGGCGCTATCAACTTGGAACGGGGTAGCGCTAGCGAAGGAAAAAATTCCATCATACACACGTTTGTTCTAATGAGAGGATGACATGTGGGTCCCATGAGGTTGATTAGACGGTAGATGCATCGAGCAGTGCTATCAACTTCGGAACAGGGTAGCGCGAGCGAAGGAAAAAAATTCCATCATACACACAATCCTTCTAATGAGAGACTGACATCTGGGACCTAGCAGCTTGACTAAACGGCAGACGCCTCGATCAACATTATCGAGTTCAAATCAGGGAGGCGCGACCAAAAAGTATGGTCTGCTAGAGACACTGACTTCCAGGACCCACACGCCTCAAAAGACTTCGTCTAGTCAACATCGCGCGAGGAAACGAGAATCTTTCTTCTGCCACGCGCTAGCCGAGCTTCCTCCATGTTTTTAGTAGATATGTCGTAGTAGAGGGCCGCGAAACCGGAAAAAAGGTTTTCCATCAGCCATGGCCGAGCCGAGAATTTTGTCGCAGAGGACGCGCCTTCTACGACGACCGTCGGGCCAATCCGTTGCAGAAGGAAACTTTTCTTAGAGTAAATGTTCTCTACAAGATATGAACATGTTACAGCACGAACACATGTTCAACTAGAATGAAAAAAACTTTGTAGTCTAGTGTCTCACTGAGCACGTAAGTCAGCGATAGGAATCAACATTTTATGCAACTGTGTGTCCAAGTGATCTGTCACCCGCCTAAACAAAATCTCCATCTGATCATTACCAATTTGTTGTGTACCATTGATCTTCTTATGCGGAACACTAACAGACTTGGCCTTTTGCTTACGAGAAAGTATAGGATCTTCCATTAACAGCTCTTGCATACGATATTCTTCAGTGATATTATCTTCTATCTGTATGATGGTACAAGTGGTAGAAGTTGTAATTTTTTCGTACTTTCTTTACATAATCTAAAAAGGCAATATAGGAGGGAAACTAAAAAACATTACCTGCACGTTACCACGACCACGCCCATTCTCGTAGACGAAATTGTCTCTCTTTGTGGCAGCCGCTTCATTCCAATTCCTCATTAGAGGGTGTATGGACATTTTAGGATTAAATGCACATTCGCCTTCCTGCAGCAGCACTTTCTCCCAGTACGAGTATTACATTTTAAGAAATATAAGTAAATTAACTATAGCACGGACATCATAGAATATACATGCGAAAACATATGAGTACGAAAATAAAACCTACAATAGTCTAAGATTTCCTTTCGGCCATTGACAGATCATTCTTCCTTTTCTCCGAATCCTGATGCTGCCATTAGAACCCTTATCGTTAAAGCATTCCAATTAATCTTGGACATTCTGTTAACATCTTCAACTAATGCATAGTACTACTTCGGAACAACCTTTGTCGCCATAGGCGCAAGAACTGTTCCAAGTAGGACTAGCACCACCTTTCGCATGAAGTCGTCATCGGAAACTTTATTTTTTATGATATCAACGATCAAATCATTAATTATGATGTTTCCAGTAGATTTTCTCAGAAAGTGTGTGGGGACACGTTCCTTCACGTCCTCTCCTTCTTCAGTAAGTATGTTCGCTGCTGAAAAACCTTTATTCTCGAGACCAAGGATTCACTCTACTTCAACGACCCAATAGAGATTGTCCCATTTCTCTCTTCTGTGGCGAATGTACCAGTGGTAGGGTCAAAAGCCTCGAGCATGAACCTTCAACAAGATTTACCACGAATCAAAATATAGGGAAAAAACATCATATGCATAAGTACAATGCTAGTACAACAAAAACAAAAGAACAAAAATCTTTGTGTTTGTACCTTATTATGATTGTGCACATGTTCATAGATGGCATCATCATACTACACAGATTCGTTTGGGCTAGTCTAGCCCATTGAGAGATCGAAATACCCTCCACTAACTTACACCATTTTTTGATGTTGCAACAAATATCCCCCTTAAGATCGTCCATCCTAAAAACAAAAAACACGATTAATATATTGGCGGAACAGTAATCTATAGGCTCTATTGTTGCATGAAATACGAGTAGCTCACCACACATAAAATGACGACACCTTTTCAACAAATTCTTAACATATCTGGTCCTATCTCAATGAACTAGCGGATCTAGAGGGCCTAAAAATATTGATAACAAGCGTCCTAGTTGGCTTGTGGCCCTAGTTGGCTTGTGTCGTGACCAGCAATCATCGGCCCTAGCATAATTCAACATAATTTGAAAACTAGAAATCAGTACCACCGCATAAGGATACTATTAACCATCAATGAGAGGGAAAGGTGTATCGGATCTTAGAGCTCTAAATCATGAACCGAATAACCTACCACTGTCGAGGATCAGAGGAACCTCTACCTGAAATAAAACTAGCGATGCACAGGATCAGAGGATTACCTGGAACGACCTCTGTGGAGGAGGAACGACCACTGTCGAGGAAGAACGCCGTCGAAGTTGTTCCGCGGAATTTGGTGCACACGAGGTAAAAGGGGGCGTCTCGACTAGCGGACTATGACGACGTTTAGGTTAGCAGGAGGAAGCAATCCTGAGGTTTATTGTTGAGCCCTTGTACAGTTTAGTTAGAAATATTCCCCCTAGGCCGGCCCTTCTTGGGCCAATAAAGGCTCGTCGCCTCATTGCGTCCGAGGTATTACATGAAATGGGGCCTGTGTTATAACAAGGGCTAGGTGAAGTTTGTTTTCGGTAGGCCAAAGGATTTTTTATTTTTCGATATGAATTTCACAAATTCATAAAATTTGAACTTCCAATTCTAGGAAAATAACTATATATTTGACATCAATGCTTGACATGTAACATGTGGACAAAGTTTGGATAAATTTATAGAAGGTCGGAAAATATGACAACCTAGAAACAAGTCGTTTCGTCTAATTTGAACCATCTTTTCTAACCATGTAATTTTTTTGACCATTATTAAATGTTCTAATATGTTTTACACATGGTGACAGAAATAATCTAAGACACATGGGCAATGTTTTATTATTTTTTGCTTTTTTGAATTTCTACTGCCCCGGTCAAAGTTATGTCAAATATTCTAAGACAGTCGAACAAATATAATGCATTATGATGTCCAAGCTCACTTTCAAAGTTCTAACAATGTCCAAACTACATGCTCTACATCCATGCAACAACATATGAAAATATGGAATCAAAATTATAAAGTTTACTTGCTCAAAATTCAAATTTGATTTGAAGGTGATTTAGAATTTTCAAAATCCTACATGCACAAAGTTTTGAATCTCAAAAAACATTACATATAAAAAATATGGCCCCTAGAGTCCTTCAAACAATGGTAGAAAACTCATGCAATTCAGACAAACACAACTCCTGAATTCCAAAACTGAATTTTTATGTCAAAAACGCGTCAAAACTACTTGTTTGTTCTGGCTAACTCAATTTTCAAAGTCCTACATGCACCAAGTTTTGAATTCAAAAACTCTACATATAAAAAATGTGGCCCCTATAGTTCTTCAAATAATGTTGAAAACCTCATGCAATTCAGATAAACATAGCTCCTGTATTCCAAAACTGAATTTTTAGGTCCAAAACGCGTCGAACATCGTGTAGGCATATAGATGAACCAAGCTGATCTAGAAAAAGATCTTTGAACAAACCACATCTTGTGCACCTAAACATGAATTTTACCAAAATTTTTGAGGTTCCTATAGTGTAGATGCAGTTCAATATTTTGATGTTTTGACCAGATTGACCAAAGTTTTACTTGAGTTAAAATTTGAGCAAACAAGCATTTCACAATGAATAAAGTGGTTATCTTCACACCCAATGACCCCATCTATATTACCATGTTGGTGAAAGACAAATTTTTATTCAAAAGTTTGTACTACCTTCACAAAATCTAGTTGAATTTGAATTGTTAAAATGGAAAATGGTATTTGAAACCATAGTTGGACAAAACCCCCAAAATATGAAATGTGTGCCATGCCAAGATACACATACCTGAAAAATTTGAGGCCAATCTGAGAAAGTATGCAATGGAGTTGGCCATTTCATGGATAATTTGGATACTTACCCATGAGACTCACACTTGAATCCAAGTGTGTGGGAGAAACTTGAACTTTCATTCCACAAACTCAAGATTTAATATTTTTTGTGCAAACTAGGGTATAATCTAAGACACATGGGCAAGGTTTTACATTTTTTTGAATTTCTAGTGCCCCGGTCAAAGTTAGGTCAAAAACACGTCGAAGAAATAGAATACATTATGATGTGCAAGCTCTCTTTCAGAGTTCTACCAATGTCCAAACTACATGCTCTACATTCATTCCAACAACATATAAAAATATGGAATCAAAATTATAAAGTTTACTTTCTCAAAATTCAAATTTGATTTGAAGGTGATTTAGAACTTTCAAAATCCTACATGCACAAAGTTTTGAATATGCAAAAACTCTATATATAAAAATGTGACTCCGAGAGTCCTTCAAACAATGGTGAAACCCTCATGCAATTCAGACAAACACAACTCCTAAATTACGAAACTGAATTTTTAGGTCAAAACCACGTCAAACACCGTGTAGGCATATAGATGAAACAAGCTGATCTAGGAAAGATCTATGATTAAACCACATCTTTTGCACCTAAAAATGATTTTTACCAAAAAATTTAAGGTTCCTATAGTGTAGATGTAGTTCAATATTTTGATGTTTTGAGAATATTGACCAAAGTTTGACTTGAGGTAAAATTTGAGCAAACAAGCATTTCACAATGAATAAAGTGGTTATCTTCCCACCCAATGACCCCATCTACCTTACCATGTTGGTGAAAGACAATTTTTTATTCAAAATTTTGTACTACCTTCACAAAATCTAGTTGAATTTGAATTGTTAAAATGGAAAATGGTGTTTGCAATCATAGTTGGACAAAGAACCCAAAATATGAAATATGTGCCATGCCAAGATACACCTACCTGCCAAATTTGAGGCCATGCTGAGAAAGTATGCCATGGAGTTGGCCATCTCATAGGTAATTTGGTAGATACCCATGAGACTCACACTTGAAACCAAGTGTGAGAGAGAAACCTCAACTTTCATTCCACAAACTCAAGGTTTATTGTTTTTTGTTCAAACTAGGGTACAATCTAAGACACATGGCCAAGGTTTCACAATTCTATGATTTTCTTTGAATTTCTAGTGCCCTGGTCAAAGTTTTGGTCAAAATTGCGTCGAACGTAGTGGGGTAGATGGATGAACCAAGCTGATCTATCAAAGATATAAAAATGTACAAAATAGGTTCTATACCTCCATATTAACAACATATAAAAATATGGTATCAAAATTACAAAGTTTACTTGCTCAAAATTCAAATTTGATTTGGTGGTCATTTAGTATTTTCAAAATTCTACATGCACCAAGTTTTGAATCTTAAAAACTTTATATATAAAAAAGTGGCCCCTTGAGTCCTTCAAACAACGGTGAAATCCTCATGCAATTCAGACAAACACACCTCCCTAATTCCATAAATGAATTTTCATTAATAAATTGTCAAAAATACTAGTTTGCTCTAGCTAACTGAATTATCTAAATCCTACATGAACCAAGTTTTGAATCTGAAAAAAGTATATGTATACAAAATGTCGCCCCTATAATCCTTCAGAAAATGGTGAAAACCTCATGCAATTTATACAACCACAGCTACTAAATTACACAACTGAATTTTTACATTCCCACATGCAACAATTTCGGAATCTGCAAAAACTTTAAACATGGTAAAAAACATATTCACAAAACTATGTACAAAAAATATTGAAACATTTAAATATTAAAATCTTAAAATTATTTTACATACAGTTCTCCTATCTTTATTACAAGCAATATAACAAATTACAAGAAATGTTAAAAGAATAACATATTTCAAAAAAATTCAAGGGAGGCAGCCTAGCCAAGCCACCTGCCCGGCCGAGATACCTACGACCGAATTGGGCCTCCTTTAGCCCATTATGTCCCTGCAGTGGTACAAGGTGACTCAGATGGGACGGGTGGGAGTTTAGTCCCACCTCGGCAACTAGAGAGGATTCTGTCCAGCTTAAATAGCTGAGCGTTTCTCAGCTTCCAACAGCCTCTCTGTTCTATATTACTTGGGACCAGTCACGAATACTACACTACCCCGTGGGGCCCACTAGCAGGGTCACGGGACTTCATCCTGGCCGTTCGTTCGGTTTCTAGTCGTATGCAGGCCGTGGATGCCTTCAGAAATATCCTGCCAGTGGGCGGGCCTTTTTCCTCTACTTTAACTTTTTTCTCCTATATTTTAACATAAATTCATACCTGGCATAACAGATATAGAGCACTATATCTACACTTATGTTCATTTTGAACTATCTCTACACCTCTATTCATTTTGATGTTATAGAAGATAATCCGGCATTGCAAAATCTAGACAATTCTAATTACTCTAACCATTTTAAAATTTCAAACACTACTACAATGTGCTGCAACTATCAAAACCATCCAATTTAGAATTTACACAATGAAAAACATATTACTAAGTGACATCACTGCTTTCATGCTACATCACAGATACGGAAATAATAAACAAGCAAATGACAACATATTACCATAACCATATGTATGTTACTAGTAGCATAATAACTTAGTAGTCTTACGGGACCGCCACTGTACCATTAGAAGGTTACCAGTTCTAACCACACAACCAAAATAATTGAGTTCTCAACCATTTCTACCTAGTTAAGAAGTTTAACATATTAACCATACATAAACATCATCACTATAATGATGATGTAACAATACATACTACCAGTTGCCATCAACATTCACTCCTTCTCTTCATCCTTGGACTCACTGACCTCAAACTCATCTGGCTTGAGGACCCTTAGGAGAGCTTCATGCCAGCCATGATCACGCATGTCACCCACAAAGAAATTCTCACCTAGACATCCTCGAGTGGCAACCTCTTAGACATACTGGACAAGCCCCACCCTCAAGCCCCCATGTGGCTTAAAGTGGTGGTATGGGCACCTGTAAAAGAACTCTGTGCTGAATGGCAGGTAGGCAAAAATTCCCCTACGCCTGAGCTTCTTCTCTTCTTTCTTCACAAAGGACTTGTAGGTCCATTGCTCCACATCAACATCTGAACCAGAAAAGTACTACACAATCAAGAAAACAACAAAATAGTTAGTACTTCCTAATAGATACAATAGCTACTACTTTTGTGCATGTCTAAATGCACTACAATAGCTTGGAAGAACAAACCTCCTCATCGGGCACCGGGAGAGTACATCATAGCCAGCACCTGGGTTTGGTGCCTGCCAGAAATACTTAAAACAGTAATTATTAAAAGCATTCAATACAAGTAAATGAGCAACACTAGCAAAGATTTATAGCATAACAATTAAGATTCACAAATCTGATCATTAAACTAACAGTTATTAAACACAGGTCATTAAACTACATCAATGCTATTTATGCTACATGCCATTAAATTACAAGGATTATGCTGATGGTGGAATTGAAGGTAAAGAAATTAGACTAAAAATTCAAACCAAAACATGATCAAGTATCAAACAATGGAGTAGCAGGCTGCATCAATAAGAGGTGTAGGTCTGGAATACAAGAAGGTGCCAATACCAACTGATCCCCCACAAGAATAAGCTCCAGGAAGCCAAGGTAGAGTAGTAGAAACTCTAGAATATAATTAGAGTACACAAACTTGTTCATATAAGCATAAGATTTGCAAAGAGTGCTTTGCAAGTTCATCACAGAAATATTGAGTCCAACATAGTATATATTTTAATCCATAAATTGGCCTCAACCTGTATGCATCATTGCCAAAGAAGGGTCCTAGCATCAATTTTATGGTGTACAACATCACAATCTAATGGGATTATAAAAACAAAATAAGATACACTCTTATGAGGCACCACAGCAGTAAATGATCAGCATAGAGGCCACATGATTATAACCAGATTGTTCAAATCAATTGCTATAACTAAAGAAATGGCTATAAGTAATTTTAACTAAATTCCTCTAAAAATAATTCCAGCAAAGCAAACTGCACAAGTGTAGTGAACTACACAACTGCAAAGTAATTTCCTTGGATGAGAGCATGTACCAAATAAAAAACCAGGCCCTCATTTTAACTAGTTGAAGCTAGCTAACCACATTAGATCATAATAGCTCAAATGAGAATTATTTAAACAATCTTCCTAGAATATACTACGAATTAGCTCAAAATTACTCTTTGTCATTTTAACATCACACAAATCATTTTCCCACAAATTGTATGAACATTACTAATGGCCTATTAGCATTGGTCATATATGCAAATCTATACAAGGAATATACACAACCCACCTTCCATCCAATAAATCCCTAAAATATATGAATCCCTAACACTGATACAGCTGAATCTACAAGACAGATCTTCCATCCAAACAATACGAAGGGGTAAATGGAAATTAGAAGAAAAAACTCTAACCTGGAGTGCAGGAACCTCCTAAGGCTGCACCGGTACCAGATCCTCTGTGGCATCGACCTCCACGTTCATATCCAGCTGCTCCTCCTCGCCGACCTTCGCATCCACCATCTCCCCCTCTCCTACAGCCGCATCGGCCAAAAAGGCCAAAGCAGCCGTACCACCACCATTGACCTCGACCACCTCAACCGCATCTGAGCGGGCCATGGCTCGAAACCCCACCCTTGCAGAACTGCCCGCATCGCCTTCGGAGCCCACTCCCGCCATCACCAGCGTCGAAATCTCGCGGTAGAGGAGAGCTTGTAGGCCTCAGGCGGAGGAGACGATGGGGAGAGCTAGGGTTTTCTCGCGCACTCTTCACTCCTTTCCGTATCTGGTGAGGCAAAAGGGGGAAAATGGTGGGGATCAGTCTAGGTGAAGCGGTTGAGAGAGATCTTATACATCGCCTTGCTTCGTTTCAGCTAACGTCACCGGTGCACGTGACCCCCACCGTACAAAATACGCGTACACTCCCTGGTAGAAGCAGCTGCGGGCTTGTACGGGGCTAGACGGGCTCTACGTATCTCCCGACGGACAAAATATTACAACTTTGTCACCGGTAATGAACTTGTATCAACTAATCTCCATCATCCACGTCGATTATTTTTCACAACCAGAGCCAGGGGCGGAGCACCGGAGCAGAAGTGAGTTTTCAACGTTCCCAGTACTATTTTTTTATCATGCAAATGATAATTATTGATAATTAATTTTGTTGTTCTGCTAATACTTTAGAAAAATCATTTTTCTTACAAAACAACAAATATTAACATGATGTACACCGCAATGTGCGGGGTATTATCTAGTTTTTAAAGAGATTGGCAGGCCCCTTTCTCAGCTAGGTAGTGTATGTAGATTGTTATATAGGATTCTAGGATTAGCTGTCAAGCTGTTGTTGTCTGTAATTTCATGTGTGTATATTTCGGTTTACTTTTTACGCGTGTACTTCCACGTCTTAGTGTTCTGCATTCTATTCCTATATGCTTGCGTCTTCATGTTAAAAAAAGCTTACATTTGTGAGTCGTGTCATGTTGTGGTACAAGGCAGTTACATCACGGATGACTTAAGAGGGGATAATCAGGGGCTAGTGGAGGCTTCCGCAGGCGGGATTGGGCACAAGCACTGCTAGCACAGCGATATACCCAGGTGCAGGACCCTCTTAGCGAGGTTCAGCGTAAGAACTCAATATATGAGGGCTAAATGCCCAGTACAAAAGGTCTTTGAGCTATATCTTAGATGAACTAGGGGAAACTAGAGAAGGAAGAGAGATCGATCCTCCCAACTAAGGTCCTGCCCCTCTATTTACTGGTTGGTGGTGCAGACTTCAAGACATGGCCGGTTGGTGGGGGGCATCCGCTGGGACCCGGTGCAATACTCAGCGCTACAGTGCTCCGCCGTACCGAGTGCTACGACTTTATCCTGCACCAGACGAATGTCCCATCGAACAGTGGATAGCCGTTATGCTTTTGGCTGATGCAATGCTAGAGGATCCGGAGGCGTGCTACAGCTTCATAATCACATGATCCGGATTACTGGTACTGATTTCAAGGTGACCAATTGGAGCTGGCACCCGGCCTGATCTTCTGGTTGACCGGTTAGACGGGCCAGTCGGGGTGCACTTGAGGGTTGATTAGTCGGAGCAGGCCAACCTGATAGATCTTTATGCTTGATGGCCATCCGACATATTCTTCTGGTTCCTGGCAAAAAAAGACATATTCTTCTGGTTGAGAGTCATCTAGCCTGCTTCAACCTGATCAAGCCAGCTGAGCTTACCCGAGGGTAATCCCACTGACAAGTAGTGTTATAGATACTGGATGCGTGCGAATTTGTCTTTTATGTTTGTACGTACGCAGCCCACGTGCTCGCAGAAATGGCTCGGCCCACTTGCTCGCGGAACTAGCTCTTATGGCGTCCGCGGTTTCATGTGCTAGAAGTTTAGTCCCATATCGACAACTTAGAGGAGTTTCGGCCAGCTTATAAACCCAACAATGAGAGCTCAGCCAACAAGGTTTGAGGCTTTACCTTACGAACTTCAGGATGCTTTCTTCACTCGATAAATGGACCTCTGAAGTTTCATACTTTGTTAGAATCCTTAGGATTGACAAAACCTTTGGGCTATACCATGTACAACTCTTTCTTAATGTGACCATTGAGGAACACAATTTTGACATCCATCTACCAGATCCCTTAATCATAATAGGCAACAATTGATAACATAATCCATATAGACTTTAGCATCGCTATAGGTGAGACCTTTGCAAAACCCCTTTACGATAAGTTGTGATTTATATAGACAGTGACATCACCATTAACATTTCTTTTTTAATATCCATTTGTTCTCAAAGGCCTTGCGGTTGTCCGGTAAGTCTACCAAAGTTTATACTTGGTTTTCGTACATGGATTCCATTTCAGATTTCAAGGCAGCTAGCCATTTTCCAGAGTCTAGTCTCATCATTGCTTCTCCATAGTTCACAGGCTCACTGTTCTCCAACAACATGACATTCTTGATAGGATTACCATACCATTCAGGAGTAGTACGCGTCCTAGTTGACCTTTGAGTTTTAGTAGTAGCTGCATCGAAAGCTTCATGATCATTATCATTTTCTTCCTCTTCAAGAGGTGAAGGCTGCACTAGAACGACTTCCAGCGCTGCGCCACTCGCGATCTCAAGAGAAGGTTTGACAACCTCGTCGAGCTCTACCTTCCTTCCACTTAATTCGTTCAAGACAAAATTCTTATCTATGAAGGTTCCATTATTTGCGACAAACCCTTTCCCTTCAGATCTATGAAAGAAGGTACACCCAATAGTTTCCTTAGGGTATCCTATGAAAACACAATTTTCCAACTTGGGTTCGAGTTTATCGGGATGTAACCTGTTGACATAAACGTTGCATCCCCAAGCTTTCATAAATGATAGCTTAGTTTTCTACCAAACTATAATTCATACGGTGTTGTTTTAACAAATTTACATCGTTCCCTATTTAAAGTAAATGCATAAGTCTCTAATGCATAACCCAAAAAATACAACGACAAATCTGTAAGAGACATCATAAAGCATACCATATCTAATAAAGTATGATTACGATGTTCGGACACATTCTTACGCTGTGGTGTTCCCGGTGACGTGATTTGTGAAGCAATTTCAAATGTATACCAAACTCGAAACTCAAATACTCACCTCCATGATCTAATTGCACAAACTTAATTTTATTGTTTCCATGATTCTCTACTTCACTTTGAATTTTTTTGAAATTTCCAAACGTTTCAGATTTGTGTTTTATTAAGTAAGTATACCCATATCTACTCAGATCATCGGTAAAGGTTAGGAAATAATGATATACACTGCGTGTTAATGTACTTTTTGGACTGCACAAATCAGTGTATATAATTTCCAATAAGTCACTTTCCCTCTCTATTGTGCCAGGGAAGAGAGTTCTAGTCATCTTACTCATAAGGTATGGTTCACACATGTCAAACGATTCGAAGTCAAGTGACTCCAAAATCCTATATCTACAGAGCTTTTTCATACCCTGTACACTAATATGACCTAAACGACAGTGCCATAACTATGTGATATTATCATCATTCACTTTGCATCTTTTGACATTAATATTATGAACATGTGTATCACTACAATCGAGATTTAATAGAAATAAATAATTCATATTTGATTTAATAGAAATAAATAATTCATATTAGGTGCATGGACATAAAAGATACTAGTCATACCTAATAATAAAAGTACTAGCGTTCTACACTTTAATCTGTACGGAAATGACCCGTTTCCCCTAAAAGTTGATGAACATTACCCGTCGATGCCACTAGTAAGGAGAAAATAATTTTGCGGTCCAAAAGTTGAGACGCCAGTGCATAGTGGGGATCGAGTTGATTTTAATCATCACGATTCAAAAAGTTGGGGTGCCAATTGCTGAGAAGGGTATTTCGAGTGAACGGTGGCCGAACCAAATATTTTCAAATCGCGCTTGTTAAGTTAGGATATTCTGTGACACTAGTTCCTGTCGTGACCCTTCTCAGTCGAGCTCTCTTCTTAGCCACCATGCATGTGTCATAGGGCCAAATCTATTACTGTACTTTCCTAACTTCCGACACTGAATCTGGATGGGGCATCGGTGGTCCTTTTTCTTCCCTTCTCCGATACTAAATCCGGTGGCGGTGGAGGTCCTTTTTTCTCCCTCCCCTAATACTGAATCTGGCGCAGGTAGAGGCAGCCCAGGATGTCTTGCAAGGCGAAGGTGGTAGCTACATCGGTGACTGATTCGGGTCCATCAGAGCCAGAGTCTCGGGTTCAACGCGAAGCAGTGGCGAGATCTTCAGCCTTAGTTAGCGAGGAGGTCAGCCAGAAGCCTGCTCCCAAGGTACCTATGAGCAGCGGGTTGAAGAGAATAGCAAGGCCAGAGACGGATTGTTTGACGATGGTGGGGGGACGCGGCACCCATATCTCGAAGAAAAAAACTCGAGAGAAGAGCGAGAGGTGAATTTTCTTATCTGCACCTCATCTTACTAGTAGATTAGTTACTACGTAATAGAATCAAATGAACTGAAAAGTCCCCTTTTTAATCAAATTAGGCACAACTTCGATACAAGGGACCTATATGAGTTCATAGTTCATGTCCGCCAGTACACTTCAAAACTAGATTTTGGTTGCAAGAGGGTTGTGTTCAGGCAGGATTTGCATCTGCTTGTGAATTGGAAAGAGGTCGTGTCTATTTCGCAGATAGTAGATATGCTTCATGCTAGGATTCCCTGGGTTCTAGACAGAGGAGAAAATTGGTGTGTGTAACTACCTCGGTGAATTACGCTCCTAGTTACAAGCCTGGATGAGCGGAAATGGTTAAAATAGTACGGTGGGGCCCAAATGCCACTCACAGGTAGACCTTTCGGCCGTCCTAACCATTTCCGAACATCGGGACAAGAACGGGCGGCGTAATCGGCAGGCGAAGGGATCAACTACATACACAGATGAGTATGTATGCCAGCCATCATACAATGGTTCTCAGAGTCATTCCATCTAAAAAGAAAGGAAATATTGCAACGCCATACGGGAAAATCCAAATATCCTAGATAGATATAATAGTTTAGGATATTTCCTCATACATCAAACATCAGAGTATCAAGCGGAAGCGGAAAACAAGATCCGAGTACGGATAAGAAGCAAATCGGCATAAGATGCCCCATAAATAAACACATCCCGCCCACAGATCTCACGGATCCCCGTTCCCGGAATCTCTACACCGAATGATCGTTGCCCACATCGTCCGTCTCCTCCACCCAGTATCCATCTTGCGAGCTTACCTGTTCATCCGAATCAAACAATTTATCGTGTGAGACCCTAGGGGTACTCAGCAAGTCTTTATGCCGCTAAAGGGGACACAACCTGGGGTGACGCAATTGCAGCAAAAGATAATCCCTAACAATTCTATAGATACTCGCTCACCATCCGCCTAACCAAAGATAGACGGATGTCCGTGAATTATTAACAACAGTTAAAACGGTAATATTAACAGATCCATCCTCCTCCTCGCTTACCGACGAGGAAGCGGACGAACAACCCCCCCATCCGTTGGCATTTTTATTATCCATTCTATGAGAGTTGCACTATTTACTAGTCAGGTACTTAGTCAAATTAGAAGCGGTACTTTAGTTATACTTGTCTATGATCGAGAAACTGTGCTCCAAGTCATCCATAACCGCGGACACGGCTTTCAGAAAGTTTTACCCTGCAGGGGTGCACAAATAGCAACACACACTCGATCAACCTCGGAAAAACCAAATCAAAACCCAACGAGGCAGTCACGACAAAGCGATCACAGGATTCAGAAATATTTCAGGGGGCCACCCCATTAAGCTACCCGCAACGAAGCTGGCCGGCTACGAGACGGACTCAAGGTTTGTGTGGATGGCTGTAAACTACTGGGAACCCGAAAGTGTGACTGGGCTTGTCGATACAGCGAAAACGTGTCACGGCCCTAAACAGTACAGGTGCATTACCTCGCACAATTTTAAATAAAGCAGTAAAGCATGGCATAAGTACAGGATAGTAAATAAAACCTCAAACTAGTTTGTGGCCCCAAGAAATAAGAATGAATCAAGCTCTGGCTCAGGGGGGTTCATAAGCCTCCCGGATGTGGATAGCGCGAATATTCAAGGAACAGGAATCAAGTACTCGGGGTCCTACGGGACACAAGTGAGCCTGAAAAACCAAATAGCGAATATGGCTCACCGATGCCACTTTCATTAGTTATCCCATTACTACTCAAATTAAGTTGTATAGGTACCTCGTTATCCATCAGACACTCACATACCCTACACATGCTGTTCTACGACCCGTATGGCTCAAACAACTCCTGTAGTAATGGCTCATGGGATGGAGGAACAAGCTTCGGTGGGGTTTAAAAGTAAAGGCTATGCAGTACTTGGGATTCAATTTAATGCAATCGCGACTCAATGATGCAAGAATAAGATAGAGGCAATAGGTACTATATGTATGCAAGCATGTGGTAGTGCTTGCCTAGCAGCTCAGTTGAAGCGAGGGATGGATCTGGGTAGTGCTCCTGGTTCTCTTGGTATATCCCCTGCTCAGCGTCTATTCGAAGAAGAACCAAACAAACAAGGGCCAACATAAATAAAGTGCACAAGCATATGAATAACATGCGACAAGCAAACAATCATGCCATGATGAATGATGCACAATTTGCATGGCAATAAGGTAGCATGGCATGGGTGAGGTGTGGAACACAAGAAATAAGCATTTTATGGGGTTTTAATCACATTTTATACTCATATAAGTTGATGTATACTTTATATTTATATGATGCATGCTGCAAAACAGATAAAGGAAAGCATAAATAGAAAGGTCTCGTCGAGCTAATCATTTTAGACATATTATTTGTTAAATTTGGAGTTATAAACAAAAGTTATTAATTAATTAAGAAAAAGGGCATTTTATTGTAATTTTAATCAACTTGAAATTTTAAATGTTTAAAATATATTTTGAAGGGCATATTTGAATTCCTCATATTTTTCTGATTTGAAAACATATATTATATGTATTATTTGGGTTTAAAATTTAAAAGTTATTTAAAACAGAAATTAAATCATTCATAAAAACATTTTCTGAAATTGTTTTATTTAAACAGAAATCATACAGACTTTTTGTACTCAGAGGTTCTTAGCCCGGGTCACTAACGAGCGGGCCAGGCGCTGACTCAGCAACAGGCTGGTCGATGTGGTCCACGTGGGGCTTTTCTCACCGAGGGGAAATCCAGCCACAGAGGCTGGCTGGTGGGCCTCCAAGCGGCAGGGCCACAGCACGCGCGCGGTCTATCGGGCGCTGACACGTGGGCGATCCCAGGCGCGGGGAGGGGTGGGTCCGTGGTGGCCAGGATCTTCCGGGGGTTTTTATGCAAAAATCGCAACGAGGCTGACAGGTGGCTCCTGGGAGTGCAGGTTTAGGCGGGAAAAAGGGGAGGGTGATTTCTGAAAAAACGCAGCCGCCGCCGGACTGTCTGCTGCGCGCCGATCTGCAACGAACAGAGGATCAGCCGGAGTTTGAACGACGTTGGCGACCAAACGGCGGCGAAACTCGCCAAGCTGCAAAAGGAAAGATGGACAGGGTTGCTGGGGCTACAACTCTCGTTTAGCAAGCTCACACGGAGACGGCCTACAGCGCGCGGGGCACGCCGAAGAATAGAGGCGGGACGGAAAGCTGCTGCAGCTGCTGCTGCCAGAGCGCGACGCGCGGCGCGCGCGCAGAGCGTTCGACGGAAGGCGGCGGAGCTACGACGAGCTAGAAGGGAAAGGGAGATGTCCGGGAGGGAGAGGGGCTCACCAGCGACCATCCGGTGCAGACAAACGTGCTCGAGGTGGACCAGATCAACGGCGTGGCTCGTGGTCGGCTTCGTCGGCTACCTCGCGGCATGGTGGCGTGGCGGCTGCCCCGGCGGTTTCCTGTGGCTTCCAGCGGAGTAAGGCGATGTAGCAGAAGCAGAGGATCGTGCCAGTACTCGAGGGCCTTCTTGACACGCTCCAGATCATCGTGAGGACGATGTGGCCATGGCTAGGGTTTAGGGCATGTTGAAAGCTTGCAAGCTTGGGGAGGAAGAAGGGAGGTAGAGGAGGACCTGGGCGCCTCTCAGATCCGATCTGAGATGGATATGGTGAGCTGGGGTGGTTGGGGTAGAGAGGGGAGGAAGGAGCACATGGGGGTGGTCTCTTTTGAAAAAGGTGAGGAGGGGTGATCGGGCTAGGTCTCTCCCTCCTTCTTCTCCTTGTCTTGAAGCCAAAGAAAGAAGTGGGGCAGATAAGGGGTGTGACGTGGTGGGCCTGCCTGGTATGGAGAGAGGGGGGGGAAGCCGAGAGAGGAAGAGGGGAGGGGTAGCTCGGGCTAGATTGGGGTAGCCTCGGGTTAGGGTTTGGTGTGGTGGTAGCTAGGTGGGTCCAGGGTGGTCAGGTGGGGCCTACAGGGCAGAGAGGGGAGAGAGGCCGAGAGAGGGCATGTGGGTAGCTAGGGTAGCTAGGAAGGAAACTCGGGTTAGGTTAGAGAGGGACTAGGGTTTAGGAGAGAGGAGAGATGAGGGAGGGGACTTAGGGTTTAGAGAGAGAGATTAGGTGGAGTGGTTTTTCTTTTGACAAGATCAAGCAAGAACATGCCAAGCTCAAACAAGATCTAGACAAGAAAAAGAGAGGGTGAGATAAAAAGGTGGTGAGGGTATGGATGGAGATAGATGTAGGTTTTTAGCATGACCCAAACAAAATCAAGCATGAAGAGAGGTAGAGAGAGAGATGGGAGATTCACCCAAAAATCCAAATAAAAGCAAATGAGGACCAAAGTTGGAGATGGTTGCATGGCCCATGCAAAATTAATCAATGCCATGCTTATTTTTGTGAAAACAAAATTATTAACATGGCATTATTTTTATGCATTCCCAAAAGATGGTTTAAGGCCAAGCTAAGGATTTGTGGAAGTAGATCCATCCTATCTCCCATGAGCTAGATTAAATGCCAAAAGAAAATAAAAATACAAGCTCATGGAGATGGGGTGGTGGAATTATAAGGTGGTGAAAGAAAGGGTGGTGGAGTGAATTAAAAGATATGCCCCAACTCAACTTGGGCATTTAAACAATATATCAAGAACCAAATACAATATCAAGAGGCAAATACAATTTACAATGCATATGAGAGAAGAACCAAACAAAAAGGGTTTTATATGATGCTCAAAATGCAAGGTGGCATGATGACATGAGCATGATATAATTATGATGCAGCAATTATATATATGAAGTAGCCATTATATAGACTAGGCTAGTAGCATTGCAATTGTTAGACAATTGGGATGCTACAACTCTCCCCCACTAAACAAGAATCTCGCCCCGAGATTCCTAGGAAAAAGAAAACAACACAAGGAGAGGCGGGTGTTCGAACGAAGGTGACCCTCACGTGCCCAAGTTGATGAACAACGGAATGGTGCGACCACTACACCTTGCAAAACTTGCTAGACTTGTTGCGAGTCTTGCGTTTTGCTTGAGACACAAAGGGTTAGAAGAATTGAAGGATTATCGTGAGACAAGAAGGATAGGATGGACATAGCTCCGGTTTTCTCAAGAAACAAGATAAAAGACTAGAAGAACTTGTGAAAGAAATAGAAAGGACGATGTATCATGGATAAAGAAAAACACACCGTTAAGATTAAAGATTTACTGATACAAGAGAGAATGAATCTTTATCTCGCCGGAAGAAAGAGCTAGATTGGAGAGGTTTTGAACCACTATGACAATAGCATCGTATCTTCTCTCGGATTTGGGAAATGAAGTTCGGAAATAATATTACCTTCAAACAATAGAGTCTCGTGATATCAACAGAAAGATTTAGTTAGACATCATCGGATTAGATTCTTCTTGCGCCGGTAAGAACCAAAGGATCACGCAATTGAGGTGCGCAGATATAACTTCTAGAGACGGATGTGAAGCCAGATCATGGTGGAATCCCGAGAAGCAAGGGATATGGAGGATCTGGAGTTTATAGCAGAGATACTTATTGCTTTCTTTAGCCTTGAGGCTAACGCAAGAGATTTGTGACTGATGGCCTCAACCATAATTGGTATTACCAAAGAAAAAGAATTGATGAAACAACGAGAGAGATAGTTTCCTTCCATCTTGTTTGGGGATGTCGAGCACCGGTAGAAAGACGAGGAACGGAAGGAGTTTGCGTTTGTTTCCACAAGATAATTAAAGATTTTGCTCCGTGTAGACAGGCGAGATCACCGACAAGAGATTATTGATTACTTTCTTCGAAAGAGCACTCCGGAAAACAAGGACGGAAGTAAAAGTATCAAGGGATAAAGGCCACTTCTAACTTCCGTGGAATGAGTGAAATCACATTAATTCACCAATTCAATGTACAAGAGTGAATGATAAGAGTAGTGGTATGGTAGCTACTCCATCCCGCACTCAAAGCATTACTCCGCACATGAATAAGAAAACCATGCAACCCAACTACCGAAACAGACTGAAGGTATTGGCAAAAACTCATGGAACTTCGTTAGAAAACAAGGATAGATGCAAACTATTCGCCGGATTCATAGATAGATAAAGATGATGATGTTGTCATCATGTCTGAAGTACCAAGCCACCAGAAAGATATGAAGGAAGATTACGAAGAAGAACTGCAAGATTCAACAGCTACAGAAAAGATAGCACCAACTTGAACAGAAGGAATACAAGATCTGGAAGGTCTTCATGGCCTCCGGTGGATTGAGTATAGACGATAGAGCGAGAGGGTTTCAAGAGATTACTTGACGAGACTGAGGTGAAAGAAAACTCCATGTTCTTCTTGAAATGATTGAGAGAGATTTAGCAGTTTTGAGGAAAATCTTTAGCGGAACGACGATGATAACTTGCCAACAAGGAAACTCCGGGTTTGATTGAAGATGGAAGCTGGAATTAACAATGGACTTGCTGATTCCAGAATTGAAGCGATCTATTTAGCAGAAGGACGTGGTCGAGATAGGTGACTTCAAGAAGCCAGAATTCACGCTTTGAGAACTTTGCACACAGGTAGTGTTCTCGAAGCTTGAGAGAAAGAGACATAGATGATCTTCCATGTTCTTCCATTGATATCGAATAGGCAAGCATATTATCAACATATACCACCATGGATTAACAAGATATTCCCAGAATACCAAGTTCAAAAGGCGAGAGAAACGAACAAATGCTCGAACACTTCCTGAGCTCAACGCTCTTAGAAAGATCAATATTAAGAGCACGGGTTCATGTTGAAGAAGATGCACTGTAAGAATAGATTATCTGGTCCTTCGGAAGAGAAAGAGATGTCACCTGGTTCACATTGTCGATTGGATCACCGGTTACAAAGATAAAGAGATCTTGGAGGAAGAAAAGATGATGGATCATACCTTAAGCAAAGCTACCAGAGACGAAAAGATGCAATTCCCTCGTCTCAAAGAGAATTTTGCAGATATGGGGTTCAAAAAGATGTGCATCTTGATGAACAGATGATAGACCGCCGTAGTGCCTTGAGAAACTCCAGGTTGCCAAAGATGCTTGAATATGCATAGATATGATCACGGTGTACTCAAAATCACAGGAGATAACCGTCACCATTTGGAGGATAGAGTTGATAGCATTTTCCATATTCCACTCATGATAAGTGTCATATAGCTATGCCGAGAACCCAATTACAATCACCAGCATCGGATCGACACCTGTTATGTAATTAGCCCAAGAGAATTGGAGATGAAATTAAACTCCAGGATTAAGCGCCGGTGACAAAAGAATGAGTTAGCATGGACATGCTGATAAAAGGGAGATAGATAATGTTTCACACACGACTGGAAAGGAGTGTGGAAACACAGATGTATCAAAGAAATTTTTTCTGCATTTTTCGGCATTAAAATACCAATAGATGCGCAAAAACACTTATCAGGTAGAGATTAGCAACAGATGCTTACACAGAATGTGGAGTTGCTAGAAGGAAGGACACCCTTAAGAAGATGGCACCGGTTAACAAGGAGTCAGGTAGATCGCGCCGGTTTTCAAAAGCCTGTCAGTATGGAATGTACCAACAGTTGATAACCAAAGGCAGATTGTGATAACAAATTGGATGCAACAGATAGACAAGGAATCACACACACACACACTTTCTATGGTACTACGGAAACCCAGAACACGTGAATCCTAGTTTGAATTTTAAGAAGAGGATTGAAAACGTTACACTTCCTTACCAGAAAAGGGTGGTGGGTGGGTAAGAAGAAAAATGGAAGCAGTCCTACTCTCGCGTTTTGTTTTTCCCTAGTATACATAGCTACCAAAAATATTTGCTAAACTGACAACGACCATTTGGCTGAGACCCTGAAGGTCGGGATGGCTCTGACACCAATTGTAACTACCTCGGTGAATTACGCTCCTAGTTACAAGCCTGGATGAGCGGAAATGGTTAAAATAGTACGGTGGGGCCCAAATGCCACTCACAGGTAGACCTTTCGGCCGTCCTAACCATTTCCGAACATCGGGACAAGAACGGGCGGCGTAATCGGCAGGCGAAGGGATCAACTACATACACAAATGAGTATGTATGCCAGCCATCATACAATGGTTCTCAGAGTCATTCCATCTAAAAAGAAAGGAAATATTGCAACACCATACGGCAAAATCCAAATATCCTAGATAGATATAATAGTTTAGGATATTTCCTCATACATCAAACATCAGAGTATCAAGCGGAAGCGGAAAACAAGATCCGAGTACGGATAAGAAGCAAATCGGCATAAGATGCCCCATAAATAAACACATCCCGCCCACAGATCTCACGGATCCCTGTTCCCGGAATCTCTACACCGAATGATCGTTGCCCACATCGTCCGTCTCCTCCACCCAGTATCCATCTTGCGAGCTTACATGTTCATCCGAATCAAACAATTTATCGTGTGAGACCCTAGGGGTACTCAGCAAGTCTTTATGCCGCTAAAGGGGACACAACCTGGGGTGACGCAATTGCAGCAAAAGATAATCCCTAACAATTCTATAGATACTCGCTAACCATCCGCCTAACCAAAGATAGACGGATGTCCGTGAATTATTAACAACAGTTAAAACGGTAATATTAACAGATCCATCCTCCTCCTCGCTTACCGACGAGGAAGCGGACGAACAACCCCCCAATCCGTTGGCATTTTTATTATCCATTCCATGAGAGTTGCACTATTTACTAGTCAGGTACTTAGTCAAATTAGAAGCGGTACTTTAGTTATACTTGTCTATGATCGAGAAACTGTGCTCCAAGTCGTCCATAACCGTGGACACGGCTTTCAGAAAGTTTTACCCTGCAGGGGTGCACAAATAGCAACACACACTCGATCAACCTCGGAAAAACCAAATCAAAACCCAATGAGGCAGTCATGACAAAGCGATCACAGGATTCAGAAATATTTCAGGGGGCCACCCCATTAAGCTACCCGCAACGAAGCTGGCCGGCTACGAGACGGACTCAAGGTTTGTGTGGACGGCTATAAACGACTGGGAACCCGAAAGTGTGACTGGGCTTGTCGATACAGCGAAAACGTGTCACGGCCCTAAACAGTACAGGTGCATTACCTCGCACAATTTTAAATAAAGCAGTAAAGCATGGCATACGTACATGATAGTAAATAAAACCTCAAACTAGTTTGTGGCCCCAAGAAATAAGAATGAATCAAGCTCTGGCTCAGGGGGTTCATAAGCCTCCCGGATGTGGATAGCGCGAATATTCAAGGAACAGGAATCAAGTACTCGGGGTCCTACGGGACACAAGTGAGCCTGAAAAACCAAATAGCGAATATGGCTCACCGATGCCACTTTCATTAGTTATCTCATTACTACTCAGATTAAGTTGTATAGGTACCTCGTTATCCATCAGACACTCACATACCCTACACATGCTGTTCTACGACCCGCATGGCTCAAACAACTCCTGTAGTAATGGCTCATGGGATGGAGGAACAAGCTTCAGTGGGGTTTAAAAGTAAAGGTTATGCAGTACTTGGGATTCAATTTAATGCAATCGCGACTCAATGATGCAAGAATAAGATAGAGGCAATAGGTACTATATGTATGCAAGCATGTGGTAGTGCTTGCCTGGCAGCTCAGTTGAAGCGAGGGATGTATCTGGGTAGTGCTCCTGGTTCTCTTGGTATATCCCCTGCTCAGCGTCTATTCGAAGAAGAACCAAACAAACAAGGGCCAACATAAATAAAGTGCACAAGCATATGAATAACATGCGACAAGAAAACAATCATGCCATGATGAATGATGCACAATTTGCATGGCAATAAGGTAGCATGGCATGGGTGAGGTGTGGAACACAAGAAATAAGCATTTTATGGGGTTTTAATCACATTTTATACTCATATAAGTTGCTGTATACTTTATATTTATATGATGCATGCTGCAAAACAGATAAAGGAAAGCATAAATAGAAAGGTCTCGTCGAGCTAATCATTTTAGATATATTATTTGTTAAATTTGGAGTTATAAAACAAAAGTTATTAATTAACTAAGAAAAAGGGCATTTTATTGTAATTTTAATCAACTTGAAATTTTAAATGTTTAAAATATATTTTGAAGGGCATATTTGAATTCCTCGTATTTTTCTGATTTGAAAACATATATTATATGTATTATTTGGGTTTAAAATTTAAAAGTTATTTAAAACAGAAATTAAATCATTCATAAAAACATTTTCTGAAATTGTTTTATTTAAACAGAAATCATACAGACTTTTTGTACTCAGAGGTTCTTAGCCCGGGTCACTGATGAGCGGGCCAGGCGCTGA
The DNA here is from genome assembly GCA_916181665.1 of Avena sativa. Classification (NCBI taxonomy): domain Eukaryota; kingdom Viridiplantae; phylum Streptophyta; class Magnoliopsida; order Poales; family Poaceae; genus Avena; species Avena sativa. Next base: position 284,582,404 of record OV702289.1, on the reverse strand, counting down.
CTCAGCAACAGGCTGGTCGATCTGGTCCACGCGGGGCTTTTCTCACCGAGGGGAAATCCAGCCACAGAGGCTGACTGGTGGGCCTCCAAGCGGCAGGGCCACAGCACGCGCGCGGTCTATCGGGCGCTGACACGTGGGCGATCCCAGGCGCGGGGAGGGGTGGGTCCATGGTGGCCAGGATCTTCCGGGGGTTTTTATGCAAAAATCGCAACGAGGCTGACAGGTGGCTCCTGGGAGTGCGGGTTTAGGCGGGAAAAAGGGGAGGGTGATTTCTGAAAAAACGCAGCCGCCGCCGGACTGTTTGCTGTGCGCCGATCTGCAGCGAACAGAGGATCAGCCGGAGTTTGAACGACGTTGGCGACCAAACGGCGGCGAAACTCGCCAAGCTGCAAAAGGAAAAATGGACAGGGTTGCTGGGGCTACAACTCTCATTTAGCAAGCTCACACGGAGACGGCCTACAGCGCGCAGGGCACGACGAAGAACAGAGGCGGGACGGAAAGCTGCTGCAGCTGCTGCTGCCAGAGCGCGACGCGCGGCGCAGAGCGTTCGACGGAAGGCGGCGGAGCTACGGCGAGCTAGAAGGGAAAGGGAGATGTCCGGGAGGGAGAGGGGCTCACCAGCGACCATCCGGTGCAGACAAACGTGCTCGAGGTGGACCAGATCAACGGCGTGGCTCGTGGCCGGCTTCGTCGGCTACCCCGCGGCATGGTGGCGTGGCGGCTGCCCCGGCGGTTTCCTGTGGCTTCCAGCGGAGTAAGGCGATGTAGCAGAAGCAGAGGATCGTGCCAGTACTCGAGGGCCTGCTTGACACGCTCCAGATCATCGTGAGGACGATGTGGCCATGGCTAGGGTTTAGGGCATGTTGAAAGCTTGCAAGCTTGGGGAGGAAGAAGGGAGGTAGAGGAGGACCTAGGCGCCTCTCAGATCCGATCTGAGATGGATATGGTGAGCTGGGGTGGTTGGGGTAGAGAGGGGAGGAAGGAGCACATGGGGGTGGTCTCTTTTGAAAAAGGTGAGGAGGGGTGATCGGGCTAGGTCTCTCCCTCCTTCTTCTCCTTGTCTTGAAGCCAAAGAAAGAAGTGGGGCAGATAAGGGGTGTGACGTGGTGGGCCTGCCTGGTATGGAGAGAGGGGGGAAGCCGAGAGAGGAAGAGGGGAGGGGTAGCTCGGGCTAGATTGGGGTAGCCTCGGGTTAGGGTTTGGTGTGGTGGTAGCTAGGTGGGTCCAGGGTGGTCAGGTGGGGCCTGCAGGGCAGAGAGGGGAGAGAGGCCGAGAGAGGGCATGTGGGTAGCTAGGGTAGCTAGGAAGGAAACTCGGGTTAGGTTAGAGAGGGACTAGGGTTTAGGAGAGAGGAGAGATGAGGGATGGGACTTAGGGTTTAGAGAGAGATTAGGTGGAGTGGTTTTTCTTTTGACAAGATCAAGCAAGAACATGCCAAGCTCAAACAAGATCTAGACAAGAAAAAGAGAGGGTGAGATAAAAAGGTGGTAAGGGTATGGATGGAGATAGATGTAGGTTTTTAGCATGACCCAAACAAAATCAAGCATGAAGAGAGGTAGAGAGAGAGATGGGAGATTCACCCAAAAATCCAAATAAAAGCAAAGGAGGACCAAAGTTGGAGATGGTTGCATGGCCCATGCAAAATTAATCAATGCCATGCTTATTTTTGTGAAACAAAATTATTAACATGGCATTATTTTTATGCATTCCCAAAAGATGGTTTAAGGCCAAGCTAAGGATTTGTGGAAGTAGATCCATCCTATCTCCCATGAGCTAGATTAAATGCCAAAAGAAAATAAAAATACAAGCTCATGGAGATGGGGTGGTGGAATTATAAGGTGGTGAAAGAAAGGGTGGTGGAGTGAATTAAAAGATATGCCCCAACTCAACTTGGGCATTTAAACAATATATCAAGAACCAAATACAATATCAAGAGGCAAATACAATTTACAATGCATATGAGAGAAGAACCAAACAAAAAGGGTTTTATATGATGCTCAAAATGCAAGGTGGCATGATGACATGAGCATGATATAATTATGATGCAGCAATTATATATATGAAGTAGCCATTATATAGACTAGGCTAGTAGCATTGCAATTGTTAGACAATTGGGATGCTACAGTGTGGCACAACATCAATGATACCTATATGCAAATTGAGCACTTCCATGAGCTTCAGATGGTTTGGGAGTGTTGTGCAGCTGATCATAAGGTGAAGTTGAAGCGATGATGGATGATATGTGTGCAGATGCTAGAGATCTTGCTACTAGAGCTTCGGCTCCTAGAGACTACGGACCAGTAGATGCTGATCTAGTTAAGTTCAGTATACACTTAGAGGTGGATTCACACATTGCAAAACTTGACGAGGGAGTTAATAAGCCAGTTTCATCATGTACTGTGGAGATCACTATCAATTCCAAAAACATAACTCTTGATGAAATGAGAGAGATGATCGGTAAGGAAATCAGTATTAACCCTAAGCAGATGCCATGAATTCGGTGGTGGCATCATAAGAAGCAGAAATTCATAGAGGTTTTGGATACTAAAGATCTTATACAGATTATGCGGCAAAAGAAGCGAACCAGGAAGCTGTTTTTCCTGGGAACCATTTCTAATGTTGTTGAACAGGTTATAGTGCATGTAGAGGTCCCTGTAGTGGCTGAACAAAATGAGGTGATCGACGTTGATGAGATCTGATGAGAGCTACTACACTAGGCTCTTCATATGGACCATAGGGTTCCCCTACCTGTATTTGTAACATTGTCTACTGTTGCATTTAGACCGTGTTTCTGTGATTATGTTTATTGAGAGATTGCCATATAATGTTGTGCGAGCTGTTGAAATTTTTAGACATATCACTCACTAAAACCATCATTGTTGTAACAAGACATAAGTACATTGTAGTTGACATGATTATGTTTATTGAGATGATGTACTGTAGTTGTTTCAGTGATTATGTTTTTTTGAGTGATTGTAATGTAATGATTTGTGAAACCATGACTGGACAAGTGATGCATAAGTACCTTGTATTTGGCATGATTTTGTTTCTTGAGATGGTGTAATATACTTGTTTCTGTTATTATGTTTTTTGAGAGATTGTAATGTAATGATTTGTGAAACCATGACTGGACAAGTGATTCATAAGTACCTTGTAGTTGGCATGATTTTGTTTCTTGAGATGGTATAATATACTTGCTTCTATGATTATGTTTGTTGAGAGACTGTAATGTAATGTTTGTGAAACCATGGCTGAACAAGTGATGCATAAGTACCTTGTAGTTGGCATGATTTTGTTTCTTGAGATGGTGTAATATACTTGTTTATGTGATTATGTTTGTTGAGAGATTGTAATGTAATGTTTTGTGAAACCATGACTGAACAAGTGATGCATAGGTACCTTATAGTTGACATGATTATGTTTCTTTAGATGATGTAATGTACTGATATGTTGCTATTAGTTAAAGAAATTGGGATGGAGGAAGTACATGTTTAATATTTGAAATAAGAATGTATGAAGAGAAAACCTATTAGGTAGGAGACAGTAATTGAGGGAAAGGGCATGGTATCAATTAAACTATTGTAACATGCCAAATTAGTATTGTTGCAGAGATGACACACTTCACTTTCCCCACTCTTTCGTTCTCTCTCAATCACTCACTTGCATCCTCTCTCTCTCCCCTCACCATCACCGACCTCGACGCATTCGCCATGCCGTCCTAAAACTATGAGGACGATAGTCGAGCACTGACAGCCTTTTGTCTGACATCAAGTATTACTAGCCCGATGTGATTTCCTCTGTTTAATTGGCTTGGGTTAGGCATTGGTAAATCCCTCGATCTGAGCTCCATCTGTGCATGCAATCATGTTCAATTCCAGCTTTGCGTTTCCTTATAGGTACCACGGACGATCTACGACCCCAAATGGGAGGGCCTACATCTCGATGGAGAAGTACCATGTGACCATGGGCTAAAACTGAGGAGATATGTTGCATTCGAAGGTAGTAACAATGGGAGAAGATTTTTGGGATGTACAAATCAGGTTTGTTTACATTATGTGCAACAGTGACATGAAGAAAAATGTATCCTGTTATGTTCATAACACGATAGTGTGTTTTTTTAGGTTGGCCCGGTGTGTAAATCAGAAGAGTGGGTGGATCTGGAGTGGCCATATGCACTTAAGAAATGTTTGGCCTAATTTTGAGAGATGTATGAGTTGGAAAGGTCGGGGAGATTTACTGATGCTTATGATGCAGCTGAAAAAATACAAGCTGTCGGTACGAAACAAGGAGCTGGAACAAGAAATCGAGAATTTGCAGTCAGAACTAAGTGACAGAATCAATGGGAGGTTGTTTGTGGGAACTGCAAAGAAGCTCCAGGATAGTCAAAGGTTGCTGATTCATAATGAAGAAAAGGAGAGGGATCAGCTCAGGGAAGACAAGAAGAAGCTAGAGTACTACATTGCGGATCTGTTGAAGGAACTAAAAAGGCGTGCGAGGGGGAACAAGGATAGACTACAGAGGATAAAGGAAATTCTAGATGAATAATTTATGTTGTGCCAATGCTTGAAAGTAGTTAACTATAAGACTTGTAGTTGCGCTTTCTTAACTAAGCCAAACTCAATCCTCGAGCAAATTAATTTCAAACGAACACATATCATGCATTGAGTTAAGTTCACGTTTACAAAATCACCACTACCGAGAATAAAACAGGCAGTTTAGTACTAAATAGACATATGTTGGGTTCAAGCGAGTCTATCCTGGAGCTGCTCATTTTCCTCCCTAAGATTGGCCAGCTCCTTCAGTACTTTGTCGTGCGCCCGCCGCAAGTTCCAGCACTCCGTCAGGGATCCGAGAAGTTGGTCCGTAACCATACAATTTTCCTTCATGAGCCCATTAATGAGTTCCGTCTACTTAGTAGCCGAGGTGTAACCTTCCCTATGAAGTTTATCCCAGCCGGTGTTTTCCTCCTCCAGTTTCTGGCACTTGTCAAAAAGGACCTCGCCATTAGCGCACAGGTGGTCAAAGGACACCTTCTAAGAATTCCGCTTCTCCCTTTGGATGGCTATCTTGTCATTTAGCCAGGTCGCCAGGTCCTGGTTGAGCTTTCTCCTATTTCCCTGCAACAAAAATATACCAGTAGAAGGTGGTTAGTTTTCATAATTAACCGAATCGACTAATGGCACTATCATAATTTCAAGGAAGAAGCAATCTAGGACTAATCAACAATTTTATGAATCGACTAGTGGCACTGTCATAATTTCAATTTCAAAGCAAATAAGGTTTATCTGCAGTTTACTGTGTTGTGGGTTTTTCCCATATCACCAAATAATAGTGGAAAACTCATAATGTAGAAACCCATGTCCAGATACATAATGGAAAGAGCTTATGGTGTCCATTCATGAACATGAACACCTACACATGTCCAGATAGATAATTAGCTGCCCTAGGATTCTTCTTGCACCCTATAACGGGAATCAGACATGGGGCATTCCTCCCTGAACCCTAAATATTACAAAAAGAGTGGAGAACTGCGGTGACCCAGCATACCAGTGCATGATGTAGTACACCATAGTCATTGACATAACACCAATGAAACTTTGTTCACTAATATTACATCCCTCAGAGTAGTACAACAGAAACACAACAGGTCCAAGACATGACTATAGATTACAACTCAACTCTTTACAAAAGATCTAGAGAACACTCTATGACATGGGTATACCCTGTCGGTACTCGGGTTTGGTATATATGATCCAGATATGGTGGAATCCCACAGCGTTGCCACAACCCAATGAAGATTTCGAGTGGCCTATGGACTCTCAATAACTTGCAAGACAAGAAGAAGTATAAAGATAGAAAGTTTGAAGGGCAAACCCTAATATGTAACCGACTCGACCTGCTACCTGAGACCTAGACTATCTATATAAAGGCCAGGAGGGGCGGCGAGGAGGAGACACACAACCCTAGTTTCCACAACCCTCGCCAGATTGCATCTGCGCACCATTGTAATCTTCGATTCCTCTGTTAATTCCACAAGCAGACAAGAAGGAGTAGGGACCTCTACGAGGCCTGAACCTGGGTAAACCTTGCGTCCCTGTGTGCTTGTTTGCTAGCCGATTGATGCTTCCAGCGCTCCCTCCTTCTCCAAAACCCAAGTCCATAACAATGGGAATTGATGAGTTAAACCCTCGTCAATTGGCGCCGTCTGTAGGAATTGGGAGTGCTGATGTTGTGGCTTCTTCGGCCCCATCAACTGCGATCTACAACTCCGCAATAGCGGATATTCACCAGCTCTTTGGCGCGTTCGACTTCACCGTCCACACGCCGGCCACCTGCCCGGCTTTCGAGTCTGTGGGCGATGGAATTGCCCTGGCAATCAGGAGCTTCCGCTTCCAAGTTGGTCAGATGGGCATGCTTCGCATGCCTGACCAACCGACAACACCATCGATTGCTCCAGCATCGTGGTTCCCTCCATCGATCAGCACCCTCAGTGAGCTCAATGCCTCGACAATAGTCGAGAATACGGCCAGTGACAGCAGTCGCGAATCCGATCTGGGTGACCTAGCAACTGAAGATGGAGCCTACGGTTCCGGATCTGAAAGTTGTGGGAGCAACAGCTTCCCCAACCACTTCATGTGCGCCGTCTTCAACGCTGGCGACTCCTCCGCCAATCACGACAACACGGGCAACAGTGGCAATGGAACCGACCCACCAAACGGTGGCATACCTAATGGCGGACCACCCAACGGCGGCCCCACTAACAGCGCCCCCGTCCACAATGGAGGGGCAGTCGAACCCCCACCATGGTGAACGAGCACACTGGTGAGCGTGTCATGATCAAGCTCAACGATGTCGAATGGGCTCGCTGCCGAGACGCCCTGCGAGGCAATCCTCTGCCCCCAGGCACGCCGCAAAAACTGCTGATAGGCTATCATTGGCTGTTGAAGGAAGAGTATAGACGCCAACTACAAACAATCGTGTAACTCGATACGCATAAAAAGGCGGCAAACGAGTCGATCCTTCGAAGGGCCGGGCTCTCCTCCCACGGAGGATCCTCCTCCAAAGGGAATGAATACGTGGCCAACAAGAGACGATCTCGAATGGCCCACCTCACCGAGCAGGAGCGCATAAAAGCTGCAAAAGTCCTCGACTTCGGCTCTATGACAGTCGACACTCGGGGTAACGTGGTCCTGAAGACGCCATAAGCAGCGGTGACAGCGGCCACCATGTACCTACTCAACAACCAGCCGCCAGCTAGGGATCCCCGAGCTGCCATGCACTGATCTATGATTGCAGGCTTAGGGCTAATCGAGGCCGCTCTCGACAAAGAGCTGACACCAGAGCCGAAGAAAAACAAGGCTCTGGCAAAACGCTATTCCTCACCCTCATCCAGCGATGACAGTCACAACCTATCTCGACGTTGCCGCTCACCGCGACACAGCCATGACTACGACGCATGTGATGACATCACGCAGCGCAAGATCGACAAGTCAAGGGCGCGACGTGCCTGATCGACTGACTCGGAGGATGAAGATGTGGAGCTCTGTGGCGCCAGATGCTTCAGTAGGGCTATCAAACAAAAGCGAATGCCCAAGGGGTTCAAGCTCCCATCGGAGAACCCAAAGTTTGACGGTCTGCAGGACCCACAAATTTGGTTAGAGGACCACATCTCCTCCGTCAGGCTCCATGGTGGGAGTTGAAGCACAGACATGCAATGCCTACAGCTACAGCTATAGGGCGCCGCCCGAGCTTGGCTCAATAACCTCCCACGCGGATCCATTCGCAGCTGGGACGAGCTGGTCTACAGCTTTGTGCGCAACTTCAAGGGCACCTACAAAAAGCCCGCATCAATCGAAGAGCTGAGATGCTGCCAGCAAAGATCAGGCGAATCATTACGCTCATACATCCAAAGGTGGTCCATCATCAAGAACTTCGCGCAAAATATCTCGGAGGACCGGGCGATTGACGCATTCAACAACGGCGTTCGTCGCATAGAGCTCAGGGAGGAGCTGGGCCGCTCGAAGCCCAAAACCATTGACCACCTGATGGAAATCACGAATCGGTGGGCAGATGGAGAAGATTCGGTGAAAAATCGTGTTCACTCCGACGACGAAGCAGAACTCGAGCGCATACACGACCGCCGAAGCAAACGTCGAATGCGCATCTACGATGACCGCGACGATGTCAACATGGTCGCAGCCGGCTACGCTGACAAGCGCGACGACGACCGCAACAGCGGCCATCGCAGCGGCGGATATCGCAACTCCAGGAAAACCACGCAAGTATGGCAACACCGCACTCGCGACGAGGCACCCTCAACATCAATTGAGGACAAACTATTCGGATCGTGCACCGTGCACTTCTACATCGACAAGCATGACGACAAAAAGAAATCCAGCCACCTCCTCAAGGACTGCAGCGAGTTCCTCAAACTTCATGAGGGCCTGGCTCGGATGAATCGCGACGCGGTCAATAGGGGCTATGGAGCCGCCCCAGGAGCTGTGGCTCATGGAGCTCCTCCACCACAACCTGGACCACCGCCAGCTGCAGTTGTGCCTGACCAGTATCATGGAGGCGAGCCGTACCCACGGGCCGTGGGCACCATGATGATCCAAAAGGGCCGCCCCTCCAATCAGGTGCAAAAGGCCATCACTCGCCAAGTCAATTTGGCGACAAACTCACCACCATCCACCACTGAGTACCTCAGTGGAAGCGACTCCTGCATCACCTTCGACAAGCGCGACCACCCACTGCAAGCACCTCATCCAGGCCATTGTCCCCTCGTACTCAAGGCACAAATTGGAGGCTTCGACATGAGTCGCGTCTTCATGGACGGTGGAAGCGGCATTGACCTCATGTTTGCAAGTACCTTGTGAGAAATGAGGATCCCTCTGACCTGCCTAGAGGTCTCAGACACGACATTCCACGACATCGTCCCAGGCAAGGGCATATATCCCCTTGGAAAAATCAACCTCGACGTCATCTTCGGCACACCAAAAAACTTTCGACGTGAACGCATCGACTTCGAAGTTGTCGACTGGCCCTCATAGTACCACTGCATCCTTGGACGTGTCGCGTTCGCTAGGTTCATGGCAGTGCCGCACTACGCCTACCTGCAGATGAAAATGCTAGGCCCCAACGGCGTCATCACAATCAATAGGAGCTTTGAGAGGTCCGACAGTTGTGATAGGGAATTGAACAGAATTTCCCAGTCCTTCGGCATGCAGGAAGAACTCGCAAGATTGAAAGAGTCGACAGACAATAGTCTGCCTCCCCTGAGCCGGCCAAGTTCACCCGACCTGTCCTTCGACTCGTCGGTGCACATGAAGAAAGTTCAGGTCCACCCATCGGACCCGACCAAGACGGCCCTCATCGCCAACAACTTGAGTCCCGCATAGGAACTCGTGATCGTCGAATACCTCTGTGAGCACTGGGAAATCTTCACCTGGTGTCCAGCGGACATGCCAGGAGTTCCCAGGGAATTCGCCGAGCACGCCCTCAATTTCAACCCAGACGCAAAGCCAGTCAAACACACAATTTGGCGACTGTCTGAGCCAAGGGAAAAAGCGGTCGGAATGGAGATCAACAGACTCCTCGACGCCAAATTCATACGCGAGATCAAGGAAAGCAATTGGCTCGCCAACACGGTGCTAGTACCAAAAAGGACACGGATATCCTACGGATGTGCGTGGATTTTACCTCTCTAAATAAGCACTGCCCAAAGGATCACTTCCCGCTGCCGCGAATCGACCAGATCATCGACTCCACTATGGGATGTGACCACCTCTGCTTCCTTGATGCCTACTCAGGCTACAATCAGATTCGAATGAAGGAAGAGGATCAAGAAAAAACAGCGTTTACAACGCCTTTTGGTGTGTTCTGCTATAACACAATGCCCTTCGGGCTAAAAAACGCAGGAGCAACTTATCAGCGGTGCATGCAGGCTTGCCTCAAGAACCAACTTGGTTGCAACATCGAAGTCTATGTTGACGACATCGTAATCAAGACCAAAGAGGAAGCCTCACTAATCGATGATTTACGCGAAACCTTCGCCAACCTCGACTGCTACCGGATCAAGCTCAATCCGGACAAGTGCGCCTTCAGTGTACCATCTGGGCAACTACTCGGGTATCTCATCTTTGCGAGAGGGATCGAGGCGAACCCGAAGAAAATAAAAGCCATACTGGCCATGGAGAAGCCGAAGAACATAAGAGGTGTCAAACAGCTGGCTGGGCGAATCGCGGCGCTCAGTCGATTCATCAGTCGAATGGGCAAAAAGGCACTGCCCTTCTACCAACTTCTCTGCAAAACTGACAAGTTCGAGTGGACCAACGAGGCACAGGAAGCATTCGAAGATCTCAAGCGTCTGATGTCCACCTCACCAGTACTAGTGACCCCACGCGAAAGGGAACCACTGTTGATGTACATCTCCGCCACCAACCAGGTGGTCAGCATGGTGCTCGTGGTAGAATGAGCCGAAGAAAACAAGGTCCACGGGGTACAGTGCCCAGTCTACTACCTCAGCGAGGTACTCACACCAACAAAGCAGCAGTACCCGCACTACCATAAGTTGTCATATGGCGTCTTCATGACAGCCAGGCCACTGCACCACTACTTCCAGGAGCACCCATTCCTGGTGGTCAACGACGCCCCGCTTGGACACATCCTCAACAACCCCGACGCCACCGGACGAGTCACGCTTTGGGGAATCGAGCTATCTCCACGAGACATTACATATGAAAAACGCAACGCGATCAAGTCGCAAGTTCTCCCTGACTTCCTCGTGCACTGGATGGAGAATCAACTTCCTGAAAAACCAGATATGTCCTATCTCTGGACAATGCACTTCGATAGATCCAAGCGAAAGGACGGAGCTGGCGCAGGTGTCATACTGACATTGCCCTAGGGAGACAAGCTGAAATATATTCTACGAATGCAGTTCACCGCCTCCAACAACGAAGCTGAATACGAGGCCCTGCTACACAGAATGAGGATGGCAAAAGCTTGCGGCACCAAGAGGCTCATAATATACGGTGACTCCAAGCTAGTCGTCAACCAAATAATGCACGAGTGCAACGCACTGAATGACAATATGATCTCCTACCGCGACCTCTACGACACACTCGAAGGGGACTTTGACGGTTGCGAGCTGCAGCACATAGGCCGCGAAAGCAATGAAGAGGCAGACGCACTCGCCAACATTGGCTCTACCTGCGTCCCATACCACCTGGGGTATTTCTCGAGCGCATCTGCGAACGATCCATCAAGCGAAGGGCCACAAAGAAGAAACACAAGCGCAACAACAGACTCGGGGGTTGCGCCGCCCAATGAGCCAATGGCACTCGACGACCTAGAGCTTCACACAGGACTCGAAGGACCGATGAGTCTCATGATGATCAAGCCATCTTGGACTCAACCGTACATCACATACCTTCTCAGCAAGAGGCTACCGGACGATCCGACTGACACACGGCACATTGCGCGGCGATCCAAGGCATTCGCTGTCATCAACAGCAAACTATACAAGCGCAGCATCACAGGAGTACTCCAACGATGCGTCTCAATCGCTGATGGAAGAGCTGTTCTCCTCGACATCCATGAGGGGACTTGCGGGCACCATGACGGCAGTCGCGCCCTCATCGCCAAAGCTCTACGAACTGGATTCTACTGGCCTAACGCCATGCGTGATGCCAAGGACACCGTCCAAAAATGCAACGCCTACCAGCGATTCACGGACAAACCACACGCACCTGGCGTGGAGCTCTGGCCAATTCCATTGGCCTGGCCCTTCGTGCAATGGGGACTCGACATGGTCAGCAAGCTCCCAAAGTCCTCGCAAGGAGGATACGTCTATCTCTTGGTCGCAGTCGACAAATTCACCAAACGGATAGAGGCCATGCCGGTGACTAACCAATCAGGTGCCAGCACAGTCAAGTTCTTCGAGTCCATTGTCTATCGCTTCGGAGTGCCACACAACATCATCACGGACAACGGGACGAACTTCACCTCCAAGGAGTTTCAAGAATTCTGCGAGAACCTGGGAATCAACATAAGCTATGCCTCCATAGCTCATCCACAGACCAACGGTCAGGTCAAAAAGCCAACGGGCTCGTCTGCGGTGGAATCAAGAAGCGACTCCTTAGGACACTCGAACAAGCCACGGGATGGTGGCCAAACGAGCTGCAATCGGTACTCTGGAGCCTACGCACAACCCCAAATAGTGCCAAGGGGTACCACCCATTCTTCATGGTGCACGGTGCTGAAGCTGTTGGGTCCACAACATAGAAAACAAAAAAATTCCTACGATGAGAACTATACGCCAAGATTTATGTACTAGATATAGAGCTGGTGGACATACATCCATGCATAACTTAACCTCGAAGACAATGAGTTTTATTAAAGAGTAGGAACTCGTGGTTGATGTAGTCGTACGCTTGTCGATCTCAAGATTGTGTGGAAGTCCGAGCGCCGCAAATCAGCAGCGCATCCGTCCTCGCACACACGTTCAAGCCACGGGACAACTTCCACCTCCTCTCTCCAGCGAATCAGCGGAAGCAGCAACTCCTTCCAGATGCAAGGCCACCGGGAACATGTATCTCGCTAATCCAAGACCATGGGGGAATATCTAGAGGGGGAGAGAGATCCTTCACGAGGAAGTGTACTTTGTGAGGGAGGAGAGGGGGGCTCCTCTTGCCCCCACCTCTTCCTCATTCATGTGGTGAAGTTCGACTCACGTAAATTTTGACTCCACCAAAATTCCTCTCACATGCATTAAATTTCCACCAAATTTAATGGCACTCTCAATTAATAAAACTCTTTTATTTATTTTATTCAGAATTTTGTTAATTACTTTAATTAACAAACATTCACATAAAACCCCTTGCAACATTTCAATATCACATGCAGAACCTCTTTCTGCAATTTCACCCGAAACAATTCTGGTTTCTATCGAAACAATTCATGTTTCTATCGAAACATTTCCTGCGCTTTGCAAACCTTTTGTCTGAAACATATGTGCTCCTAAATGGTGTCTGACAACCCTTAAGTGTCTCACCCTATGGTTCGCGAATAATGCAGACATGATTGAGACTCCTCTCAGATCAATAATTAGAAGCGGGACCTAGAGATCCATACTGACTCCTACACATTCAACGATGACTTCTGTGATCGTGAGAACCTTTAATGCTAGTAATTTAATCCCTTTGTCTCATGATATAATACATGTCCGAGATTCGATCATCGGTATCCAAATACCTAGTTTGATATCGTTACCGACATGCACTCTTTTCTCGTTCCCGTGATATAACATTCTAGTGATCACATCACTTGCTTGCAAGCTATCTTAATGTGATATCACCGAGAGGGCCCAGAGTATATCTATCCATCATCGGGATTGACAAATTCCACTCTTGATCCATGATCCTCAACATAACACCTTCGTAGCACTGAACCCACCTTTATAGTCACCCTGTTACGGTGTGACGTTTGATGTTATCAAGATACTCTTCCGGTGTTAGCAATTAACATGATCTCATGGTCTAAGGACTAAGATTACTTCGTATGATGTTATAGCAATATAAACATAATGACTTTGATCATAATGCTATACTTCGGATGAATGTTCATCACATCATTTCACAAATCATGTGACCTTGTTATTAACAACATCCAATGTCTATGATTAGGAAACTTTGATCATCTTGTTAATCAACGAGCTAGTCTATACGAGAGGCATAACTAGGAACCCTTTTTGTTTGTTAAACACACATGTATTGACGTTTCCTATCAATACAATTATAGCATGCATAATAAACATCTATCATATACAAGGAATAGATAATAACAACTTTAATATTGCCTCTCTGGGCATATTTCCTCCAGTCTCCCACTTGCACTAGAGACAATAATCTAGTTTACATAGTGATAAATCTAACACCCATGGAGTTCTGGTGTTGATCATGTTTTGCTCTAGGGAGAACTTTAGTCAAAGGATCTGCTACATTCAGGACCGTGTGCACTTTACAAATCTTTATGTCTCCATCCTTGACATGCTCGCGGATGGAGTGAAACCGGCGCTTAATATGCTTGGAATTCTTGTGAGACCTTGGTTCCTTGGCGTTGGCTATGGCTCCATTGTTGTCACAATAGATCACCATTGGGTCCAATGCACTAGGAACCACACCTAGTTCCGTTATGAACTCCTTCATCGAAACCGCTTCCTGCGCCGCTTCTGAAGCAGCAACATATTCCGCCTCCGTTGTTCATCCAGCCACCACAGGTTGTTTGGAACTCCTCCAACTAACTATTGCTCCATTCAAGAGAATACGTATCCGGATTGAGACTTAGAGTCATCCGGATCGGTGTCAAAGCTAGCATCGACATAACACTTAGCGACTAGCTCTTCTTCACCTCCGTATACAAGAAACATATCCTTAGTTCTTCTCAAGTACTTAAGGATATTCTTGACCGCTATCCAGTGTTCCGAACCTAGATCATATTGGTACCTACTAGTCAAACTAATAGCATGTGCCACATCCGGTCTTGTACATAGCATGTCATACATTATAGAGCCTATAGCTGAGGCATAGGGGATCTTATCCATTATCTCTCTTTCTTCCGCCGTAGCCGGACTTTGAGTCTTACTCAATGTCTTGCCTTGCAACATACGTAAGAACCCCTTCTTACTTCTGTTCATATTAAACTTCTTTAATATCTTATCAAGGTATGTACTCTGCGATAGCCCAATTAGGCGTCTTGATCTATCTCTATAGATTTTAATGCCTAATATGTATGAAGCTTCACCGAGGTCCTTCATCGAAAATTTGATGTTTAGATAACTTTTAACACTGTTTAAAAGATCTATATCAATTCCAATCAATAATATGTCATCCACATATAATATTAGAAATGCCACATTGCTCCCACTCACTTTTCTTGTAAATACAAGCCTCTCCATAAGTTTGGACAAATCCAAACTCTTTGATCACCTCATCAAAGCGGAGATTCCAACTCCGGGATGCTTGCTTCAGTCCATAGATGGATCGCTGAAGCTTGCATACCTTATCAGCATCCTTAGGATCGACAAAACCCTTAGGTTCTATCATATACAACTCTTCTTCAATATTACCATTGAGGAACACAATTTTGACATCCATCTGCCATATTTCATAATCGAAACATGCAGCAATTTCTACCATAATCCTAACCGACTTTAGCATCGTTACGGGAGAGAATGTCTCATCGTAGTCAACTCCTTGAATTTGTCGAAACCCCTTTGCGACAAGTCAAGCTTTATAGATGGTCACATTACCACCAGCATCAGTTTTCTTTTGAAAATCCATTTATTCTCAACGGCCTTTCGATCGTGAGGTAAGTCCACCAAGGTCCAAACCTGGTTTTCGTACATGGATTCCATCTCGGATTTCATGGCTTTAGCCATTTGTTGGAATCAGGGCTCATCATCGCTTCTTCATACGTTGTAGGGTCATCTATTTCGTTAATCATGAAATTCATAACAGGATTGCCATATAGTTCAGGAGCTGCACGTGTCCTGCTTGACCTGCGAGGTTCGGCAGTATCCTCTTTCGGAGTTTCATGATCATTATCATTAGCTCTCACTTCATCAGGTGAAGTCAACTCCGAAACAACTTCCGGTGCTGCGCCACTTGCCAATTCATGAAGAGAAGGTTCAATAACCTCTTCGAGTTCTACCTTCCAACTATTCACACCTTTCGCGAGAAACTCCTTCTCAAGAAAGGATCCATTTTTGGCAACAAAAACCTTGCCCTCGGATCTGTGATAGAAAGTATACCCAATCGTTTCCTTAGGGTATCCAATGAAGATGCATTTTTCCTCTTTGGGTTTGAGTTTATCCGGCTGAAGTTTCTTCACATAAACATCACATCCCCAAACTTTAAGAATTGACAACTTAGGTTTGTTTCCAAACCATAATTCACACCGTTGTCGTTTCAACGGATTTAGATTGTGCCTTATTTAAAGTTAATGCAGCGGTTTCTAATGCATAACCCAAAAATGACAGTGGCAAGTCAGTCAGAGACATCATAGATCGAACCATATCCAATAAAGTATGATTACGATGTTCTGACACACCATTACATTGTGGTGTTCCGGCAAGCGTGAGTTGTGAAACTATTCCACGGTCTTTCATATGTGTGCTAAACTCGAAACTAAGATACTCTCCTCCGCGGTCGGACCGCAGAAATTTGATATTTCTGTTATGATGATTTTCACTTTATTCTGAAATTCCTTGAACTTTTCAAAGGTTTCAGACTTATGTTTTATTAAATAGATATACCCGTATCTACTCAAATCATCCGTGAAAGTAACAAAATAACAATATCAACCTCGCGCCGACACACTCATTGGTCCACACACATCAGTATGTATGATTTCCAATAAATCTGTCGCCCGTTCCATTGAACCGGAAAACGACGTTCTAGTCATCTTGCCCATAAGGCATGCCTCACATGTATCAAATGATTCAGAATCAAGTGATTCCAAAAGTCCATCAGAATGGAGTTTCTTCATGCGTTTAACACCAATATGACCTAGACGGCAGTGCCACATATATGCAGATATATCACTATCAAGTTTAATCCTTTTAGCATCAATATTGTGAATATGCGTAATACTACTATCGAAATGCAACATAAATAAACCATTCAACACATGTGCATGACCATAAAAGATATCATTCATATAAATCGAACAACCATTGTTTTCAGATTTAAACGAATAACCACTTTGCATCAAACATGATCCGGATACAATGTTCATGCTCAGTGCAGGCACCAAATAACAATTATTCAGATTTATAACTAATCCCGACGGCATATGGAGAGGCAGCGTTCTGACGGTGATTACATCAACTCTTGATCCATTGTCGACCCGCATCATGACCTCATCCCTTGCTAGCTATCGCTTGTTCCGTAGCCCCTGAACCGAGTTACATATATTAGCAACCGATCCCGTATAAAATACCCAGGTTCTACTACGAGTACTAGTCAAGTACACATCAATAACATGTATATCACATATACCTTTGTTTGCCTTGCCGACCTTCTTGTCCGCCAAATACTTGGGGCAGTTGCGCTTCCAATGGCCAGTCCCCTTGCAATAGTAGCACTCGGTATCAGACTTAGGGCCATCTCGGGGTTTCTTTTCAGGTGCAGCAACAGATTTGCCGCCCTTCTTTCCCTTATGCTTGCCTTTCTTGTCCTTCTTGAAACCGGTGGTCTTATTGATCATCAACACTTAATGTTCTTTCCTAATCTCCATTTCTACAGTCTTAAGCATTGACAGAAGCTCGGGAAGAGACTTCTTCATGCCCTGCATATTATACTTCATCACGAAGCTCTTGTAGCTAGGTGGCAGATATTGGAGAACATGATGTATGCCTAAGTCAATGGGAATCGTTATTCCCAAGGACACAAGCTTATCGGCGTACCCTGACATTTTGAGTACATGCTCACTAACGGAGCTGTTCTCCTCCATCATGCAGCTAAAGAACTTTTCAGAAGCATTATAACTCTCTACGGCAGCATGGGTATCGAAAATCATTTTCAATTCTCCCATGGTATCAAAGGCATTGCCATTTTCGAAATGCTTTCAAAGTTCTGGCTCTAGCCCATATAGTATGCCACAATGAACTAAGTTGTGGTCCTCCTGACGAGTTATATAGACGTTCTTTTCCTCGTCAGGGGCATCAAGAGCTGGTGGGGGGCCTAGCGGCGCCTCTAGCACATATTGCTTTTGTGCAGCAGTGAGGAGAATCCTCAAATTCATAGCCCAGTTGGTGAAGTTGCTACCATTCACATCAAGTTTCTCTTTCTCCATGAACACATTGAAATTAAAAGCAGGTGGTGCCATCTATAACAGAATTTGTAAAGTATATTTATACTAAGTTTATGATAGATTGAGTTCAAGTAATCCAAATTACTAATGAACTCCCACTCAAAATCGACATGCCTCGTGTCCTTTTGGTGATTACATGAACCAAATCCACTACACCAAGTCCGATCATCACGTGAGTCGGTGTAGCTTCAAAGGCGAGCATCTATATGGGCATCATATCAACTATATGACTCATGCTTAACCTTTCGGTCCGTGTTCCGAAGCCATGTCTGTACATGCTAGGCTCGCCAAGTAAGAACCTTAGTATTCGCGTGTGTAAAACTGTCTTACACCCGTCGTATGAAAGCGTAGAGTCGAGAACACCCGATCATCACGTGATGCCTCGAAACACGATCCATAAAACGGTGCATACTTAAGGAAGAACACATTTTATCTTGATATCTAAATGAGGGATCATCTTATAATGCTACCAAAAGCGCCAAACTAGCAATATAAGATGCAAACATCTAATGTGTAAAGTGAGATGATATGGTCCATGCATTTGATCTCTATCATTTGCATCATTGTATGATCTCTATCATTCCTTTGTGTGTAAGGCAAAGGTCTATGGAACATACACGTTGAGTGTGTTGTAAGAGTATCTATCATAAATTTACTTACAACAATACCATATTAAGACACTAGCCCAACAACGATCTAAACTAGACGCCTCTAATTTATCAATTGCAAGTTTTACGTGGCTTGGGCTTTCAGAGATAGAACCGATCTTACCTACGAACATGAACCACAACAAGGATAACCAAGTTATTAGCAACTCCTTGTAAATCAGATATTGACTATAGCACGAGAGACATATACCCGCTAGCCACTTATGCAAACCTAGTTGCATGTCAGTCGTGGAACCGGTCTCATGTACGATGACATGTAAGGTTGGTCCGGGCCGCTTCATCCCACTATGCCACCAATATCCAAGATACATAGAAGATGCAATAACCTGATCATCATCGCCCACATATAAACATATGTGTACTACCCGTGCAAAGCACATACGCATAGATCAGGCTCTGATACCACAGTTGGGTCCGCAACATAGAAAACAAAAATATTCCTACGATGAGAACTATACACCAAGATCTATCTACTAGATACATAGCAACGGGTAGACATACATCTATGGAGAACTTACCCTCAAAGACAACGAGTTTTGTTAACGAGTAGGAACTCGTGGTTGATGTAGTCGTACGCTTGCCAATCTCAAGATCGTGTGGAAGTCCGAGCGCCGCAAATCAGCAGCGCATCCGTCCTCGCACACACATTCAAGCCACCAGACAACCTCCACCTCCTCGCTCCAGCGAATCAGCAGAAGCAGCAACTCCTTCCAGATGCAAGGCCACCGAGAACATGTATCTCGCTAATCCGAGACCATGGGGGAATATCTAGAGGGGGGGAGAGATCCTTCACGAGGAAGTGTACTTTGTGAGGGAGGAGAGGGGGGCCTTTTATAGGAGAGGGGGGATACTCCCCTCCAATGGCCGGCAGCCAAAGGGGGGTGCCCCCACCTCTTCCTCATTCATGTGGTGAAGCTCCACTCACATAAATTTTGACTCCACCCAAAATTCCACTCACATGCATTAAATTTCCACCAAATTTAATGCCACTCTCAATTAATAAAACTCTTTTATTTATTTTATTCAGAATTTTGTTAATTAATTTAATTAACAAACATTCACATAAAACCCCTTGCAACATTTCAATATCACATGCAGAACCTCTTTCTGCAATTTCAATCGAAACAATTCCGGTTTCTATGGAAACAATTCCTGTTTCTATGGAAACAATTCCTGTTTCTATTGAAACATTTCCTACGTTTTGCAAACCTTTTGTCTGAAACATATGTGCTCCTAAATGGTGTCCAGAAATCCTTAAGTGTGTCACCCTACGGTTCGTGAATAATGCAGACATGATTGAGACTCCTCTCGGATCAATAATCAGAAGCGGGACCTGGAGATCCATACTGACTCCTACACATTCAACGATGACTTCTGTGATCGTGAGAACCTTTAACACTAGTAATTTAATCCCTTTGTCTCATGATATAATACATGTCCGAGATTCGATCATCGGTATCCAAATACCTAGTTTGATCTCGTTACCGACATGCACTCTTTTCTCGTTCCCGTGATATAACATTCTAGTGATCACATCACTTGCTTGCAAGCTATCTTAATGTGATATCACAGAGAGGGCCCAGAGTATATCTATCCATCATCGGGATTGACAAATTCCACTCTTGATCCATGAGCCTCAACATAATACCTTCGTAGCACTGAACCCACCTTTATAGTCACCTTGTTACGGTGTGACGTTTGATGTTATCAAGATACTCTTCTGGTGTTAGCAATTAACATGATGTCATGGTCTAAGGACTAAGATTACTTCGTATGATGTTATAGAAATATAAACATAATGACTTTCATCGTAATGCTATACTTCGGATGAATGTTCATCACATCATTTCACAAATGATGTGACCTCGTTATTAACAACATCCAATGTCTATGAATAAATAAAGCTAAGTACCCCAAACTCTGTGTTCTTTTATTTATTTTTTGCAATTTATCCACTCGGGGGCTACGCCACCCTATACACATCTGTTCTATGAACCAACGCGATATCCTGAGTAGCTGACGCACTAATCAAACCCTTGACAAACAACAACCCAGTTGCAACGCACCTGACAGGTTGGCAAGGTGCTGAGATAAACACAAGTCAGGCTAACAAAAAGGAATCGCATAGTGCAACGCACTCGCAAAACATACGAGCTAACAAGCTCTTTATATAGATCAATGTTAATCAATTATACACAGCATATATATATATGAACTTTACAACACTGGTGCAACTATGTGCATGATACAAACTAAACTACTGTTGCAACAGAAGAATGTTTGTCTGCTATTCAAAGAAGTTGCCAATTTCCTTTGTTGGGTGATCCACCGCCTGGTAGTGAGGAACCATGTTCCAAGTCGAACCTGCTGGCGGTGTTGGCGGTCCAGAAGCAATCGCTGCAACATCCACATCAGGCCTGTGGAGTCGCACCAGCGACAGAGCAGCCTTGGCACCAACCACTAACTGTTGCCGTACATACTCGCGGACTGGACTCAAGTCTTGAAATTTTGCAAGAAGGGCAAGAAGGCTCGATGGAACAACATCCAGCGGAAACATCGTCTGTTAGATTTCCTTAAGCACGATTGCGATTTCTTCAGGACATGAAGTACTCGTGAGGCACGATCCTGCAGGGTCGCCAGTGCGATTGCGCGATCATGATCCACCCAGAAATACACACTCGCCTGAAGCTGCTCTTGGGTCAGGTCATTCATGCGAACGGCGATCCTGTCCTTCTCATCTTGTGGATGGCGTGCACTGACAACTATACCAAGCAAAGGCAAAAGTATGAAGACAATGAACTACCGCGAGTGGCTACAAGATAAGATACGGAAGTAGAAAGATAACACTTGAATTTGTCGCCCAGCTGCGTCACCTCCCCAGGCAGATATTGCTCTCGGGTAGTGGCCTTCTCCGCCCTCGACTTCCATACATCTGCGTTACCACGTAGCACGGGCAATTCGTGCTCCAACTGATTCACGCGGTCACGAAGTCACGAGAGCAGAGACAGCTCATCCACCCTCGAGCGCGACTGCGCTAAGGTATCATCAGTGGATGGCATATTCCGAGGTTCACTCGAAGGACCACTCGATGTGCCCTATCACAAGTCAAGCAAGAGATAATAAGAAGACTAACCAATACATGGGCAAACACTCAAAATGCATTCAAGCATAACAAAATGTCAACAGATACACCCGCCAACGGCATGTTCAAGACAAAAGGGGTCAAGCTATTAACTATTACAAATATGACTACTGAGGAGCAACCGGCTTCTTTGACTTAGACTTCGGTTTCGGGGGCCTCATCGAGTCTGTGGCAGTATCAGACGCCACAGACTTCCCGCCGGCCCCTGACGCCGCAGCCTTCACCGCCTTCTTGGCTCGCTGCAGCTCCTCAGAGTACTTCGCGACTGTGTTGATTAGCTGCGGCCCGTACTTGCCACAGGCAGTTGCCAAAGGAGCAAAAACTACCTGTTGGCCATCCACGCTGATAGGCATTGCCTTGGAGACCGCAGCAGGATCAATTTTGACTCCATGGGCTTGAACCATCGCGAGTGACATAGAAGCGCCAACCACACGGAGTGAGTTCTTGAAGCTTGCAGGAATGCCTCCAGCAAGGGACTCCACCAGATCATCTACATTTTCAGTTAACTCAGCTTTGGGCGCCAGCTCCTCATGGAGGCGGCTGAGTACGCCCTTGGCCTTGATCAACGTCCCCAGGACGGAAGCGCTGCAATCTTCGACTGCCGCGATAGCACCCGCCAAGGCATCATCACGATGGAGAGCCTGGGCGTCGAAGCTCAGACCGCCGGCATCTACACAAGAGCACAGTGTTGGCACAAAAATTTAGCACAATAAAAAATTCGAAAGAAGGGACACGGTGGAAATCCAGAGGAAGGAATCCAGATGAAGGAATATCTTTGAACAACTTCTCCCTAGCCACGATGGAGGCGCGCAAATCCTCTTCGTGTTTCCGCGATTTGTCAACCGCCGTGACTGCCTCATCGTGTCCCTTCACCGCCGCGGTGAGTGTCTTTTTGAGGGAAGCGGCATCGCGAAGTAGTGCGCTATGCTTGGCTGCGAAACAAATAAAGACAGCCCGTCAGTCGAGTATATCACAAGTATGAAGAAGAAGAAGCAAAAAATACTCACTTTCAACCACGCGATGGCGATTGTCTAGCATTGCATGCTGGCGACCCATGGCAAGCACTTGCTCTGCCAGGCAAGCAGCTTCCTTCACAATAAGCTGCAACAGGAGAAAAAACAAAGGATCAACAGATAACATAAAAGATTAATTCGACTGCAAGAAAAAGCAATATCACACATACGTGATCCTCTAGTGACTCCGAAGTCTATTTCCGCGCAGTCGTCCGGACAACCATCTGGTGCTCCACATCGTCTGGAGAACTTGATGAATTGTTCCTAGAGTGGGCCGCCAATGGAGAGGAAAGAGTCCGCTCAACCACTTCCTTAGCTTTTGAGTCTGTGACTCCAGCCTCTTTCAAAAATTGGACGTCATCAAAAGACGGCGATGCCGGTTGACTGCAGAACAAAACCTACATCAGGAAAAGGCAACTCCAAAAAACAACCAAGAGAAGAATTGTGTACTTACCAATCAAACTTGTCAAAATCGAAGGTTTGGCCCTCTGAATCCGACGCCGACTCCTCCGGCAGCCGCATCTTCTTGAAGGAGGATGGCGCCACAGCACTCACGGGAACGGCAGGTATCTGCGACTCCCCACTAATAGCTGGGCCTTCCGGAGTCGAAGGAGATGATGCATCTGAATCCTTGCTACGCGAACGCTTGCGAGTATCCGGACCGCTGGACTCGAGGGCTTCCTCCTCCTCTTCAAATGGGACGGTCGACTCTGACTCGTCCTCCTCATCTACTTCACGAGGAATAACCCCCTTAGGAAGAGGGGGCATACTGGGAGACACTTTCCAATCCTGTATACAGACAACAAGTCAGCACAAGTCAAGGAAAAAGAAGCACTCGACAAACAAAGCTACTTCGTAGCACAACTGTACCTCAGGAGGAGGATTAGCAGCATCGAATGGAGGTACGACTGGTTCACTGGGGAGCACATCCTTGGTGGTGTACTTGGTCAGCAGTCACACCCTCTTATCTACTTCACTTGCGGAAATGCCATCGGCAGATACGCGAGTGACATTGTCCGCGCCAGCCCACTGGAACATAGGGTGGACTCTGGCCTGCAGGGGCTGGACGTGATGGCGCAACCACGTGCGAATGAGGGCGCAGCCTCCCTCTTCTTTACCCATGTGACTCTCAAGGTCGCAAACGGGCTCATACAGCACATCTATCTCCTCGGACTCGCCAGGCATCACCACGTTCTTCCAGGAGCGCCTCCTCCTGCACGGCGCCGCGGGATCGAAAGGTGGAAGTCGGAAGTGGTCTCCGTTGGCCTTCTAGTCGCGGATGTAGAACCACTTGTCCCTCCACCCTTGGACGGACGCCATGAGCTTGATGTCAAAATACATGACGGAGGAGTCGACGTGGATACCGCAGCCTCCTACATCGTAGACTACGGAGCCAGATGCCGACTGGCGCTTCAGCTTGAAGAGACGCTTGAAGATACCAAAGTGCGGCTCGATTCCGAGCCAGCACTCGCAAAGCGTAATGTAGTAGGCAATATGGAGGATAGAATTGGGGGACAGCTGATGGAGCTGGAGCCCATAGAAACAAAGGAGGCCCCTGAAGAAAGGATGCAGGGGCAGAGAAAGACCGCGGATGATGAACACTAGGAACATCACCCAGAAACCAGCTGGAGGACAAGGGGGTACCTCACCACCTGGGACTCACGAGTCACTGGCCGTGGAAGAAAGAACTCTGTCTTGGCACAGGAGACGGAGCTCGGATGACATGATGATGGATGCGTGCCACGCGCCATTGGTGACGCGAGTGCCCGCGCCATTGGTGACGCGAGTGCCCGCGCCCTTCTTCTTCCCGACGACGGCGGCGCTGGTGCCCGCAGCGGTAGAGCCGCCCGTCTTCTTAGCAGCAGCAATGGCGGCGGCGGATTTAGCCGCGACACCTCCTTTCTTCTTCCCCATCTTGCGGTGGCGATGCGACCGGAGGAATTAACTAGGGAATACGTGGAGCTGGTCTAGTGCCACGAAGAAGATGAACTCTAGGGAGCAGAGGAGCAGCAGCAATGGCGACGAAGGCAAAGGCAGAGAAAAGAGCAGATGGGAAAAATTACCGCCATAGCACTGCTACTTAACCCCCTGGAAGATGTAATCAAACGGCCAGCAGAAACCCTATCAGACGCGTGGCACCCATCATGATCGACACATGGAGGACCTAAAGCACGAACCATCCCCCACTACCCCCATTACGCGCGAAATCGAGGAGGCGCCGTTAAAAAAAAGATTATGCACGCTCGGTCAAGTCAGGGTTGGAAAATGGGACCCACCACTCGTCACGTCCCGTCAAACTCGCTCACGCGGGCAATTGAGATCATCACATCGTCAGCATTCGCGGGCTACTCGAGGGCTACTCCCATAGGGAGCGCTGGTCGCGCACCCTACAATTTTTATTTTTCTCTTCTGCAGGAATATGGACATTCAAATCATACCCAATCACTCGAATCTACGATTCGGCTATGGACATGGGTTACTCCCATAGGGAGCGCCGGAAATAAAATCGACTGAAACAAGCAAACAAAAGACAACAGCTGTCGCAAAAATTCTTTAGTCCTTGCCTGAGTCTTCGACTCAACTAGGCACTCGGGAGCTACTCCCATAGGCAGCGCTGGTCGTGCACCCTATGATTATTTGTACATCGTACTGTGTGTCGATAATATCCACACTCGAAGTCTATGGCGACACTGCCTCATATTTTTCTTACAAAGAGACTACGTCTCCTGGGTCACCCGAATCATCTCCACGATGACAAAATTCGGATGTCGTACTTGTAGCATGAAGATAAGACCTGAATAAGGCCTGGCAATGCATTTGCTATGCACTACCAGAAATATATCCATGCCTACAGGTACGATGAATATTCCTTGACAGACGCGTCGAGTGCTCACACCCATATACTGGAATTTGACTCCTGTAAGACCTTCGCGGCTTGAGTCGAATTACACCAGCACTTTTCTGAATTCGAGTCCGGGGAGTCGAGTTCGAGTAGATTGTGTTGTTTTACCCTAAGGTAGTTAACTGATACCGATACATCGGTTAAATCAGGCATGCACATCAACAATCCCTATGACACAAACAGAGCACTCGAAAATACTCAGTCATGCACTTGAAAGGCTTCATAAAGTCCCCAGTCGAATCTACGATTCCATAGACACTCGGGGGCTACTGACATGGGTATACCCTGCCGGTACTCAGGTTTGGTATATATGGTCCAGATATGGTGGAAGACCAGGGGGTTGCCACGGCCCAATGAAGATTTCGAGTGGCCTACGGACCATCAATAACTTGTGAGACAAGAACAAGTCTAAATATAGAAAGTTTGAAGGGTAAACCCTAATCTGTAACCGACTTGACCTGCTACCTGAGACCTGGCCTATCTATATAAAGGCCAGGAGGGGGCAACAAGGAGGAGACACGCAACCCTAGTTTCCACAACCCTCGCTAGATTGCATCTACGCACCATTGTAATCTTCGATTCCTCTGTTAATTCCACGAGCAGACAAGCAGGAGTAGGGACCTCTACGAGGCCTGAACCTGGGTAAACCTTGCGTCCCTGTGTGCTTGTTTGCTAGCTGATTGATGCTTCCAGCGCTCCCTCCTTCTCCAAAACCCAAGTCCATAACAATGGGCATTGATGAGTTAAACCCTCGTCACTCTAGGTTAAAGGGGAAGAAAATCAACTTCTTAAGAAGAAGAACCAGAAATAATAACTCAGAGCTATCTGGCTAAAAGACTAACCTCTAACTATCTGGCTTGCAAATGCTACTATTGCGTTGGTCTACAGAAGTAGGTTTTATGGCTAGAGTATCTACTCCTATCTAATCAGAGACTTCGTCTTCACTTTAGTTGATGTATATGTTGACTCCATTGACTTCATTGAAGAACTTGAGCTATCGATGATGGTTTCTTGAGCGTTAGTTGGTGTTGACATCGTCATCAACGGCTTAAAACCTAGCAAGGGTTAAGAAGGTACGGTTGAGTACGAGCGTACTCAGCAAGTTCACTAAAAAGGAGTGTATGATGCACTATCTCTACAGCCATAAACCAAAGGTCATAGGAAATACAGGTTTTCGTAAACATTTGTTCAAAGGTTGCTTTTAATCTGAAAACTATGTCCGACAGCCTTCACAGGTTTACCAGAACTTTCATGGAGTTCCTTTCCTGCCGCGTTCGTAGCTCCTTCCTAGAACAAGGAGTAACATGTCATAGTTCTTACACTCTGCAGAGGTGCGCAGCTTTACCCATGAGAGACCATAGCCTTGTTGCACATCAATGCCCCTCTCCACGACCTAGAGCTTGTCCATACTTCCTTGGTATGGGGCCCAGTCTAAGATCCAAGCCAATCAATGCCCCTCTCCACGACCCCGCATGAATACACGACCCTCCAGGACATGCCCCGCCTCTGTTAAGCCCCTTATAGGACCAACTATAACTCTGGTAGGCACCCGAAGACACTATCAGCCGATTGGTCCCCTTGCAAGCTCCATAAAGGACCGACTATACCTCGTGCAGCCCCTCACGGATAGTCTAGACACCAAAATTGCGAGGAACTAAGGGGTCCCACCCATGTGCTAGATTCTCCACGAGAAATCAACAGCCTCATGATAAGGTCATCCGTCCATGTGAAAGGAAGAAGATCCAGCTAACTTCTCCATCCATTCCAAATCTCATGGTTAACGCGTAATATACGATGCTAGAATCACTGGCGACATTGGTTGTTAAGTCCTAGATATTATGTTCCTTTACCACTAGAACTGTGTCAATAGATTATTACCATTAGGTAAATAATCCATAATCATATTATTTTCTGATTAGTGTTTTCGGACCTTTTTGTAATGACAATATTTGAGTTACAAGCATTTGATAGAAAATAATCAAAGGACATGAGCAAGTTGTGAACTTGCCTTTTGTGATTGCAAGATTATGCACTCACGGTCTTCAAGATACTAGAAGATACAAAATCTGGAAACAACATCATTGGTCCGGTCAGGACTAATGTTTAAAGAAGCAAGATGCAACCATGCATAATTAATGTACTGCAATTTGGTAAACATGAATCCCTAGACTAATCGTATTTAATCTAGGGTTTGAAGCTTGTGAGTGTGTGTGAAGAAACTTATAAGTACAATAAAGTAACAAACAAGGACATAGCACCGAAGGTGTTGACAAATGGTTCAAAGTTTACTCCACTCAAGCTTTCTACTATAACTTAGAGAGTTAAAAACAAAAGATATAGTTCATTTGCATTTTCTTTAAAAGAATTGCTTTTGAGGAAAAGGTTACTTTTCAAAATGAATGCATTTCAATCTTGAAGTTATACTTTTAGGGCTTTCTATTAACTAAGAGTATTTAAGAAAATATTTAGCATCTTTGAATAACTATTATTCTAGCAAGTGGAGACTTATATATTTTGAAGATGGCATCATATTACAGGTGGTTTACTTCTTATTAATTCCTAGAGGTAGACTACAAGTCGCATTGCTTTTTATGGAATTGGTGTTTTCTTAGGCATTACTTTAATTAGTTAAGAACCTTGTTTAGATTTAAGTAGTTTTCTAGACTAGTAGAGGAACTAGTAAATATGATCTTGATGATTTTTTAAGTGATTAGAAGCCTTGTGATAACAATACACTATTTTAGTTGATTTTATAATTGGAAAAATCTTTTTTAGGAAAATTAAGATACACTTAATTTGAGATGATAGTTTTAGTAAATACATCTTAAGATGGTTAGACCAATTTTGACTTCACTTAATATTAATTGAACTTGTTTTTTTACACTTTTAGACTTTAAACAAATAATGCCAAAGGCAAAGTAAAGATTTATGTATTTTTAATTCATTTAGATGTAGGAAATAGTTTTAATCAAGACTTAATAAATATTTTCATTTATTTTACTTCAAATGTGAATAGTTATATTTTTAATGTGTAGATTTTATTTTTGGTGATCATTTTGGTATATTCTAAGTGTTTTTATGATTTATAATTAATAAGATATAATTTTTATAGGCTTTATCATTTTATAAAGACTTAATAAATAATAACATTTAGTTAATTGATGCAAAAATATATGAAATAAGTATTTAAATGTAGATTTAGTTTTTCTAAGAATTTTGGTATATTATACTTATTTTTCTGAATTTTAAACAACAAAATATGATTATTTAAGATTTATCCCTAATAGGGTATTTACCAATTAATAATAATTATATTATTTAAGTTGGGAAACAAAGTATGACAATAGGTTTAGATTATAGGATTTATTTTTCTAAACATTTTGAAATATTTTATATATTTTTCTGAATTATGTAACAAACGATATAGAATTAACAAGATTTAATCATTTTTTGGAATTATTAATCTAATTTTTAAAGGACTTACTTTGTCACGCTAACGTCAGCATGACACCGCTACTTTTTAGTAATCCTTTTCCTATCGGTCCCAACTTAACCCCCAGCTACTGACTAGTGGGGCTCCCGCCACGTCACATGCCACATGGGCATGGAGCAAGTCAGAACAACCTCACGGTCTTCGCTGACGTCACCTCACCGGAGGATGACGTCATCCCTATGGAGCACGGCAGCGACACTAATATATGGCACCATGGACATCACGGAGAGATGTGCTCGAACGAGGTAAGAAGGGGTAACCTAGCGGTTCTGCTCTCTAATAGTCACCAAAGCATCGACAATGGCTATGACTGGCGGTGGTGCTCGGTGGTTTACGGTGCAAGCACGTAGCAGAGCGAGAGACACACGGAGGAGATGTGCCTGAGCATCATGGGCTCACCTTGATGGCAGGGTAGGGCTCGGGGAGGCTGGCGTACTCCGACAATGTTGAATGGATGGTGGTCGGCATCAGGGGCGACGAGCATGTCAGGATCGATCCAGGGCATCGTGGCTCGATTACTTTGGTGGAGAGGTACAACACGAAGAGGCAGTGACACGAGCTTCATCAACGGAGCACGGGGAAGGCCGGAGTAGCGGCGATGAGCACCTCCGGTGATCTAGGGTTTCGACGAGTGTGCGGGGAGAGAGAGAGAGGGAAATGAGGATGAGGACGGACGAGGCATCACGGTGGCATTCTTATCCTCCCTGGTGACGGTGGAATGAATCTGGACAGAGGCCTACGTCATAGCACGGTGGCGGACGGTGGCAATGCCGACAGGCAGCTGCTTGTGATGTCGAGAGGAAGACGACGACGGAGATTTTGCGGAAAACCCTGGATGTTTTTCAAGCTCAACCTGAAGTCCTCCTTCTGGTCCCACTTGTCACTCAGAGAGAAAGGGGTGTCTCGGGCTGGTGTTGGGCCATGGTGAAGTGAGCGCAGTGTTGCGAAATTCGCACACGGGCGACGGATAGGAGGATAGGGGATGGGCCTTGGGCCAGTTCTACTGATAGCTCTACTTCCTTTTTCTTTATTTTTTTCTATTTTTTTTCTTTTCTATTTACAATTTTCTTTCAAATTTGATTTCTACAAGGGTTTAATTCCTCAGAGTTCTGGTGGAATATTCCAAATGGTTTAGAGATTCATTATACTAAATCTTCTCTTCATTTTTCTTTATCTTTTCTAAATTCATGAGTGTATGAAAGGTTCTTTTATTTAGAAAGTAAATACAAATTAGGGTTTTATGGATTTGTTTCTTAAATAAAAGTCTTATATAAAAAATGTTATTGTTTTCACCATGTTAATTATAATGATAAAGATTTAAAATGATTAATGACATCCATAAGATCTTGTCGTACTTATGAGGATAAATAAATTAATACATAAGGTGGTTTAAATTTATAAAGGGTTCTTTAAAGTTTGGAATTTCTTTTATTCCAATTTCATTACAATTTTCTCATAACCATTCTACTTATTTTCAAATTAGGCATGTATCACTTCTTGAAGTAGTTGTTCACTACTTTATTAAGTGTGGTGAATGTTTTGATAGAAGTATATTATATAATGGTGAACAACCATTATCATTCATGTGGCACAAGTGATCTCAATGCCCAGCAACATTTATTTAGGGTTTTTAATACCACACTTACTATGGATCCTAAAGTATACACTACCCTCAAGTTTATTGGTGAATGTTGCTAGGGATCAAGGTTCAAGGATTGCTCCTAACTTTATAATCCTGAATGTTATCTCAACTTAGAGTGAGCTACTGAGATTGCTTTTCTACAGTGATCTTGATGGTATATGAGACTAGGTCTTTAATAGGGTTTAAGAAAATAAGGTGGACAAGGCTTCCATCAATATACTCTCAACTGGTATTCTAATTATCTCTTATACATTTCATTTGTCTAAGAGATATTATCCATTGGCTGCCTATGAATAGGAATTGGTTTAACTACCCTCTTTATTCTAGGATTTTTATAAAAAGAGTTAGACATGGGTTTTGTCATGGCTTGATGGGATTTTGGTTAAGGCTTCTAAAGAGTTCCTATCCTCACACTTCACTAAGCTTGGATAATAGTTAAGGAATTCCATTCCTAAATATACTCTATAAATCTCTCTTATCTTATTCACAAAGATCACATCTTCCTGAATAAGTCCATCACCTGACTTCACCATATCCATCATCATATGATGACATGGTCATGCCACTTCAACAATACTCACCCATTCTTCTCCTAGTATATATATAACTTTCATTTCTAAATTATCTTTGATGAATCCATCACTGTAGCTGTTGCTAGCTCCATTTATTAACTCCTTTTATAATCACCTTCAACTTCCAAGGCTTGTAGGATTATAGTTCTCTCTATATATCACATGTGATAACAATCCTCTGAAATAGGTATGTTACTACTCTCCATAATACAAGTTGTTCTTGTATTAACTTGGTTAAACTACTATTCCTCCAACTACTCTATAATACTCCAATTATATACTTCATCAAACTATAGCTTGAATTCTCATAATCAAGCTAGATGATTCAGCCTAATACGGTTTTGCCTAATTTGGTATACTCATAACTCTTCTTCATCAGTTGGTCATCTATTCTCAAGTGACTTGAGAATAATGACCACCATCCTTTGATCATGCTAAGCTTAGGCTTCTAATTGTCTGATCAAGATTTATCATCAACTAAGTAGTAGACTTGTACTAGTTTCTTTATAGAGTTTATCTTGTTAAGGAAGCTTACTCCAAATTTGTATCTACTTGGCTTAACAAGATTTATTATTTGATGTTCTAATACTACTAGCCTTCTCTTAGCTCCATGATCACTAGCTTAACTCTTGGTGATGGCACACTCAACCATATCTAGTCCATTGATGATGGCACACTCAACCATATCTAGTTCATCCTTCTTATTAATTTACTTAAGGTATTTGGAAGGTTATTATAATAGGTCAAAGGGTAAGAGTCAATAAGTTCTAGATCAGGAATTGATCACTCAATATTGATGATCAATTGACACTAGGACTTAGCTATTCAGGAATGTCATCTGTTAATATGACAACAAAGATACGTGATGGATGGTCTTGGCTTGACTTCCTTTTCTACTCTATTTGCGATAAGAGGTAATGTTTAAGGACTACCATGATGCTCATGGTAGGAATAACTATGGCAAGCAAGTGTCTGAAGGTTTAGTTATGGGGCTTCTTTACTTGGAGTTATATACTTGATTGAGTATTCAAGAGTTGATATAATGAATACCCAAATATGATCTTTGTAAGATCATTTATAAATGTGTTGTGAGTTTAGCTTGATTCTATTTGATCTACCCATAGATCAAATTATATTACCGAAATATTGAAGGAAATATGCCCTAAGAGGCAATAATAAAGTTGTTATTATGTATTCCTTGTATATGATAGATGTTTATTTTGCATGCTATAATTGTATTGATAGGAAAAGTAAATACATGTGTGTTTAATAAACAAAAAGGGTTCCTAGTTATGCCTCTCTTATAGACTAGCCCGTTCATTAACAAGATGATCAAAGTTTCCTGATCATAGACATTGGATGCTGTTTTTTAATGAGGTCACAGCATTTATAAAATGATGTGATGAATATTCATCCGAAGTATAGCATTACGATCAAAGTCATTATGTTTATATTGCTATAACATCATACGAAGTAATCTTAGTCCTTAGACCATGAGATCATGTTAATTGCTAACACCAGAAGAGTATCTTGATAACATCAAACATCACACCATAACAGGGTGACTATAAAGGTTGGTTCAGTGCTACGAAGGTGTTATGTTGAGGCTCATGGATCAAGAGTGGAATTTTTCAATCCCGATGACGGATAGATATACTCTGGGCCCTCTCGGTGATATCACATTAAGATAGCTTGCAAGCAAGTGATGTGATCACTAGAATGTTATATCACGGGAACGAGAAAAGAGTGCATGTCGGTAACGAGATCAAACTAGGTATTTGGATACCGATGATCGAATCTCGGACATGTATTATATCTTGAGACAAAGGGATTAAATTACTAGCGCTAAAGGTTCTCACGATCACATAAGTCATCGTTGAATGTGTAGGAGTTAGTATAGATCTCCAGGTCTCGCTTCTGATTATTGATCTGAGAGGAGTCTTAATAATGTCTGCATTATTCGCAAATCGTAGGGTGACACACTTAAGGGTTGCCGGACACCATTTAGGATCACATATGTTTCAGACAAAAGTTTTGCAAAGCGCATGAAATGTTTCAATAGAAACAGGATTTGTTTCGATAGAAACCGGAATTGTTTCGGGTGAAATTGCAGAAAGAGGTTCTGCATGTGATATAGAAATTCTGCAAGGGGTTTTCTATGAATGTTTGTTAATTAAAGTAATTAACAAAATTCTGAATAAAATAAATAAAAGAGTTTTATTAATTGAGAGTGGCATTAAATTTGGTGGAAATTTAATGCATGTGAGTGGAATTTTGGGTGGAGTCAAAATTTATGTGAGTGGAGCTTCACCACATGAATGAGGAAGAGGTGGGGGCACCCCCTTTGGCTGCCGTCCATGGGAGGGGAGGAGCCCCCCTCTCCTATAAAAGGCCCCCCTCTCCTCCCTCACAAAGCACACCTCCTCGTGAAGGATCTCTCTCCCCCTCTAGATATTCCCCCACGGTCTCGGATTAGCGAGATACATGTTCCCGGTGGCCTTGCATCTGGAAGGAGTTGCTGCTTCCGCTGATTCGCTAGAGCGAGGTGGAGGTTGTCCGGTGGCTTGAACGTGTGTGCGAGGACGGATGCGCTGCTGATTTGCGGCACTCGGACTTCCACACGATCTTGAGATTGGCAAGCGTACGACTACATCAACCACGAGTTCCTACTCGTTAACAAAACTCGTTGTCTTTGAGGGTAAGTTCTCCATGGATGTATGTCCACCCATTGCTCTGTATCTAGTAGATAGATCTTGGCATATAGTTCTCATCGTAGGAAATTTTCTGTTTTCTATGTTGCGGACCCAACAGTGGTATCAGAGCCTGATCTATGCGTAGGTGCTTTGCATGGGTAGTACACATATGTTTATATGTGGGCGATGATGATAATGTTATTGCATCTTCTATGTATCTTGGATATTGGTGGCTTAGTGGGATGAAGCGGCCCGTACCAACCTTACATTTCATCGAACATGAGACTGGTTCCACGCCTGACATGCAACTAGTTTTGCATAAGTGGCTAGTGGGTGTCTGTCTCTCCTACTACAGTCAATATCTGATTTACATCGAGTTGCTAATAACTTGGTTATCCTTGTTGTGGTTCATTTTTGTAGGTAAGATCGGTTCTATCTCCGAAAGCCCTAAGCCACGTAAAACTTGCAATTGATAAATTAGAGGCATCTAGTTTAGATCGTTGCTGGGCTAGTGTCTTAATATGGTATTGTTGTAAGTAGATGTATGATAGATACTCTTAGAACACACTCAACATGTAAGTTCCATAGACCTTAGCCTTACACACAAAGGAATGATAGAGATCATACCATGATGCAAATGATACAGATCACATGCATGGACCATATCATCTCACTTTACACATTAGATGTTTGCATCTTATATTGCTAGTTTGGCGCTTTTGGTAGCATTATAAGATGATCCCTCATTTAGATATCAAGATAAAATGTGTTCTTCCTTAAGTATGCACCGTTTTATGGATCGTATTTCGAGGCATCACGTGATGATCGGGTGTTCTCGACTCTACGCTTTCATACGACGGATGTAAGACAGTTTTACACACGCGAATACTAAGGTTCTTACTTGGCGATCCTAGCATGTACATACATGGCCTCGGAACACGGACCGAAAGGTTAACCATGAGTCATACAGTTGATATGATGCCCATATAGATGCTCACTTTGAAGCTACACCGACTCACGTGATGATCGGACTTGGTGTAGTGGATTTGGTTCATGTAATCACCAAAAGGACACGAGGGATGTCGTTTTTGAGTGGGAGTTCATTAGTAATTTGGATTAGTTGAACTCAATCTATCATAAACTTAGTCTAAATATACTTTACAAATTCTGTTGTAGATGGCACCACCTGCTTTTAATTTCAATGTGTTCATGGAGAAAGAGAAACTTGCTGTGAATGGTAGCAACTTCACCAACTGGGCTTTGAATTTGAGGATTCTCCTCACTGCTGCACAAAAGCAATATGTGCTAGAGGCGCCGCTAGGCTCCCCACCAGCTCCTGATGCCCCTGACGAGGAAAAGAATGTCTGTATAACTCGTTAGGAGGACCACAACTTAGTTCATTGCCGCATACTGTATGGGCCAGAGCCAGAACTTCGAAAGTGTTTCGAAAATGGCAATGCCTTTGATACCATGGGAGAATTGAAAATGATTTTTGATATCCATGCTGCCGTAGAGAGTTATAATGCTTTTGAAAAGTTCTTTAGCTGCATGATGGAGGAGAACAGCTCCGTTAGTGAGCACGTACTCAAAATGTCTGGGTACGCCGATAAGCTTGTGTCCTTGGGAATAACGATTCCCATTGACTTAGGCATACATCGTGTTCTCAAATCTCTGCCACCTAGCTACAAGAGCTTCGTGATGAACTATAATATGCAGGGCATGAAGAAGTCTCTTCCTTAGCTTCTGTCAATGCTTAAGACTGCAAAAGTGGAGATTAGGAAAGAACATCAAGTGTTGATGATCAATAAGACCACCGGTTTCAAGAAGGACATGAAAGTCAAGCAGAAGGGAAATAAGGGCTGCAAATTGGTTGCGGCATATCTTTTATGGTCATGCACCTGCGTTGAATGGTTTATTTCTGTTGGATCTCAATAGTAGTATTACGCATATTCATAATGTTGATGCTAAAAGGATTAAACTTGATAATGATATATCTGCATATATGTGGCACTGCCGTCTAGGTCATATTGGCATTAAACGCATGAAGAAACTCCATTCTGATGGACTTTTGGAACCACTTGATTTTGAATCATTTGATACATGTGAGCCATGCCTTATGGGCAAGATGACTAGAACGCCGTTTTCCGGTTCAATGGAACGGGCGACAGATTTAGTTGAAATGATACATACTCATGTGTGTGGACCAATGAGTGTGTTGGCGCGAGGTGGATATTGTTGTTTTGTTACTTTCACGGATGATTTGAGTAGATACGGGTATATCTATTTAATGAAACATAAGTCTGAAACCTTTGAAAAGTTCAAGGAATTTCAGAATGAAGTGGAAAATCATCGTAACAAGGTCTGACCGTGGAGGAGAGTATCTTAGTTACGAGTTTAGCACACATATGAAAGACTGTGGAATAGTTTCACAACTCACGCGCCCCAGAACACCACAACATAATGGTGTGTTGGAACGTCGTAATCGTACTTTATTGGATATGGTTTGATCTATGATGTCTCTAACTAACTTGCCACTGTCATTTTGGGGTTATGCACTAGAAGCCGCTGCATTCACTTTAAATAGGGCACCATCTAAATCCGTTGAAACGACATCGTATGAATTATGGTTTGGAAAGAAATCTAAGCTGTCATTTCTTAGAGTTTGGGGATGTGATGTTTATGTGAACAAACTTCAGCCGGATAAACTCGAACCAAAAGCGGAAAAATGCGTCTTCATAGGATACCATAAGGAAACGATTGGGTATACCTTCTATCACAAATCCGAGGGCAAGGTTTTTGTTGCCAAGAATGGATCCTTTCTTGAGAAGGAGTTTCTCGCGAAAGGTGTGAATAGTCGGAAGGTAGAACTCGAAGAGGTTATTGAACCTTTTCTTCATGAATTGGTGAGTGGAACATCACCGGAAGTTTTTTCGGAGTTGGCTACACCTGATGAAGAGACAGCTAATGATAATGATCATGAAACTCCGAAAGAGGATACTGCCGAACCTCGCAGGTCAAGCAGGACACGTGTAGCTCCTGATCTGTATGGCAATCCTGTTATGAATTTCATGATTAATGAAATAGATGACCCTGCGACGTATGAAGAAGGGATGATGAGTCCTGATTCCAACAAATGGCTAGAAGCCATGAAATTCGAGATGGAATCCATGTACGAAAACCAGGTTTGGACCTTGGTGGACTTACCCCACGATTGAAAGGCCGTTGAGAATAAATGGATTTTCAAAAGAAAAATTGATGCTGATGGCAATGTGACCATCTATAAAGCTCAACTTGTCGCAAAGGGGTTTCGACAAATTCAAGGAGTTGACTAAGATGAGACATTCTCTCCCGTAGCGATGCTAAAGTCGGTTAGGATTATGTTAGCAATTGCTGCATATTTCGATTATGAAATATGGCAGATGGATGTCAAAACTGCGTTCCTCAATGGTAATATTGAAGAAGAGTTGTATATGATACAACCTAAGGGTTTTGTCGATCCTAAGGATGTTGATAAGGTATGTAAGCTTCAACGATCCATCTATGGACTGAAGAAAGCATCCCGGAGTTGGAATCTCTGCTTTGATGAGGTGATCAAAGAGTTTGGATTTGTCCAAACTTATGGAAAGGCTTGTATTTACAAGAAAGAGAGTGGGAGCAATGTGGCATTTCTAATATTATATGTGGATAACATATTATTGATTGGAAATGATATAGATCTTTTAAACAGTGTTAAAAGTTATCTAAACAGCAAATTTTCGATGAAGGACCTTGGTGAAGCTTCATATATATTAGGCATGAAAATCTATAGAGATAGATCAAGACGCCTAATTGGGCTATCGCAGAGTACATACCTTGATAAGATATTAAAGAAGTTTAATATGGACAGAAGTAATAAGGGGTTCTTACCTATGTTGCAAGGCAAGATATTAAGTAAGACTCAAAGTCCGGCTACGGCGGAAGAAAGAGAGATAATGGATAAGATCCCCTATGCCTCAGCCATAGGCTCTATAATGTATGCCATGCTATGTACAAGACCGGATGTGGCACATGCTATTAGTTTAACTAGTAGGTACCAATCTGATCCAGGTTCGGAACACTGAATAGCGGTCAAGAATATCCTTAAGTACTTGAGAAGGACTAAGGATATGTTTCTTGTATACGGAGGTGAAGAAGAGCTAGTCGCTAAGTGTTATGTCGATGCTAGCTTTGACACCGATCCGGATGACTCTAAGTCTCAATCCGGATACATATTTCTCTTGAACGGAGCAGCGGTTAGTTGGAGGAGTTCCAAACAACCTGTGGTGGCTGGATCAACGACGGAGGCGGAATATGTTGCTGCTTCAGAAGCGGTGCAGGAAGCGGTTTGCATGAAGGAGTTCATAATGGAACTAGGTGTGGTTCCTAGTGCATTGGACCCAATGGTGATCTATTGTGACAACAATGGAGCCATAGCCAATGTGTCAACACCTGGATTTTTAATCCCAGATGCCCGTTATGCCATACCTCGCAATCCTAGGATTACCATTTTTGCGAGACATAACAGATTGGATATCATAGTACATCATCCATTACAAACCATACATAAGGTCTTACACCAATAAGGATCTCATGATCCAGTCTTTAATATAACAAGCAGCGGAAATAGAAGATAAGCGTAGCGGTGGGGTCCATCTTCAGGGGCACAGGCAATGCTGACGAAGGCAGATAGTCCTAGTTATCATAGCCATCCTGCTGGCCATCATCATGATAGTCTCCTTCATAGTCTGGCCATGAGAATAGCCAGGGACAAAAGCCATGAGTACTCTTTAAGTACTCGCAAACTACCACTAACAAGTAGTATAGTTCTAAGTCAAAGTGCTAAATGTATGTTTAACTACAAGGTTAAGTTTGAAACATAAGCTCAGTTCTGAAGCAAAGAAAGATAAAGTAAGGTTCTAGAATCACTTAAGTTGGGAAGCTAGTATCATAAACACAACCCTGTTGTGGTCAAGTCAAGATTCATCATTCATTTCAAGTTATTTGGCAAACATCTGACAACGAAATAGTATGGCCATTCCAACTGTCCATAACCACGGACGCGGCTATTCGAATAGTTTGACACTCTATAGAGGTGGTACACTTTCACCACAAGATTCGATACATCTGTCAGGGATAACCCTGAATCATCATACTTGGTATGCAGATAATCAAACATAACTTTCCCTTTACACACCCTAGTATAAGCACCTCTCCTATGAGCATGGCCTCCCAACCATGACCACCAGTCATCTTGGGCACTACATAGGTGGACAACATTGAGAGGTAGCCTCAGCTCAAACCTCTCCCACGAGGGAACTAATACTAATGCATATAAATTTCCAGCTAAGCCTTACCCAATTCAGGTAGTGCGGTTGTACGATAAATTTGGAATGGTATCGCATCCGAATCCAACCATCAGTTTTACAAAAGGGCTAAGGCTCATGCCTCAACATTTTCATCATCATAAACCATTGGTGTTCCTCAACACATGTCAAAACATCTCAATAGAATGACTCATCATTCCAAGGTTTTCACAATTCATTTTCACCAATTGTTCCCATCTAAAGTGACTCAAGTTTTGATCTACTCTAAACTACTAAGTTAAGAGTGTTCACTAAGGTGGAAAGATGATGGGTTCAATCTCATGCCATAGAATGACATCTAAACTTAGCTAAATAGGTCAAGTTTTATACTTTTTATGCTACCTTCAAACAAGTAAGGGACTTTGTATAAACTAAAGGAATTAAAGCTTGTAAGGTAATACTTGGGGTAGTAATAGTCAAGGTGGTGTGACCAAAGCATGCCTAAAGCATATTTGCTCATTCATCTCTCTTAATTCTAGCTTGCTAACAATAGATTGCACTGTTAATGGTGGCTTGCAAGTACAACTTGCAAGGGTTAACTTGGATAGGCCTAGCTTGCCTTGGTTGGTGCAATGGTTGAAGTTTTCTTCTTCTTCCTGGTAGTACTCCTCCTCGTAAGCTTGGTCGGTACTATCTTCTATAAATACATGCGGAGTACACAATCACCAAACAATACTTAACTAATCTAATTAGCATTCTAAGACACACATTTGATGATCTACTATCATCACAAGCATCACAAGTTTAATTCACTAGTTTCATTCTTTTTAAATTAGAAAAGTAATTTCTACTCATTGAAAAGTTAACTAAGAATTAATATTCACCACTTAAAATATGGGATCATGTTGACAGATGTCATCACCACATATTCTAACATGTGGGAATGAGATTTAAAGGTTGGATCATAATTACTTTGGTTTAAGTTCATTATTTAATGATTTAAAGTGACTAGAAATGCCTATATAGCATTATTTTGGTACTAGTCCAAAGTCACTGCATGTAAACCTTAATATTATTACGTATTAAGTTAGATATGATGAAATGTGATTTTTGAGAGTTGGAATCAACTCAAAACCTATCTTAGTTGATTTTATAAAAATGTTGCAAGGTATAAAAGCTTCTGGTTTGTTATTTTTACTAGGAGAGATCTATAACTCTAATTGAATTAAATCCAACGGGCTTGGATAGATCATTTCAATACCTTTCAGGCAAAATTGGTTTCATGCAATTTGAATTTGTCAAACTCTCTAAATTGATTTTCAAACTAGGGGATAGAACTAAGATTTAAATTAAAAAGACAAATCCAATTTTGAACGGCTGGGCTAGTGCGGGAACGAACATGGGCCGGCCTAGTGGCGCTCTACGACGCGGGGCTCAGCTGACAGGGGGTCCCGCTTGTCAGTGGCTCTTAACACGCGAAATGGTACACGCGGTATGGGCCGTTAGATTAGAACTGGGATCTACGGCTGGGGATCGTCATCGACGACGAACAGGTCGCCGGCGAGCTCGAACCCTAGCGGCTCGGTGGGGGTGCGTAGGGGGCGTACCAGGGCTCCAGCAATGACAGCGAGGCAGGCAAATGAACGGGTGGTCGACGGCGAGCTCAGGGACGGTCGAGGCAGCTCCGGGGGTGGTCGCTATCAGCGGCGCCCTTCTCCTCCAGAGGCGGCCTGCTCCGGTGAAATTCCGGCGAGCTGCTGCTCCCCTTGCTCTGGCTAGAGGTGTGGGATGGTCAACGAGGTGAGGGGAGTGGAGTGGTGTGCTTCAAATGGCTGGGGGTGCCCTCCTTTTATAGGCCCGACGGTGAGACCAAGCGGGATGGGCAGGCAACAGTGGCGACATAGCTACGTCCGGCTAGAGGTATGGCTGAGGGTGGCGATCGACAGGCGGTCTCCTGGCAGTGCTCTAGGAAGTGAATGCGGGCTTAGGGGCGGTGGTATGCTTTCAGGGCGAGCTAGCGCTCTGAGCGGCAGAAGCGACAATGTCCACGGCGAGCGGTGGCTGTGGTGCGTTGGGCGGCGAACGGGCGTGTCCGTCGTGTTCCCTGGGTCATGGCGGAGCGACGGGTGCGGGCTGCGGTCGAGCGGCGGCTTGTGCATGCGTGCTGGGTGCGGCGCTCTGGCGCATGCTCGGCATGGCGCGGTGGCACTAGGCGCATGCTCTCCTCGGTGGTCCACTGCTGCGCTTGGCTCGGGCAGGAGACAGAGGGTGGCGGTGAGGTCCTGGCTACCTCCTAGACATGGCGAGAGAGAGGGAAGTGGTCTGCTGAAGCGGGGTAAGGTTTGGCCGGCGACTAGGTGCTCAGGTTGGCATGGCATGGCTTCTAGGACGGTAGGGAATGGGTGCAAGGGCCTGGTTAGATCAAGAGGGGACATAGGGGTTAAATGGAGATCATTTGGGGGCAAAACCCTGTTCAAAACAGTGAGCTATGGTTTAGAGTTTAAACCTGCCTTCCAAGTGTTTGATTAAATGGCCGCAAGAAATAAACTTTTCAATTTTGAAAAGATTTTTGGTGGGTTTTCTAGGAATGAGCTTGAGACTCTGTGGGTGCTTGGGTTTTGAAAATTGATCTTGTTTGAGTGGTTTTTGAAATAGTGGGATCTTCCCATATGAAATAGATTCAAATTTAAACTGTCATTTAAAATTAGCATTTGAAAGATTTTTGCAGATCACAAAGTGGGCCTTGGTACCTCATTATGTGTACTATCAAGGGGTGTAAAGATCCACACATGTTTCTGTTAAGTTTTGAGTACTAGGAATAGCCAAAGTAGACATGATAGTTAATTTGGCCAAAATGACCATTCACTTCAAATATTCATTTTGAGTTGTTCTTCTTTGGGAAAAGTTTGGGAATAACTTAGATGATGTTTATTTCACCTAAGAAACATTTTACAAGCAATGGATCATAGAACCATGGCAATTCAAATCAATTCCTAAATTAAATGCACATACACATGAATGCTTTCATTTTTAATTTGGAAAAGTTTTTGTTAACCCTAATTTTGATGATTTGGATCTTGATAAGCTTGGATTAAAGTTTTGGGATGTTACAAACCTTCCCCCCTTAAAAAAAATCTCGTCCCAAGATTTACAAACAAAACTAGGAACTAAAGAGATCTGGGAACTCTGTCTTAATGTAATCTTCACGCTCCCAAGTGGCTTCCTCCTCGGTATGGTTGCTCCACTGAATCTTGAGAAACTTGATGCTCCTGGTCCTGGTGGTTCTGTATACGGATGGGCACTTCCCGATAGGTCAGGTCATTGTTGATTTCTATGGCTCTGTGATCGATGTTCTTGAAAACTTCAGTCTTCTCAGGCACTTCCAAGCATTTGCGAAGTAACAAGATATGGAACACATTGTGGATGGCTGACATCTCTTCAGGCAGTTCCAGTTGATACGATACTTCTCCTCGGTGGTACAGAATCTTGAAAGGTCTGATATATATCTGGGGGCCAACTTTCCCTTTAGACTAAAGCGTTGAGCTCCCTTCAGTGGTGAAACCTTGAGATATACAAAATCTCCGACATTGAAAGCCAGGTCTCTCCTTCTC
Source organism: Avena sativa (assembly GCA_916181665.1). Classification (NCBI taxonomy): domain Eukaryota; kingdom Viridiplantae; phylum Streptophyta; class Magnoliopsida; order Poales; family Poaceae; genus Avena; species Avena sativa. The sequence continues at coordinate 284,539,473 of OV702289.1, read as the reverse complement.
TTGTCAGCATAACTCTTCTATCAAGATTGAGCGGTCTTAAGGTGCTCACGGACTTTGTGAACCTTCTCTTCGGATTCTCGGAGAATGTTGGGTCCAAAGATCTGACTCTCTCCTACTTGTGACCAATTCAAAGGTGTACGACACTTTCTTCCGTATAGGAATTCAAATGGTGCCATCTGCAAACTAGCTTGATAACTGTTGTTATATGAGAATTCTGCGAAAGGCAGGCAGTCTTCCCATTTTGATCCGTATTCCAACACACAAGCTCTAAGCAGATCCTCTAGGATCTGGTTGACTCTCCCAGTCTGTCCATCAGTTTGCGGGTGATAAGCGGTACTGAAGTTCAACTTAGTTCCTAATCCTTCCTGAACTTTCTGCCAAAATCTTGAAGTAAACTGGGTTCCTCAATCTGATACGATGGTCTTGGGGGTCCCATGCAGACTAACAATCCTAGCAATGTACAGCTCTGCTAACTTTGCACTCGGGTAGGTTGTCTTGATAGGTATAAAGGGTGCTACCTTGGACAGTCTATCAACGATGACCCAGATTGAGTCATTTCCCCTACTAGAAGTAGGTAAACTGGTGATAAAGTCAATTCCTACGGAATCCCATTTCCATTCTGGAATCTGTAATGGTTGCAACAACCCGGCAGGTCTCTGATGCTCTGCTTTGACTCTTTGACAGATGTCACATTTGGTGATGTAGCTTCCGTTTTCTCTCTTCATTTTGTGCCACCAAAATTGCTCTTTCAAATCTCGATACATCTTTGTACCTCCGGGGTGGATAGAATAAAGAGTATCATGAGCTTCCCTCATGATAACTTGCTTCAGCTCTGAATCTACTAGCACACAGATACGTCGTTTGTACCAGAGTACTCCTTCTTCGTCTTCAGTGAATCCAGGTACCTTTCCTGTACCAATACGATGTTTGATTCCTTCGATACTTTCGTTTCCCTTCTGGGCTTCCTTGATTTGGCTACTCAAAGTGGGTTGAAGTTCAATGCTAGTTAAGAATCCTTTGCTAACTAATTCAGTCCTAAACTGCTCCAACTCTTCATACAAACTTGGTTGTTTCTCCTTGATCACGGTATTTAGCCTGCCAGGCAATCTGCTAAGAGCATCTGCTACCACATTGGCTTTGCCGGGGTGATAGTGAATGTCAAGGTTATAATCCTTGATTAACTCTATCCATCTCCTTTGCCTCATATTCAGTTCTTTCTAAGTGAAGATATACTTTAAAATCTTGTGATCTGAGTAAATCTCACAGCGATTACCCATCAGATAATTACGCCATGTCTTCAATGCTAGAACCACAACTGCTAGCTCAAGATCATGGGTCGGATAGTTCCGCTCATGCTGCTTCAGTTGTCGAGACAAATACGCGATGACTTTGCCTTCTTGCATCAATACGCATCCTAGACCAATCTTGGATGCGTCACAATACACATCAAACGGCTTCTTGATGTCTGGCATGACCAATATTGGGGCTGATATCAATCTCTTATTCAGCTCCTGGAAATTGGCATCACATTTGTCAGTCCGTTCAAACTTCCTGTCCTTCTTCAACAATTGGGTCATGGGTCGGGCGATGCTTGAGAATCCTTCTACGAACTTGCGATAGTATCCCGCTAATCCGAGAAATGCACGGACTTGGGTTTGAGTGGCTGGGGCTTCCCATGCTTCGACATCTTTGATCTTGGCGGGATCAACAGAGACTCCCCCGGCAGACATAATATGTCCTATGAATCCTACTTCTTTCAGCCAAAACTCACACTTGCTGAACTTGGCATATAACTGATACTCTCTCAGGGTTTCTAGGATGATTCTTAGATGTTGCTCATGCTCTTCTTCTGACTTGGAGTAGATAAGGATGTCGTCGATAAACACAACTACAAACTTATCTAGGAAATTCATAAAGATCTTATTCATGAGATTCATGAAATAAGCAGGGGCATTGGTTAATCCAAAAGACATAACCGTATACTCGTATAAACCATAGCGAGTAGTAAAGGCGGTCTTCGGAATATCCGTTGCACGAATCTTAAGTTGGTGATAACCAGTCCTAAGATTAATATTTGAGAATTCCTGGGCTCCAGTCAACTGATCAAATAGATCCTCTATCTTTGGCAAAGGGTACTTGTTCTTGATGGTGACGCCATTCAACTTTCTGTAATCAGTGCATAGACAGTTGCCTCCATCTTTCTTGTTGCCGAATAACACTGGTAATCTCCATGGTGATGCGCTTGGTTGAATCAAGCTTGTTGCTAACATGGCATCTAACTGCTTCTTCAGTTCCACTAACTCTAAGGGGTTCATGCTATAGGGTCTCTGGGCTATAGGTCCGGTTCCGGGGATTAGTTCGATAATGAACTCAATATCCCTATCTGGGGGCATACCTGGCAATTCATCTAGGAATACGTCGGGGTATTCACAGACTACTCTGACTTGGTCAATGGTGGGAAGGGCTACACTCTTGTTGCACTTGAATTGACGGGGCAAGGTTTCAGAGATATGCTCTACTGTTACTCCAGAACTACTGGTCATGGTGATGGATTTCTTGGCACAGTCTATCAGTCCTTTATGCCTTGACATCCAGTCCATACCTAGTACTACTTCCAAACCTTTGGTTCCAAGTACAATTAGGTTGGCATAAAAATCTATCCCATGTATTCTGATAGGCACAACTTTGCAAATTGTTCTAGCTTTTGTAGTTGAACCGGGGATTTGAACTATCATGACATGCTTCAGGTTGGTTGGGTGAATCTTACTAGTGCATGCAAATTCTTCGGTGACAAATGAATGCGATGCTCCCGAATCAAACAATACTCTTGCAAAAACTGAGTTGACAGAAAACATACCCATCACTACATCTGGCGCTTCCTGGGCTTCTTCTGCGTTCATGTGGAAGAGACGACTGTTGCGGTTGTGAGGGTTCCCTGGGGAAAATCTTCTTCCTGGTTGAACACGACGCTGCTGCTGAGCTGGGGTATTCATAGTGGCATTAGCGGCAGTCTTCTTAGGACACTCGTTGGAGTAGTGACCCTTCACTCCACACTCGAAACAAGTGATCTGGGACTTGTCCTTGGTTGCGACAGGCACAACATTGCTGCCAGTTCTGGGTGCAGTGTTGTTGTTGTTGCTCTTGGGAGGGGCACGAGTGAAATTGTTGGCATTTCCGGAGTTGGGATGGTTTCCTCCGGACTTCACATTGCCTCTGCTACAGTTGGGGTAGCTTGGGCGAGACGTTGGGGGTCGGTTGTTCCTTGGTGCATATCCTGGTGAGGGGTTGGGACGGTACTTCTGGTGACTACTAGATCCTGATTGCTGCATCATATGACGTTTGCGATTGTCATTTGCCTGGTTAATCTTCCCTTCCATCTGAATGGCAGAGTTGACTAGCTCTTCGAGATCCTGAAAACAGATGTTGATGAGGACAGTCTGCATCTCATCATGCAGTCCGTTCAAGAATCTTTCCTTCTTCTTGGCCTCCGTGTTGATTTCATCCGGTGCATATCTGGCAAGTGACAGGAATCTGTCACGGTATTCTACCACAATCATTCTCCCTTGCTTCAATTCGCGGAATTCATCTCTCATCCTGTTGACTAGACCTTGCGGCACGTGGGTGCGGCTGAACTTGGCTTTGAATGCTTCCCATGTCATCACTTGACCACGGTTCATATTGCGGATGCTATTCCACCAAGCTCTTGCATCTCCCGCCAGATAGTGGGTGGCAAAGAGATCTTTCTCATTTTCATCAACTCCTGCAACTTCGAGGTTGTTTTCCATCGTTTGTAACCAGTCGTCAGCATCTAATGGGTTTTCAGATTGGTTGAAGATTGGGGGATTGGTATTCTGAATTTTTTTGAGTTTGGATCCATGGTGATCCTGATTTCCATGTCCTTGGTTGTTGAGAGCAATCTGGGCTATCTGCTGTAGTGTTGCTAAGTTGGCTTGACGTTCTGCCCTGCTTGCTTCACGGCCGGCGATGAGATTCTGCAAAATCTGTAGCATTGGGTCCTACGACGAGCTGCTCCCTCCTTGGTTTCCACGAGTCATCTGAAGATTGAGATAGATATAGGGGTAAGAGGGAAATTCTAAGGTTCATGGTTTTGGGTTTTCAAAGCCAAAACTTTGAGTTAGTCCCAGGTTTTTCAACTAACTTCATTTTCATTCATGCAAGCAAGCACACGATACAACACACACCACAACAAACAAAGGAAAACAAATGATTTGAAGAACCATTCTGCAAGCTATGATACAGTGGGACCGATACATCTCATGCTACGACAGTGCTCTAGTGCATCTACTCATTGTCGATGAAGTCGGAGTCCTCATCATCAGTGTAGAAGTCCATGGCATCCTCCTCCAGAAAGTCATCATCGTTGCTGAGGAAAGAGTCGATGTCTCCCTAGATGTCTTCACCCTCATCTTCTTCTTCCTTGGCTGCAAGCTGAGCTTCCTGTTCCTTAACTGTCTTCTCGAGGTCGGCCACCTTCTTGCGAAGACGGGCGATGGTGCGATCCTTCTTGGAACGCTGGCGGCGAAGAGACTAGCGATCCTGGACGAGCAGTGCGAAAGTCTAGGCCTTCTGGTCAGCAATGGGACGGTTCTGGTTGGCTAACTCTCGGGCATTGTCCAGTTCCTGTTGTCTGTCATGCAGCAAGAAGTCAAGATTCTCCACTTGACGCCTCAACTCTGGGTGACTTGGCATCTCCATCTGCATTCCCATGAAGTCACGTCTTGCATAGTGGGAAAAACGGGTTCCTTGGATCTTGTTGACGCTGAGGGCACATAGACGTGCGAGAGCTTCATGCATTGCCCTGGCTAATCCATCTAGCCAGTTGTTCTCTCTCATGGAGAACTGAATTCTTCCAGAAGTTGGTGCTTCGATGCTTCCTCTAAGATCCACGGTGACCAGCCACTATAGGTCTCCTCCTGGGGGTCCTGGAAGTTGAGCTCCAAGAAACTCCGGATGTGGGCGTGCCAAGAACTCCGACAATGAATCCACATCCCTCTCGAAGATCAGCTGACCTCCGTTTCCCAACTGGTAAAACTTGCTGAACTGAGTCTCCATCTAAAAGAATTAAGGATGAGGAAATTAGTGAAGTGATCAAGTGTGTAAAATTTTAAGTAATGTAAGAATTTTGAGGAACATGAATTTTTGAGAAAGAATGAGTTCACAAGGATAAGGGAGGAGATAGTTTTTCGTAAATACTCACTTTGGTTTTGAAACTCAGTTTTTGTTCGGACGTCCATTCTAACTAGGGTCTCCTATGGTCAGGATGGCTCTGATACCAACTTGTCATCACCCGGATTTTTAATCCTAGATGCCCGTTATGCCATACCTCGCAATCCTAGGATTACCATTTTTGCGAGACATAACGGATTGGATATCATAGTACATCATCCATTACAAACCATACATAAGGTCTTACACCAATAAGGATCTCATGATCCAGTCTTTAATACAACAAGCAGCGGAAATAGAAGATAAGCGTAGCGGTGGGGTCCATCTTCAAGGGCACAGGCAATGCTGACGAAGGCAGATAGTCCTAGTTATGATGGCCGTCCTGCTGGCCATCATCTTGATAGTCTCCTTCATAGTCTGGCCATGAGAATAGCCAGGGACAAATGTCATGAGTACTCTTTAAGTACTCGCAAACTACCATTAACAAGTAGTATAGTTCTAAGTCAAAGTGCTAAATCTATGTTTAACTACAAGGTTAAGTTTGAAACCTAAGCTGAGTTCTGAAGCAAAGAAAGATAAAGTAAATTTCTAGAATCACTTAAGTTGGGAAGCTAGTATCATAAACACAACCCTGTTGTGGTCAAGTAAAGATTCATCATTCATTTTAAGTTATTTGGAAAATATCTGACAACGAAACAGTATGGCCATTCCAACTGTCCATAACCGCGGACGTGGCTATTTGAATAGTTTGACACTCTGCAGAGGTGGTACAGTTTCACCACAAGATTCGATACATCTGTCAGGGATAACCCTGAATCATCATACTTGGTATGTAGATAATCAAACATAACTTTCCCTTTACACACCCTAGTATAAGCACCTCTCCTATGAGCATGGCCTCCCAACCATGACCATCAGTCATCTTGGGCACTACATAGGTGGACAACATTGAGAGGTAGCCTCAGCTCAAACCTCTCCCGCGAGGGAACTAATACTAATGCATATAAATTTCTAGCTAAGCCTTACCCAATTCAGGTAGTGTGGTTGTACGGTAAATTTGGAATGGTATCGCATCCGAATCCAACCATCAGTTTTATAAAAGGGCTAAGGCTCATGCCTCAACATTTTGATCATCATAAACTATTTGTGTTCCTCAACACATGTCAACACATCTCAATAGAATGACTCACCATTCTAAGGTTTTCACAATTCATTTTCACCAATTGTTCCCATCTAAAGTGACTCAAGTTTTGATCTACTCTAAACTACTAAGTTAAGAGTGTTCACTAAGGTGGAAAGATGATGGGTTCAATCTCATGCCATAGAATGACATCTAAAGCTTAGCTAAATAAGTCAAGTTTTATACTTTTTATGCTACCTTCAAACAAGTAAGGGACCTTGTGTAAACTAAAGGAATTAAAGCTTGTAAGGTAATACTTGAGGAAGTAATAGTCAAGGTGGTGTGACCAAAGCATGCCTAAAGCATCTTTGCTCATTCATCTCTCTTAATTCTAGCTTGCTAACAATATCTTGCACTGTTAATGGTGGCTTGCAAGTACAACTTGCAAGGGTTAACTTGGATAGGGCTACCTTGCCTTGGTTGGTGCAATTGTTGAAGTTTTCTTCTTCTTCTTCTTCTTGGTAGCACACCTTCTCCTCGTAAGCTTGGTCGGTACTATCTTCTATAAATACATACGGAGTACACAATCACCAAAAAATACTTAACTAATCTAATTAGCATTCTAAGACACACATTTGATGATCTACTATCATCACAAGCATCACATGTTTAATTCACTAGTTTCATTCTTTTTAAATTAGAAAAGTAATTTCTACTCATTGAAAAATTAACTAAGATTTAATATTCAGCACTTAAAATATGGGATCATGTTGACACATGTCATCACCACATATTCTAACATGTGGGAATGAGATTTAAATGTTGGATCATAATTACTTTGGTTTAAGTTCATTATTTAATGATTTAAAGTGACTAGAAATGCCTATATAGCATTATTTTGGTACTAGTCCAAAGTCACTACATGTAAACCTTAATATTATTACATATTTAGATAGATATGATGAAATGTGATTTTTGAGAGTTGGAATCAACTCAAAACCTATCTTAGTTGATTTTATAAAAATGTTGCAAGGTGCAAAAGCTTCTGTTTTGTTATTTTTACTAGGAGATATCTATAACTCTAATTGAATTAAATCCAACGGGCTTGGCTAGATCATTTCAATACCTTTCAGGCAAAATTGGTTTCATGCAATTTCGATTTGTCAAATTCTCCGAATTGATTTTGAAACTAGGGGATAGAACTAAGATTTAAATTAAAAAGACAAATCCAATTTTGAACGGCTGGGCTAGCACGGAAACGAACATGGGCCGGCCCAGTGGCGCTCCGCGGCGCGGCGATCAGCTGACAGGGGGGTCCCGCTTGTCAGTGGCTCTTAACACACGAAATGATACGCGCATTGTGGGCCGTTAGATTAGAACTGGGATCTACGGCTAGGGATCATCGTCGACGACGAACAGGTCGCCGGCCAGCTCGAACCCTAGCGGCTCGGTGGGATTGCATAGGGGGCATACCAGGGCTCCAGCGATGACGGCCAGGCGGGCAAACAAACTGGTGGTCGACGGCGAGCTCAAGGACGGTCGAGGCAGCTCCGGGGGTGGTCGCAATCAGCGGCGCCCTTCTCCTCTAGAGGGGGCCTGCTTTGGTGAAATTCTGGCGAGCTGCTGCTCCCCTTGCTCCGACTAGAGGTGTGGGACGGTCAGTGAGGTGAGGGGAGTGGAGTGGTGTGCTTCAAATGGCTGGGGGTGCCCTCCTTTTATAGGCCCGACGGTGAGACCGAGCGGGATGGGCAGGCGACGGTGGCGACATGGCTACGGTCGGCTAGAGGTATGGCTGAGGGTGCCGATCGACAGGCGGTCTCCTGGCGGTGCTCTAGGAAGTGAATGCGGGCTTAGGGGCGGTGGTATGCGGTCGGGGCGAGCTGGCGCTCTGAGCGGCAGAAGCGGCAATGTCCACGACGAGCAGTGGTTGTGGTGCGTTGGGCGGCGAACGGGCGTGTCCGTCGTGTTCCCTGGGTCGTGGCGAAGCGGAGGGCGCGGGCCGCGGTCGAGCGGCGGCTTGTGCACGCGTGCCGGGTGCGGCGCTCTGGCGCGTGCTCGGCATGGCGTGGTGGCACTGGGCGCGTGCTCTCCTCGGTGGTCCACTACTGCGCTTGGCTCGGGCAGGAGACAGAGGATGGCGGTGAGGTCCTGACTACCTCCTAGACATGGCGAGAGAGAGGGAAGTGGTCTGCTGCAGTGGGGCAAGGTTTGGCCAGCGACTAGGTGCTCGGGTTGGCATGGCATGGCTGCTAGGGGGGTAGGGAATGGGTGCTAAGGGCCTGGTTAGATCAAGAGGGGACAGAGGGGTTAAATGGAGATCATTTGGGGGCAAAACCCTGTTCAAAACAGTGAGCTATAGTTTAGAGTTTAAACCTGCCTTCCAAGTGTTTGATTAAATGGCCGCAAGAAATAAACTTTTGAATTTTGAAAAGATTTTTGGTGGGTTTGCTAGGAATGAGCTTGAGACTCTGTGGGTGCTTGGGTTTTGAAAATTGAGCTTGTTTGAGTGGGTTTTGAAATAGTGGGATCTTCCCATATGAAATAGATTCAAATTTAAACTGTCATTTAAAATTAGCATTTGAAAGATTTTTGCAGATCACAAAGTGGGCCCTGGTACCTCATTATGTGTACTATCATGGGGTGTAAAGATCCACACATGTTTCTGTTAAGTTTTGAGTAATTGGAATAGGCAAAGTAGGCATGATAGTTAATTTGGCGAAAATGACCATTCACTTCAAATATTCATTTTGAGTTGTTCTTCTTTGGGAAAAGTTTGGGAATAACTTAGATGATGTTTATTTCACCTAAGAAACATTTTACAAGCAATGGATCATATAACCATGGCAATTCAAATCAATTCCTAAATTAAATTCACATACACATGAATGCTTTCATTTTTAATTTGGAAAAGTTTTTGTTAACCCTAATTTTGATGATTTCGATCTTGATAAGCTTGGATTAAAGTTTAGGGATGTTACACAATGCCAAGGAACCAAGGTCTCACAAGAATTCTAAGCATATTAAGCGCCGGTTTCACTCCATCCGCGAGCATGCCAAGGATGGAGACATAAAGATTTGTAAAGTGCACACGGACCTGAATGTAGCAGATCCGTTGACTAAAGTTCTCCCTAGGGAAAAACATGATCAACACCAGAACTCCATGGGTGTTAGATTTATCACTATGTAAACTAGATTATTGTCTCTAGTGCAAGTGGGAGACTGAAGGAAATATGCCCTGAGAGGGAATAATAAAGTTGTTATTATGTATTCCTTGTATATGATAGATGTTTATTTTGCATTATAATTGTATTGATAGGAAACGTGAATACATGTGTGTTTAATAAACAAAAAGTGTTCCTAGTTATGCCTCTCTTATAGACTAGCTCGTTCATTAACAAGATGATCAAAGTTTCCTGATCATAGACATTGGATGTTGTTAATAACGAGGTCACAGCATTTGTCAAATGATGTGATGAACATTCATCCGAAGTATAGCATTACAATCAAAGTCATTATGTATATATTGCTATAGCATCATACGAAGTAATCTTAGTCCTTAGACCATGACATCATGTTAATTGCTAACACCGGAAGAGTATCTTGATAACATCAAACGTCACATCGTAACAGGGTGACTATAAAGGTGGGTTTAGTGCTACGAAGGTGTTATGTTGAGGCTCATGGATCAAGAGTGGAATTTGTCAATCCCGATGACGGATAGATATACTCTGGGCCCTCTCGGTGATATCACATTAAGGTAGCTTGCAAGCAAGTGATGTGATCACTAGAATGTTATATCACGGGAACAAGAAAAGAGTGCATGTCGATAACGAGATCAAACTAGGTATTTGGATAACGATGATCGAATCTCGGACATGTATTATATCATGAGACAAAGGGATTAAATTACTAGCGTTAAAGGTTCTCACGATCATAGAAGTCATCGTTGAATGTGCAGGAGTCAGTATGGATCTCAAGGTCTCGCTTCTGATTATTGATCTGAGAGGAGTCTCAATCATGTCTGCATTATTCGCGAACCGTAGGGTGACACACTTAAGGGTTTCCGGACACCATTTAGGAGCACATATGTTTCAGACAAAAGGTTTGCAAAGCGCAGGAAATGTTTCAATATAAACCGGAATTGTTTCGGGTGAAATTGCAGAAAGAGGTTCTGCATGTGATATTTAAATGTTGTAAGGGGTTTTATGTGAATGTTTGTTAATTAAAGTAACTAACAAAATTCTGAATAAAATAAATAAAAGGGTTTTATTAATTGAGAGTGGCATTAAATTTGGTTGAAATTTAATGCATGTGAGTGTAATTTTGGGTGGAGTCAAAATTTATGTGAGTGGAGCTACACCACATGAATGAGGAAGAGGTGGGGGCACCCCCCTTAGGCCGCTGGCCATGGGAGGGGAGGAGCTCCCCCCCTGTCCTATAAAATGCCCTCCTCGTGAAGGATCTCTCTCCCCCTCTAGATATTCCCCCATGGTCTCGGATTAGCGAGATACATGTTCCTGGTGGCCTTACGTCTGGAAGGAGTTGCTGCTTCCACTGATTCGCTAGAGCGAGGAGGTGGAGGTTGTACGGTGGCTTGAACGTGTGTGCGAGGATGGATGCGCTACTGATTTGCGGCGCTCGGACTTCCACACGATCTTGAGATCGGCAAGCGTACAACTACATCAACCACGAGTTCCTAGTCGTTAACAAAACTCGTTGTCTTCGAGGGTTTGTTCTCCATGGATGTATGTCCACCTATTGCTCTGTATCTAGTAGATAGATCTTGGCGTATAGTTCTCATCGTAGGAAATTTTTTGTTTTCTATGCTGCGGACCCAACAAATACAGGGTTTTAGCAAAGGTCATATAGAAACTTATCACGGTCAACTTGATGATCTAATTCAGTTCCACCAAGTTAAGAGAAGCTTCAATCACTTTGACAAGTTTTATTTAAAAGCGCGAAAATTATCCAGATTTTCTATGCATTAATGCAATGCACACACCTGAGCTCAGCTTATTTCTAAACTCTAATGCTGGGATGTTACAGACTCTCCCACTTAAAATAAACTTCATCCCCGAAGTTTGTACTCTCTTGCATTTTGGAATGAGGTATTGACTTGTATTGATCACAACATTTCTCAACTCCATTGTGATCACCAATGGGGATAATTGTGGTATCTCGTATACAGATCTTTTTCCTTGTATTCACTTCATACTTAGCAACTTCCAACTGTCGTTTTCAATATGTAGCATTACTCCTTCTGCTACAATCCCTTGTTTTATGTCTTCACAGTCCTACTTAGGATTGGTTTTGGACACATTTAATCCATTCCGATCAGGCTTTCCTTTTACTCTACACCGGTCTATTTTGGAACACTTTCTTTACTCTTAATAAGGATAAATTATGAGTTGTTTCTTTAGGAACTAGTCCACTAGGTTTAATCTATTATATCTCCTTCGATACTTCATCTGGACACACTCTTCAGAGTACTCTTTATATAGATGACTTCTTATAACCTTATGAGAATAAGGCTTAATCTCATCATCGTCTAGTAAATCTGCTCCAACCTTTAGTCAGAAAGTTAGATATCAACACTTTAGTGTTTATTGTTTACTCCCCCCCTTGGGGTTTACTAGTGGTCTCTAAACTACATGTATAATACCCACTAAATCAATAGTTAGGATATCAGTCTCTGTCCAGCTTATACTTTACCCCTATAAGGTCTCACGAAAGAATCTACGATATACCCACACAATTGTGGATCTCTGTAATCAATCTCCCAATATTACTTGTCTTTCTTTTATCTTCTTAGACATTATTTCTTACCGATAAACCCGATTTTGCAAAGCGTCTCGAAAAACAATTGCCTTAATTTCATTCTTCCTTAGGTCTAACTTAACTTAGGCCAAGTTTTATGCTCTTTAAGCCATACACAGAGATGACCTGGTTAGCTAAACTGGTAGGGTACCAGCTACAGATACCAGCTATGGATACCAGCTACGGATCGTCCTAGGTGTATGAATTAGTCTACATGTTTTCTAGTTCTTACTGGCATTCTCTCTAAGTTGGCAGAGCTTGAATACCACCCTTGTTCCATGACTTCTTCTTTGCACTAATTGGTGATACTTCCATAATCTTGGAACAACTACGACTACCTCATTAGCTTCTTAGCAACATCACCTATCTTGAATGAACTTAAGTTCATTCCTTCATGGTGCTCCAAACTTTTTCTGCATTAATATTCCTTCTTATTGCTAGCTCATAATTAGTTGGGATTGATCCATCCTTCAAAATGGTGTTGAGAAACCTTATATTTGGCTTCACACTTCATGTAAGTCTCCATATTGATCTTCAGAACTCGTCACTCCCTTAAATGAATTCCCTTATATATCTAGGTCTATAACATCAAGTAATAACTTACTGATACAACATGCATTTGCACATCAAGTCAAACTTCATGCACAGATCAAGTCAATCAAGAAAATCCAAGAAATACTAAGAAATCCAAATGTGGTAAATATAACTCACATCATTCTAAGCCTGTAATATAGTAGTTAAGTAAAACATCTCAAAAATGCAGGCTTAGTTGTGTAGTATATGCCACCTCCTAGTTGTAACATCCCAAAACTTTAATCCAAGCTTATCAAGATCAAATCATCCAAAAATAGGGTTAACAAAAACTTTTCCAAATTAAATATGAAAGCATTCATATGTGTGTGCATTTAAAATAGGAGTTGATTTGAAGTGCCTTGTTTAAGTGATCCAATGCTTGTAAAATGTTTCTTAGGTGATTTAAACATCATCTACATCATTCCCAAACTTTTCCTAAATAAAATCAAATCAAAAAGAATTAAAAAGGATGAATGGTCATTTTGGCAAATTTAACTCCCATGCCTACTTTGGCTATTCCTAGTACTCAAAGCTTAACAGAAACAATTCTTGATCTTTGCACCCCTTGCTAGTACACATAATGAGGTACCAAGGCCCACCTTTGGATCTGCTAAAAACATTCTGTTAACTATTTTAAATGACAGTTTAAAATTGAATCTAGTGCATATGCATAGATCACCCCTATTTCAAAAACCATCTATTTGAGCTCCACTTTCAAAACCCTTGCAACCAGAGACTACCTATCACTAGTGGAGATCACTCAAACATTTTGAAACCAAAATTCAAAACTTTCTTTCTTGCGGCCATTTCATCAAACACTTGGCATGCATAATCTCTACTCTAATCCTCGCTCACTGTTTACTACAGGGTTTTGCCCCCAATTGATCTTCATTTATCTCCCATGTCCCCTCTTGATCTAACCAGAGTCTAACCACCCACTCCCCTAGCCCCTAGTGGCACGGCCATGCCATGCCGAGCCGCCTCTCGCCGGCCAACCTTGCCCTCACCGCAGAAGACCGTCCCTCTCCCTCTCTCCATGTCTAGGAGGTAGCTCACGCCTCACTGCCACCCCCTGTCCCTTTCCCGATCCCAGCCGTGCAGTGGACCACCGAGGACAAGCCGCGCCCAGTGCCACCGCACCATACCAGTGCCACCCCCGGAGCGCACCCTGTCCCCGCTCGCACAGACCGCCCCTTGGCAGTAGCCCGCGCCCGCCGCTCTGCCTCGACCTGGAGAACACCCTAGACACCCCCGCTGGCCGCCGAACGCCTCACAGCCACCGCTCGCCGTGGACACCGCCGCCTCTGCCTCTCAGAGCGCCACCTCGCCTAGACCGCATGCCACCGCCCCTACGGCCGCATTCAAGTTTTAGAGCACCGCCAGGGAACCGCCCATCAACCGCCATCCCCAGCCATGCCTCTACCCCGTCGTAGCCATGTCGCCGTCGTTGCCTGCCCATCCTGCTCGGTCTCAACGTCGGGTCTATAAAAGGAGCCCTCCCCAGCCTCTTCTCTCCACACCATTCCACTCTCCTCACCTCTTTGAACCTCACTGACCTCTAGCTGTAGCAAGGAGAGATCTGCCTCGCCGGAATTGGAGTCGGAGTAGCCGCGGCAGGAGGAGAAGGGCGCCGTTGATTGCGACCACCCCAAGCTCCACCGCAACCGCGCCTTGCCTCGCCATCGTCTTCCACGTCGTTTGCCCGCCTCGCCGACCCCGTTGGAGCCCTAGTACGCCCCCAGTAGACCCCCACCGAGCCGCTAGGGTTCGAGCTCGTGGGCGACCTGTTCGTCGTTGACGACGACCCTCAGCCGTAGATTCCTATTCTAATCGCACGGCCCACAGCGCGTGTACTATTTTGCGTTTTAAGTGCCGCTGACAAGCGGGACCCCCCTGTCAGCTGAGCCTCGTGCCGCGGAGCACCACTGGGCCGGCCCATTTCTTTTCCCGCGCTAGCCCACCCATTCAAATCTGGATTTTTTCTTTTAAGTTAAATCTAGTTTTTGTCCCCTAGTTTAAAAATCAATTCAGAGAGTTTTATAAATCCAAATTGCATGAAACTAATTTTGTCTGAAAGGTATTGAAGTGACTATCCAAGCCCGTTGGATTTAATTCAATTAGAGTTATAGATCTCTCCTAATAAAAATAAGAAGACAGAAGCTTTTGCAACTTGCAACATTTTTATAAAATCAACCAAGTTAGCTTTTGAGTTGATTCCAACTCTCAAAAATCACATTTCATCATATATATCTAAATATGTAATAATATTAAGGCTTACATGCAGTGACTTTGAACTAGTACCAAAAGAATGCTATATAGGCATTTCTAGTCACTTTAAATCATTAAATAATGAACTTAAACCAAAGTAATATTGATCCAACCCTTAAATCTCATTCCCACATGTTAGAATATGTGGTGATGACATGTGTCAACATGATCCCATGTTTTAAGTGGTGAATATTAAATGTTAGTTAATTTTTCAATGAGTAGAAATTACTTTTCTAAAATAAAAAGAAAGAAACTATTGAATTAAACTTGTGATGCTTGTGATGATAATAGATCATCAATTGTGTGTCTTAGAATGCTATCTATCCTAGTTAAGTATTGTTTGGTGATTGTCTACTCCGTATGTATTGTTTTAGAAGGTAGTACCGACCAAGCTTACGAGGAGGAGGAGTGCTACCAAGAAGAAGAAGAAAACTTCAACCACTGCGCCAACCAAGGCAAGCTATTGTTAGCAAGCTAGAATTAAGCTAGATGAATGAGCAAGGATGTTTTAGGCATGCTTTGATCACACCCTTTTTAACTATTAGTACCCCAAGTCTTACTTACAAGTTTTACTCCCCTTAGTTTATACAAAGTTCTTTACTTGATTTGAAGGTAGCATAAAAAGTATAAAACTTGACTTACTTAGAAACCTTTAGATGTCATTCTATGGCATGAGATTGATCCCATCCTTCCACCTTAGTGAACACTCTTAACTTAGTCTTTTAGAGTAGATCAAAAACTTGAGTCACTTTAGATGGGAACAATTGGTGAAAAGGACGTGTGAAAACCTTGGAATGATGAGTCATTCTATTGAGATGTTTTGACATGTGTTGAGAAACATAACTGGTTTATGATGATGAAAATGATGAGGCATGAGCCTTAACCCTTCTATAAAACTGATGGTTGGATTTGGATGCGATACCATTCCAAATTTACCGTACAACCACATTATCTGAATTGGGTAAGGCTTAGCTGGAAATTTATATGCATTAGTATTAGTTCCCTCACGGGAGAGGTTTGAGCTGAGTCTACCTCTCAATGTTGTCCACCTATGGAGTGACCAAGATGACTGATGGTCATGGTTGGGAGGCCATACTCATAGGAGAGGTGCTTATACTAGGGTGTGTAAAGGGAAGGTTATGTTTGATTATCTGCATACTAAGTATGATGATTCAGGGTTATCCCTGACAGATGTATCGAATCTTGTGGTGAAAGTGTACCACCTCTGCAGAGTGTCAAACTATTCGAATAGCCGCGTCCGTGGTTATGGACAGTTGGAATGGCCATACTGTTTCGTTGTCAGATGTTTTCTAAATAACTTGAAATGAATGATGAACTTTGACTTGACCACAACAGGGTTGTGTTTATGATAATAGCTGCCCAAATGAAGTGATTCTAGAACTTTACTTTATCTTCCTTTGCTTCAGAACTCAGCTTAGGTTTCAAACTTAACTTTATAGTTAAACCTAGCTCTAGCACTTTAACTTAGATTTATAATACTTGTTAGTGGTAATTTGCGAGTACTTAAAGAGTACTCATGGCTTTTGTCCCTGGCTATTATCATGGCCAGACTATGAAGGAGATTATCAAGAGGATGGTCAGCAGGACGGTTATGATAACAAGGACTATCTGCCTTCGTCAGCATTGCATGTGCCCCTGAAGATGGACCCCACCACTACGCTATCTTTTATTTCCGCTACTTGTTGTATTAAGACTGGATCATGAGATCCTTATTTGTGTAAAACCTTATGTATGGTTTGTAATGGATGATGTAGTGTGATATCCAATCCGTTATGTCTCGCAAAAATGGTAATCCTGGGATTGCGAGGTATGGCATAACGGGCATCTGGGATTAAAAATCTGGGTGTTGACACTAGTATAGGTTTACTTTGTGATACGTAGAACTTAGGGGTTCAAACTATACTTTGTCTCAGTATTTACCCAAATTTCTCAGTTGCAACATGATAATTTTGAGCAAAGTGGTCTCACTTTGGTTTTGACTAACCTCTTACTTTTCTTTCGGGACTACTAAAGACTACCAATTTTCCATTTTATCATAAACTATCCTGACATGATCTCTCAAAACTACTAACAACATTGTAGTTACTACCTTAATTCAACAATTATCGTAATATAATGTCACCTATACCTTCTATCATAGACCTACACTGTTCTTTTCTTATTGTTGTTACAGGATTATTAGCTAAATACTAGTCCTAATTACACACTTACAAGGGTCTCGGAGCTAATCTCACCATGATAACTCTTCTTTTATCTTAATATTAATGATTCTTAACAAAATTCTACTCCATCACATGGAGTTCTCAAGTAAATGCCACGTGATTTACTTCCAATTGTACCTATACATGCTCTAATAGTCTACCCTATATGGTATAGTTGTATCAAATAGTGCTAAGATTCTGCTACTTCACAACGATTCTAAATATAGACTACATCACTAATACTACTCCACATGATAACCTAATCTTAGTCGTAATCTTCTTTGATATTTTAACTTACTTAAAATATCTTAGTGGTGTTATACCTATTTAGATCTACACTAAAATGGCATTTCCCTAAAGAAGATAGACAACTATTCTTTAAGAAAGATGATTAAAGTATCTTACTTAAGTGTGACAAGGTTATCCCCAAGTGGATACCCATCACATGTCTTGGTTTAGAAAAGATGGCTGCTATAGTCACTATCCAACCTACAAATCTTCCTAAAAGGGTTTTAATCCTAAGGTCAAAGCATATGCTCTGATACCAGCTGCGGTGACCTAGCGTACCACTGCATGATGTAGTACACTATAGTCATAGACATAACACCAATGAAACTCCATTCACTAGTGTTACATCCCTCAGAGTGGTACAACAGAAACACAGCAAGTCAAAGACATGACTATAGATTACAACTCGACTCTTTACAAAAGATCCAGAGAACACTCTAGGTTAAAGGGGAAGAAAATGAACTTCTTATGAATAAGAACTAGAAATAATAACTCAGAGCTATCTGGCTAAAATACTAACTTTTAACTATCTGGCTTGCAAATGTTGTTATTGCTCTACATAAGTAGGTTTTATGGCTAGAGTATCTACTCCTATCTAATCAGAGATTTTGTCTTCACTTCAGTTGATGTATATGTTGACTCCATTGACTTCATTGAAGAACTTGAGCTATCGATGATGGTTTCTTTAGCATTAGTTGGTGTTGACGTCGTTTTCAATGGATTAAAACCTAGCAAGGATTAAGAAGGTACGGTTTAGTACGAGCGTACTCAACAAGTTCACTAAAAAGGAGTGTATGATGCACTATCTCTATAGCCACACACCAAAAGTCGTAGGTAATGCAGTTTTTTGTAAACATTTCTTCAAAGGTTACTTTTATTCTGAAAACTATGTCCTACGGCCTTTACAGGTACATCTTGAACTACAAGTAACAATATGGGCCTAAGTCGGTAAGTCTTCTGGGCCTTCCCGTAGCCGGATTGGACTCCGTCTTCTCTCCCTGACTGGGCCGCCCATGAAGCAAAGCTCTAACCTGAAGTAGGCCACCCTGGTCAGTGAGGAACTGTGAGGATACCCGGAAAGTATATCCCTAACACAGCTTACTATGGTTTTGCCTAATTTGGTATACTCACAACTCTTCTTCATCAGCTGGTCATCTATTGTAACACCCCAAAAATATTAAACAAGATTAGCAAGTTCTAATCACCCAAGTTTAGGGTTAACCAAAACTTTTCTTATTAAATATCATATGAGGGTATGTGTGAATTGCATTAGTGTATGAATGAGTGCAATTGCCATGTTTGATTTCTAAAAATGATAAGGAATGTTTTAAAGATGAATACTACATCATCTAGGGCATGTACAAACTAAATCAAAATAAAAGAAAATCAAATATGAATCATATGATCAAATGGTCAGTTAGACCAAAATCATCCACTAGACCACTTTGAGTGTTCCTAGTAAAACATTTCTAACACAAACATTTCCAAATCTTTTAACCACTTGCTAGACCAAGTAAAAGTGAATCCAAGCAAACCTTACAAAAAGACAGAAACTATTTTTAAACCCCTTTGAGAGACATTTCAAAATTGAATCAAGTATATGTACTAAGATCACCACTTTTCAAAAACCACTCAAATCAATTCACCTTGACTTTTCCCAACAACGCTAGACACACAAGCATGTGACAAACACACTCCCAAAAATTCATCCAAAAATTCAAATCTTGAATTCATGCGGCCATTTGGTCGAGCACCTGGCAGACAACAGTAAAACCTTGCCTAACAATCACTGTTCTGAGCAGTATTTTTCTCCCCAATGTTCCCCATTTCTCTCCCTCGGTCTCCCCCAGTGCCCAGTAACGCAGTGGACAAGCTGCCCCTTTGCCATTCGCACCAGTGCAGCTCCACCCGAGCTCACCGTGCCGGTCGACCAATCACCGCTCGCCACAAACCGCGTCACCGACGAGCCCGAGCCATGCCAATAGCTCATTGCAACGATGTCCCCGACGAGCCCGAGCTATGCCGCTCGGCCCCTCTTGCCAGCGTATAAATAGAGGCCACCCCAGCCCTCATTTTCGACACCATCTCACTCCCCTGTCTCTCAGAAACCTCCCACAACCTCTCCCCGGAGGAAGGCGAGCACCAGCTCGTCGGAATTTCACCGGAGCCCGGCGCTACAGAGAAGAAGAGGAACTAGAGCTAGGAGATGCCCCAGGAGCCGCTATGACCCCCATTCGACTCGCCGGCCTTGACACGTTTGATCGCCCCCATTGCCAAGTCTAGTTGGAGCCCTGGTGAGCCCCCACATACCCCCATCGTCGCGTTAGGGTTCAGTTCTCGTCGGCACTGTGCGACGGTGACGACGATGCTTAGTCATCGATCGCTCTCTAATCACATGGCCCAGATAGAGCATAAAATTTTGGTTTAGTTTAGTCGCTGACGGGTGGGACCCACATGTAAGTATCCCACTACACGCGTGTTGTGTAGTTGGGCTGGCCCAGTATCGTTCCCGCGCTCGCCCCGCGTTCAAATTTAGATTTTTCTTTTATTTTCAAAACCCTAATCTGTCAATGACTTTGAAATTCAATTCAAAGAGATCTACTGAACCAAATTTCATGATTCCGATTTTGTTGGAAAGGTACTCAAAATATCTACCCAAGCCTATTGGATTCAAACCATTTCAAGTTATAGATCACCTATAGTAAAAATAATAAGACAGAGGCTTTTGCCACTTCAAACATTTTTCAAAAATCAACCATAAATGCTTCTGAGTTGACTCCAACTCTCAAAAATCACATTTTACAAGATCTATATGAATATGTCAAAATATTTACATTTACATGCAGTGATCTTGGACTAGTACTAAAAGAATGCTATATAGCATTTCTAGTCACTTTAATTTTATTAAATAGTAATTTTAAACTTTATAAAATGTGACCACTACTTTAATTCAAATTCCCAAGTATTAGAATATGTGGTGATGACATGTGTCAACATGATCCCATATTTTAATTGGAGAATATTAAATCTTAAGTATTTTCAATGAGTAGAAATTACTTTTCCAAAATAAGATAAATAAGACTAGGTCTTTATTTCATGTGATGTTTGTGATGATGCTAGATCATCAAGTGTGAGCCTTAGTGTGCTAAATAGAAGTAGTTACGTATTTTTTGGTGATTGTGTACCTCGTATTCCTTTATAGACGCTAGTACCGACCTAGGCTACGAGGAGGAGGAATACTACTGCTACGAAGAAGAGAACTTCAAGCACTCCACTACTCAAGGCAAGACTAACACTACAAGTTAACTATGCAGGCCATCCTTGCAAGATAACCTATGCAATATGTAGGAGGCATGCTTTGGTTATGCAACCTTGATTATACCAATCCCAAGTTTTACTTGCAAGCTTTATTCTTTTACTTTTACCAAAGTTTTAGTTAGTGAGTTATGAGTATTGAAAAAATAGGATAGATGCCATAAAGAGCATAAAAATAGGCCTAGGTAGTAATACTTAGATGCCATAAAAAGCATAAACTAGATTTGGATAGTTACACTTGATTAGCACCCCGTATTAGTGACACCCCCATTGATAGTTGCTAGTGCTAAACTACTACCGATCACTTTAGATGGAAATACTTGGAGAAAATGATTATGAAAACCTTGGAATGATGATTCATTCTATTGAAATGTTTTGACATGTGTTCTGAAACAAAATGGTTTGATGATGAAACTTCTTGAGGCATGAGCCTTAGTTTTTATAAAAACTGATGGTTGGGTTCGGATGCGATACCATTCCAATTTTACCATACAACCGCAATACCTGAATTGGGTAGGGCTTAACTGGAAGTTTATATGCCTTAGTATGGGCTCCCTCACAGAAAGAGGTTGAGATGAGGCTACCTCGTGCATGTGAATGTCCACCTATGCAGTGCCCAGGATGGCAGATGGCCATGGCTGGGAGGCCAAGCTCATAGGGGAGGTGCCTATACTAGAGTGTGTAATTAAAAGGTTATGATTGATTATCCGCATACTAAGTATGCTGATTCAGGGTTATCCCTGATGGAGGTATCGAATATTGTGGTGAAAGTGTACCACCTATGCAGAGTGTCAAATTATTCGAATAGCCGCGTCCAAGGTCATGGACAGTTGGAGTGGCCATACTGTTCTGTTGTCATATGTTTTCAAAATGACTTGTGAATTGAACTATGACCTTGACTTGACCATAATAGGGTTGTGGACATGAAAACTAGGTTCTCACTTAGGTGATGTAGAAAATAAAATTAGGTTCTTTACTTTTGAACTCCTTATGAAATAAACCTGGCTTTTTGCAAATAAACCTAGAGCTTAAGATTCCTACTAGAATTACCTTACTTGTTAGTGATAGTTTGCGAGTACTTAAAGAGTACTCATGTATTTGTCCCTGGCTATTCCCGTGGCCAGACTATGAGGAGGACTACCAGGAAGATGGACAGAAGGATGTCTATGACAACTAGGATCATCTCCCATCATCAGCATTACCTGTGATCATCTCCCATCCTATTATGTTTACTTTCCGCTGCTTTGATTGTATTAAGACTGGATCATGAGATCCTTTATTTGTAAGACCTTTATTATGGTTTGTAATGCATGATGTACTATGGTACCAATTTTGTTATGTCTCGCAAAAATGGTAATCCTGGGATTGCGAGGTATGGCATAATAGGCATCTAGGATTAAAAATCCGGGTGTTGACAAGTTGGTATCAGAGCCATCCTGACCACAAGAGACCCTAGTTAGAATGGACGTCTGAAAAAAAAACTTAGTTTCAAAACAAAAGAATTGAGTATTTATGAAAACCTATTCCCACTCTTATCCTTGAGATTCTTTCAAGAAAATTCATGTTCCTCAAACATTCTTGCAATCCTACATAAAATTTGACACACTTGATCACCCCACTAACTTGCTCACCCTAAATTCTTATAGATGGAGGTCAAGTATAGCAAGTTCTACCAGCTGGGCAACGGAGGACACCTGATCTTTGAGAGGGATCTAGATGCACTCGCAGAGTATCTTGAGCACCCGCACCCGGAGTTCTTCGAGGCACAACTCAACAATCACGTGGGAGGAGAGCTACAGTGGCTGATAGTTGCAGATCTCACAGGCAAGATGGAAGCACCCACCTCGGAGAAGATCCAATTCAGCTTGAGGGAGAACAACTGGCTAGACGGACTAGCCAGGGCTATCCAGGAAGCTCTTGCCCGTCTGTGTGGGCAAAACATCAACCAGATCAATGGCACTCTCTTTGCTCACTACGCAAGGCGTGATTCTATGGGACTGCCCTTGGAGATGCCAGGACACCCGGAGCTGAAGCACTAGGTGGATAATCTCGACTTCATGTTGTACGATAGATAGAAGGATTTGGACAACGCTCATGCCCACGCCAACCATAACCATGCCATTGCAGTCAGGAAGGACCAGACCCTCGCCATCCTCGCCAAGGAGCGCTATTCACTTTATCGTGAGAGTGACAAGAAGGATCACATCATCGATCGTCTTCACAAGAAGGTAGCCACTCTCGAGAAGACCATCTGTGAACAGGAGATCTAGCTTGAAGTGAAGGAGGAGGAAGGTGAAGATATTCGTGGACATCTCTACTCTTACCTCAGTGATGATGATGACTACCTGGAGGACGAGGCCATGTAGGATCACATTCATGAAGATGATGCCGCCTTCATTGATGATGATTAGATGCACTTGAGCACTACCGTAGGAGTGAGTTGTACCCGGTCCCACTGTATCGTAGTTTCACATAATGGTTCTTAAAACCATCTGTTTCCTTGTTGTGGTGTGTGTTTGTATTGGGTTCTATGAATGAATGAATGAATGAAAAGAAAGTTGTTAGTTTGCAAAACCTGAGTCAAACTCCAAGTTTAAAGTTTCTAAAACAAACCCATAAACCCTAGAAATTCCCCCCTGTTTCATTATCTATCTCAATCTTCAGATGCCTTGCGGTAACGCCGGTGGAAGCAGTTCATCTCAGGACCCAATTCTGCAGATTCTGCAAATGTTAGTTTCTGACCGTGAAGCTAGTAGAGCCGAACGCCAAGCCAACTTAGCCACTCTTCAACAGATAGCTCAGATGGCCCACAATAATCAAGGTCATGGAAACTAGGATAACCATGGATCCAAGCTCAAGAACTTTCACAATACCAACCCACCTATATTTAGTAAGTCTGAGGAGCCCTTAGATGCTGATGACTGGCTGCAAACCATGGAGAACAATTTGGAGGTCGTAGGTGTTGAAGCCAATGAAAATGTACTATTTGCCACCCATTATCTAGCAGGTGATGCAAGAGCCTAGTGGAATAGCACTCGTACCATGAACGAAGGGCAAACGATGACTTGGGAAAAAATCAAGATCAAGTTCAGCCGGACCCATGTGCCCCAAGGTTTGGTCACTAGGATGAGGGATGAGTTCAGGGAATTGAAGCAAGGGAGAATGACTGTGGTGGAATATTGTGAAAGATTCTTATCCTTGGCTAGGTAAGCCCCTGATGAGATTAGCACCGGAGCAAAGAATAAGGAAAGGTTCCTGAATGGGTTACATGATGAGATGCAAACAGTGTTAGTCAACAGCCGTTTTGCGGATCTAGAAGAACTAGTGGACTCTGCAGTCCAGATGAAGGAAACATCAACCAAGCCAATGACAACCGTAAGCGTCGCATGATGCACCAGCCTAGATCCCACCATACACAGAAGTATCGCCCCAACCCGTCTGCAGGATATGCCCCAAGAAACAACAGACCCCCTATGTCCCGTCCAAACTATCCCAATCATGCCAGAGGAAACATGAGGTCTAGAGGAAACCACAACAATAACCACGGCAACTCCAATAACTTCAACCGTGCATCGCCCAAGTCCAACAACAACACCAACAACAACAATACTGCCCCAAGGACTGGAAGAAATGATGTGCCTATTGCAGGAAAAGACAAGTCCATGATTACTTTCTTTGAATGCGGAGTCAAGGGTCACTACTCCAACCAGTGCCCCAAGAAGCTTGCATCAACCACCAATGTGAATGCACCTGCGCAGTAGCAGCGTCGTGTCCAGCCTGGAAAGAGATTTTCCCCAGGGAGCCCGCTCAACCACAATGGCTGTCTGTTCCACATGAATGCTGAAGAAGCTCAGGAAGCGACATATGTCGTGCTGGGTATGTTTTCTGTTAACTCGGTACTTGCAAGAGTGTTGTTTGATTCTGGAGCATCGCACTTGTTTGTTACAGAAGAATTTGCATGCACTAGTAAGATTCAACCAATAAAATTGAAGCATGTTATGATAGTTCAAATACCTGGGTCAACCACCAAAGCTAGAAAAAATTGCAAGGCTGTACCTATCAGAATCCATGGAATAGATTTTTATGCTAATCTAATAGTACTTGGAACCAAAGGTTTGGAAGTAGTACTAGGAATGGATTGGATGTCGAAACATAAAGGATTGATCGACTGTGCCAAGAAAGCCATAACCATGACTAGTAGCACTGGACAATCAGTAGAGCATGTATCTGAGACGCTGCCTCGTCAAGTCAAATGCAACAACAGTCTAGCCCAACCAACCCTAGACCAAGTCAGAGTAGTCTGTGAATATCTCGACACGTTCCCAGATGAATTGCCTGGTATGCCCCAAGATCGGGATATCGAGTTCATCATTGAACTAGTTCCTCGAACTAGACCCATAGCTCAGAGACCTTATAGTATGAACCCATCTGAATTAGTGGAGCTGAAGAAGCAACTTGATGCTATGCTGGAGAAAGGTCTGATTCAACCAAGTGCATCGCCATGGAGATCGCCTGTTTTGTTTGTGGATAAGAAAGATGGAGGTAACCGTTTGTGCACGGATTACCGGAAGTTGAATGATGTCACCATCAAAAACAAGTACCCACTGCCAAAGATTGAAGATCTGTTTGCCCAGTTGACTAGTGCCAGAGTGTTTTCTAAGATTGATCTTAGAACTGGTTATCATCAACTCAAGATTCATGCAACGGATATCCCAAAGACCGCCTTTACCACCAGATATGGATTGTGTGAGTACACTGTCATGTCTTTTGGATTAACCAATGCCCCCGCTTACTTCATGAATCTCATGAATAAGATTTTTATGAACTTCCTGGATAAGTTTGTCATTGTTTTTATCGACGATATTCTGATCTATTCCAAGTCAGAAGAAGACCATGAGCTACACCTGAGAACCATCCTTGAAACCTTAGAGAACATCTGTTGTATGCCAAGTTTAGCAAATGTGAGTTCTGGTTAAAGGAAGTAGGATTCCTAGGACATATCGTGTCGGCGGGAGGAATTGTTGTCGATCCCACCAAGATTAAGGATGTTGAAGAATGGAAAACCCCAACCACTCAAACCCAAGTCCGCGCATTTCTCAGATTAGCGGGATATTACCGCAAGTTCGTAGAAGGATTTTCAAGCATCGCAAGACCGCTGAGCCAGCTGTTGAAGAAAGATCAGAAGTTTGAATAGACGGACAAATGTGAAGCAAGTTTTCAAGAGCTCAAGAAGAGATTGATTTCAGCCCCAATTCTGATTATGCCGGATATCAAGAAGCCTTTTGATGTGTATTGTGATGCATCCAAGATTGGTCTCGGGTGTGTGTTGATGCAAGAAGGAAAAGTCATATCATATCATATCTGCCTAGACAACTAAAGCAACATGAGTAAAACTACCCTACCCATGACTTAGAACTAGCAGCTGTAGTTTTAGCTTTGAAGACCTGGCGTCATTACCTTATGGGTAACCGCTTTGAGATTTATTTGGATCACAAGAGTCTGAAGTATATATTCACCCAGAAGGAGCTGAATATGAGGCAAAGGATATGTATAGAGTTAATCAAGGATTATGACCTTGACATTCACTATCACCCCGGCAAAGCCAATGTGGTAGCAGATGCTCTTAGTAGACTGTCGTGTAGATTAAACACCATGATTAAAGAAGCCCATCCAAGTTTTCATGACGAGTTGGAGCAGTTTAGAATGGAGCTAGTTAGCGAAAGGTTCCTACCCAGTATTGAACTTCAACCCACTTTAATTAGTAAGATCAAGGAAGCCCAGAAAGGAAATGCAAGTATCGACGGAATCAAGCGTCGTATCGGTATAGGGAAGGTACCCGGATTCACCAAAGATGAATAAGGAGTTTTGTGGTACAAAGGACGTATCTGTGTACTAGCAGATTCCGAGTTGAAGAAAGTCATCATGTAGGAATCTCATGATACTCTTTATTCTATTCACCCGGGAGGAAAAGATGTATCAGGATTTGAAGGAGCAATTTTGGTGGAACAAGATGAAGAGAGAAATCGGAAGATACATAGCCAAGTGTGATATCTATCAGAGAGTCAAAGCAGAGCATCAGCGACCCACAGGACTTTTGCAACCATTGCAGATTCTGGAATGGAAATGGGATTCTATTTGAATGGATTTCATCACCAGTTTGCCTACCTCTAGTAGGGGAAATGACTCTATTTGGGTCATAGTTGATAGAGTGTCCAAGGTAGCCCATTTTATACCTATCAAGACCACCTACCAGAGTTCGAAGCTAGCAGAGGTGTACATTGCTAGAATCGTCAGTTTGAATGGAACCCCTAAGACCATAGTGTCAGATCGAGGAACCCAATTTACCTCAAGATTTTGGTAGAAAGTCCAAGAAGGATTAGGAACCAAGCTGAACTTCACCACAACTTATCACCCACAAACCGATGGACAAACTAAAAGAGTCAACCAAATCTTAGAAGATATGTTGAGATCTTGTGTGCTAGAATATGGATCAAAATGGGAAGATTGTCTGCCTTTCGCAGAATTCTCATACAACAATAGTAACATCCCAATTTCAGCAACCCTGATTAGTTTTCCAGAATGCAAAAATCAGGGGGAACAAAAACTTTTTGTTGTTTAGTGATGAAGTGTTTGCCTGTTGTTTGACAATGATTATGATTATGATTGTGTATTAGGTCATATACTCCATACCTTAACACTAGTTAACAAAAGCTACTTCCCAAAACTGTCTTGGCTTAATTTCCATATTCTCAAATGTTCTGGCATTTCAAAACCTGAGCCAAGAAGCCTTTGCAAACCAACTATTTTAGTAGCTTCTATTCATCAAACATGGAGAGCTATAGAATATTATCTCCTTATGTTTTCAAGATAGAACCTTCAACTACTCTTCTCTCTAGGTTTCCCAAAACCTCTTTTTAAAGCTTTTGAATTCTACTCTTGGTAGAGATACCAAGGACTCTCATCTTATTCAAACTCCAACCTTTTCAAAATACCCAACCTTCCCTCAAGCCAGGCTTGATGGTAACCCTAGTAGTAAGTTTGCTTGGTTTGTAAGATGAGTTGTCTTGATCTGCTGCTTGATTTGTCTGCTTAGGAGATAGTATGAGCTACTCTAGGAGATCATCACTAGGATCAAGATGTTTCCAAATCACCACACCCTAGGCAAGAATACAAAGCTGGATCTGATCTCTAACTACTAGGTGATCATCTAAAACCCTTAACCAGACCCCTTCTGAAGTGATCCCTTCTAGAAGCTTCCAAGTCAATGAAGACCAATATCAATAAAGGATCCTTCCTACTAAATATACACTACAACATCATCCACTTGATGATGCTTTGGTACCTTGCAACCCATCAAGATCATCACCACCCACATTCTAGTCAAAAAACCCTAAATCTGCCTAATTTGGCTAAGTTTGGAATCTGTTTCAACATCACCTTTTTGAATGCCTCCCTTTCTCAACCCTTGTGCATTTTTGGAAATGTACTTGAACCATCTTGTAAAACATCCTAAGGACTACCAAGGCCCACTCTTTCCCTTGGTTAGATCATTCTCCAACCCACTTGTTCTTGATGGTTTTGCATGCAAGAAATTAACCTTTCTTGCAAATCTTATCATCATGCCTACTTTGACAGAAGCTCACACCATCATCCTACCCTCTATGGACCAAATATTTACATGGTTATGTTCTACTCCTTTAGGTTTATCATTAACTACTTAACTTGTTCCAATTGGATCCTTGTGCTTCTTAAACCCACAAGGTTTTGAAGGCCAGTTGATAATCAGCTTTGGCAGGCTTATTTTATTCAAAGTTTGAAATTAATTCTTGGTGAACTCAAGCAAGATCAAGCTCAAACCTCTATACCATGTTGATGTACATTACTTGTTATATCCATCCATCTATCCCATGCCCCAAAGGGAGATCTGAGCTCCAAGATCCCACAAGATCTTGGTGGCATGAAAACAATCTTACCCAAGATCCTTAAATCTCTAGTTTTCACTAAAATCAACTTGGATTCTCCAATCCCAAGGTTGCAAATTCTTGTTACACCTTTTCTACATCATCTACCTTGATCATCAAGATTTATCAAATATTATCCATAATTATTATGGACCAAATCTATTTAATTCTTTTAATAGACAAAATCCCCAAAACTTCATCCACAATGGAAAGTTTGGTTTTTGCCAAAACACTTCCTCAAATTTTGGCTCAATCAAGATCCATATGTCATACCCTAACTTCCAACTTCAAAAATAAATATTTTTTGAAGGGTTTTATTATTTCTTTTTGCCTATTCTCTTAAATGGCAGAAGTGGAATAATAAATGTTTTAAATACTTTTAATCCTCAATAAATCTCGGGAAAATTCTCCTAAGTGTGTATTCACATTTGGGACCACCTCACATCAAAATTCAACAAGGTCCAATGTAAAAATACCAAATGAGCTCCAATACTTCAATTCTGCAGTTTTTGAATAAATGGATTTAAGTGGACTTCTAATCTTATGAAAAATCCCAAATAAATCCAGAGATGCATCCTAACCTTACCCATCTACCAGCATCCTTATCTCAATTCGTTAAGGTCAAAAATCAAGAAATAAACCTTGATCATCCCTTATGGCAGATTTGAACATTTAGCCATTTTGTATCAAAAACCAAACCAAACCCTCTCTCCAACCTTACCAAGCAAGCTTGTACAACACCCACCCCTCCTCTTGTTGACCATCACTATAGCCCGACCACTGTAGCTTCCCCCTCCCTTGTCTCTTGTGTTTGGAAGAGGAGTAGAGAGAAGAGAGACAACCACGAGATGCCAAAATCTCTTCAAAGCTTGCCACAGCAGCAACCCTCCCTCTCTCTGACCTGCAGCCCGATCAGATACCACCCTCCCTGCCCACAACATCCTCTCCCCCTGGTTTCCCTCCTCCCTCACATGCTCAATGGACCAAGTCCATGATGGACTACTCCCTCCTGGTTAAATAGGCCAGAGGCCACCCCATGCCTCCCCTGCCCCTCATTTGCTTCCTCTCCCTTCTTCTTACCACCCCAGCACCCCCTCTCCCTCTCCACTGCCCTGTGCTGCTCTAGAGAGAGAGAAAAGAGCATCGGGCTCCTTCTCAACAGCGAGCTAAGCTCCCTCTCCTCACCACCTCTCTCTCTACATGTCGCACTCGTGCACTCCTCTCGTCCTCCTGATGCTAATGGTGCCCTTTGTGCTTACATGGAGCAGCCTCTAGAGCAACGCCGGCGAGCCTCGAAGGTCGGTGCCGTCGGATCCTCTCACGAGCGTTCACCCCGGTGCGAGTGCCCCGTGCCGCCCATCCCCAGGCTCGCGGGCGTTGACCACATCGCCTCGTCGCTTCCTCCCCGGCCCTCCCGCACCTAGGTGAGCTCCTGGACCCCCGCTGCAGCGACCTAGGGTTCGGTCTCCCTGTTCCCGGCCAGAGGTAAACGACGGACCTGCGCCGTCGATTCGATTCTAATCGAACGGCCCATAGCGCCCGATACCGCTTTGCCGGCTCCTGTCTCTAGCGGCCGGACCCCACCTAGCGGGATCGAATCCGCCTCTCGCGTGTGTGCCGCCTAGGTGGGCCGAATTCCCCCGGCGCGGCCCAACTCCCTGCTGGATCCGGCCCGGCTACCCATGTTATTTTCCTTTATCAATTCCCGATCCAGAATATTGACCTAGGGTTTAAATGATTTTAAAATTGGAAAATATCAGGTTATGCCCATATCTAAATTTACCCATGTAGCCACCTGTTTTGCTAATCATGTTGTACCAAAAGTTTGGCCTAGTACCACCAGTATCTTTTCTATAGATTTATTTACCAAAATGTACCATTTCTAGTAAATAAATTCCTAAGTGAGATACACATCTCCAACAGGGATGAAACCAAGTTCCACTGATAGCATAACTATAGGCCTACCATCTAGACCTTGTCCCTTGCCAAGGTAAATAGCAGTTTATTGTTAGCAAAAATAGCTCTGATCTGACTTTAGAAAATTCCCTAGACCAAACCATGAGTTGTTTTGACCTCATTCCAACTCTCTGTGTTGTTGTACACTAAGTACTACCAAAATCCAGGAGACCAAGATTTATTGAGCTTTTGAGGATTTCTAATGAATTAAACATTTCTGTCCATAGAGTTATCACTACATAAATCATCACAGTAGTTCCACAACTCCAAAAAGGATAATTAAAATCTCTACATAAATATATTCTAAATACCTACCAGGTGTCCTTGGAATCAAATCAAAAGCTTCTGTAGATTAAATCTGGTGAAAAAGACAAATTGCATGTAGAACTGACTTTGGGAATTTCCTGAGGGCATTCTGGTAATTATTTTGGAGTGATTCCAACTCTTAGCTATTCAGTACTTCAAACTCTACCTGACCATCGAGGAAATAATTTTTGGAGCTCTAGAACTTTTTCTGGTGAATTACTTCCTAAAACTAGAGCTTTTATCACTAGAATATTCCTAAGAAATTAAAGAAAAGTGATAAAATAGTGAAACCACTTTTCTTGGTTTCATTTTATCAACACCTATCTGTTGGTACCATTTCTACACAATGGTATCATATAGAACAGGTCCTTGGTCCAAAACCCCTTCTTAGTAGTTCCTCAGCTATAAACCCTAAGGGATGTTCATCCCCTTCTCCAAGGCCATCTCAATCTCCTAAATCCAATCCTCTCTAAAACTACTAAATCTTAATTGGAGATTGTTCAAGTGCTTGCTGTATGTTTTCCCACTTGTATGCCTTATGTTGATTGTGCCGTTTTGTTTGCTTGCATGTGCTACCTTATGACGACGATAGTGCGATATTATCGGGGACGAGAAGATGTGGTTATTATTGGATTACTATGGTATTATAAGAATAAGTCCAGGGACAATTATGCCACATTGCTGATCACAAGAAAGCCAACTTCTTGCTCATAAGCCTTGTCCTACTATTTTACTTATGCATGTTTTATCTACTGCTTATCAAGAATGCACTGTTTTACTATATGTTGATGAATATATGGTAGTGGTTTGGCTCCTCCGAACTATTACACTTTTGGTACTACTACGTAAAAACCCCTTGATGACACCTACTGGTCCCTAGTAGAATAGATGGTGCATATCACCATAACCCTCTGGAGACCCCGCTTTAGCCAAAGCAAAACTAGAGGATGGGAACAACCCCAAAAAGGTTTTACCAAATGTTTTATGATAAAACCTTGGTGAGGTGGGACCTCCCAAGAGATGTTGAGAAAGAAAAAGGTTTTGTTTTACAAAAATGCTGAAGGAAAGCTGGAGGAAAAAGGTTTATGAAAACGCACCCGGTTCTTTGCAGTTTTGCTAGAACAATTAACCCGTGCAACCACATTACTCTGGAATGGGACAAGGCTGGATTTGATGTTTGTCTATTCTGGTATAAGCTGCCTCACAACTACTATGGGGGGGTCGCGATCCCTGGAGGCTGGGCCTTCTCCCGTAAAGGTCCATGTGGGACATCGACCTGGAGAAGGAACAAACTGTCTGCGGGCAACCAGGCGTTACTATGAGCCCCTCATTGAAAGCGTCCACTGTGTGAAGTGTAAAATGCACTCCGTTTGGTCCTCGGTACCCGACGTCCCGGTTTTGAGGGGAACAACACTCGTAGGGTAGGCACTTATATTGGAGTGGGCCTCCAGAGAGTCTTGATCGATTACTCGACCCCAGATTGGTGTATATTAGGGTAGTGTACCCGGATGGTGTGGGGAAAGTGTGCAACCTCTGCAGAGTGTAAATCTATTCGAATAGCCGTGTCCGTGGTCATGGACGGTTGGGAAGGTTGTTATAGAGCGGTGCTGGTTTTGTTTTCAAAAAGGATTTCAGAAAAGAAATGGCTTTGGAAATGTTTTGACCATGGGATGGTCGTAAAGGAGAAAGGTTTTGACCATGGGATGGTTGGAAGGAGGAGAAAGGAGTTTGGTCGTGGGACGATCTGAAGACGGGAACAAATGGGTACCCCAATCCTAGTGTTTACAAAACTTTTCAAAAGGTTTCCAAAAAGGCTTTACAAAAGTTTTTAACAAAGATATGGAGATGCCATATCTACAAGAGAAACTATTTTAGAGAAGAACCCCGCTTGGAGCCCTCCTACTACCACAACCATATTGCACATCTCCTTGTTTTTACTACTCTCTTAAGGTGGTTTGAGAGTACATTCAAAGTACCCACTGGCATTGTCCCTGGCTATTAACTTGGTCAGATATCGAGAAGAAGGTGAAGTAGACGACTATGCGAGCTACGACGTTCTCCCAGTCAGTTTCCTGTAGGTTAAGGCATGGCTCGGGCTCTATGCTTAATGAAGTTCTGCTGATGATTGATCGATGTAGCCATAATGGCAAATAAGGTATGACATGTATTCGTTATGTATTGGATGTTTATTTTGATACTTGACTGTTATGTTCCACGACTAACTGATCATGGGATCGTGGTTGTATGCATAACAGGGATTCTCGGAGGATTAATCCGGGGGCCCCACAACAATAGTTATGAAGCTAGTTTGCAAATGGCCCCCTTTGAATTTCAGTATGGAAGGACTGGCTTCACACTTGACTGTCCATTCAAACTACTTGTCCTTCTTCAGCTCTTGGAAACTGGCTTCACACTTGTCTGTCCATTCAAACTACTTGTCCTTCTTCAACAATTGGGTCATTGGTCAGGCTATGCTCGAGAATCCTTCTACGAACTTGCGATAATATCCCGCTAATCCGAGAAATGAACGGAATTGGGTTTGATTGGTTGGGGCTTCCCATTCTTCGACATCTTTGATCTTGGTGGGATCAACAGAGACTCCTCCGGCAGACACAATATGTCCTAGGAATCCTACTTCTTTCAGCCAAAACTCACACTTGCTGAATTTGGCATATAACTGATGCTCTCTCAGGGTTTCTAGGATGATTCTCAGATGTTGCTCATGCTCTTCTTCTGACTTGGAGTAGATAAGGATGTCGTCGATAAACACAACTACAAACTTATCTAGGAAATACGTAAAGATCTTATTCATGAGATTCATGAAATAAGCAGGGGCATTGGTTAATCCAAAAGACATAACAGTATACTCGTATAAACCATAGCGAGTAGTAAAGGCGGTCTTCGGAATATCCGTTGCATGAATCTTAAGTTGGTGATAACCAGTCCTAAGATCAATCTTTGAGAATACCTAGGCTCCAGTCAACTGATCAAATAAATCCTCTATCTTTGGCAAAGGGTACTTGTTCTTGATGGTGACGTCATTCAACTTTCTGTAATCTGTACACAGACGATTGCCTCCATCTTTCCTGTCTACGAATAACACTGGTGATCTCCATGGTGATGTGCTTGGTTGAATCAAGCATGTTGCTAACATGGCATCCAACTGCTTCTTCAGTTCCACTAACTCTGAGGGGTTCATGGTATAGGGTCTCTGGGCTATAGGTCCGGTTCCGGGGATTAGTTCGATAATGAACTCAATATCCCTTTCCGAGGGCATACCTGGCAATTCATCTGGGAATACGTCGGGGTATTCACTGGCTACTCTGACTTAGTCTATGGTGGGCAGGGCTACACTCTTGTTGCACTTGAATTGACGGGGTAAGGTTTCAGAGATATGCTCTACTGTTACTCCAGAACTACTGGTCATGGTGATGGCTTTCTTAGCACAGTCTATCAGTCCTTTATGCCTTGACATCCAGTCCATACCTAGTACTACTTCCAATCCTTTGGTTCCAAGTACAATTAGGTTGGCATAAAAATCTATCCCATGTATTCTGATAGGTACAACTTTGCAAATTTTTCTAGCTTTTGTAGTTGAACCGGGGATTTGAACTATCATGACATGCTTCAGGTTTTTTGGGTGAATCTTACTAGTGCATACAAATTCTTCGGTGACAAATGAATGTGATGCTCCATAATCAAACAATACTCTTGCTAAAACTGAGTTGACAGAAAACATACCCAGCACTACATCTGGCGCTTCCTAGGCTTCTTCTGCATTCATGTGGAAGAGACGACCATTGCGGTTGTGAGGGTTCCCTAGGGAAAATCTCCTTCCTGGTTGAACAAGACGCTGCTGCTAAGCTAGGGCATTCACAGGTGCATTGGTGGCATTCTTCTTGGGACACTCATTGGAGTAGTGACCCTTCACTCCACACTCGAAACACGTGATCTGGGACTTGTCCTTGACTGCGACAGGCACAGCATTGCTGCCAGTTCTGGGTGCAATGTTGTTGTTGTTATTGTTGCTCTTGGGAGGGGCATGGTTGAAATTGTTGGCATTGCCAGAGTTGTGATTGTTTCCTCCATACTTCACATTGCCTCTGCTACGGTTGGGGTAGCTTGGGCGAGGATTTGGGGGTCGGTTGTTCCTTGGTGCATATCCTGGTGAGGGGTTGGGACAGTACTTCTGGTGACTACTAGATCCAGACTGCTGCATCATACGACGCTTGCGGTTGTCGTTTGCCTGGTTAATCTTCCCTTCCATCTGAATGGCAGAGTCGACTAGCTCTTTGAGATCCTGAAAACGGATGTTGACGAGGACAGTCTGCATCTCATCATGCAGTCCGTTCAAGAATCTCTCTTTCTTGACCTCTGTGTTGATCTCATCAAGTGTATATCTGGCAAGTGACAGGAATCTGTCACGGTACTCCACCACAGTCATTCTTCCTTGCTTCAATTCGCGGAATTCATCTCTCATCCTGTTGATGATACATTGCGGCACATGGGTGAGGCTGAACTTGACTTTGAATGCTTCCCAGGTCATCACCTGGCCATGGTTAATATCACGGATGCTATTCCACCAAGCTCTGGCATCTCCCGCCAGATAGTGGGTGGCGAAGAGAACTTTCTCAGTTTTATCAACTCCTGCAACTTCAAGGTTGGTTTCCATGGTCTGTAACCAGTCATCAGCATCTAATGGGTTCTCGGATTGGTTGAAGATTGGGGGATTTGTGTTCTGAATTTTTTTGAGTTTGGATCCATGGTGATCCTGATTTCCATGTCCTTCGTTGTTGAGAGCCATTTGGGCGGTCTGCTGCAATGTTGCTAAGTTGGCTTGACTCTTGGCCCTTCTTGCTTCACGGTTCGCGATGAGATTCTACAAGATCTGCAGCATTGGATCCTGCGACGAGCTGCTCCCTCCTTGGTTTCCACGAGTCATCTGAAGATTGAGATAGATATAGGGGTAAGAGGGAAATTCTAATGTTCATGGTTTTGGGTTTTCAAAGCTAAAACTTTGAGTTAGACTCAGGTTTTTCAAATATCTTCATTTTCATTCATGCAAGCAAGCACCTGATACAACACACACCACAACAAACAAAGGGGAAAATAGATGGTTTGAAGAACCATTCTACAAGCTACGATACAAGGAGATGATACATCTCATGCTACGACAGTGCTCTAGTGCATCTACTCATCGTCGATGAAATCGGAGTCCTCATCATCAGTGTAGAAGTCCATAGCATCCTCCTCCAGAAAGTCATCATCGTTGCTGAGGTAAGAATCCATGTCTCCCTGAATGTCTTCACCCTCATCTTCTTCTTCCTTGGCGGCAAGCTGAGCTTCCTGCTCCTTGACGGTCTTCTCGAGGTCGGCCACCTTCTTGCGAAGACGGGCAATGGTGCGATCCTTCTTGGCACGCTGGCGGCGAAGAGACTGGCGATCTTGGACGAGCAGTGCGAAAGTCTGGGCCTTCTGGTCGGCAATGGCATGGTTCTGGTTGGCTAACTCCCTGGTATTGTCCAGTTCCTTCGGTCTGTCATGAAGCAAGAAGTCAAGGTTCTCCACTTGACGCCTCAATTATGGGTGACTTGGCATCTCCATCGGCATTCCCATGAAGTCATGTCTTGCATAGTGGGCAAAACGGGTTCCTTGGATCTTGTTGATGCTGAGGGCACATAGACGTGCGAGAGCTTCATGCATTGCCCTGGCTAATCCATCTAGCCAGTTGTTCTCTCTCACAGAGAACTAAATTCTTCCAGAAGTTGGTGTTTCGATGCTTCCGTGAAGATCTGCGGTGACTAGCCACTGTAGGTCTCCTCCTGGGGGTCCTGGAAGTTGAGCTCCAAGAAACTCCGGATGTGGGCGTCCTAGTAACTCCGACAGTGAATCCAGATCCCTCTCGAAGATCAGCTGACCTCCTTTTCCCAACTGGTAAAACTTGCTGAACTGAGTCTCCATCTACAAGAATTAAGGATGAGGAAGTTAGTGAAGTGATCAAGTGTGTCAAATTTTAAGTAGTAGTGTAAGAATTTTGAGGAACATGAATTTTTGAGAAAGAATGAGTTCACAAGGGTAAGAGAGGAAATAGTTTTTCATAAATACTCACTTTGGTTTTGAAGCTAAGTTTTTGGTTTGGACGTCCATTCTAACTAGGGTCTCCTATGGTCAGGATGGCTCTGATACCAACTTGTCAACACCCGGATTTTTAATCCCAGATGCCCGTTATGCCATACCTCGCAATCCCAGGATTACCATTTTTGCGAGACATAACGGATTGGATATCACAGTACATCATCCATTACAAACCATACATAAGGTCTTTACACAAATAAGGATCTCATGATCCAGTCTTTAATACAACAAGCAGCGGAAATAAAAGATAACCGTAGCGGTGGGGTCCATCTTCAAGGGCACAGGCAATGTTGGCGAAGGTAGATAGTCCTAGTTATCATAGCCGTCCTGATGACCATCCTCCTGATAGTCTCCTTCATAGTCTGGCCATGAGAATAGCCAGGGACAAAAGCCATGAGTACTCTTTAAGTACTCGCAAACTACTATTAACATGTACTATAGTTCTAGGTTAAAGTGCTAAATCTAAGTTTAACTATAAAGTTAAGTTTGAAACCTAAGCTGAGTTCAGAAGCAAAGAAAGATAAAGTACAGTTCTAGAATCACTTAAGTTGGGAACATGTATAATAAGCACAACCCAGTTGTGGTCAAGTCAAGATTCATCATTCATTTCAAGTTATTTAGAAAACATCTGACAATGAAAAAGTATGGCCATTCCAACTGTCCATAACCACGAACGCGGCTATTTGAATAGTTTGACACTCTGTAGAGGTGGTACACTTTCACCACAAGATTCGATACATCTGTCAGGGACAACCCTGAATCATCATACTTGGTATGCAGACAGTCAAACATAACCTTCCCTTTACACACCCTAGTATAAGCACCTCTCCTATGAGCATGGCCTCCCAACCATGACCATCAGTCATCTTGGGCACTGCATAGGTGGACATCATGAGAGGTAGCCTCAGCTCAAACCTCTCCCATGAGGGAACTAATACTAATGCATATAAAATTCCAGCTAAGCCTTACCCAATTCAGGTAATGTGGTTGTACGGTAAATTTGGAATGGTATCGCATCTGAATCCAACCATCAGTTTTAATAAAAGGGTTAAGGCTCATGCCTCATCATTTCCATCATCATAAACCAGTTGTGTTTCTCAACACATGTCAAAACATCTCAATATAATGACTCATCATTCCAAGGTTTTCACAACTCATTTTCACCAATTGTTCCCATCTAAAGTGACTCAAGTTTTTGATCTACTCCAAAATACTAAGTTAAGAGTGTTCACTAAGGGGGAAAATGATGGGTTCAATCTCATGCCATAGAATGACATCTAAAGGTTTCTAAGTATGTCAAGTTTTATACTTTTTATGCTACCTTCAAAACAAGTAAAGAACTTTGTGTAAACTAAGGGAGGTAAAACTTGTCAATAAGACTTGAGGTACTAATAGTTAAAGGGGGTGTGATCAAAGCATGCTTAAGGCATCTTTGCTAAACCATCTAGTTTGTTTCTAGTTTTCTAAGAACTAAACTTGCAAGGGTTAACTCTGGGGTATTGCTAGCTTGCTAAGGGTAGCTTGCACTGTTAATGGTGGCTTGCCTTGGTTGGTGCAGTGGTTGAAGTTTTCTTCGTCTTCGTCTTGATAGCACTCCTCCTTCTCGTAAGCTTGGTCGGTACTATCTTCTATAACAATACATACGGAGTAGACAATCACCAAACAATACTTAACTAGGATAGATAGCATTCTAAGACACACAATTGATGATCTATTATCATCACAAGCATCACAAGTTTAATTTAATAGTTTCAACCTTTTTATTTTAGAAAAGTAATTTCTACGCATTGAAAAATTAACTAACATTTAATATTCACCACTTAAAATATGGGATCATGTTGACACATGTCATCACCACATATTCTAACATGTGGGAATGAGATTTAAGGGTTGGATCAATATTACTTTGGTTTAAGTTCATTATTTAATAATTTAAAGTGACTAGAAATGCCTATATAGCATTATTTTGGTACTAGTCCAAAGTCACTGCATGTAAACCTTAATATTATTACATATTTAGATAGATATGATGAAATGTGATTTTTGAGAGTTGGAATCAACTCAAAATCTAACTTGGTTGATTTTATAAAAATGTTGCAAGGTGTAAATGCTTCTGTTTTGTTATTTTTATTAGGAGAGCTCTATAACTCTAATTGAATTAAATCCAACGGGTTAGATCATTTCAATACCTCTCAGACAAAATTAGTTTCATACAATTTGGATTTCTAAAACTCTTTGAATCGATTTTCAAACTAGGAGACAAAAACTAGATTTAATCTAAAAATAAAAATCCAGATTTGAACGGGTGGGCTAGCGCGGGAAAAGACTTGGGCCGGCCCAGTGGGGCTCCACGGCGCGGGGCTCAGCTGACAGGGGGTCCCGCTTGTCAGCGGCACTTAAAACGCGAAACGGTACGCGCGCCGTGGGCCGTAGGATTAGAAGGGGAATCTACGGGTGAGGGTCGTCGTTGATGATGAACAGGTCGAAGGCGAGCTCGAACCCTAGCGGCTCGGTGGGGGTCTGCTAGGGATGTACCAGGGCTCCAGCAGGGTCGGCGAGGCGGGAAAACGAACTGGAAGACGATAGCGAGGCGAGGCGTGGTTGCGGTGGAGCTTGGGGTGGTCGTAATCAGGGGCGCCCTTCTCCTCTAGAGGCGGTGGCTCCGGCTCCAATTCCGGCGAGCTGCTGCTCCCTTTTCTCCGGCGAGAGGTGGATGAGGTTCAGAGAGGTGAGGGGAGTGGAATGGTGTGGATAGAAGAGGCTGGGGAGGGCTCCTTTTATAGGCCCAACGGTGAGACCGAGCGGGATGGGCAGGCGACTCCGGCGACAAGGCTACGGCGGGGTAGAGGCATGGCTGGGGGTGGCGATCGATGGGCGGTCCCCTGGCGGTGCTCTAGGAATTGAATGTGGCCGTAGGGGCGGTGGCACGCGCTTTGGGCGAGGTGGCGCTCTGACAGGTAGAGGCGGCGGTGTCCACAGAGAGCGGTGGCTGTGAGGCGTTGGGCGGCCAGCGGGGGTGTCTGGGATGTTCTCCAGGTCCTGGCGGAGCGGCGGGCGCGGGCTGCGGCCAAGAGGCGGTTTGTGCGAGCAAGGACAGAGCGTGCTCTGGGGCGGTGTCGGCATGCTCTACCAGCTCCGGGCGCGGCGGTTCCTGGCTGCTCTGCCCTCTGTCTCTAGCCTGGGGCTGGTTGGACGGTGGAGGTGGACCACTGGCGGTGTGCTAGACATGGCGAGAGAGGTTGGCGGCTGCTGTGGCACGATGTCGCCGGTGGGGGTTCTCAAGGTGCTTGGCCTTAATGGCCATGACCATTTGGTCATGTGCACAGGGTGTGGCCGGGCTAGCAAAGGGTAGGGCTGGTACTGAGGGAACAAGGGGACAAGGTTAGGCACAAATGGCGACCAAGATCAAAACAGTGTTTTAAATTTGGCTAGATTTGTGCACACAAGCTGTTTGATGAAATGGCCGAAAGAGAGAAAGTTTTGCATTTTGGTTTCAAAGTTTTTTAGTGATCTCCACTAGTTCTAGGTAGTCTCTAGTTGCAAGGGTTTTGAAAGTGGAGCTCAAATTGATGAGTTTTGAAATAGGGGTGATCTATGCATATGCATTAGATTCAATTTTCAAATGCCAAATAAAATAAGTAAAAGAATGTTTTTAGCAGATCAAAAGGTGGTCCTTGGTACCTCATTATGTGTACTAGCAAGGGGTACAAAGATCAAGAATTGTTTCTGTTAAGAATTGAGTACTAGGAATAGCCAAAGTAGTGTAGTGGATTAAAATGGCCAAAATGACCATTCCTCCTTTTTAATTCTTTTTGATTTGATTTTCTTTAGGAAAAGTTTGTGAATGATGTAGATTATGTTTAAATCACCTAAGAAACATTTTACAAGCATTGGATCACACCATCATGGCAATTCAAAAAAACTCCTATTTTAAATGCACACACATATGAATGCTTTCATTTTAAATTTGGAAAAGTTTTTGTTAACCCCATTTTTGGATGATTTGATCTTGATAAGCTTGGATTAAAGTTTTGGGATGTTATAACCTACTTTGAGAGCATATTGGCCATTCTTAGTTCTATGTGCATTGTCCTAAGACTTGTTGATTGATGCATAGCTTTGATATTGTTTGTTTTAAACTATTTGTATCTAGTCACTCTTATGAACTTTGAAGGTTTCTTATGCATTTATGTTTGCTACTCTATGAGGGACAAGCTTAATGCCACTATGCTATGTTTTCTTTATGTGAAACAAACGAACGTCTTGCAAAGCATTGTTATTCATGAATCTTTTGTTTTTGTCTTTTCATGTTGCAACATAGTTGCTTTGCCTTGTTGTTAGAACTTTGTCTTTCATGTTTCGATTGAAGTACTATGATCCCAGCTATCAATGTTTTACAAATACTTTGATCAAGTTTATGATGGTGCATGTCACCTCAAAAATTATTCTTTCTTTTTATCCCTTACCTACTCAAGGACGAGCAAGAGTTAAGCTTGGGGATGTTGATATGTTGCTAACATATCCATAATTTTTGATGTTCCATGCTTGGTTTTATCTACTTTCTTATGTTTTG
This sequence comes from Avena sativa, assembly GCA_916181665.1. Taxonomy (NCBI): domain Eukaryota; kingdom Viridiplantae; phylum Streptophyta; class Magnoliopsida; order Poales; family Poaceae; genus Avena; species Avena sativa. The sequence continues at coordinate 284,497,752 of OV702289.1, read as the reverse complement.
TCCACACTTTGGAGTACTTTTCATATGATTTCTTGGACTAACCTATTAACAAGTGCCATAGTGCCAGTTGCCTGTTTTCTGCTAGTTTTGGTTCCAGGAAAGTCAGAAAATGAATATTCTCGGAATTGGACGGGACAAAAGCCAAAGTTATTATTTTACCGGGGGACACTTGGAGCCAGAATACGAGACGGAGAAGGGCCAGAGGGTGGCCACACCACCTGGTGGCGCGGGCCAGGCCAGGCTGCTCCAGGGGGTGGTGTGGGCCCCTCCAGCACCCCCTCGGTCTCCCCTCACGCCTATAAGAGCCTCCCAATGCATAAACCCTAAATCATCAAGCCTCCAGCCACGAAAAGTTCCGCAGCACCGCTGCCACCGAAGGGGAGATTCGGTGGACAGAAAATCTCTGTTCCGGCACCCTGTCGGGATGGGGAAGTGCCCTCGGAGCCATCTCCATCGATATCCACCATCTCCATCACCATTGCTGATTCCCATGATGAGGAGGGAGTAGTTCTCTCTCGAGGCTAAGGGTTGTACCGGTAGCTATGTGTTCATCTCTCTCTCTCTATGCATGATCTTATTGAGATCATGAGCTTGTAATCTATAGATCTACCTTGCTACTCAAGTGCTTTAATAGATCTCTGCTCTCCCCATGTGTGTGAAGTTGACAGTGTGCACACCATGGTGGCACTTAGGCTAGAGATTACAAATACTTTTTATGAGTTATATTTGGAGTTGGATGTCTTTATGAAATTGTGGTGTTTGTTTGAACCATCTAGTGCTCAAGGTGACAGTGTGGGGTTATCTAGATGGGAAAGGCTTACTTTGAGGTGTGCTGTTATAGCCCTACCATGGATTAGAGTGTCCAACCAGAGAGTAGTTCAGCGTAGTATCATAAAGAAGAACATATTTATATGAGAGTGTTCACTAGTGAAAGTATGATCCCTAGGCCTTGTTTCTAAGCACTGAAACACCGTTTCTATTAGATCTATTACATGTTTGCTTGCTTCTATCTTTATTTCAGTTTACCTTTAGTCTCTTCCACGCCATCCAAGTATTTTCTAGCACCATTGTCTTATACCCATATCACTTGTATTTCACTATCTCTGCGCTGAACTAGTGCACCTATACACCTGACAAGTGTATTGGGTGTGTTGGGGACACAAGAGACTACTTGTATCTTGATTCCAGGGTTGTTTGATAGGGATACCTTTGACCACTTCCTCCCTGAGTTCGATAAACCTTGGGTGATCCACTTAAGGGAAAACTTGCTGCTGTTCTACAAACCTCTGCACTTGGAGGCCCAACAACTGTCTACAAGAATAGAAGTGCGTAGACATCAATAGGCGATTAAAACTTCTACGAGATAGGCTTAACAAAGGCGGAATAAAACTAGCATTTTCTTTTGGTAAGCACAAAGCCTAGATATACTAAGGTTCACCTATGTGCACCAACAACTTATGCTAAGCACGATAAGCAACAATATGATAGCAATATAATTACTTCAAGCACGATGGCTATCACAATGTAAATTGCATAAGTAAAGAGCTCGGGTATAGAGATAACCGAGGAACGCGGGGACGACGATGTTTTACTGAGTTCCTCCCAACAAGGGAGTACATCTTGCTGGAGGGGTGGGCGGTACTAAGACCACCAACGCCACAAAGGCCTCACCCTATTCTCCCGAGAACCCACCACGCGGGCAAGCACCCGTTCCACTATGGGACACTTAAGGGTGGTCACCGAACCCATACAAGATTGGGGCTATTTCCACAACTTAATTGGAGGCTCCCAATAATCGCCACCAAGCCCTCAATCTTGGGGGAGCTTCACAACTTAATTGAAGACCCCAAGCACACACCACAAAGGCCACTCAACCATCTAGGGTTCCAAGAACCCAAGAGGGACAAGCTCCAATGAATATCACCGAACAAATCCTCCGGAGAGAACACACACCGATGCACCAAATGCAAAAGGCAAGAACACCACAAAGATGCTCCAATACTTCACTCTCAAGTTCCAACAATGCTACTAAAGAAATTGGGGGAGCAAGAGAGGAAGAACACAAAAGGGGATCACAAAAAGCCCAAAGATCTAGATCCCAAAGATTCACTCACAAAGACTGGATTTGGTTTGGTCAAGATGTGGATCTAGATCTCCTCTACACTCCTATCAAACATAGGCAAGAATCATTGGAGGAGAGAGTAGAAATCAAGCCTATAGATTGAGTCAAATAGGCAAAAGGCTTGAGCAAGAGAAGGAGAAGAAGCAACCCTAAAAAAGAGAGGAAGAAGGCTATATAAAAGGGCCCCGATTTTTTGGCCATTGGGGCCAGAAAATGGCCCGGTCTAGTAGTACCGTACAGCCCCGGTACTACCGCCAGCTGGGTCAACGCACAGCAGCAGCAAGCTAGCAAGGCGGCAGCAGTTCGCGCGAGCCAGGCAGGAGCGAGGCCGGCCGGAGACCTGGGAATGATGGAGCTGGGCCGGCCCACCGTGCTGCACGCGCGGGGCAGCAAGGCGAGCGAGCGAGCAAGGGGATCGGGCGCCAGCAAGCGGGAAGCGCGAGAGCAAGAGACGCACGAATGAGCGGAGCAAGCGGCAATAGCTGGAAGCGAGGCAAGCTGAGCCAGGGAGCTGCTGGGCTAGCCGGTGCTACCGGCCCGTCCGGGCGGTACTGCCGGTTGGGCTCGGTAGTGCCGGCCTTAGCCACCGGGCGAGGCAGAGGCAGAGGCGGGCTGCCAGGTGCGGTCGGTAGCCCACCCCGTAGTACTGCAAGGCCCAGATAGATAAATTTTTCTTTTTCTTTTTGAATGCAAATAAGGAAAATATTCCAAAGGCGATAACTTTTGATTGGTTACTCCGATTGACCCGATTCCAATTATGTTGGAAAGAGGACGACAAGAGATATGCAATAAAAAGATGAAAATATTGGATATCACCAAGTGAGAGGGTATCATGTAGTATAATGTGAGATACCTCACTTGGTGAGAATCCGGAAAAACCACCAAGATCAAAATTGCAACAAGATATAAAAGGGAGATCCAATTTTGATGAACAAGAGCTTGTTATGAAGATTACCACAAGCTCTATATCCTCACATGGGTAAGGAAAATAAACAACCAAATATGATGATGCAAGTATGCAAAGGTTTGAGCTCTCTCCGAACGATATTATTGAGTTACTCACTCGAGAGCCCCTCTTGATAGTACGGCTATCTATCCTAAACCCGGTCTCTCAACTACCAACACGAGACTGGCAAAATGGAAAACCTATCAAGAATACATTTGCCTTGAGCATACTTCATCTTGTCTTCATCGATCCATGAACACCGAGGATGGCAAGCAACAAACATGAGATCTTCTCAGGATGGCACCTTTTGAGCTTGCACCACACATCTTCTTCTTCATATCTTCCACCTTGGAGCCAACATATACTCCAAGCGATGCCAATGGACAATTCCTACAAGTGAAACTTAATACACACATTAGTCCATAAAGATTGTCATTAATTACCAAAACCACACATGGGGGCCCACATGCTCTTTCAACTCCCCTCTCTCTCAGAACACTCCCACACCTCTCCTCGGAGCAAGACGAGCACCTTCCCGCGGGAATTTCCCCGGAGCCCGCTTCTACAGAGGAGAAGAGGAACTGGAGCTAGGAGCCGCCCCAGGAGCCGTCGCGACCACCATTCGACTCGCCGGCCTCGACACGTTCGATCACCCCCATCGCCAAGTCTATCTAGAACCTTGGTGAGCCCCCACATAACCCCACCGTCGCGTTAGGGTTCAGTTCTCGCCGGCACCGTGCGATGGAGATGACGATGCTCAGCCGTCGATCGCGCTCTAATCACATGGCCCAGATAGAGCGTACCGTTTCGGTTTAGTTTAGTCGTTGACGTGTGGGACCTCCTTGTAAGTATCCTGTTGCGCATGCTTTGTGCAGTTGGGCTGGCCCAGTATCATTCCCGCGCTCGCCCCGCGTTCAAATTTAGATTTTTCTTTTATTTTCAAAACCCTAATGTGTCAGTGGCTTTGAAATTCAATTAAAAGAGATCTACTAAACCAAATTTCATGATTCCAATTTTGTTGGAAAGGTATTAAAAATATCTACCAAAGCCTGTTGGATTCAAACCATTTGAAATTATAGATCACCTATAGTAAAAAATAACAAGACAGAGGCTTTTACCACTTCAAACATTTTTCAAAAATTAACCATAAATGCTTCTGAGTTGATTCACCAACTCTCAAAAATCACATTTGACAAGATATATATGAATATGTAAAAATATTTATGTTTACATGCAGTGATCTTGGACTAGTACTAAAAGAATGCTATATAGGCATTTCTAGTCACTTTAATTTTATTAAATAGTAATTTTAAACTTTATAAAATGTGACCACCACTTTAAATCACATTCCCAAGTATTAGAATATATGGTGATGACATGTGTCAACATGATCCCATATTTTAATTGGAGAATATTAAATCTTAAGTATTTTCAATGAGTAGAAATTAATTTTCCAAAATAAGATAAATAAGACTAGGTCTTTATTTCATGTGATGTTTGTGATGATGCTAGATCATCAAGTGTGAGACTTAGTGTGCTAATTATAAGTAGTTAAGTATTGTTCGGTGATTGTGTACCTCGTATTCGTTTATAGACGCTAGTATCGACCCGAGCTATGAGGAGGAGGAATACTACGAAGAAGAAGAAGAGAACTTCAACCACTTCACTACTCAAGGCAAGCTAACACTACAAGTTAACTATGCAAGCCATCCTTGCAAGATAACCTATGCAAGATGCAGTAGGCATGCTTTGGTTATGCAACCTTGATTATACCAATCCCAAGTTTTACTTGCAAGCTTTATTCTTTTACTTTTACCAAAGTTCTTTACCTTTAGTTAGTGAGTTGTGAGTATTGGAAAAATAGGATAGATGCCATAAAGAGCATAAAACTAGGCCTAGGTAGTTATACTTAGATGCCATAAAAAGCATAAAACTAGATTTGGATAGTTACACTTTATTAGCAGCCCGTATTAGTGACACCCCCCCATTGAAAGTTGCTAGTGCTAAACTACTACCGATCACTTTAGATGGGAATAGTTGGAGAAAATGATTATGAAAACCTTGGAATGATGATTCATTCTATTGAAATGTTTTGACATGTGTTCTGAAACACAATGGTTTGATGATGAAACTTCTTGAGGCATGAGCCTTAGTTTTGATAAAAACTGATGGTTGGGTTCGGATACGATACCATTCCAATTTTACCGTACAACTGTACCTGAATTGTGTAGGGCTTAACTGGAAGTTTATATGCATTAGTATGTGTTCTGGAAGTTGAGCTGACGCTACCTTGTGAATGTGAATGTCCACCTATGAAGTGCCCAGCATCGCAGATGGCCATGGCTAGGAGGCCAAGCTCATAGGTGAGGTGCCTATACTAGAGTGTGTAATTGAAAGGTTATGATTTATTATCCGCATACTAAGTATGATGATTCAAGGTTATCCCTGATGGATGTATCGAATATTGTGGTGAAAGTGTACCACCTCTGCAGAGTGTCAAACTATTTGAATATCCGTGTCCGTGGTCATGGACAATTGGAGTGGCCATACTGTTGCGTTGTCAGATGTTTTTGAAATGACTTGTGAATTGAATTATGACCTTGACTTGACCACAATAGGTTTGTGGACATGAAAACTAGGTTCTCACTTACGTGATATAGAAAATTAAATTAGGTTCTTTACTTTTCAACTCCTTATGAAATAAACCTGGCTTTTTGCAAATAAACCTACAGCTTAAGATTCCTACTAGAATTACCTTACTTGTTAGTGATAGTTTGCGAGTACTTAAGGAGTACTCATGGCTTTGTCCCTGGCTAGTCCCGTCGCCAGACTATGAGGAGGACTACCAGGAAGATGGACAGCAGGAGGTCTATTACAACTAGGATCATCTCCCATCGTCAGTATTGCCTGTGACCCTGAAGATGGAGCCCCTACTATGTTTACTTTCCGCTGCATCGATTGTATTAAGACTGGATCATGAGATCCTTTATTTGTAAGAACTTTATTATGGTTTGTAATGGATGATGTACTATGGTTCCAATTCTGTTATGTTTGGCAAAAATGTGGCATAACAGGCATCTGGGATTAAAAATCCGGGTGTTGACATCTAATGGATCATGCTAAGATTAGGATTCTAATTGTCTGATTAAGCTCTATCATCAACTAAGTAGTAGACTTGTATTAGTTTCTTTATAGAGTTTATCTTGTTAAGGAAGCTTACTCCAAATTTGTATCTATTTGGATTAACAAGATTTATTATTTGATGTTCTAATATTACTAGCCTTCTCATAGCTCCATGATCACTACCTTAACTCTTGGGTTTAGGTTCTTCTAGTTAACTCATGAGTGAGTTAACTCCTCCAACATCAGATGGTTTGATCTCCACTAAGAATCACATTCCATTGATGATGGCATATTAAGGTCTTTGGAAGGTTATTATAATAGGTCAAAGGCTAAGAGTCAATAAGTTCTAGGTCAGGAATTGATCACTCAATATTGATGATCAATTGACACTAGGACTTAGCTATTCAGGAATGTCATCTATTAAAATGACAACAAAGATATGTGATAGATGGTCTTGGCTTGACTTCCTTTTCTACTCTATTTGTGATAAGAGGTAATGTTTAAGGACTACCATGATGCTCATGGTAGGAATAACTATGGCAAGCAAGTGTCTCAAGGTTTAGTTATGGGGCTTCTTTACATGGAGTTATATACTTGATTGAGTATTCAAGAGTTGATATAATGAATACCCAAATATGATCTCTGTAAGATCCTTTATAAATATGTTGTGAGTTTAGCTTGATTCTATTTGATCTACCCATAGATCAAATTATATTACCGAAATATAGGGTTTTAGCAAAGGTCATATAGAAACTTATCGCAGTCAACTTGTTGATCTACATCAGTTCCACCAAGTTAAGAGAAGCTTCAATCACTTTGACAAGTTTTATTTAAAAGCGCGAAAAATATCCAAATTTTCTATGCATGAATGCAATGCACACACCCGAGCTCAGCTTATTTCTAAACTCTAATGCTGGGATGTTACAAGAACAAACTGATATTCATGCCACCTCTAACGGGAATCAGACTTGGGCATTGCTCTGATATGCCTCCAGACAAGCCCTTAGCTCCTCGTTCTCTTTTCGAACACCCTCGAGTATGGTGATCCCTCGGCTCATGTCCTCCTTCATCTCTTTCACTGCATCCAAGCAACCGTTCCTATCTTGGTAGGCTCGGATGGAAGCCTTGGTTTCTTCGACGCATCCTCTAAGTGCCTCGGTGACTTCATCCTGTAGGAGGGTGCACCTTATCTAGAGATTCTTCTTGTCCTCCATGAGCTCGTTGATTATCTTGATGGCATGTTCTTGCCGGTTCAAGTTAGGATGGAGCATGTTCTGCAGCCTCACGATGTCACATGCAATCTCTGGTGAGATCTCCTTCTGCATAGATAAACACTTGAGTAGGCTCTCATTAGCTTGGGTGAGGGAGCGTGCAAGCTCATGTTGGTTGTCAATCTTGGCACTGATTGCGGCCACCTTGTCATGGTACTCGGCCTTCGATGGCTGCATTGTTCATGTTATTTGAAATATAAATAAATTCTATAATTACAATCCAGGTTCCAGGTGAATACTAATACAAATCACAAAATTCCCATTGAATCTATGGGTAACAGTATTAAAAATGGACCTAGAGATCCAGTCATAATCACGAAAAACTAATCCTAATCACAAAATCCCCGTTGAATCTATGAACATCAGTATTAAGGAAATACTAAGATATCTAGTCATAATCATGAAAACTAATACATGTCACAAAAATAAAACCAATGCGGGGAGGGCACGATCTAAGAATCCACATTAATACTCAAAGAAATAACAGTGTGGAGATTTGCTACCTCGCTGAGACATGGAGCAGGACCGAATGGGTCCTGGAATGCGACCATCGTGGTGGATTTTGGTTCCACGGCCGGCCTGTAATATGTAGAAGAGGAAGAGCAAGAAGAAGAACAAAAAACAAGAAGAAGAAAAATTAGATCATGATGGAGAAGGATATGGAGAAGAAGTAGATCAAGAAGACCGTACCGAGAGGAGCCCTTTCCTGCTAGAACATTCAGCGCCATTGTCGGGAGAGATTCAGCCTAAGTGAGAGGGGGGCTTGACGGGCTGGTAGAGCAAGAACTGCTAGGCGGCAAGCTCTCTCCTTTTTATCCATGAGGATGGTTGACCGGCCTCTCATCAGGGGAGCCATGGCTTGCAGAGGGGAGGGAGGTGGTGGCGGCAGGAAGAAGAGAGTGATTAGTGTGGGGGCAGAGTCAAAGAGTACAGACCGTGGTCCAGTAGTACTACTACTATTATACAAGACCACCGTCTATGGTCTACCTTCTTAAAGAACCCAAGGATAGGGAATCGATGGGACTTGTCTTTATTCCGATGGACAGTCCAATGGTCTTCGATGCCACCTAAAATCTAGTATATAATAAAAGGAGTGGGATCTTACCCTTAAAAAATGAGTGGGGCCGGGTGGTATTCACGGGCATTGGCGTGCACATCCCACGTGCATCTGTCACGTGTTGACGGGGCAATGACGTGCGCAACTGCTGCACGATCATGTCGGCACGTCGAACTCCATGTCGATTGGAACGCACGTTGAAATCCACATCGACAGGCACACACGGGATATTTACGAGTCTAGAATATGTTGTGCCTCTTTTGTTGTGATCAAATTATGTTCAGTACGCGAGATAATACATTTTTTTAATAATCGACAAATGCATGCGGGTACACGATGCACGAAACCGCTGCTTGCCCCTTGATCAGATCGGCACCCAACTCTATGTACCCGCCATCGCTCATTCTGATCAACTTCCTCGAGCATGGTGGCCCCTCTCCGTGGCAATGGCAGATCCAAGCCGGCCACTGACCGCCCTGCGTCCACTGCTCCTTGCGGCATAGTTCGCACCCGCGAGTCGCTAACCGAGGCAGCACATTGTATCCGACCATGCCAGGATCCATCGACATCAGCACTCAAGGACACCATGACATTGAAGCTCGTACCAGCCGCGTAGGAGGAGCATGGTGCACCTGCAGCGATGAACGAGAGTAAAGCAGCAGCCAGGATGGGGGCGCGTGTTGCACCGGTGAGTATGGATAAGGAGAGGAATGAGAGGAAGACCAGGACAAAGAGAGGAGACAACTATTTGGACGAATCCGACTCAGCTAACGAGGAGACATTCATATATCAGTTGGAGGCAGAAGCGGAGGAGAGTGACATGGACCCATGGGACTACGAGGAGGAGGAGGACTCTGCCGAGGAGAGAGCGTGCATATACGAAGAAGGGCGCGGTGATGATTTGTTAGAGGAGGACACAGACGACAACAACGGCAAGGACGGTGATGGTGATGGTGACGAAGACGAGGATGATAGAGAAGACAATGACTAGGCATCACCGACACCGGACGGAGTGTTTAAATTTTTTATTTTTTATATGGTTTTCATTTGTTTATGGACGTAAAGTATCGGTGGCACGGATAGAGAGGTGGCATAGATAGAGAGGGGTTATCCTACCCGCTGGATCACACAGTGACGTGGGCATACCTTACAGGTACCTAAGATTAGCCTATACGGTTCAGCCCAAGAAGGAGTACACGGTGCAAACGGAGCCCAACAAAGATTCGGGTGTCCCGCTGGACGTTCGACTTCTTGGAGGACACAACGAAGTATAGATAGAAACTTAAAGGAAAACCCTAACTTGTAACCGACTCGATCTGCTACCCCGAGACCTAGCCTCTCTATATAAAGGCAGGAGGGGGCACCGAGGAGGACCAATGCATACCACCACATACACCCCCGCATACACACCGCTAGATTGCATTTGCGCACCATTGTAATCTTCGACTCCCTATAATCAAGAGCAGACAAGCAGGAGTAGGGTCCTCTACAAGGCCTGAACCTGGGTAAAACCTCGTGTCACTTGATTGCTTGTTTGCTAGCCAGACGATGCCTCCAGCGCTCCCTACTTCCTCGAACCTAAGTCCATTAACAATGGGCATTGATGAGTTAACCCCTCATCAATTGGCTTTGTCTATGGGAAATGCGAGTGCTGATATTGCGGCTTCCTCGACCCCATCAACCATGATCTACGACTCTGCAGCAGCGGAGTCTCGCCTCCATTTTGGCGCCCTCGACTTCATCTTCCACGCGCCAGCAACTTGCCCGGATTTCGAGTTCGTGGGTGATGGAATCGCCTTGGCAATCGGGAGCTTACGCTTCCAAGGTTGTCAGTTGGGCACACTTCGCCTCCCTGATCAGCCGAAGGTTCCTGCGATTGCTCCTGCGTCCTGGTTCCCACCGCTGATCGGCACCCTAAGAGAGCTCAATGCCTCGACATCAGTCGAGAATACGGACGGCAACAACAGTTGCGAGTCTAATCGGGGCGATCGAGCAACAGAAGACAAAGCATACGGCTCTAGATCTGAGAGCTGCGGGAGCAACAACTTCCCTAGATACTACATGTGTGCCATCATCAACATGGGCGGTAGCGACAACGACACTCGAGAAAACACCGGCACCAACTGTGGCATCCCAGTCGCGAACGGCGCCCCCTCTAACGGCGCCACACCAACAACAAGCCAACAAACCTACCCCCGATCATCGGCCCCGTCCAAGAAGAACAGCTGCACATCCCTGGAGGTAAACGTGCCCGCGAATGACAACTGATCAAGCTCAGCGACACCGAGTAGGCCTGCTACAGGGAGGCTCTACAGGGCAACCCCTACAACCAAACTCATCGCAACAGATGTTGATGGTTTACCACTGGCTTATTATAGAGGAATTCAAGCGCCAACAACATGTGATCGCCCAGCTCGACGAGCACAGAAGGGCAGCAGACGAGTCGAGCCTCGATGAGTTGCGCTGTCTTTTGGATCTGTTTACCATTGGAATGTCTGTTTGTGAGAAATACAAGCTAAGAAGAAGATGAACAAATAAGTTTCTAATGTATGCAAACTTTAAAATCTGGTGCCTTCTTTTGGATCTGTTTACCACTAGAATGTGTGTTTGTGGTTCCTAAAATTATGGTACTGGAATGCTATGTGGAAAAAACCATGCTTTTATGATATTCTTGTCTATTTACTAGTGTATTTTGCTCACTGGGTGTGCTGTTTGGTGGTTTGTATATCATACTTTGATGTACAACAGTTTTCCCAAATCCCATTGTTTCCATGGATAGGAAAAGAATATGGAAAATGTTAAACTTGAACTTAAGATGGATCAATTCAGAGAAAAAAATGGGTGGCCCTTTCACAGAAAATTGAAGAATCTGGATGTGAAATAATTTGCATTCAAGAAACCAAAAGAGAAATCTTTGACATGGAGTATATTAAATAATTCTGCCACCAAAAGTTCAATAAATTTGTGTTTCAGCCATCTATGGGGGCTTCTGGTGGGATAATCAATATCTGGAATGGGAATATCTTTGATGGAGAATTGGCTTTTCAAAATGATTTCTCTGTTTATGTCACTTTGACTTCTAAACTGTCCAATGAATCCTGGATTTTGACAAATTTTTATGGTACATGTCAACAAGACAGAAAAGCTCTATTTCTAGACTGGTTCTCCAATAATGATATGCCTGATGACTTGGACTGGTTAATCATTGGGGATTTCAATTTCATAAGAAATCTCTATGATAGAAATAAGGATGATGGTGATGTAAATAACATGCTTCTCTTCAATGAAGCCATTAGCAATCTCGGATTGGTGGAGCTCCCCTTAAAAGGCAGAAAATTTTCCTGGAGTAACATGCAAAAAGATCCTCTTCTTGAAAGACTTGACTGGTTTTTCTCTTCAACATACTGGACAACCTCCTATCCATCCTCCTTTGTTTTCCCTCTCTCAAAGCCAACCTTTGACCACACACCTTTTGTCATCTCAATTGGTACAAAGATTCCTAGAGCTCAAATCTCCAGGTTTGAAAACTATTGGTTGCAACATAATGAATTCAGAAAAATTGTTCAGAATGCTTGGAATTTACCTGTAGGGTAGTTGGACTGTGCTAAAAAAATCAATGCTGAACTAAAATATGTTAGACGGGATTTGAAATGATGGGCCAAAAATTTACCCTGTCTCAAAAAGAAGATTCTCAAAGTGAATGAAACTATTGATTTCCTAGACTTAGTTGAAGAATTGAGGACTCTAAGCATCTATGAATGGAACTTAAGAGATATTCTGAAGAGCTATGTAATTACTTCGCCTCAAAACTAGCATGGAAACAAAGGGGAAAGATCAAATGGGTGAAACTTGGGGATGAAAATACCAAGTGTTTCCATGCTAAGGCAACCATAAGCTACAAAAACAACTACATCTCCATGATGAAGGATGAAAACCTCAATGATATTCATGATCATCATGGCAAAGCTGATATTCTTTGGAAAGCCATTAAAGAAAGGATGGGAGCTTATGATAATCCCAAAATGCACATCAATCTCCCTAAGTTTTTCAATAATGGAATGGATCCTAAAACTTCTGCATCTTTAGAAGATGTGATAAATGAGCTACCAAATTATAGATCACCAGGTCCTGATGGCTTCAATAATGAGTTTATCAAATCATCCATTATTGGGAATGGTATCAAGGATTTAATTCAGGAATTCTTCCATGGAAAACTGTCCCTTGAAAGCATTAATTCCTCTTTCTTTACCCTTATCCCAAGGTGGATTCTCCTATAACTCCTACTGATTTCAGGCCCATTTCCCTGCTGAACAGTGTGCTAAAAATCATAACTAAGTTGCTTGCTAATAGACTCCAAAAGATAAGCCATAAGCTTGTTCACCAAAACCAGTATGGCTTACTCAAGAAATGATCTATCCAAGACTGTTTAGGCTGGGCATTTGAATTTATTTTCAAATGTAACCAATCAAAGGAGGAGATTGTAATTCTTAAGCTAGATTTTGAAAAGGCCTTTGACAAATTGAGCATTCAACAATTCTGAGCATCTTAAAAGAAAGAGGATTTGGTGATAAATGGATCAATTGGGTAAACATGATTTTCCAATCTAGAACTTCATCTATTCTATTGAATGGTGTACCTGGGAAGAAATTCTATTGCAAGAGAGGAGTCAGGCAGGGTGACCCTCTTTCACCATTGCTTTTTGTTCTAGCTACAGACTTTCTACAACCTATACTAAACTCAGCAATGAACAAAAACCTTATAGGTACCTAAGATTAGCCTATACGGTTCAGACCAAGAAGGAGCACATGGTGCAATCGAAGCCCAACAAAGATTCAGGTGGCCCGCTGGACGTTCGACTTCTTGGAGGACACGACGAAGTATAGATAGAAACTTAAAGGAAAACCCTAACTTGTAACTAACTCGATCTGCTACCATGAGACCTAGCCTCTCTATATAAAGGCAGGAGGAGCACGGCGAGGAGGACGAACACATACACCCTGCATACACACCTGATTGCTTGTTTGATAGCTGATCGATGCCTCTAGCGCGAGAATATGATTTTGCGGCTCAAAAGTTGGGATGACCAGGCAACGCGGTACCCAAGTTGCTTACAATCAGCTGGGTTGCCCAAAGTTGGCGTGCCAAATACTCAAAGGGTCTTTTTCGGCACGAATTCAACTTTACATTTCAATACAAAATATCAGGCTAACGGCCTTCAAGTTGGGGCCCCCCTATTAGCTTTCACCGTTATGTCGCTGCCATGTAGGCTTGTAGCATTGGCGCATGCAACCTTTACGCGTTTTCTTCTTCCTTTGAGGCAGCAATTTGTGGTCGCGGCCATGGCACGGCGCGGGGACGGGAATTCATTCCCGGGTGAGATCTGTCACCATGCCGACCATGCTCGGTCCTGTTGGCCTCCTCTAGAATCCGAGCTCACCATCGCCATGGTCGCACATGCACCAGCCATGGTGCCTTCCTCTCCGAACCCCAAAGCCACATCCACCCAGTTCGGCACAACGCCAATAAGGTGAAAATGCATCAAGTTTTCTTCTTGTGATTATAGGAAAACATGTATGTACCATGGCCATAGCATACTCTAACAATGTACACATATGTTGTTTACTAGATTTTCATTTGAAATTAGTAGCTCTGTGATGACAAAACATAGAGAACCTAAATGGAATGATGATGACGACCATGTTCTGTACTTTGCATTGCATCAACAAGTGCTCGCTGACAAAGCAAGTTACCAAGAGAGTGGAGTTCATCAGCCATTGCCAAAAAATATGTGAACAAATCAATGAGCGATTCAATGAAAATACATGCAGAAAAGCTAGATCCATGTCATCAATCATCAATAGGTGGCACATTCTAGTGATGCGTTCAAATGTGTACACCATGTATCATTTACTTGAAGTGGTTGTTATCCTGAGCAAAAATGCCTAGTATGCACATTACCTTTGTATGTTCTATGCTATAATTCTGTTGTTATGGGCGTGGAAAGAAAAGCTGGGCTTCACTGAATATTACGCAGTTAGGCCTAACTTAGTCTTACACTAGTCTTTACACAAATAAGCGTAACTAATAATAAAGATAAAGACAAATGGTTCATCGGATCTGCCAGTATGAGCACTAGATCCCTAGAGCTGGTGGTATCGTCGAAACGAACCAGAATGCTGTGTTTGGCCGTCTGGAATTCTCCATCAAATCGTACGACCCCACTGATGAACCAATTGTAGGCCCCCTCCCCCAACGTGGATTCGGCTCCAGGTCGGATCTGGAGTGTCAACATGATAGGCGCGTGAGTGTGCAGCAAACACACAGTCTGCTATAAACACTGGAAGTGCTGGCACCTCAGCAACAACACCAACATGTTCTTCCTGGACTCCAGCAACAGCCTCAGCAGGTATTTCGTCACCTTCACTAGCAGCAGCCTCGGCAGGTATTTCGTTAGCTTCACCAGCAGCAGCATTAGCAAGTATTTCATCAGCTTCACCAGCAGCAGCATCACCAAGTATTTGTCAGCTGCACTAGGAGCAGCAGCAGCTAGTTCTTTGTCATCTCCACCACCACCAACACCAGCAGCAGCAACAGCATCAGGAGCTAGGGCTGCCTGAGCAATTACAGGTTCAACAGCTCCAGGGGCTCCGACAAAGAAAGGGTAGTTGATCCCAAGAAACATAGATTGTCGACTCTGCTCTAGACTTTCTCTACTAGGTCTTCGGATGGGCATGCGGACCTCGAGAAAACATGACACCGCAGCGATGTGTATGAAGAAAGTTGTGTCCCCATATATTCTATTGTATGACCAACGTTGTTTAGTGCTCCCCTGATATGAATCCACATGAGTTCAACATCTTGTTTCGTGTCACCTCCGAGTGGTACCAGGAACCAGCGCTGTGTCCCAAGTTCAGCATCTACTACTGCATCTTCGATGACCGGAGCTGGAATGATGCACGGGGCTGCGTGGGTACCTGCATGTTACTTACAGTTAGTAAGAAGAATTTTGAATGGGATTTTACATGCTATATGACACCATGACTCACCCCAAATGGACGGCTCCCAAACAAGCACATCGCCGCTAGGTTAAGTGACCGCATAAATGCGTTCCGGTTTGTACGAGTAGTAGCTGTAGGTGAAGACAACATCGACATACTTCTCCGGCCACAGGAAGTCGTCGCGCAAGACTGTCCATTCCTTGTCTTCGAGGCATCTAATGAATGTGATTGCCTTGTCGAACACCGCTAAGAGGTCGTACTCCCAGGTATTCCACGCGCCCTCCCGCGGTCTATGTGGGACTTGTACCTTTAGGAGCTCAAGTCCTGCCATGTTGAACCTGTAAGCGAATTCGGAAATGGGCGGCGGCCACCCGTTGTTGAATGCAGTAATGCCGACACCCTCCAAAGATGGCAATGTAAGTTTCAACGATCTGTAACCATTTTTTAGAGTCCAAGTACTCCCATCCTATGATAAAAGGACCAGCCACTCGCCGTCACCACCAACCCAGTTCTGCTCATCTCCTATTTCCATCTCTTCTTCTTCCTTGATATTCACCACTACTGATTCGGACCACTTATCCAGCAGCATCAGTTTTGCATGAATATTCTGCAGAGCTTGTTGTCAGTTGGTACAATCACCTAGCATGGATTCCATTGCAAATACAATTTGACAACTGGACCTTTAGCTTAAAGTACACAAAATATCGCCTAAATACGAGTGTCTCCTCAGATATCGCCTAAATTGTGCTTGTGTCACTACGAACATACCCAATATATGGAGTAGGAGCAGAGCCCCAGAACAAACTCCTAATGATGATCATAAACAGCTCGGGGCATAACAGCCTTAAATCGTCTAATCTGTTTGTTTTTATTTTAGGAAACAGAATATCACCTAGCAGGCATTCCATTGCAAATCGAAATTGACAACTCGTCTATCACCTAAAGTAATACTATGTCACTATGAAAATAATAGAATATCAGGTACAAGCAGAGCTTCCGCTGTACAAAATAGTCTTAAATGGTTCGATTTGTTCAAACCCCGCATGCACACAACACGTTCGACGAAAGGAACATAGGATTCTGATGAGAGTTCAGCACATATGAATCAACGATATGACTGAAGCAATAAGCAAGATAATGGAACTTACGTGGCCATCACGGTCGTTTGGCCATTTGCTAGTATCGGGATGAAGAAGGCCTGGCGTGCCGAATGGTTGTTCGTCCATGTCGCGCATCGTGAAGCGGTAGCCAGGGATGCAGCGAGCAAGGCGGACGGCAGAGATGATGTCCAACCCCGTGGCGATCCTGTGCATGTTCGCGGCGCTGAGGTTCGGCCATCCCCAATCCTCGCGGTGCGGTCGCCCTGGCCATCGGTGTCGTCATCGCATGCCTTTCGCTTCAGCCTGCTGCTACCCCAAGCTCTACCCATAGCCGTAAATGGAGTCTGGAATCCGGTAGATTAATCTAGGTGTTGTGATAAGGAGGCGGATGGATTCGAGAGGGGATGGAATCAGGGATGGGGGCAGTTGTTCGACTAGGGAGTGGCCCGGTGAGGAACCGCCGCTGCCGCCGGTTCTCGTCCGCGTGGAAGACAAGGAAGGGGGGCGTAATTATTGAGGGCGGGCACCGGAACCGTCTAGAGGAAGTGAAAAAATAAATTTTAAAAGAGAGAAATGTGCGGCTCACCTATTAGTGAGTGAAGGTCGGCATGCGCAAACGTGACTACGTTTGAATTGGATCGTGCATGGCAGACCTCGATTCCACTGCATGCAAGTGGCACAGAACAAATTTTAGGGAGCGCTAGCGTCGACGTGTAAAACCGCCGTTTTTCTCCACCTTCACCCTACTACGAACGGTCGTGCACCATTCCAGATATTGGTAAGGATGGTTCCAATCTTTCACTTCTCTGTCTCATTTCCTCCTGCCTGGCCTCATCGTCTTTATCCTCCACGGCCTCATCCATTTCCTCCACCACGACATCACCCTCTTCACCCGTATCCTTTCCCTCTTGCCTGTAGTCATGGACTCTTCGGACGTCCGAAACGACGGCAGGCAAGCAACTACGCACTTCGACATAGAAGTACATGGCGGGAAGAAGATCGGTGTCGCCTACACCACCGACCCTCGGACGATGAGGAACACTATGAATAATTACACGAGTTGGATGCGGTTCGAAGAAAACAGGTTCGTAGGTCTCGACCTCGAGTACAGCCGCGATCACCGTAGGATCGTCGTGGTGCAACTCTCCATGAAGGGGCACATCCTCGTATACCAGCCTTTTTGCGAGAATGGGGCTGAAAGGATCTGGTAGACTTTGCTGTCTTTTTGTTCCTGAACCATCTATTTGCAAAAGTTATTGCTATATTATTTGTCTGAATTCATTTTCATGCAGGTGGGGCGAAAGTATTAGGGATCTGTTTCATGACTTTCTCGTGAACCAGCACATAACATTTACTAGTGTTGACATCACGAATGACACTAAACTGCTTGAAAGCCCGACTGTCAACATTAGAATCCCAAAGGAGTGCATAGTGGATGTCAAGGAAATTTACTGGATCCCAGGGATGAAGGGTGGCAAGACCGGGATGGCCGCTCTTGCCTCCGAACTCATCGACCCGTGGTACACTAACATGAAAGGCAAATTGTCGAGATGTTCGTGCAGGCGTTTAGGGCACGATTATTGGGAGGATAAGCCACTTTCTGAACAAAATCTGTTGTACGCTGCAATTGATGGGTATGGCCATGAGATGTACCACCAGATTGTAAAATCTCGTTCCATGCATCGCATCATTGAACCACCACCAAGGCAGGTTGTTTGCCCCAGATGCCGGAGTGTAGATGAATCTACAAGCCGGGGCAAGCGATCGAAGGCATCCTGGGATCGGTTGCCTTCTCCAATAAGCTGGGATGTGTACTTTTACAAAACCACAATGATGCACACTTGTACACACACATATCCAAGTGGGTGTGGTGATGTAGCATCTTTGAAACTGGTGGTAGAATGAATGCTGCGGTAGAATCCCAGCATGCTGCTAGGGTTCCTGGACATTGTTGGACGCCACATACTAGAGTGGCATCATTCCATGTGTAATTTTCGAAAACCACAATGATGCACACTCATACACACACATCCAAGTGGGTGTGGTGATGCATCATCTTTCAAACTGGTGGTAGAATGCATGCTGCGGTTGAATCCCAGCATGCTGCTAGGGTTCCTAGACATGGTTTGACACCACATGCTAGAGTGGCATCATTCTATGTGTACTTTCCCAAAACCACAATGATACACACTCATACACACATCCAAGTGGGTGTGGTGATGCCGCATCTCTCAAATTGGTGGTGGAATGCATGTTGCGGTTGAATCCTAGCATGGTGCTAGGGTACCTAGACATGGTTGGACACCACATGCTGGAGTGGTATCATTCCATGTGTACTTTTCCAAACTCACAATGATGCACACTCATACACACATACACAGATTCGAGTGGTTGTGGTGATGCGGGATCTTTCAAACTGGTGGTAGAATGCACGATGCAGTTGAATCCCATCATGCATCTATGGTTCCAGGACATGGTTGGACACCACATGCTGGAGTGGTATCATTCTATGTATACTTTTCGAAAACCACAATGATGCACACTCATACACACACATCCAAGTGGGTGTGGTGATGCCGCATCTTTCAAAGTGGTGGTAGAATGCATGTTGTAGTTGAATCCTAACATGCTGCTAGGGTTCCTAGACATGTTTGGACACCACATGCTGGAGTGGCATCATTCCACGTGTACTTTTCCAAAACCACAATGTTGCACACTCATACACACACATATCCAAGTGGGTGTGATGATGCAGCATTTTCAAACTGGTGGTAGAATGCATGTTGCAGTTGAATCCCAGCATGTGGCTAGGGTTCCTGGAAATGGTTGGACACCACATGCTGGAGTGGAATCATTCCATGTGTACATTTCCAAAACCACAATGATGCACACTCATACACACACACACACACATCCAAGTGGGTGTGGTGATGCAGCTTCCATCAAACTAGTGGTAGAATGCATGCTACGGTTGAATCCTAGCATGATGCTAGGGTTCCTGAAGATGGTTGGGCACCATATGCTAGAGTGTAATCATTCCATGTGTACTTTTGCAAAACCACAATGATGCACACTCATACACACACATCCAAGTGGGTGTGCTGATTTCAAACTAGAGGTAGAATGCATGCTGTAGTTGAATCCCAACATGCTACTACGGTTCCTATACATGGTTGGACACCACATGCTAGAGTGGCATCATTCCATGTGTACTTTTATAAGACTACAATGATGCACACGCATACACACACATCCAAATGGGTGTGGTGATTCAGCATCTTTCAAACTGGTGGTAGAATGCATGCTACGGTTGAATCCTAGCATGCAGCTAGGGTTCCTGGACATGGTTGCACACCGCATGCTGGAGTGGCATCATTCCATGTATACTTTTACAAAACCACAATGATTCACAATCATACACACACACACACATCCAAGTGGGTGTGGTGATGCAGCATTTTTCAAACTGGTGGTACAATGCATGTGGTTGTTAAATCGTAACATGCTGCTAGGGTTACTGAACATGGTTAGACACCACATGTCAGAGTGGCATCATTCATGTGTACTTTTCCAAAACCACAATGATGCACACTCATACACACACATCCAAATGGGTGTGGTGATGCATCATCTTTCAAACTGGTGGTAGAATGCATGCTGTGGTTGAATCCCAGCAGGCTGCTAGGGTTCGTGAACATGTTTGGACACCACATGCTGGAGTGGCATCATTCCATGTGTACTTTTCCAAAACCACAATGATGCACACTCCTTCACACACACATATCCAAGTGGGTGTGGTGCTGCAGCATGTTTCAAACTGGTGGTAGAATGCATGCTGCACATGAATCCCAGCATGCTGCTAGCGTTCCTGGACATGGTTAGACACCACAAGCTAGAGTGGCATCATTCCATGTGTACTTTTCCAAATCCACAATGATGCACACTCATACACACACTCATCAAAGTGGGTGTGGTGATGCAGCATCTTTCAAACTGGTGGTAGAATGCATGCTGCGGTTGAATCCTAGCATGCTGCTAGGGTTCCTGGACATGGTTGGAGACCATATGCTATACTGGGATCATTCCATGTGTACTTTTCCGAAACCACAATGATGCACACTCATACATAGACAATTCCAAGTGGGTGTGGAGATGCAGCATCTTTCAAACTGGTGTCAGCATGCATGCTACAGTTGAATCCCAGCATGCTGCTAGGGAACCCTAAACATGGTTGGACACCACATGCTGGCGTGGCATCATTCCATGTGTACTTTTACAAAACCACAATGATGCACACTCATACACACACATATCCAAGTGGGTGTGGTGCTGCAGCATGTTTCAAACTGGTGGTAGAATGCATGGTGCACATGAATCCCAGCATGCTGCTAGCGTTCCTGGACATGGTTAGACACCACATGCTAGAGTGGCATCATTCCATGTGTACTTTTCCAAATCCACAATGATGCACACTCATACACACACATCCAAGTGGGTGTGGTGATGCAGCATCTTTCAAACTAGTGGTAGAATGCATGCTGTGGTTGAATCCCAACATGCTGCTAGGGTTCCTGGACATGGTTGGAGACCATATGCTATACTGGGATCATTCCATGTGTACTTTTCCAAAACCACAATGATGCACACTCATACACACACAATTCCAAGTGGGTGTGGAGATGCAGCATCTTTCAAACTGGTGTCAGCATGCATGCTAAAGTTGAATCCCAGCAAGCTGCTAGGGAACCCTGAACATGGTTGGACACCACATGCTGGCGTGGCATCATTCCATGTGTACTTTTACAAAACCAAAATGATGCACACTCGTACACACACATATCCCAGTGGGTGTGGTGACGCAGCATCTTTGAAACTGGTGGTAGATTGAATGCTATGGTAGAATCCAAGCATGCTGCTTGGGTTCCTGGACATTGTTGGACACCACATGCTAGAGTGGCATCATTCCATCTGTAATTTTCCAAAACCACAATGATGCACACTCATACACACACGCACATCCAAGGGGGTGTGGTGATGCAGCATCTTTCAAACTGGTGGTAGAATGCATGTTGCTAGGGTTCCTAGACATGGTTGGACACCACATGCTAGAGTGGATTCATTCTATGTGTACTTTTCCAAAACCACAATGATACACACTCATACACACACATCCAAGTGGGTGTGTTAATGCGGCATCTATCAAACTGGTGGTAGAATGCATGCTGCGGTTGAATCCCAGCTTGCTGCTAGGGTTCCTGAACATGGTTGGACACCACATGCTGGAGTGGCATCATTCCATGTGTATTTTTCCAAAACCACAATGATGCACACTCATACACACACACACGCACATCCAAGTGGGTGTGGTGATGCAGCATCTTTCAAACCGGTGGTAGAATGTATGCTGCGGTTGAATCCCAGCATGCTACTAGGGTTCCTAGACATGGTTGGACACCACATGCTGGAGCGGCATCATTCTATGTATACTTTTTGAAAACCACAATGATGCACACTCATACACACATATCCAAGCGGGTGTGGTGATGCCGCATCTTTCAAAGTGGTGGTAGAATGCATGTTGTAGTTGAATCCTAACATGCTGCTAGGGTTCCTAGGCATGTTTCGACACCACATGCTGGAGTGGCATCATTCCACGTGTACTTTTCCAAAACCAGAATGGTGGACACTCATAGACACACATATCCAAGTGGGTGTGATGATGTAGCATCTTTCAAACTGGTGGTAGAATGCATGTTGTAGTTGAATCCCAGTACGCTGCTAGGGTTCCTTAACATGGTTGGACACCACATGATGGAGTGGCATCATTCCATGTGTACTTTTCCAAAACCACAATGATGCACACTGATACACACACAAATATCCAAGTGGGTGTGGTGATGCAGTATCTTTCAAACTAGTGGTAGAATGCATGCTGCACATGAATCCTAGCATCATGCTAGGATTCCTGGATATGGTTGGACACCACATGCTAGAATGGCATCATTCCATGAGTACTTTTACAGAACCAGAATAATTCACACTCTTACACACACATCCAAGTGGGTGTGGTGATGCAACATCTTTAAAACTGGTGGTAGAATGCATGCTGCAGTTGAATCCCAGCATGCTGCTAGGTTTCATGGACATGGTTAGACACCATATGCTAGAGTGGCATCATTCAATGTGTACTTTTCCAAAACCACAATGATGCACACTCATACACACACATCCAAGTGAGTGTGGTGGTGTAGCATCTTTCAAACTGTTGGTGGAATGCATGTTGCGGTTGAATCCCAGCATGCTGCTAGGGTTCCTGGACATGGTTGGAGACCATATGCTATGGTGGGATCATTCCATGTGTACTTTTCCAAAACCACAATGATGCACACTCATACAAACACATCCAAGTGGGTGTGGTGCTGCAACATCTTTCAAACTGGTGGTAGAATGCATGCTACGGTTGAATCCCAGCATGCTGCTAGGGTTCCTGGACATGGTTGTACACCACATGTTGGGGTGGCATCATTCCATGTGTACTTTTACAACACCACAATGATGCACAGTCGTACGCAGACACATATCCACGTGGGTGTGGTGATGCAGCTTCTTTCAAACTGGTGGTAGAATGAATGTTGCGGTTGTATCCCAGCATGCTGCTAGAGTTCCTGGACATGGTTGGACACCACATGCTTGAGTGGCATCATTCCATGTGTACTTTTACAAAACACAATGATTCACACTCATACACACACATCCAAGTGGGTGTGTTGATGCGGCATCTATCAAACTGGTGGTACAATGCATGCTGCGGTTGAATCCCAGCATGCTGCTAGGGTTCCTAGACATGGTTGGACACCACATGCTGGAGTGGCATCATTCTATGTATACTTTTCGAAAACCACAATGATGCACACTCATACACACAGATCCAAGTGGGTGTGGTGATGCCGCATCTTTCAAAGTGGTGGTAGAATGCATGTTGTAGTTGAATCCTAACATGCTGCTAGGGTTCCTAGACATGTTTGGACACCACATGCTGGAGTGGCATCATTCCACGTGTACTTTTATGAAACCACAATGATGCACACTCATACACACACATATCCAAGTGGGTGTGATGATGTAGCATCTTTCAAACTGGTGGTAGAATGCATGCTGTGGTTGAATCCCAGTAGGCTGCTAGGGTTCCTGAACATGGTTGGACACCACATTATGGAGTGGCATCATTCCATGTGTACTTTTCCAAAACAACAATGATGCACACTCATACACACACACATATACAAGTGGGTGTGGTGTTGCAGCATCTTTCAAGCTAGTGGTAGAATGCATGCTGCACATGAATCCTAGCATCCTGCTAGGGTTCCTGGACATGGTTGGACACCACATGCTGGAATGGCATCATTCCATGAGTACTTTTACATAACCATAATAATGCACACTCTTACACACACATCCAAGTGGGTGTGGTGATGCAGCATCTTTAAAACTGGAGGTAGAATGCATGCTATAGTTGAATCCCAGCATGCTGCTAGGTTTCATGGACATGGTTGGACACCATATGCTAGAGTGGCATCATTCCATGTGTAATTTTCCAAAACCACAATGATGCACAATCATTCGCACACATCCAAGTGAGTGTGGTTAGTAGGCAAGAGTAAGAGAGTTTCTTCTTCCTCCTCTTGTCAATACAGCTCAAGGAGCACTTGTAATCTTGGAGATAGAACATCAATACAAAGCTTCTGCGTGGAGAATCACTCCACTATCCCTCCCTGGATTCCCCTAGCGTGTATTAGTCCCCACCTTTAGCCTATCCATGGCATCTGCCGTGACACCACCATGACAGTTGGCGCCCACCGTGGGGATAGCGGCGCTAGCAGGGTGAAGATCCGGATGGTAAACCTCATCGGCACCGGCGAACGCATCGTCTCCGGGCTCGTTCAGCGCTTTGTAGTGCTGGACTACGTCAGCGACAACGCTGGCTGCTTCGGCACGCGCCCCCTTCCGCGCAACGGCATCTTCGTCAAGCTCGGTGCGCACAAGGTCTATGTTGCTGTGGACGTGTCTTAGGTTCATCCGCGTCGCGTCGTCGATGCAGGAGAACCACCCCTCACTGTGGCTCGCGGGGCGCGTATCGCTTGCTCCCCGGACCATGCAGAGGTGATGGTGACTGTGCGAGGCACGGGCATGAGCAAGGATCCAGCGCCAGACCCGGAGGTAACGCCTAAGGCACCGAGGAAAGCTAGGGGTCCTCCGCTAGAGAGGCCTGAGAACGTGCTGAGGGAAGCTATGGATAGCTTGGCAAACCCGGTGGCAGCAGTGGTAGATCCGGCTCAGGCACAGGCCGAGCTAGAGGAAACCCGGCAAAAGATACTGGAGGGTGCAAAGAAAATAGCAGCGGCTCAGCAGTCATTGAACATGACGCTGCGCGAGTACGCAAAGGCAAACAAGGTTGATGCAGTAAGGGTAAAAGGAAAAAATCTCATGAGTGAGATGAACAGAGAAGGTGATGATGGACCGGAAGGGTCCGAAAACTATCTGTCCGTGGGGTTGCCGAAGTATAGTACCCCGACGAAGAACCTCAGAGCAGCAGATGCCGCAGCGTCCGAGCTGGTCTGACGGGTGAAGCCCATCAAAGACAGCAAGACCGGGTTAACGAGCTGGTTCGGATCGCGAACAGGCAGAACGAGGAGCTGCTGAGAGGTAACCCGGAGAGAGTTGGAGCTTCTAAGATCGTCCATTTGGCGATGGGTAACCCGGAGAAATCCGCTGGAGCCGCATCATCGCCTCATGGTGGCCCAAGGAGAGAGGAGGTAGTAACCTCGGCCAGACGGAACAAGCAGATCGTCCCGTACGACCCGACGCGTGCGGGAAAAGAAAAAGAGATGCGGAAAAACGATGATCGATGAAGTGTGAGCCGAGGTGAAGCTGGCCGAGGTAATCACGACCAAGGCAATGCCGGTCAAGGGAATGCTGCCAACGGCAATGCCAGACAGCGAAACTCGGTAGGAGCAGGTCAACCGCAGCAGCGGAATATACCAAGGCAAGAGCAAAGTGCCGGCCGAGGTATGCAACAGAGAGGAGCACAACGAGAGAAAAACCGATACAATGACAGAGACTCGGAGATGATGAATGCGGGATACGCAAGACTAGACTATCATGTGATAGGGTCGAGATTGGGAAGCAGGGATTTGATGCCGGATGACGCCAGGTTAAAGCTAGATCGCCTGTATAGGTCAGAACAGATCGAATGTCAAGGTCCTCCGGGTCCAGCGTGCTTTGGACCCCCGATCATGAAGGAACCGCCAGTACCCAACTTCCAATTGCCCAGGGGCACGAAGACGTATGACGGCAGCACAAAGCCGGAGGATTGGCTGATAAACTACGCAACAACTGTGAAAATTGCAACTGGCAACTTGAGATGGGTTGTACGATACGTACCCCAGATGTTGGAAGGTCCGGCTAGGGTATGGCTGAATAATTTGCCACCCGGAAGCATCAATTGCTAGATAGATTTTGAGGAAATGTTTATCAGCAACTTCTCGAGTACATATCAGAGACCGAATAGTCCGCAGACCCTGGCGATGTGCAAGCAGAGATCTAAAGAAACGGATCGTGGGTTCTTGACCCGGTGGTGTACCGTGAGAAACTCGTGTGAGGGAGTCATAGAGTCACAGGCCATAGCATGGTTCGCACAAGGGTGCAGATATGGCAGCAAGTTGTGGATGAAATTGCAAAGGAAAATGCCAGTCACGTTGGCAGAGATGATCCGGATTGCGGATTCATATGCTTTGGGTGATCCGACTCAACCCAGGATCGCGTCGAACGAGTCAAATGAGGAGTACTATCCGAGGGACAGAGTCGGGTCATCCCGAAGGAACGATTATAGGGGAAAAAGGAGAGACGATAGATCAGATCAACGGTATAGTTCGCAACAAGTTGCAGCTGTGAATCAAGATCAAGCCGGAGCAGGGAGCAACCAACGCCCAAAAACGGGAGGGCAATGGACTCCTCGAAACGATGGCAAGAAAACGTGGACTCCGGAGCAGAAGAAGCAATGGCTGGAAAAGAAAGATCGTCTGAGGTATACCTATGAGTCAATGTTGGACCAGCCGTGTAAGTTTCACATGCCAAATCTGAACAGCCCGGCGGGTCACACAACGAGGCAATGTGAATGGATGCGTAAGATAGAACAAGGTGGTTCGGGGAATGCTCAGGCACCCCGGAATGATCAACCTCGGCAGGAGTTACACCGGCAGCAATTGCTCTCCGGAGCAAACACGCAACAACTAATGTTGCCTCCCCCTCCTCCGAGGTATGACAACAATGAGAGAAGGGATGCAGTGCATCAGGTGGAAAACCAGCAACAACCGGATCAGAGGTACCCCGGAAACGAGGGAAGGAATGAGTACAGGGAACATCACCAGAGCTATTGTGTGTTCACAACAGAGGAAACCGATAGGAAGAGCTTGCAGCACCGACATATGGAGGTTAACGCGGTTATGCCTGCAGTGATGAGGTACATGCCTTGGTCGGACCAGGAAATCACCTGGAGCGTCAAAGACCATCCCAAGCTTATGCCAAGTCCCGGCTCGTATGCACTAGTGTTAGATCCGACATTCATTGGACCGAACATTAATGTGAGGTTCTCCAAGGTACTGATCAACAATGGCAGTAGGATTAACATCATGTATGCGGATACGATGCGCAAGTTGGGCATCTCGGAGAACATGCTCCAGGCTACACGAACAACTTTCCATGGCATCGTACCAGGCATCTCCTGTGAGCCCATAGGCAAAGTCCGGGTCGACGTGCTATTCAGCACGAGGGATAACTGCCGAACTGAGAATCTGGAGTTTGAGGTGGTGAACTTGGAGAGCGTGTATCATGCATTACTCGGGAGACCAGCACTGAGCAAGTTCAAGGAAAGTTGCCACGTTAGTTATCTGAAGATGAAGTTTCCCGGGCCAAATGGAGCAATTACTATCGCTGGGGATTTCTGACGTTCTATTGAGTGCGCCTCAGCCGGGTCCAACCTAGCCGAGTCACTCGTAATTGCGCAGGAGAAAAGAAAAATTCAAGAGGTGGCGACATTAGCTCAGTCCGCACAGCAGTATATGCCGGCGTTAAGTAACCCGCATGGAAGCGTTTCGTTTCAAGCCGCAAAGGACACCAAGAAGATTCTGGTGGATAACATGTTTCCAGAGCGTACCGTAACAATTGGTGCCGGGTTAACTGACAAATAGGAAAGCGAGCTCGTCAACTTCCTCCGTGAGAATCGGGATAATTTTGCTTGGTCCACACAGGACTTGCAAGGTGTTCCAAGGGAGTTGGCCAAGCACTCTTTGAACGTAAGACCCGGAGCAAGGCCGGTGAAGCAACCTCTCCGACGCTTCGCCGAGGATAGGAGAAAGGTCATTGGTGACGAGATAGCTCGGTTGCTAGCAGCTGGATTTATCATGGAAGTGTTGTATCCAGATTGGCTCTCTAATCCGGTGTTGGTAGAAAAGAAGAAGGATGATCCGAACGTGGCAGTGGTTTGGCGTATGTGTATCGATTACACGAACCTGAATAAGGCATGTCCAAAAGATCCATTTCCACTGCCGAGGATAGATCAGGTCATCGACTCTACCGCGGGATGTGAACCGTTGTCATTCATTGACGCCTATTATGGTTTCCACCAGATACCTCTGGACCCGGATGATCAAATAAAAACTGCCTTTATTACCCCGTACGGGGCTTATTGCTATCGCACTATGCCGTTTGGTTTACGAAATGCAGGTGCAACATACCAAAGATGTATGCAAAAATGTTTGCACGATCAAATAGGTCAAAACGTACAAGTCTACGTGGATGATGTGGTTATTAAGACCAAGGAAAGCGCAACGCTCCTTGACGACATAAGGCAAACATTCGCGAACTTGAGGAGATTCCGGATGAAGCTTAATCCGGAGAAATGTACCTTCGGTGACCCGACTGGGAAATTACTCGGATTTCTTGTCTCTAGCCGAGGTATCGAGGTTAATCCAACTAAGATCCGAGCCATCGAACGAATGGAGCTACCGAAGTGTCTCAACGATGTCAAGAAGTTCACTGGGTGCCTGGCCTCGTTGAGTCGGTTTGTATGTCGGTTGGGAGAAAAGGCACTGCCTCTCTACCAACTCATGAAAAAGTCAGATAAATTCGTTTGGACGCCGCAGGCTGATGAAGCTTTTGCCCACTTAAAAAAGATGTTGGCCACTGCGCCAGTGTTAGCTTCTCCACTGTCAAAGGAGCCAATGTTGCTCTACATAGCCGCAACCAACCGAGTTGTAAGTGCAATGATTGTAGTGGAGCGTGATGAAGAGGGTAAGTCGGTGCAGAGGCCAGTGTATTACTTGAGCGAGGTATTGTCTGCCTCAAAACAGAACTACCCGCATTTTCAGAAGGTGGCATACGGTGTTTATATGGCGGCAAAGAAGTTAAAGCACTACTTTGAGGACATCCCATCAAAGTGATATGTGAAGCCCCCATATCCGAGATAATGGGTAACAAAGATGCGAATGGCAGAATTGCAAAATGGGCAATTGAGCTAGCACCTTACGCACCCCAGTATGATAGAAGAGAAGAAATCAAGTCTCAGGCTGTGGCAGACTTTTTTGTAGATTGGGCCGAGGTGCAATACGAACCACCGCCACCAGATCTGAACTACTGGAGGATGCATTTTGACGGATCGAAAACCAAAACCGGGTTAGGTGTCGGGGTTGTGCTTACCTCGCCAAAGAAGGATAAGCTCAAGTACGTATTGCAGATCCATTTCGCGACATCAAACAATGTCGCTGAGTACGAGGCTCTGGTGCATGGTCTCAAAGTGGCAAAGGAGATTGGCATACGTCGGATAATATGCTTTGGTGACTCGGATCTAGTAATACAGCAAGTGTCCAGAGTGTGGGACGCCCTGGATCCAAACATGGCACTATACAGATTTCATGTGCAGAAAATCTCGGGTTACTTTGAGGGATGCGAATTTCACCATGTACCTCGCGTAGAAAATGAAGCTGCCGACATGCTGTCAAAACTTGGATCAACCCGACAGGCAATTCCACCGGGCGTAGCATTGGAGCACCTCAGAAAACCATCTATCAGGCCGTCCCCAGGAACTGACTCAATCTATGTCACGGAAAACGCGGAATCCGGAGCTGAGCCCATGGACATTGACATGGGAGGTAGCACGCCGAACCCGGGGACTGCCTCGGCAAACCCGGGGACTGCCTCAGTAGACCCGGGGGCTACCTTGCTAGACCCGGGGACTGTTCAGTGTGATCCGGCTGAAGTTATGACGGTGGATCGGATGGAAATTGATGAGGAGATGTTCCCTACGCGAGCGATACCAGCTTGGGCACTGCCTATATACCAATTCTTGAAAGATGGAACCTTACCCACCGAGGAAGTGCTAGCCAGGCAAACTCAGAGGAGATCCAAAGCTTACACAATCATCAATTCTGAGCTGTACAAATGAAGTGTAACCAATGTCCTCAAGCGGTGTGTTGACCCGGAAGAAGGACTTAACATCCTCCGAGATATACACCAAGGAGAATGCGGGCATCATGCCTCATCCCGGGCCTTAGTGGCAAAGCCGTTCCGGCATGGATTCTACTGGCCAAGTGCCTTGCAGCAAGCAGAAGATCTGGTGAGAAAATGCAATGGTTGTCAAAGATACGCCACCAAGACACATATGCCTATGTCGGAACTCAAAACCATACCAATTACATGGCCATTTGCTGTGTGGTGCTTGGATATGGTTGGCCCGTTCAAACCAGCAAGAGGAAACATGACACACATCTTGGTCATGGTGGACAAGTTTACAAAATGGATTGAAGTGAAGCCTATAAGAAAATCCGATGGAGCTACGGCCGTGACATTTCTAAAAGACATCATCTTGAGATACGGTTATCCACACAGCATTATAACTGACAATGGAACGAATTTCACGGAAGGAGCATTTGCACGCTTTTGCCGAGACAAGAAGATCCGACTTGACGTAGCCTCGGTAGCCCACCCCGCATCGAACGGACAAGTGGAAAGATCCAATGGATTAGTATTATCTGGGATAAAACCCCGGCTCATTGAGCTGCTGCAAAGATCAGCGGGGTGCTGGATAGAAGAACTACCAGCGGTACTATGGAGTTTAAGAACAACTCCGAATCGATCAACAGGCTATACGCCGTTTTTTCTGGTATATGGGGCAGAAGCTGTATTACCAGCCGACATAGAGCATGATTCGCCTAGGGTCACCCAATACACAGAAGCCGAAGTGCAAGAAGCCCGGCAAAATGATGTTGATTTGCTGGAAGAAGCGAGAGAACTGGCACTGTCCAGATCCGCCATATATCAGCAAAATCTCTAACGCTATCATAGCCGGAAAGTGTGCCCCCGAGTCTTCCGGGAAGGCGATCTGGTGCTCCGGTTGGTACAGCGTACCACTGGCATGCATAAATTATCCCCCCATGGGAAGGACCATTTATTGTGAGCAAAGCGTTGCACAATGATTCCTACTATCTTATAGATGCGAAGCCACAGGAAAAGAACAAGGCGGACAGGTCCGGAGAAGAATCAAAGCGACCGTGGAATGTAGCACTACTTTGTCCCTTCTACACTTAGCTAAGAAGTGTATGTATCCGAGTCGTCTCATATGTCGGTATGTATGTCGGCAATGAGCTTATCAATGAAATAGCAGCGCCTCGAGCAGTAACTCAGGGACTGCCTTAATAATGTTTGTTGTTACTTTTTATGCGTTAGCTGGAATGACTCGTTTCGCTTAACCCGGATTAGTAATGTGTGAGCACCAGAAACCCAACCCTTCGACATGTTGCTGTCCAACAAGAATTGGCTTCATGGCAAGCAAGGGAACAAGTTTGGAATTGCGTAGCACGTGAAACACCACTAAGGAAACGATCTTATTCCATCTAACGTTTGCTTTTTCGGACTAACCCTGTATTTACTTTCAAGTTATTATGTTGAATTATTTTGAGCCAAGCCTCAAAGTTTCTAAGTATTGTTAAAATGATTCTTGAGGCTCGGATTCGTAAGTCGTAAAACCGAATCAAGGTAGACACGGATCGAGCCGGAGAATTGGACGAACAAGAAAATGAAACTCGGGGACTACGCCAAGTTAATCCGGCATACAAGCATAGTAGCAAAATATCATGTATTCAGCATACAATTGCACCCGGCATACCGGGGATCTGATAAATTTTCAAGTTTTTTCCACTAAGGACCGGCAGGAGGAGGAAGTTCGACGTCGACATCACTGTCTTCAATATCTGAGGCAGCATCTTCTCCATCCTCACCCGATCCATCCTCCACGTTCTCCATATGCTCCTCCTCGCCGGACTCCAG